>OY754944.1:13819278-15019278 GCA_963576515.1 Cryptocephalus primarius | reverse complement strand
TGCATATTTCGATCATAAATACCTGCATTTGATCAAGCTTCTGAGATGCTTTTGGAGATGTCGACGACTAGAAAACCTTATAAAGAATCTCGTTCACTTGAATTTTTTTAATCATTTAAATAGCAGATATTTAACTATTTAATAATTCAATTGGTAAGACACTTAGTCACCATAATCTGCCCACGTAATGCTTAAATTACCTTGAATTATTTATGATAGTAATTCACGTAATCAGTTATCGGCAAGTTAAATGGTTAATAACGAGTCGCTGTGCAATCTTAATTATTTCAACGAATTATTATAATCTTGAAGTTGTAATCAGAATAATAAATAGAATACTTTTTTCACGTATTAACGATTTTCTGATATCACTGCTATAATGTATCACAGTTACTCACAAAGTATTTTTAAATAACATCCACCAAACCTGTATATTCACGCAGAATTTGCTTGAACGCACTCCGAGCAGCAATGTTGCTCGGGATTTTCCCGCTGCTACCCCGTAGGAAGTCGTGTAGCTTATCCCCCTTCCACTCCGGGATTTCCACGGTCCGATAACGAATCGATAACATTACTCTTCTGTTCCTCGCCCGCGCGCGAAAATCTGTTAACCATCAGGTAAGTGAATTATAACTGATCTCGAGGTGGGGGATAAACGTACTTCGTTACTCGACGCAGGACGGTGGATTATGTTATAATCTTTAGAGGCCCGGTGAGAAAAGAGAAATTGCCACCTCCCTTTTAAATCAAATATCGAAATAAGTAAGAATAATTTGACTCATCCACGTCATACATCGACTCACCGTTATATGACGATGTTTATTAGGGAAATTATTATATCAATAAATGTAATGAAATGGGCTTTAAAAATGAAAACCTGATTGAGGTACACAGGTACACATTTAACTATTTATTTACTATTTGCTCACGTATAGTGTTTTAGCGATTTTTAAAGTATAACATCAAAATTATTTAGGCTCTAATTTTATTATTATTATTTATTATTTATTTATTATTATTTCCCGAGAGTGAATTGAATTTATGGAAGCGTAACGTTTTAGTTCGCGTTCGTTTGAACACATTATATGTATACTACATACAGTATAGCGATAGTGAGTACGAGAGAGACAAGTGAACATGAAATGTGAAATGCGTTAGAAAAAGCAGACGCGTTAAGTTTTTCCCCCACTTAATTCTTCCCAGAAACAACCTTTCTGACCGTTTTTGAATTTTATAAAGTGTACTTAAATTAAAATTGCGTTACATCCTCACATTTTTACCTCAGAAGTATGCGATCGTTTTGGATATTCATCACAGTGACACCCTGTATAGTTTCCCTTTTAAAAAACCGTGACACATTTTCTCGTTCATACGTCTTACATTAGATTTGTGACAGAATAACGTTTTAAGCGATTGGAAAAAATCCAATAAAGTAAAATCGCGAGGGATAAATGGAAATGTAAGAAGTTACTGACTAAAAAGCCGAAGAAAAGTTTCTACGTACATTAAAGACAAGAATGTGAGTGCAAAGCAAAATTGGAAAATTTCAAGAAAATCCTCCAGAAAATCTGAAAGCGAGAGAGAGCGGGGGTGGAGTGACAATGAGTGGGTAGAACTAAAAAAAACGAGTACAAATCATAGAAGACTGATTAGATTGTATGACTTACATGTGATTTTCTCATGGCAATCTTGGCAAATTTGCCAATATTAAACCAATGCATTAATCAGAACTCCTTAAATTACTCCAAATTTTCAATAAGCCTTGGGATAAGGAAATCCATACCTTTCCGCGCCTCTGCCTTTCCCCATTTTCACAGCTTTTAAACAGCTTTCCTACACGACAGCTGACCGAAACAATACACAAGTCGTACCGGCATCGACCACCGATTTTCAGATGTATTTTCCAGTTAGAAACTTTAACAAGCGAAATTTTAAAACCCACCCCCTCCATTTGGAAATTTCGATTTACGCCTGCACCCCTCACCGCCGAAGTTTCATGAGGGTGGAACGGTAATTCCATTTACGCGTCGTCCCCTTCTGCCCCGAGGGCGGAAAAACTCGTACGACAACCTAAAACACATTTTCGCCCCCGTGACGGATTCGTTTAGCCCCCCTCCATCACCCTATCTCTCTCGTTCACATACACACACATACTGTTTTTTCCAGGACACGGAGAAAGAAAATAAATAAATAAATAAACGCCCGGTATTGAGTTTACACCGGGTCGGAATTAGAAGAAGAGGGAACAAACCTGCGTAAGGGATATTTATTACACGTTTCCCTTCTTTTTTCCAGGGATATCCCGGGGAAACGTTTTCAATGGAATTTTGTATGTATTTCTGTGAAACAGTACAAGCATGAACAAGCTCTATGGAAAATTCAGCTAGAATTAGATTATCAAGGCAGTAGTTTAAGTTTTAGTTAAGTTTAAGTTTTAAGTTTCTTAAGTTTCTTTCTTTAACTGGTGCTATTTATGCATGCTAGTTAATGAATCGATATGGGAACAAACAACGCCTCAACTAGAGTTAACTCATATTACTTTAGAACTTAGCTTTACTCATGACATTAAAATTACCAACAACCTAATGGGCACTTAACTAATATCTAATCCATCAACGATATAAGCCACACAGTCATTTCATGTAAAATCTTTAGATGTGCCTGACTTTAGCTAAGTCCGATCCGAAAGTGAGCAAAGTGCTATGAGAAGGATTCTAGCTAACATTTTGTTGTTTTTGTTGTTTTTTCTTTTTACAAATTTTAATCTGCCTTGTTATGAGGCTATTGCGTTTAGCATCAGTTAAGGAGTCCCGAGTTGGGCTCAGCTATGAGAAAATATTTTCAATGTACTTGGAAGACATTTAGTAACTTTAACACCGAAGTAACGGTCGAAAGGGCACAATAGTTTCACCCTTTTAGTCAGTTAGAAAACCTCGAGTTTGCCCTTCTCATTAATAAACACTAAAGCCACTTTGAGGGTTAGTCTATCTTTTTTCAGTGCATTCTCTCTTAGCTGACATCATTAGTTAATCGTTTATAGGACATCCCGTTCCATTGACTAACTAGAAAAACATTTCTTAGAAAGTCTAACTATAATAATAGTCAATTTTAGTAGTTAGAAGTATTTGAGCATATTAATATATAATTTTTAATAATATTTTTGTTATAAAACTGGCCTACCTGCAAGTAGCAAAGTTAAATAGGTAAATGAAGTGTGGTACCACATTATTGTTTCACAACGTACCGATAGAGGTCCAGCCAAAACGCTACTCATTATTGCGTTAATTCATATCTCTGAGGGTGCCTTAAGGGCTGTTTAAGGGAATGAAATTATAATAAGCTTTCCACCGCTTGAAAATTTTCCTATTGCTCTTCTGCTTCTTTTCCCTTTAAGTAGTTTAAATTGTCAGCTTCTTAGTACTACTGAAGGGCGATGAGTATGCGGTGGTGGTTTAAGATTCTCGGAGATTCACTCCTCGACTCGTTACAGGCGGATAACCCGGAAACTCATCAAACTTTATTAAATGTATCAGATCTGACTTTAATTACCTGCCAGGTCGTAACGGGCTCTAAGCCTCCGGGGAGTTTATGCATCGGGTCCCCTTCTTTCCTCTCGTGATTGAAAAATAATTTTCTCAAAGTAGATCAGAAATGAGGAAAATTCAATGAAAATTACCGTGTCGAGAAGAAAATTTGAAAAATCTATTTACAAAAGAAATGAATAGACAGCAAAATCAAAGGCAAACGAAGCAGGGCGAAAAGAAAATGTTGGAAGCGATTGGCTGGCGCCTCTACGTACATTACCATTTTAAAAATATACATTATACAATAGCGAGTGCAATCATGTTTTAGAAATGTCATGTCATATAAATTAATTTAAAAAATTTTTTTTAATGAAATGTATATTTTGGTGCATATTTTGGGCATACTCGCATGCGTATTTTTGGAATCCTTAAGTGCATATTTCCCGAGCTTCAGTGATTAATAAATAAAGGACTCATTTTTCACTTGAGTGCGCCTAAGTACCAACCGAAACCGGTCGATATTTTTTTTCCAGTATTTTTAATTAAATCGAAATTATTGGAAAACTCTCCTCGGAGTTTCGTTCTCAATTTCAATACATAATAAGGAACTTAGAGTCGTAGGGCTACATTGTTTCACAGATCTCTTCCCTTTATTCCCGTAGGATGGCAAACACTGAATGGACGCTCTACCGTTACGTCTACCTCGGCCCTTTCTCGCATCGAGAAGGGCTCTCGGGACTCGTTCCAATTAGGGAACTTATTGGCCGAAGTTCTGCTAGAAGATCCCCAGAATTTCGAAGCTTAAACGTAATTAAAACGGTCCCGGAATGAAACTCGGACGGACCGGCGAATTTATTTTAGTTTTAGGTACGTATAGAGTTCGTCGGTGTGGAAGGTATTATTATTCATTTCTTCGAATAAACGGCGCAATATTAATCATCTAGGATTACCCCGTTGAATAGGACGAAACACACGCGCACGCAGTTCGGAAATATTCGTCGTTTTTCTCCGCTCCTTCATTAATCTTTAGGGCGGGACGCGCTCAACGGGCCTCCGGTGATAATTCGAGAGTTCGTCTTTCACCCTATTCCAGAAAATGGAGGTAACTTGATGAATGACGGTTGTTTACTTTGGATCCATTCGGTCGAATCAACAGTACTTAGCGTCACTCGAGGAAAATATAATTCCCACGTAGGGAATCTGAGGACTCCCAATGGAGGAATCCGTCATAACAACTTTTTGGGTTCTGATTGAACAGAAACATATACAGGGTGCGGCATTACAACTTCCTATTTCCAAAACGCAATTAAACCCATTTTGTGGATTAGAATTTTTTAAAATATGGGTGCATATGTCAAATTTTGTTTCACACCTGCTTGAACGAAGCCACCCCTGCAACGATAGATTTCCGATCTGGGGCTGGACCTATCGGGGCTACATCGAACCGATTTATAAAATGGTTGCGATCACAGACCGTATTTGACTTAACGAAAACTTTAGGAGTATAAACCATTCTCTGCCCACTACGACCTCTACAGTTTCAATGTCACGCATTTCAAAAAAGGAACTTACGATGCCACACCCTGTACAAACCTGGGTTAAGAGGGCTTTATAGCACTGGGAACCGTAGTCCCAATATAATTCGTTTAAAAATCAATCAATTTGAGTGAGGTTGCTTAAAGAATTTTGGAACGCCTTTAAATTTTTCAAATAGAAGGAAAAAAGAGTTCCTACTATTTCCATACCAACGAATTTAGTTAGATTTATTGACCAGGCGCAAGTTAGCACTGCAACTTCAATACTGCTTTGATAAATTAATAGCATTATGAGATAAACAATTAACATTATTTGTAAATGAAATTTACAACATTTACTAATTCTCATTGAACTTTTGCTAGTACTTAGGAACATTTTCCTCTTGTATTTTTCAAAAAATTTGGTGTATTTTGAAACTACTAAACACTGAACCGTGTTAAATGCGGAGGAAAGTAAAATAGTCCCTCAAAAATAAAAAGGAAACACTAACCTTGGATGCTAACTGCTACTGGTTTCCGCCAAAATGCGCCTTTGCCTCCGCCATTGCCGCTACTGCTGGGCTTCTGGTACCTGAAAAATAAAGTTAAACCATTGAAACCTTCTTAAATGAAACGAGAGTAAATTGTCTCTGAAATAATTTAAAAGTACTAACCATTGGAAGACAGTTGCTTGTGTCCATTAAACATCCTTCGAAATCGTCGCTATTCCTGTTCATACGACTCTGCTACCTAAAAAGATAATAACAAAAATTATAGCAAAGCTCAATTATAATAAGATTAGTAAAAGTTTTTTGGAAAATAATTCAAAACTACTTACCATTAATGTAAAACTGAGCAGGTGTTGTTTTTCCATTGACGATTTTCTGATATTCTTGCTGACAACGCCCACCACCAACGCTCTTATTTCTAACACTTACCTAAAAAATAAATTTACCACAATGTATTAAAACAAAACTTTAAAATTCCCCGAACTCACCTTGAAAACAGCTACATCGTTCTTCTGCCCTTATATGAAGTTCTCAGCATCGTTGATAATAATACTCACCTAAAAAAGAAAAATATCGATAATACTTCATTTGGGGCAAATTTAGAGACTTACCGATAGGAGATGAATGCCATTGCACGAAGCCCACTCCAACGCTCCAATCCAAATGTCCACCACTGAACACAAACACTCACACACACAGAACCTGCAACAATAATAACAAAAATATTAATTACATTGAACGGCAAGAAGATAAATAGTAAATGAACATAATTTTGAAAAGCAGCTGCTGAAATACTCGAAATGTACAATACACACGACGGGTGTTGTCGAGGGGTAAAAGATTATTACTTAGAGAGTTAATTACTAATGATATTAATTATACCATCCACATTGAACGTTTATTTTGGTATTTTTGCCCATGATGTTCGTGTGGTAGTTAACTGGCACATTTAGTCAATTAGTCAAAGACAATTAGGCACTCTAATTATTGCATTTCTTTCTCTCTGTCTATATATAGGGACAGTTCCAATATCACCGTAATAGACCTATTAATGTTTGGTGTGGTATAATGGGTATAATGGGTGGCTGCTCGATATCACCCGTCGTGTTTATGGCACTTTTCGAGTGTTTCAGGTCTTTCTTTGAGATTATGAAAGATTTACCCAAGGCAATTTGATTATTAAACAGGGAGACACGGTCTCTATTCCCCCCTAGTCGAAACTGTAAATCCTTATCAGAAATTAATCCTTTCCCGACAAAATGCCCTAATTTCCCGGTAAAAAAAACTTATAAACACGCACATTAACACAAAAGTATTAAGTCGATGTTATCGTCTGCCGGATAATCGTTTTTGCCCGGGTGACGTTTTGATAAATGGATCGCACCCGCATCGAACCTCCCTCCCCCCTCTCTGCCCCTCTCGATCATTTATTATTACCACCTTGAGTGGATGAAGGAGAAGGAAACTTCCCTCGGTCTTCCGTCCCTTCCGACGCCATTAATTGAACGGAATGACATGTTGAATAGTTGGCGGCGGTCTCGGCAATTTGCGTTCGAATCATCCTCGGGAAGAGGGAACGTCCGCGCCTCGCGAAAAACGGGAAGATGCCGCGAGGGGTTAACCGGGAAATTCGACACGTGGAAAACTCGATATTCTCAATACGACACGGTCTGCGAGTGCCTTTTAAAGCTCAAAAATGGCAGTGCATTCAGGCTCATCGAAAAGAAAAATTTGAGAAGGAGAAGGAAAGAAAACTAAATTAGAAATAACATGTTTCAAAACTGCCTAAGGCCCAAAATTGCCCATCATGCCTGATAACAGTGGGGATTTTACAAGACTGAGATGAGGCTCATCAAGGGAACATAATGAGGCAAAGTGGCATAATTGTTTCAAAGTTAAATAAAAATATTAGTCAAAATTATATTTAAAACAAATTTGCACCAAAATTGTATTTTTCAAATTTAACTTGAAAAACACAATTAAGGAAAATGGAGACAATTAAAGACAAATTT
Source organism: Cryptocephalus primarius (assembly GCA_963576515.1). NCBI lineage: Eukaryota > Metazoa > Arthropoda > Insecta > Coleoptera > Chrysomelidae > Cryptocephalus > Cryptocephalus primarius. The sequence continues at coordinate 15,011,719 of OY754944.1, read as the reverse complement.
AGGCGAATTGGATTGAATGACTGCGATTTTGGTTCAAATGTGAACATAAAATTCAGTGAAAATTATGTTGAAATACTCGCTCGAAGATTTTCCAGACTAAAATTGGGATATTCCGAATTGAATCTAAAAGGGATAAGTAATGGAGACCATCAAGAGAGAAAATTGAGGCAAACTGAATTTATTGACTATAATTTTGAAAACTTTTGTCGAAAAGCTCAGAAATTTGATTTTAAACAATTGGGTCTAAAAACGAGATCGGATTGCTACTAAAGGCTACGGATGGGTCTAAAAACGAAAATATCCAACATTAAGAAGAACCTTTTGAACAACCCAAAGGGCCAATTTAGGAAATTTGAATGCAACAACTACAATCATCATATTTCATCACTTCTACGAAAGGTGAGTGAAGCTGTAGCTGAACCATTAAACTCCTTTATTTTAAAAATGATTCAAAATGGGTCAGAATTGAGTCAAAGAAATAAAGTCGAGATCGAACTAAACAGCCACGAGTTTCGTATCAGAACAGCTGAGCCAATGAGTTTTAAAGATCTCGTTTCCGTGCAATTCCGCCAAAATAACGAGCAAATCCTCGTGAACCCTTCGGCGTCATTTCCTTCTCATTAAAATGAGAATTTTATTATCTCCTCATTGGCTGGCGTGCGTGCATTTCCGCGATTGCCACCAAATAAAATTCTAAATTCGCAACCGTAAAATTTAATCCCTTCTTCATAAGTAAGTAGATTGGTTTTTTGCCTCATCCTCGCCTCGCCAGATTAAAAATATATCCGCCTTCGTGCGGCCAAGGGCGTATATCGAACGAACACGATGTAATATCCGCCGTTGTCCAATTAAATAATGCATTTGTTAATTAAGTAGAGTTCCTCATTTTTCTCGAAACAACTTCCTCTCACCGGGGCGGTTTCGCTATATTGCATTACGTAGGGGAAGTAATTTATTGACGAGAGGAGAGAGAAATTGGAAAATTATTTAAAAACACTGGGGCAAACAAATTTTCTGCACGTTCATTTTTTGTAACCGTTAATTTTCACACACGAATCAGCACTTTTTACTCAATTTTCAATTACTTCTGCGCAATGTCTGCGCAATACGTAACGCCCTTGAAAGAGGTTTGAGTTGGCTGCGCAGACGGTTCCCTCGTCACTAAGGTTTAACCCGACAAACCGCACGAGTTTTACTTCCACTTTCGAAATTAATTCTAGTCAACCAAAATACGAAGCACTAGCTGTTATAACTAATATACTGACTGACTGACTGCTGCTCATCCTTCGACCCTTCTTTCCTTTATATTCAACTGTCGTTTTTAGTTAATATGTTATTTTCGATAGTGGAACGTAAGAGCAAGGAACGAGAAATAAGGTCACACGTCCCGGGGACCATAACTCGTACTGAAGAGACCGACGGGGTCCCGCAGGACAACCGGGAACACCGCCGAAGCGAAAAGTTTCCCGCAGGACGTCTCCCGGGGACTAGTTTTTAGACGATAAAAGTTTTCGACAGTTACTTCCCGAGCTAATTAAGTGCAGCCCGAACGTACTAAGAGCATGTAAATTCCAGTCGACACGGGATAAAAGTCCCCGGGATACGATGGGATTTCGATTCCCTTCTCGTTTTTCATTGGCCGAAGGGATGTTCCGTCGCTCCTCTGTTAAATGAGCAATTTTAATTATCTAAATGTTGCAGATTAAAGGGCTTTTAATTCGACGGGATAAGGTATTAAGCGAAAAAGGGCGAAGAAAGTTCGTCGTCGAAATCGAAATTAGTCGCGCGCATTTATTGTACACATAAACGTGGGTAATGTTTTATTCCAGACAGTATTTTCATTTAGGGTCTAATTAAAAGCGCGAGGGGGAAAATTACAAATTAATTATGCGACCTGCATTGTGGAAAATGCGGGTGGTTTCCTTTTTTTTTTTTGGAAAATCAACATACATTAATTGAAAGACGCCTACTTTCACGGTGAATAGAATTTTAATGAAACCTTAGTTAAGGGAAAAAACTGTTATCAATGGTTTTATATTTCTGATTATTTCCAGGTTCTAAAAAATGCTGCGTCATTCATCTGCAAAACAGGGTAATTTTCATGTACCAGAGAAGGAAAGAAAATTTCGTAGTTATCGTAAGCAGTCCTTGCATTTTCAGATGTTTTTCAATAATTGCATAGCGGCCACCCCGTATGAGAGGTACCAGAACAAAAGGCCCGAAGAAGAGGAAGAAGAAGAATATAGTATAATTATCCAACACCCAGCGATGAGCAACTCGTCTACTTTTGGAATATTTCTTACTGGGCAATGGAATTAAAATCCCCTCGCCTCTGCATACCCGGCCATAATAAAACATCTACTGTATTTCAGTTGCCTACATAAAATAAAACACCTTTAAGTATGTTTAGGTAAGTTAGTACCATAACAGAATTTACTTGTTACTGTTCCCTCCTGCGGTGACAATGGTAACTAATCCCTCTTGACGCGAGAAGCCATTTCATTTTGTCTAGAGAAGGGAATACTTTCAAGTCTTCAGGAATTATGAATTATTCCTCAGTGTAGTATATGCTATTGTGAGTAATTAACCCACAGGAATACTTTAAAAAGTCCTACTGAGAAGCTTTGAGAACAGGCGATCTATCCCGATCCGAAATCAAAATATACACACGCTCGCACCCTCCTATTCATTTTACGTGCGTAGTATACATACATATTATTATAGATCATCGGAAGTTCGCACCCTCGTCCCGGCGAGGGTCAGGAGTGCGGTTAATATGCGAAGGAGCCTTAACAAGGGTCGTGTCGTAAGTTTTGAAGCCGGCGGGTCGGATTCGATTTATCTATTTGCACACTTTCGGTATTGAGGCCTCACGTGGACGCCGGCCGTTACAGAGGGGTCAAAGATGACATTAACGGCAACAAATAAATCACGATGTACAGGGGGTACCTAACGGAGTCATTGCCGGAAGCAAGGTAGGATTAATGCATATATTGTTGTGTTAGGTGCGAGGGTTTGAGCGAACGCTTTTCCATAAATTACTCAGAGGGTAGAGCACTGATTGTATTTACTGTTAGACTGGAAGCTGGTGAGGGGTGGATGTTGGCAGAATGCCTTTTTTAATGAAAGGGACGAGGAGACTTCAATCAGATATTTTCGATTTTGACCGCCAAAAAAGTTAAAGACTTTCAGCAGGACGAGCAGAAAAAGATAGAAGAAACGAATCAATTAATGAACGTTGATAATATTGTTTTGGACTCAAAATATATTGGTAAGTGAGAGAGTTGTGCAAGTAAAGCCTGTAAAATTGGAATAGGCCGAAATAGTGGAAGGAATTTCCTGCGTAGAAGATGGTAAAAGAAAAACCTGACGACGATCTGAACTAAAGAGGAGTCCGTCAGAAACGATGAGATGAACCTGTTGTTGGCGATCAAAATTTTCTTTAATGGGTTAAGAATTCTCCATTCCTTTCTTGACATTTTTTGATAAAGCCAGTAGAAAATTCAACAAAGCCGTAAGAATCAAGACTTCGAAATTGTCGAAAATACACTTTTCCCCACCATTTACACGATTTTCGGGAAATTCCCTACTGGCAGATAAAAACTTAACGCCCCTTTAACGGGAATAGTTGCCGAACATTCATCGTCATCATCATCATCAACGTCAGGGATCCGGCATCAACATGTCGCCGAAGAACTCCCCCCAACTCTGATAAGCCAATTAATCTATCTGTACAAACACGACGGTTTTGGGGGGGGTGGAAGTCGAGGGAAAGACGGGAAGATGGAAAGTTCCCTTTCACTCCCTTACACACTCGGAGTCGTGACGGATTGACAAATAACCCCGCGACGGCGATTGATTTATCTTCGATTCCTGGAGGCGGAACGCTGCGTTCCTCGGGCTTTAGGGATCACGACGGGACTTCTATTATCTTTAATACTGATATGGAATCTATCGCGTCGGAAGCATACTTCGATTATTACCACGTGCATTAAAAGTTTTAACGATTACATTACTCCTTGTGGATTTCTTTCTCTAACGGCTATTGGGGGAGTTTGCAGGCGTCCCGAGGGGAGAAGTTGCATTAGTGTTTTCGGGTGTTTCGGGTGCATTTGCTGGGGCCAAACGCCCATCCCGACGAACAATCGACACGTGCTCTAATCGATAACTGACGCAGATTGGATTTATTGCACCGCACACATCCTCAGTGGGGTAATAGACGGGCCTATTGGTCGAATGAAATGTTACAGCCGTCACGGGAATGTCAATTAACTGAAAACCGCACCCTTTCCGTCTCATTCCGACTCTATCAGAATGCGGCATATTTATAATTGGCAAAAGTCGTTGCGGTATTGGGGATTAATTAAAATTATGTATTGTTTTTGTCATTTGGGATGTGGTTAATGGAGAAACGATTTGTGGCAAAAAGGGCAAAACGAATTTCGAAAACGAAATGTGAATGATTAAATCTGTTAATAACAAATTGGAACTCCAAATTAGATTGAAATCTGTTAATGTGGAAGGAGTTCATTATCTGTCCAAACTAGATTATTAACAACCTACAACTTCGATTTAACGAGATAGTATTTGCATTTTGAAACGTCATCAGATCATTGAAAGGTCGATTTCAATAAATCTAACAAAGTACAAGCAGGACGCAATTCTATCGCACTTGCGACGCAAGTCTTGGGAATAAAAATCTACCTCGAAGCTCGAGAATACGGTATTGCCCATCTCGATAACTACGACGACCCATTTGGCATTATACATTATATATGGATTCATAACGGATCAGAGCCAAATCTATTAACTTTTTCAGAAGTATGGGAACACACGATATGCTTCCCTGGTTAATCTCGTCGTCCCGGGGGAGGATTCCCGATGAACGAGACGTGAGAAATACCTATTAAACGTAGGATTAGAGTCACCGTTTACACTCCGTCGGGTCCTCGCCCTTGCCCACGAAAGCCCTTTAATAAACGACCGGACGAAGGATGAAAAATAAATTCACCCCCGGATTTCCCGAAAATGGACGGGATCGACTACAATCGGACGTAGGTGATTAAACGAAATTTTCACCAGGGCTCTAAATCTTATTTTCACAATTGTCGTTATAGGTAACTGCAAGAACGCGGTACGTGACTTTTTCTTCCCTTTTGGCTCTTCTAAAGGAAAATTTGATGACAACCTAAGGGAGCACACGTCATGTAAAAGGTTACGATATATAATTTCGAGCCACTTTAAACTTCACCGAAGTTCCCTCCATATCGAATCATGCACCGTCGGGTCGAACTCCTCGAACTTCGGGAATTAGTTCAAGACACGCCCGTCTACGCTAGCACGCCGAGCGCGTCTAGCCCCCTTCTCACCTAATGAACGAGATATGAAAAGTTCCCGCGTTAATTACGGCCAATAAACCCGTCGAAAGTGGCGAATTTAAAATTGATGTATTTTTAATGGAGTTTGGAAGTTAGCCGGGCGACGCCCCCCCCCCTGAGCCATTCATCTGGTAAAACGTAATTTTTTCCAAAAACAACCCCTTTTCGGGTAACCGAACGCAACCCTTCGGCCCGACGGTGGATGTAATGAACTTTAGTTGTTAGTTTATCCGCGCCTAGAGGGCGGATCGCTCGCCCAATTTAAATTGCGATTATATGTAGTAGTAAATACAAGTTTTCACTTGGGTGGGACGAAAACTGATTAGGAAGAAACGTTTTGGTTAGCCAATAGCGAATTAGAAGTCGAAATGGTTGCTGAGTAACTTATTTTAAAGTAAACCTAATTCGAATTTTCAGTGCACTTTTGATATTCTTCAAAACTATGCCTAACCTAACCCAACCTAACCTAACCTTAGTGGCGAGATTTATGGAGGTTTACAACGAGTTAAAAACTTTTAAAAATCACTTAATAGCCTATATATCTTGACACTCGTTATACATCTTTTTATACAGGCCGGCCTATACCTTGCCTGGTCCACTCTTAATGTGTCTATGGTTCCATGGCAAGGCTGGGGGCCCTCTATGGTTAGTCCTTCATAAATCGTTACTGTTAGGGAATGGAACATTAATACAATGTCAAAAAAAAATAAATACGCATTTGGCGTGCGCAGGAGATCCCTTAATATGTAATTGCGAGAAAGCGTAACATGCTTCAATACCCCGAACCAATGAACGTACTATGTTACAAAATGTGCATTATCGCACACGGATTTTATCGCCGGGTTAATAGTCCCTAAACCTCGCGCGCCTCGAAAAACCGTTACGCTTCCCGATCCCTGAGGATCCCACGGGAAAATCGTCGCGAATTCCGCCCGCGTCCGTAAAAATCGGTCGTTCGAGCGGACCGACGATTAATCCTCGGTTATCGCTAATTCCGCTATCGGAACGACTCCACGCGTCTCTACTTTTTTCCGGGATGATAAATTCGTTATTAGCAGTTTGAAGTTTTAGGTGAGCCTAAAATGGTTTTCGTCCGCCGACGATTTTGTTGAACCAATAGGCTTCAACAATGTTTCACCGTGCGTACCTTCACACAAGGCATAAGAAAAGTATGTTAGAAGTGACGTCTATTAAGTCAGGTCATCCATTTCATAAGTCCGCATTGTCTATAGCACTATTGCTAATTTATTGCGCCAAAAACGATTTTATTGCTCAACTCCCTCTAGGAGATAAAGGGGATAATCTGGCTTAATACTTAAGGCAACTTAGTAAAGTAGTAATACATAGTAAAAGTAAATTAGTACTACGTACCAATAAATGTAACCAGATTTTGCCCCAGCTCAAATGACGCCCTTTCAAACGAAAAGCCCCGAGTTTCCAAGTTTCTGCTGACGATCAAAAAAACCGAGGCAGTATGATTAATCAACGGAATAAATAGAAAAAACGAGTGAAAAATATTTTTCCTCATTCCCTAGTCGTTTCGAAGTTTCCAAAGGTCCAAATATTCTCGCTGTATTTTTCCCGTCCCCTCCCGAATAGCCCGTTTCCCCCTCGAAAATACGTCGCGCGTCTCAATTCCCGAATTTCCACGACGTCAAAAATTCCCTATTTGCATAACCCGCGCGGTGACCCTTCCCGGTCCCTCCCAGAGGAAATATCTGTTAACGCGAAGGAATTAAGAGAAATTTGCATATAGCGAATGCGCCCGCGGGAGAGAGAGGAAGAGGGTATGACACATGCCGCGAGATCAACTGAATTTTAATTAAACCGGGACGAGGGAACGGGAAAGAGAGGTTTAAAAAAATCTCTCGGGATGGAATTTTTTTGAGAGGGGAGAGGGGAAAAGTAAAACATAATAGCGACGAGAAAGGATAGAGAAGATGTTATCGATTTGAATTTAAAATTTATTGATTTAAATTGATTTTAAAATAGTAAATAATGACTATATAATTAGTGGCATATAATTAATTATTTTATTTGTCATATTTTCAGGATCACTGTTAAACTGAGTCCTTTTTTCTACTCCTTATTTCAGTAATTCAACCTCTTTCATGAAAATAATAACTGTAATGATAATTTCATTTTGGGGATTACAATTTCATTGAGATATAATTTAGGGGGGAAACTTTACCATTGAAGTAATTATTTTTTAGGGTCAATATGAAATATACCGGTTATTTCAATATAGTGTCTTTCTCGATTTTGAATTAACCAATTCAATAATAATAATAATAACATTAATTTATTTGACCAGGGTTGGGCAGAGTTTTATAGTTCAAAGTATTATGAATCTCTGGAGATCCATGGAAGCACCAAACCCTTCGTTGCTCCAATCAGTAAAAATGGCAATCAGATCTCCACATCATATCTGCCTACTCTTCTCGTAAAGCGGGCTCCTTTTTCTCGTGTCGCTCCTTAAGGGAGCCACCATTTTACAATTTATTTTGTTCGTTATGCGAGGTTCCCCCGTCTCCTCGGACCCTTGAAACTTCGTCCATACTAACTTATCCGAGAATTCAAGTTTCCATTAAAAGGGACCTTGCCTTTTTCCCTTTACGCTTACTACCAGGTTGTTATTAAATTTACAAAGGGCGGGGGCGAAAGGGTAGGAACGCCGTCCTCATTACCCCCTCCCCCCGGCGACGAACTGTGATGTGTAAGTTCCACGCAGGTGGTAATAAAAAAACTTGGGAACTTTTTCAATTAATGGACCGACGTCGCAGCGTCGACTTTAATTACCCCGTCTTCCCGCGACGCCGACAAAAAGGGATCGATCGAGGGTCCCGTTTATTAACAAATATATATATTTTTCCTGAGGTGAATTACGTTGTCGGGGAATATTTCTCCTGCGGGAGATTATATGCCTTGGCGTTTCATTCGTCACCGGGACCCGATTGAATCCCGCACTAGCGCCTGTTAATGACGACCAAGGGACCAGACTGGTATAATCCAGGGAGGGGGGAACGGTTAAGATTTCTTAAAGCAAGATTGCAACTGAGGAACAGTAGGGGTTAAGTCAGTTTTAGGAAATAAAGATTAAGTAATCTGGCATAGTAAACTGGGTTTCCAATTCTCATATAAAGGTCTGATTTTCTACCAGGATCGACCAATACGGGGCTGAAAGAAGACTCATTCAGGAGGAAGATGAAACCTCCTATCGCATCTCGTGCGACTGCGAGGCACTCGCAAGGGCCAGGTGGACAATCTCCATGGAAGAAGCTAGGAACTTCTCACTAGAAAACACGTGCACCTTCATGGGGAAAGTGCGACTAGGTTGAGACCTTAAGCCACTAGGGATGACACAATGGAGTCTAAGGGACACCTGAAGGTACCCCAGGTTCTTTTATTCTTCAAGCTGGGATTTGACACAAGATGTAAATAGACATTTTTTACATAATCTAATCAGGTGTAATATTCGAAGGGATGGAAATTCAGCAGATTTCAACGCAACTATGAGTTAATTATATTTGATCTCGTTTCGCTCGATACCACGCAACCTAAAATTCATGTAGTGCAGTAATTTCCTTTAATTTAATAAACGTTCCATATAAATAGATTTGCATTTGGTTGGACGTAAAATGCATTTCGCATTAATTTATATGGTCAAAATTGCTTCGCTTAACGAGTAAGTCGCCACATATTTCTCTCTGACGTCATGAGTAAGATTCTGAAACGAATTAGGCTCGTTATACGAAGCTTTCCTTTCCAAATTACTTAGGATGATATGGATGAAATAATAACAATGATTGATTGGAAGATAACCAGAAAAAAGTAAGGATAATGTGATGCACCCCAAGTGCAGGAAGACCCAAATTCATTAAGAATTCATATTAATTCAATGACGTCATGACAACGAAGCACCAAAATCACTTAGGAAAACACTTCATGTTCCTCCTCGGGCTAATAATAAACGACATGCACGAATTTCCAGCATATGCTGCACTTCCAAATTGTAAAGTCTCTAGAAGACGCCTTCAATTAACCCTATTTATATTTCTCCACGTATGAACGTAAAATTTCGCAATAAACCCGGCGCAGATAATAACAAACTATTAAAGCGATAACGTTTTTCATTCGTGCAAACCGCGGGGGCTTTATTGATATTAAAACAAACATAAGGATTTTATGGCGGGACGGAGAGTGCGGCCAAATGGCAACGCCGAAAAAATAACAAACAGTAAAAGAACGTTAGTAATCGCCTTTTTGTGTTATCGATAATTAGAACCTGACCGGAGTTAAGGGGATTATAAAATTAATAACCGGATAGATCCGAGGCGGAATAAAAGCGGAAAAAGCGCGCGACTCTAGCAGAATTCTTTCTAAGTCTTATTATTTCCGTTTGAGCTCTTAAGACCCTTTGGCAGGGGCGGCGCGAGTCATTCTAGCACCGACGCTACATTTTTAAACGAAACTTCTGTAAAATGCCCGCGCTCATTCAAAATCGATACTTACGTTCTTTATTATAAGTAAGGATGATAAGGATTATAAACTTCGTAGTCCTTCCCCCCCGTCGTTATTGCGAGACGGAATTTTTCTCTTGGAGATTTGCGATGGAAGGACTTTTTGATGATGAAATAACGATCCTCGGTTGGTTGCCGTGGGAATCGTACCAAATTGAATCAACAGAATTATAAGAAGTATTTTCGAAAAATTAAAAACGTATTAGGTGAAAGTTGGTAATTTAAAACGGAACGTTTAGGCGGGAATATAAATTTCCGTCCTCAGGAAAACACCTCTAATCATAAGCGGTTAGTAAAAAATAGTGTAATCTCTTGCGATTTGACATTGACGTTTATGTTCTTTGAAATTTACCATTTGTGGTCATCGCACATTACAAAAAAGTGCCCTTTCATTAATTTTTCTGAAACCTGCGTCCCTAAGGTAAAGACGCTCAAAGACTTGCAATACCTTAAGTCTTCTACATGGCTTGAATGAAAGAAAAAATCTGGGGTGCCTTCAGGCGACACTTAGAAAGGACTCAATTGTGTCATCGTCGAGACCTCAGGTCTAGCATGACCTCCAGGGCCGCAGAAGGGGTTGTTCTCATCGCTCCTGTTAGGCTTACGCATGTCATATGACGCATGGGTGAACATGGGTTTCGTGATTGCCTTATAGAGCCACATCATGATTTCAGGAGCGAGATCCCACTTTTTGCCTATAACGACTCTACAAGCCCATAGGGTTGTCGGCGCCCTTTTGATTTCCCTCTCAATATGGCTGTTCCAGGAGGTCTTAACCTCCACGATTACGCCCAGGTACTTTACTTCCCCGGCCACCCGTATTGGGATACCACTGAAAGGTGGAACTTTCCATTGCAGCTTCTTTTTCTTGTGAAAAGTGACCATCACTGTTTTGTCGTGGTTGAGATCCAGTTTTGTTCTTCTACATCACTGTTTTTCATGGCTTAATACCGCCATTAAATTAAATTTAAATTAAAATTATCTGGACGAACCCCACAAGCACTTGTATGCAAAATAACACTTTTTGGATCGAAAACCTGCAGGTTTTAGAGGGATTAGAATCAGAGTTGATAGTGAAGACGACAAAGTTCTGAACTACTAAGACACATGACGTATCTAATGTTAGAATTTTACTAAAAAAAACCTTTAATTTCTCTTAAGTCATGATTTCTATTGAATCTTCCTACTCTAAAAACTCTAAACTCTAAACTGTGGCAGAAACAAGCGTCTGTCTTGAGATATGGAAAAATAACCACTTCATCCAGAAACAAGCATATGACAATTTTTCAGTGGTGCTAGATTTTCAGTAACCGTATCTAAGAGTTTTCTAGACGTAACAGGAGAATCAATAACCACATTACGTCCTGATATCCAAATATATTCGCTCTGTACTCAAAAACCATTGCAATAATGGAAGAAGTATGAGTAAGATGGCGTCGCTTTAATGACGAGGTTATAAAGTGAGATCCAAATGTCTCTAAGTTTAAGTGCATGTTACTGCACAATACAGACACACTTTAGACTCATTTCATTGCATACAACGCGAGCCTTATCGACGATAAACGTAATGGCAAACAGGTGGATTGTTATCGCTGGTAAACGTTACCCCTTTCACGTAAACCGATGGAATGACTGATAAAGCGGAACTTAAACCTCCCTACCAATTCCACGCTTCACACAGGAAGTGCAAACAGGGGTCGATTACACCGGTAATTCAACTGGTTTCATAAAATTTTACGTTACGACACGTTAGTCAAATTTTCCGGAGGAGACGGCGCGCACCTCGCCCCTAAATCGTCTAAAAAACCGAATCCGGCAAATTTAATTAATTACCCCGAAAGGGGTGAAAACGCTATCACAAACTCGCCGGCCTCGTAATCAAAATTCCGCGCTCAAAGGGCGCAGAGGGAATTTCGAACGACGGCCGGCGAGGGAAAAAATTTCAATCGTTTCGCTACACGGACTTAAATTCGAAGTCGATTTTTTAAATTAAAAATAATTTATTTCTTCGACAGAGAAAATCGTGCTTTGCCTGAGACTACTGAGTTTAATGCAAGTTTCATTAATGTTTACGTGAAGAAATTCGAAAGAGAAATCTCAAGGCAAAGTGGCCCAGAATTTTGACTGAAGTGGGTCCAGTTGAAATTTTGTCCAACAAAGTTGCTACGCGAGGTTTAACTGCCTGAATCACTCAAAAAAGCGACTGCTGAAGCTTATCTAAAGCTGTGATTATGGGGAAATTTTGGGCATTAGTCGGTCTGAAATAAATTTCTTTGACGTGCTTGGTGGTACTGAAAAAATATCTTAGTATCTTCAGTGTTATCATCAGTGTTAAGCACCATAAGCAACTCAGATATTTGAAGATATATAACGACTCCGATAAAATACCATAAATTACTGAGAAATGGACTTAATACTTAAGTTACTTTTGGAAAATTCGATTATGAAAAAATGTACGAAAAATATTAAAAAATACATCTTGGGTCATACCAAGATGGATGTACCACACTGGTTCAGTATCACTATACAGTACTGGGGCGATATTGTGTTACAACTTAGGGGCAAATTTCATATTTTCTATTTATGGCACATTGTCTAACTGTACATTATTTTTCATTATTGTACATTGTTCTAGTTGAAAATGCCATTTAACCTTTCTGTCAGAAGTTTAAAAACAAAATCATTCCAATTCCACGATTTTAAACATGAAAATATTTAGCAAACACATGTTTTTAGTAAAACATTTTAATCTAACCCCCTTGCTTCTACAATGACATTAACACCTGTCTTGGCTTTGCGAAGATTTTCCGGATTTTTCCCTCCCCCTAAATCGCCATCGAAAATTCAACCTTCCATCAAATCCCTTCCCCTAGAAGAGTAACTTTACTCCCCATCGCCGTTCTCGGGGTCGAGTGTACCCCAAATGAAATCTCGAGCGTCCCGTGACCTTTCCACCACCTTCCCCTCTTTTCCGGGGAGCCGTGGGAGTCTTTTTCGATTGCGGTCTGTATTTACATAAAACGGGTCCGCAGGAGGGGAGACCCACGCAGGATGAATTTTTAATGGGTAGTTTCACCCTGTAAACCCGATACACTTGTCTTATTAACGATTGCATCTAGTAATTTACCTGGGGAAACCGCGGGATGATTTCAATGGGGGTCGGGAACTTGGAAATTACTGGTTAGTGTATGTATGTTGAATTATACGTAGGTTATGCCTGCACTTATGCGCTTGGAAGTGGTAACGAATTATCGCACTTACTGTATATCTGCTCTTCTCTTCTGTACTTCTGTACCATCTCTTCACATACACTAGGTGCCAAATTTAAATTAACACTTCCAAGCATAAGACAAACCTTCTTTTGCGTGTACGCACCTCCCCGTAGAAATCATAACGAACGACCACCCCACTCCCCTTCTCTCCCGTCTTCCGGAAAAAAAGTTCAGCGTTAAAACTTTCCGGAGCAAGATTTAAGGCCTATTTTCTCCCTCGATTTCTGTCCTCCTATCAAACCGTTAAGTTTCGCCAGCGCATTAAAACTTAGTAACTCACTTAAGGACCCTAATTCGCGACGAATATTCGATTCCCGCTCTCCAGAAATTTCCCGTCGTTTAGTCCCTCGGAAAAATCGCACGTCCCTGGTGTCGGTGATCGGAGGGAGAGTTTTCCGTCTTCCATCGAGGCGTTATGGTAATCAGTCGATCGAGGGAGGATAGGAAATTGCGGAATTTTAATCAACGGCTCGATAATATAAGTAATGCTGGGTTAAATATTGACGGGGCAATCTATACGGGTCACACGTGTAAAGATGTCATGTATGTGTCATCGACGTAAAGAATCACGTGAGTCATGAGCCAAAAGAAAATACAGTATGTATCCATGAGGCACGAAACTGCAATAAAATCCTTTGAACTCGGTAATAAATGTTCAGAGGAGAACCGACTCAGATTTGTCCGAGCGGCAGGTTTTATTAAATCGCTGATTTCAGGTATTTCCCCCCCGACTCGGTCCGAAACATCATCATATTTTTACGGCGTCTTTTACGGCCGTATTATTTTAGTTCGGTACACAAAGTCGTCCGTGCCGCCGAAAATAAAATTTAACTCTGTCGTCTGTCCAGGATCGACGAAGAACGACAATTATTATTGCTTCTGTCTATAAATATGGTCCGAGGTGAAACCATCTATTACAGCAACAATAAAAAATCCGATAGAAATACCAAATTTTGCGAGCTAAAGCGATATAAAGGCAGTCATGGTGGGATATTTGGAGGTTTAAACGTCCCTCCAATTGATTTTATTAATTATTTAGTAGCGTTAGAAGAAATTTTTACATCCAAATTCAACGACCTCTGTATACATGAGGGTGTAGGGATGGCATTGCTAAATCTATTTAAAACTAGCCGACCCGGCGAACTTCGTATCGCCTAACAGTCGATTCTTTAATTTTTTATTTTTTTAAGTTAATAAATCAACAATTACATTGTCAAAAATTAAAAATTATAAAACTCACAAAATTCTTTTAATAGTCACTAAAAAATCACAATGAAAATCACAATTTCAGATTTCTTATTATGATATCTACTTATTATATTTGATTTTATTTTTACTTATTCTAAATCAAGTTTCATTTTTATTGTAGTACTTTATGGTACACGATATTTTTTGTTTGATTGAAAAAATGTATTGTAAAAATGTATATGGGCTATAATAGTTATGATTAATTAACATACAACTGCAAATACTATTACAAACCTTAAAAGTTGGCATAAAATTTTCCCGAACTACTTTTGATGCTCCAAATGAAGTCATTTGAAAGCAGTCGTTATATTGTTGAATATTCTTTAAAAAGTGTATTGAATCTGTTCCTATTCCTAAAACTAATGAGTACAATGGCTCTGGAGGTGGAAGCAATGGTATCAATTTCACCTTTCCATTTGCGCAACACAATCCATTGGCTTCATTTTTGTATTTCAATGCCTTACAATATTGGCAAACTGAGTTCATAGGTCCAATAGCAACACAATTGTAGGCACTGTAATCAATTGACATATCGTAACAGAAAGCAGCTCGATTCAAACTTGCACCATTATTAGTCGAATGTCGCGCTTCACGGGTCTGTCTTAAGCGAATTCTTTCACGTTCATTGCGATCTTCACGTTCCTGGGCAGTACGATTAGATTGATAATGCATTTGATTTGTTGCATTTCGGGTTCTCCTGCCTAAATTTGTCCGCCGCCTTATAGGAGGCATATTTAGTAAGTCACAAACACACAACCCTTTTTTAATTTTATAGAAATTTGTGTATTTTAGGTTTAGTAATATTATAGATGCACAGCAAAGAGATATTTACATTTCAAGTGACATTTTACCACAGACAATTTACATTTTACCATAGACAATTTGTTTCTGATTAAAAAAACAAATATTGACAAATATTGACATCAATATTTATACGATACTAACGTCACTCAATTGTTTTGCCTTCCCGGAACCTCTCCACTAACACCAACTTTATCGTATGGTATTAAAGTTCAAATTGACTTTTAAGTATTATCACAAATCTTTTGTATGGGAGTATAGAAAATTGTTGTTTTTAGACTTTTTTCAGGAAATTTAAAATTTTTATTTTTTTTTTTTTTAGAATTTTTCTCTCCGTAAGAACCATCCTCGTACTTCAAGGAATATTTTAAAAAAGAATTAGCGAAATCGGTCCAACCGTTCTCGAGTTTTGCGCTTAGCAACACATTCAGCGACTCATTTTTATATAATAGATGTTAAATTTTCACACCCATGTCCCAATTTCCCTCATATTTATTCTATTTCTCTACACACAAGATTAAGAATCTACTATATTCGAAGTTTGCGAATAGAAAATTAAAACATCAAAAAATAATAAAGAAAACTCTAAGTTAAATGTATTAAAAAAACATATAAAAACTGGAGTAAGTACTTGTAAACTGCAACTGCAAGTTACTTGCAAAGTAAGTCCTGCAACTGATTTCAATCCTTATCCTTAACAATTCGCAAACAGAAATTACTTCAAGAAGTACTGATAAATTTCTGATTATAATTGCTTATGGTGTACTTCGGCCTTAAACGTTTGTAAATAATCTTGCGCCGACAAAATTTCAACTAGTCTGAATCTTTGAATATATTTAAAATTCGTCCGCCACCCGTATGTCGACGGTTTAATGAAATTATCAATTTCACAGTCTCTTTACCCCTGTACATTGCAGTTTCGGATCCTTAACGGGGACTATAAAATGATTTATGATAGGTAGCAAAAAATGCCGGTTTTTCGAAGAAATCAAAGGAGTGACTCGACTAGTTATATTGTAAAGACTATGGTTACGATTTCAATATCGTTATTAGGTTTTTACGTCCGTCCTGAGAAATCTCGGAAATTCACGGATATGGGGGAAATAACGTCGTTCGCCCCTGCATTCGAACTTATATTAAATTACTCGTCCGTCGGAGGCACTTGTTAAATGTTACCGGGGCCGTTTCGACTTGCAGCTTCCTACGACGTTTTCGGTTATTAAATCGCCCTTCTTCCCCTGGAAAGTATTATGAAATTCCAGTCGTAAATTTCCTCGCGCCGCAATTCTTTTCCAATTAGGGCGAACCGTCATAAATCTCCCGGCAATTTATTAAGAATCGCCCTACGGCGCTTTATTTACCTTCTCTCGACTCGGCCGGAATCATAACTAACAGTACGGGAACTTTCGAAAAGGGTGACGCCCGTATCGATTACAAGAATCGAGGAAAAGTAAGATGATAGCTTAACAATATTATATCAGCTTATATAATTCGTCGCGTTTTATTTGAGACTCGAATTGTGGTACGCGTTACCCGGACCCCGATTATAAAAGATTATATACGAAGAAGATGAAGAGGCTCAAAAATTGTTTTCCGCTCGTAGTGACAGGGTATTTATATATATTAAATGGATCGTACTTAGAATACTTAGACTCAGTAATACAATCACGTGGACTTAGATTTGCGTTATTAATTTTGTCGACCCTTAGATGAGATTGGCCGGGAATTTTTTATAAACCGGAATTTTAGCACAATTTGAAAGATACGGCACTATCACACTTCCCCTTTCCTCGATTCGTCGGATTTTCCAAAAACGCTCCGGGGAAATGATGCGCATTTCGACGAGGGAAGCACACATACGGAGTCGAGGTAATGAAATAACCCGCGGGGCGCGTCTCGACTTAAAAATGCAAAATTTCTTTACGCTCTTCGCTTACGAAATACGGTTTAACCGCGGAATTCGATCATATCGAGATCGTTCAACCCCTTGGGAACGTTAATTTTAAAAAATGCCCCTCTCGCTCCACATACAACTATTCGAATGTCTCGCTTATTATAAAACCCCCTCGATAATCTCGTCATTGACTTGTTTTAATAGCAGCACTCGCCTGACATGTCAATTACCCTAACGACGTACTTATACACGAACGTAAGCATCGAGGAATAAAATAACGAGAGGAGTAACTTCCTAATGAAAACTGTGCCGTGCCTTTGTGAGCCCCCTCTCCTTCTCCTCCGATGGACAAAAGGGAAGATGGGTTCCTCCCGCTAATTCGCCTGTTTCCAGTTTGTTTTCCGCTATGCCACGTCGACTTTCAGCCCCTCTTCCAGGCGGCAATTACCGATTCAGGCCTCGTCAGCGTTATATCGACAGAACGTAGGAGCTAAGAACGTGTGCGTGGATAGGAAGTTTAATTGGTGGACCACTCCACTCAACAATCCGGGTGAAAGGGAGCTGACGGATCTAATTTCAGGTGCAATCGAGTGGTTATTAGCGGTGAATGGATCCAGAATTTTGACATATTTGAGGTTAAATACGTGTTAATTGGATTCTTTTTAAGGTAATGCGCAGGACACAATTTTTTTCAAGTGTAACTTTCAACGACCACACACCCTCCATAAACTTTTTCGGAGAGATTTGAATCTAATCCGTGGCATAGGAGCAATGTGGCGTTCTTATAAGAATATAACTTGGAAACTTTACTCCATACCCAACTGCAAAACTTGCTCATCAAATAGTTTGCTAATTCTTAATTATTCCATTAAGTTATAGTTGAAAAATCTTATTTGCTTGCTTGCCTGTGGGAACTAACAGGACTTATTTCAATTATCAGTCTCCTAACGCTTCAATGAAACAGAAATTCAGTAATTCTTTTACGAACCTTTGAATCTCGAAATTTTCAAAATTATCTTTGAAGTAGAGATGAAGTTTGAAGCACTCCAAAATTCGTCATTTAACACTCTAATGAAGTTTCAGTATAGTAGTTGTTTCGACAACTTTTTTAGAGAGATTTGAATCTTATATGTGGCATAGGAAAAATGTAGTATTCTTATAAGAATATTTATAACTTCAAAACTTCCTCATAAGATGCTCTTACGTTTCTAGTTCGAAAAGAACTACACTAAATACAACCACTTATAACGCTACCTAGTTTATTTGTAAGAACACTGAATTTATATTTCCCGGCTAACGGACCGATATGACCACTTTCCGAAGTTGCCTAAACTCTTCCAGAAAGTTTAGAGAGTTCGACACTCGACTAGAAGGTCGAGAATGCTCTCCAAGGGAGATTTCATCACAATACGTTAAGATTTTTTGAATTTCGTAAAAGATCTTATTCAAAGTCCAAGTAATTCAAGTTTCAGGTATAATTTCAGGGATATTTCAGCCTTGGCTAACTTACAGATTACAGGAGTTTCCTTCGACGAAGTGTCACGTTTCTATACAACTAGTCCTAACCTTTTAACTGAATTTCAATATGAATGCTTAATAACTGATGTTTTGGAAATATCCGTAACCCCAAAATTAGCTTGTAAGAAGGTTTGAGGTGTGGCAACCCTCCTCCAAACTCTGTAACGCAAATTCTAGTAAACCTGCTGTAAACCCAACCATGTTAACACATCAAGATCCTATGAACATTGCCAATTGGCGTTATATTCCCCTATGGCTTTGGGAAGGATTTCTGGATAAAACGTACCCACCTAAAGTGAGCACGTGCGATATTTAACATTCATATTTCAACAAGACGGCCCATTAAAACTATGTCATAAAAGTTACGTCTCGTCATAAAAATATTTTACGTCCCATTTGTAACGACGAAAACAGTTACGTCCATTTCTATAAACCTGGACTGTTTAACGTGAAGTTTATATTTGAACTCCGCAGGAGTGAATGCTTCACATATCCCAAAAGAACGTATCCAGTTGGGGTCCTGGCGAGGGCGCGCGATATCCACAATTTTACCCGGACGTTCCGTATAAATAAACCCTAAGGGGTAATAAATAACGGGAATATCTCGAACTACATGATACGTCATACCGACACGTCCTATTATCCTGTCGAAGTGTACACACGCGTACATACGTCGGAGGAAAGGATAATCCGGCGCGGTAGTAAATCCTCCTCCCAGCTGCTTCCCTCCTTCGCAGAAGACAAGCGTTGAGTAATAAATGTATTTCTTCCTTAAAACATCGTTTATCAGGACTTGATGTATGCGCCGCGGCCCTTTAGTCTACTAAAAACACGTGGAAAGGGGGAAAAACGGGATGGGAATTTAACGGCGGATGGGTTCCCTTTTCGGAGAGAACGATAACTTGCTTGCTCTTCGCATTCCCGGTTAATAAATCAGTTTTTCTCTCCGCCGTTAATGCCTCGTCCTCATCGGATCGAATTAGAAGTCGTCGTGTTCCCGTCGTCCGATACTTTCGAATTTTCCATTTTACGGGACGTTAACGTTACGCGCCCCCGCCCCTTATCGGGCCGTAAATTTTTAGGGCCCGAGGAGGAAACGTGTATACATTTTTTAAACGATCTGAATACCATTGGGGCATATGTGATAGATCGCCCGTTAAAGTCGATTCTCCGGTCGTGTACGATTTAATCGGAAATTTAAAGTACTTCGTTAATGACGATGAGTTAACACGTAGAAAATTGTATTTCTTGTGTTTTATTTCTCGGCTATTACGTTTCAGAAAGTTGCGACAAAACAGACCCTTTAAAACTGTGAAGAAAATAATTAATCCAAAGGCTAAATCATGAAATAGTGCTGGAAAGTTTGAACCAGGAGCTGCTAAGGGTTGAAGCGTAATTGTGATGTGGGATTTTCGGCAAGATACGGCCATACCAGAAATACGGAGAAAAACCGCTCGCACCAGGGGAGAGATGAACTCGTGGTAGGCAAGAGGGGGTGAGGAAAGGCGGAAGCGAAAGGTTCCCTAAAAATTTGAAAGGGGAGTCCGCTAAGGGGAGACATTTTGTTGTACAAATTCCTTGGAGGATCGGAAAGCCGAGGCCCGGATAGCTTCCTTGAACGAACTTTTCCTGGGGCTTGAACTACGTCGCCTAGCGAGAAGGCGAACACCCTGTGTGAATTAGTGTCAAAATTTCAATTTCGAGCCCAATTAGCCCTTTGCATGCCACGTGACCTTTCCTTTGGAAATGATGCAATTCGCGTTAACTATATCATATTATTTAACATTACCACAGTACGTCCCTCGATTTATAGTTGCAGTGTAAACCTATAATTTCCCTCCGCCTCGTTAAATTAAAACTTGGAATAATTAACGCAAGCCGAAGCCGTTTTGACCGCTTGTAAACGCTAGCAACCCCCTCCTCCGATTAAAAATCGCCTCCCTACTGTGTGTAAAAATACACCCTACTTTCTCAGCTACAGCCTCAAACTTTTAGCTCGCCAATTAAACTGATTGCAATCGAACCCCAGAATCACACACACACACAGAAACTTCGACCGTTTAGTTTGGAACTCTGCCCAAATTTAGCCCGGTTTAATCCATCATAGGAGTTTCCCCAATGAAAATTAATTAAAGGCGTTTATCCAACAGGTATAACATCTTTCCGGCGAAACGTTTTTTCCTACCGCCGATATAATTAATGAATCGTTCCGTATCGATTAAAACGTGGATCCGATTTAAAACGGGCCGCATGAATTGGGCGCCGCGCCGTCACATTCTAATTACTTTCGAAACGGCACCACCATCCATCATCTTCCATCATCTTATTTGACATACAATATAACCTTGCGGGATATGGAAATCCCATATCGTCGTACACAATATACGGGAGGAATGGATGGATGGCTGGATGGATTTATTGTAGTATGAAAAACTCTAACTTTTATTAACTGTGCAAATGCATGTGTCGAGGTTCGGGTGACGATATTCCACGAGCCCTTTCAGCTTCACATGACACTCCCTTATTCGAGCCTGGAATTACGCTATGAACTTGCAACTATACCGTATTTCGCTTCAATGCGAAGTAATATTAGTGAGGTATCCGTCAAAAGAGGGTATTTTTCATGTAGCGGGGGGAAAAATGTTGCGTTATCGTAAACAATCCCTGCATTTTCACCTGTTTTTTAATGATTTTGTAGGGCCCACCCGGTAGGAGCGGTGTCAAGACAAAAGTGGGTTGGGTCGAAAAAGTAATGTTGGGATTTCGGTTTTAAAGAAAAAAAGAATGAACTTTTCGTGTAAACGAATTAATTTCCATCGAATATTCCAACGACTTTTTCTTCGTTTACCAATTATTTCTTAACTGACTTTTACCACGAATTAGAGATAAACTGCAATGATATTCAGCTAATGATTCCTTATCCTACGTAGTTTTAGTGAACTTAAAGGGATAGTTATGCATATAAATAAATTAATACATTTTTCACAAACGTTTTCACATTCACAACTATTGTTATTATGACTTATTCCACTTGTTAACCACAGACAGACAAAAGAAGGGAAAAATCTTTATGATCCATACGTAAACATATAACGCATTCTGAGCCCTAATAACTACTGACGAGTTGTTATCGAATCGTTAACTATGACTAGAATAGAAAGCATAGGGTCAATATAGAGCCCAAAAAGCTTCAAATTGCTTTTGCTTTTGTGCTAAAAGCTCTTTTTGTCTCTTAATTCTCTTCTTTATTTTCTTCAGTTGTACTATTCAATTACCACAGTACTACTATTTGAGAAAAAATCAATATAAAAATTGTATACACTAATTATTTTCACGAAATAAATTTCTAACGTGAAAAAATGTTATGTATGAGAACCTAAATTGAGTCGCAGACAGCGTTACGCTTAGTTTGAGTGAAGTTTCCATTATTTTCTGAAGCCCCTTGTGAATATGATAATTTCTATTTCCCCTGCGATTAAATGGTTTAAAAAATTCCATTTTGTTACCGATGCAAACATGAATGTTTAATACAACGCAGAGCGTAGAGGGACGAGGGACGTCAAAAAAAACTGCAGCGTGAATTAATCGAATTACGTTTTTTAAACGACGGTTTTAACGAAATTTGACCTGTCAGAGCGTTTATTCCTATTGTGTTCTGTTTCGTTGTTTCTACGTCGTTCAATATTCAAATACATGACGTAAATAGAAAACGAGTGTTAATCGACCCAAAAACCAGTATTTTTGACGAGGGTCCTGTTCAAAAATTCGACAATACTCGGAACCCCTTCCCGTTTTCTTAATAAATATCATTTTTGTATTCGCTTTCATTGCTTTTGCCAAAAATACGCAGATCAAAAATTTCATGACAAAAACTTTTTGACTTTTAACATATCACTTGCCGGTTATACGAGGGCAAAAACGATACAAGCGACGCAAAACATATTTTCCCAGACGGACTTAACCCTGCCGAGCCTTTTATCGCATCGAAAGCCCTAACGTAAACACCCGACTTTACCCTTTAAAGGCAGGAAAGGCTACGATCCCTCCTTCCAGCGAGATGCAAATTTGATAAACCGCCATGGAAAATTCGCCGACTTGTCAGGAGTAATTTCTGTCGCGTCGCATTTTTTCTCGACGTCACAACGACTTTTTGCTTTCAGGGAGGCCCTCGTAAAACTGCTCGCCCTATATAAATCGAAGTCAGCCACGCTAAGTTTCCTCTCTGAATCGTAACGCAACGGTGCTAAAGTTACGGAGGGAATGCGCCTAAGTGGGCTAAATATTCTTCTTCACTCTATAGTTTTACTGAAACTTCACCAGAAGACTAAATACAGTATTGTAATGACTCAATAAATTTAATCTGTAATAGATAAAAATACATATGGCTGTACATTATTTTGAAGTGTTTATTAACATTACTCTTAACATTTTGATAAAACACTCATATTTCAGCCATTTTGTACAAAATAATTACAAACTATATACACACACACCTTTCCCATTTATCCTTCTTTCTATTACTAAAAACCGTACTAAAATCCATTGCGTGGTTTAAAAGAAATAAGCCAAGAAACAAACAGAGACAGACAGCAACTTTGCTTGTCGATATCTCTGCATGTTCGACCGGACGGCACATTGAAAGGTTTGTTTACATTACAGTTTGTGGTTTTAAGCTTTATAATGTACAAAGAATACAACCGTACAAACTGTTCAGATGATTAAATATCCTTTTGAGAACGTGTTTGTAAATGGCTTAAGTAAGGGGGAGTAAGGGCGGGGGAGTTCAATGATTTTAAGAAAATTCGATCTCATTACCTATTGAAAACATCGACAATGTACCCCCTTCATGGACGACTTATCCCACTCTAAAAATTTTGGATCATGACAATTTCACAAGGGAAATGACGCAATATTTCCTCTCCAGGAGATTCAAAAATTCGTAAAATTTCTGCTGAAACTTCAAGAAACTCTGAACTGAAGAATATGAACAGTGCTTCAAAAGTAAGTTTCAACTTATTTCCAAAGCGGTTTTTATAGAAATTTCTATTTTTGTAAGGGCATGATACCTCTAAAAAAAATCCTTATAACCTGTGCCACACACATAATTTAAGTACCGCGTAAAAGCAACAGAGATTATAACCTTCATAAACTCACAAGAGTTTTTTCAAACCCAACTTCCTTTTATAAAGGAGTTTGGAATTTATGCCTACAATATGAAACATGACTTTCCCCTTCAAGAGATTCATAACTTCATAAAATATTTACTGAACCTTCAATTCGACTGAAACTTCACGTAACTGTTAATTGAAGTAGTTTTAAAGGGCCCCCGTAAGTTCCAACTAATTTCCAAATGGAGTTTCAAAGCAACTTCTATTTATGAGAAAACGCAACACTTCTCGTCTTGCCACCTGTACACTGTTTAATTTACCGAAACTCCTAATGAAATTAAAGAGCAAATGCATCTGACCGATGTAAATATGGTAAAGAGGCGAACTTTATAAAATTTATTTAATCGCCGGCGTTATACAGATTACCTACCTCGTAAGGCCCACGTACTTTTTTCGGGACAGATGCTAACTACGATGAAGGAGTTATGGGAGTCCTCATCCAGGAAATACCTCATTAGAAAAACTCAAAATTAAAAAAGTTCGCTCTCTAGTAGACCATTTACGTCGAAGAACTTTTTCACTCATAAAAGATACTTCATGCAAAAATGGAGGATATCAAAATTCATGAGAGAATTACTGAATTTCTAATTTAACTGAAATACTAAATCAAGCGAATGGGGTAAAACGCCAGTCAAATAAAATTGTAATACGTTTAAGTCGTAATGTAATTCGTCACAGATTTGGACGTTTTTAAAATCAAAGTTCTAAAAAGTATCGGTTTAAAATGACTGCCCAATGTTTAGTGATTGTTTAAAATGTGAAAATTTCCACAAAAAAAGTTTAAACTTCAATAAAATACGCGACCCAATAGAAGTTTCCACTTTTCTTTTATTTAAAGACTCATTTTAGACCCGCGAAATTAAAATCCATCAAAAATTTATTTAAATCATTGCAAAAAAATCATTGGAATTTAAATTTGAAATAAATAAAACAAAGAAGCATAAATAATCTCAAAACGATTTGTTACTTCATATCCTTAAGAAACCCCCAAAATTTGATTAAAAAATATTAATTTATTCACAAATTTAAAACGAAAATTGACAAAATATCACCTTTTTAATACCCAAAATTCACTTAAAAATGAATTAATTTTTTGCAGTTCATAATAACTTAGTAAGTTTTAAACTTTAGATTATACATTATACTTTATATGATTGTACAAGTAACTGTGAAATAAATCTGAATGTTGCAAGCACTACTTCAAGTGTATCAAGTGTTTTGAGCGAAAATTCTGATACTGATGACTGTACTTATAATAGTGGTGATAATTTACTGTTCTGTGCTTATAGAAGTAATGGTAATACGAATGGTTCATTAACTAAAAATTGTATTGCTGTTGACTGTAGTGTGCCCTTGTATGAACCACCAAAAAATCTGACATTTTACAAGGGCAAAGGGCCCTTGAGAGAAGATTAGTCAAGGAAACGATTACGATAGTCTTAATATATTAAACAGTAGATCAAATTTACAATGTATACAAAAACCGTTGTACTAGTTTTGGAAGTACTACAAGAATGAATAGAGCAAAGTGCCCTTTGCCCTTATCCGATCAAAATCAGGATCATTTTCCCTACTGAAGTCGAAATTGGACAAATTTCAAGTAAAAAAATATTCAAAATTTACATTTAACATGTCTTCGATCCATGACATTTGTCAAAAGCTTATTTGAAACTGTATAATATGCAGAAAATTATTAAGGAGCAGGTTTACAATTTTTTTTTTGCAATATAACAGTAGATATGTCAAAGACAAAAGCGACCACAACACACAAAAGAAAGGTGCATTTGCATTTTCCATCTGTGTAGCAATAGCACAAATGAAGAAACCTGTCCGCGAAAAAGTCCAAATTAAAATCACTCGCGAATCTCAAAAAACGCGTCTTCCGAAAATCAAACGATCGGACAAAACCATGTTTTCCATAGAAAAAAATTTCGCTTAGTCATCGAGCAATTACCAATTCCCCCCACCCCGAAGCGGGGAGAAGATAACCACCGGATTAATCCTTAATTGTTCGTTTTATTTCATCAGAACTCGATGTAACCCTCCGTCTCCTCCTTCACATGGAAACTTTCAATTACAAAGTCGATCCGGATCAGGTCATGTGGGAATGATACATTGGCGGATGTGATCATCCGGGTAAAAAAGAAAAAGGAAGATGCGGGAAGACACGAACGGACCAGGAATCGATCGCGAGGAGTAAGTAATCCACTACAACTCCAGTTAGTGAAGTGCATCAATACTATTTTTATAAAATACCCCTTGAGGGGTATTCAGTTATGAAACTTATACTTTATCATATGGTGGATTCACACCTGATTTTTGTTGCCCCGGGAATGCTTTTGAATAAATAACGAAAGTCATATTGGGAGAAATATGCATCACCTTAACTACTTTAGATGTCATTTCATCGTGATATTGGTAAAGATTTTCCTTCATTGAGGTCGATCTCAAATATGGCCATTTTTTTGGTAAGAGAGGACAGTATTAGGGTGCTTGAAAAAATAATTTTAACTTCAGTAGACCAGTAGTTTTTGAGAACAAAAAAAATAAAATATAAGAATTTTTCAAATCAATCAAAATTCCACCCGAACAAAGGTAAAGGTATGCCCAATCCTTCCCATTACAAATTTAAGAAAAACAAACAATTTCCGCGACATATCGAAACCAAAATTACAAAAAAGTACCAGTATACAATTAATTACGTGTCAATTAATTACTCACCGCCAGAGGAAAGTTTCGGTTCACATAAACGCGACCGCACTCAGCGACAACTAAATACCGGATAATTTTTCTCATTTAATTCTCATGCGCATGTCTGTCAGTACGACAAGTGTAACAAAAAACGGGCGAAAACAATACGAGAGTTGTTTTCGACGTTCGGAGTTGAAGCGCATTGAAAAAACTGGCAGCTGAGGTGATACACAGCGAAAACACTTAAAAACAGTTTTTTACGCATTAAAACTTTGTGTGGTCGTCAGTTTTTACCACTTGTGACAGGTAAATAGGTTTTACCCATTGTCGTATCATATGATTTTTACTTAAAAAATATTTTAGTGTCCCTAATTTTAATTTAAATAAACATTATTTGTTGCAAATAGCACGTACATTTGCTTTTACAAATTGTTTTTTTAACGAAAGGAAAATGATTCACATGGTTATAGACAGTTTTTTTTCTTTGATAGATAAAAGCAGACGGACCAAAAAACTTTGTTTAAAAAGGACCTAAAATAATAGAAACCCAAAAACTAGACAAATTTGAACTTTGGCGACTTTTTTAAATAATAAAAAATTAAAAAGGGGTCGATTTTCGGCTTTTACACCATAGAGTGAAAATTATTGACAGATGGGCAATACGTTGTACAGACGATTCGTAGAGAATTAAAAGACCTTCAAAGGGTGCGTTTCTAAAAGGTGATCGGAGCATTTTTCACCGAGAAAACTTGTAAAAACCGTTAAAATGGACCCTTTTTTCAAAAATTCATAGTTTTCCCAGATTAATACTGAAGCGCTAATTTTGCGTAAAATTTTAGGTTATCACGTCTACTTTAAGCATGCAAAAGTTAGATGCTGTCAGATAAATAGTTTTTGCACAATTACGTTATTAACAATATACACCGAAATCTTGCAAAATGCGGCGTATTAAGTGAGATGGGCCGATTTCAATGTTTCAAACTGTTTTTGAAAGAGGACATCATAACCTACAGCTTGGCTATATTAGATTTTCATATACGTTTGGAGAAAAGTGCGAAAAATGGCCTCTAACATCGTTCAAGCAGCCACCACTCGGCACTAAATGCGAAATCGCGCAAAGTTGAGGCCAGTTTTCGCACTTTTCTCGAAGTGTATATGAAAATCCAATATAGC
Source organism: Cryptocephalus primarius (assembly GCA_963576515.1). Taxonomy (NCBI): domain Eukaryota; kingdom Metazoa; phylum Arthropoda; class Insecta; order Coleoptera; family Chrysomelidae; genus Cryptocephalus; species Cryptocephalus primarius. Next base: position 14,984,056 of record OY754944.1, on the reverse strand, counting down.
CAAGTTGTAGGTTCTGATGTCCTTTTTCAAAAACCGTTTGAAAAATTAAAATCGGCCGATCTCAGTTAATATAGCGAATTTTGAAAAATTTTCATGTATATTGTTAATAACGTAATTGTGCAAAAATTATTCATCCGACAGCTTCCAACTTTTGCATGCTTAAAGTAGATATAATAACCTAACTTTTCACCCAAAATCAAAGAGTCAGCTTTAAACAGGACAACGCTATAAATTTTTGAAAAAGGATCAATCTCAACGCTTTTTCTCAGTTTTCTCGCTCAAAAATGCTCCAATCACCTTTTAGAAACGCCCATTTTGAAGGTCTTCTAATTATCTAAAAATCGCCTGCACAAAGTATGGCATTTCCTTCAATAATTTATACGGTATGGTGAAAAAACGGAAAAACGACCTATTTTTCTATTTTTCATTGTTAAAAAAAGGGCAAAACTCAGAATTGCTTTCCCATTGGTTAAATTTAGAACTGGGAATTAGAAATGGGAAGAGTTTAGAAAAGAGTTTAGAACACCTCGTGAACTTTTAAAGTATGTAGTGTTTTTTATCAAAATATTAAGGGGTGTTTGAGATATTTCAATGTATTGATCATATCGCCACTACCTTTAAACCAAATTGGGTAATTATCGGGTCAGAGTGACTCGAAGATAATATAGGGTGATTAATCTGTGACGCAATCAAGGCGCTTTTGTGCAGAAAACCGAGCACTTTGGCCTACTAATCAAAAATCTCATAAAATCTGTTGACTTAGGGAGGAAGTTGAATAACCTTCTCTTCGCATATACGACATCTCACCCCACTTTCGCTAACAGCTGCGATTATCCATGGCCAATCATCCCTTCGATTTCTCCTCACCCTTCTAACACACAGAGAAAGAGGGGGGATATACGATGAGACACTTCAACTCCTCCTTCGATTTCTGCCGCGAAGTGCATCATCCCCCTACCCTTCGATGCAACTTCGTTTAATATCAACGGCCCCCGGGGGTTACGCCGGGTCAAGAGGCGCGCCATTTTCCAAAGTACATACGATATGGGTCGATACGAACTTAAGGCCCCATATTAGGAGCAGAACGTGCAGTTTTAATTTAATAAGTAATTACAGGGGTTAAATTGACATAGACAGGCCAAAGTGCAAGGAAAAGGGCCCAAAGAGCTTCTAAGTCTAACTGTTAATAACTTTACTAACTGTAAATATGTAACTTTCCAAGGTTTAGTTACTAAAAGAACATGTACTGACCATCAACATATTTAACTGAGAATACCATTTCTAACTTGTATGTTATTTGTAATCCATCATTACTCACTAGTAGGAAAATTGTTGTTCTGCATTTGTCGCAAGTTTAGTGAGAAAAATTGAGTTACTAGAGGGATTACAGGGGATGAATTGTTGAGTACAACTGTACTGAAAAAGTAACTAGCACTAATTGTAAATCAAATTTACCTGTCGATATTCCCTATTGTAAAATTAATTGTACCGAATCGCCATAAACAAAATATAATTAATTAAAATGATTGTAGCCGAGGAAATTCATTGTCCTCGAGTAGTGATCTAGCGAACATTTAAATTTTGCTATAGCCATAATGTAATCGCCTGATATTAAGCCAGTAAATCAGGTCCCCGCGCTTGATTCAATACCCCATGCGAAAAATTAATTAAAACCGTCACGGTACCCCTATCGGAAATTAGAATAATCCTGTAAGGCGTTCAGGAGAGGTGCGAGATGCTCCAGGGGAGATAGGAGGATCGAATCTATAAATATATGCGTCGCGGCTTTCGGTACACGGCGAGTGTGTAAATCCTTATCTTTCTCGTTGCCAGATATTGTTTATAAGTCTGACGAGCAAATTAATGTCGGCGAAGACAATGGGGAAAAGGGCGAGGAGGGGGCGAGATAAAACCTTACTTCATTTACGTCGAGATGACAAAGGTGAATTTATCTAATCCCCCGAGGGAGAAGACGGGAAAATGAGTTTATTGCCCGCGAAAAGAGTTGAGTGGGATGGATGGGGGAAATTTTTCCACGACGACTTAAACAAATTCGGTGAGGTTTTCTCCGTAGTAATCGCGGCGATGAGGGGTAAATGGGACGAAGCGAGGGTAATTCCGCTGGTCATTAGTATGGATCGCCCTCGCCTCCACAGGCGACGACGGCCATATATTAAAGAGGATTCCAGCCCGGCTACGTGAGATTATCAAAATATGTTAGATTCATATTTTGATAAAAGAGTGTATGGAGACGCCTTGTAATCACCAATCAGATACAAAGGTTTAATTAAGAAGATTTAAAATCCCGCCTCACTACTTTGATTAAACAATAAAATCGACAAAAAGACTTAAAATGCTAGAAACAGTACTTATTTTAAAGAAAAATATTGCAAAAGTGAAGTATGCGCAATAAAATTATCTAAAAGGTAATTTATTTGTGACTATAACTTAGTTAATGTGTATTGATTCCGAATTGAGAATACAATAATTAAGCAGAGGTTCCTAAATTTGATGACACCCTGTATACACGTTAGTGTTAACCATATTCGTGAAATTAGTATTTATATATGACCTTAAATTAACTACCATGGATTGATTGCGGAACCACCAGTTAAACAGGGATCCTTTAACTCGAGGACACCCTGTATACACGTTAATGTTAACTGTATTCGTATAATTAGTTATACATGTGACTATAATTTAGTTAATATATATTAACCGCGAATTGCCAAAACAATAGTTAAGCGGGACTCCTTAAATTTCAGGACACTCTGTATACAGGTTATTTTTAACTGTCTTCGCGTACTTAGTTTTTATATGAGACTATAACTTAATTAATACGGATTGATTGCGAATGCAATAATTGAGCAGAAGAAGCAGGGATTTCAGGACACCCTGTATACACGTTATTGTTAATTGTATTCTTGTAATTAGGTTCTATATGTGACCATAAATTAATTAGTATGGATTGATTGCGAAAACGCTCATCAAGCAAGGCTCCGATAATTTCAGGCCACCCTGTATACACGTTAATGTCACCTGTATTCGTGTAATTAGTTTTTATACGTGACTATAAACTAATTAATATGGACTGATTCGGAAAACCCTACCTAAGCAGGTCTTCGTTAATTTCACAACACCCTGTATACACGTTAATGTTAAGTACATTGGTGTAACAAGTTTCTATATGTGACTATTCATGAATTAATATGGATTGATTGCGAAAACACTAGTTAATCAGAGTTCGGTTAATTTCAGGACACCCTGTATACATGTTAATGTTAACCATATTGGCGTAATTAGTTTCCTATATGTGACTATAAAATAATTAATATGAATTGATTGTGAAAACACCAATTAAGTATGGCTCCGGTATTTTCAGGACACCCTGTATACACGATAATGTTAACTATACTCGTGTATTAGTTTTTATATATGACTATAAATTGATTAATATGGATTGATTACGAAAACAATAATCGAGCAGGGCTCCGTTAATTTCAGGACACCCTGTATACGCCTTAATGTCAACTGTATTCGTGTAATTAGTTTCCTAATGTGACTATAAATTAATTACTGCGGATTGATTGCGAAAACACTAAGTACGCATGGCTTCGGTAATTTCAGGACACCCTGTATACGCGTTAATGTTAACTGTATTCATGTAATTAGTTGATATTTGTGCCTATAATTTATTTAGTATGGATTGATTTATTGTGATATTTTGTTTTAGTGAATCAGTGGATGTGTGAATTAAAATACTTTCCAGTACGGCCCTGTAAACTGGAATGCAACTCATTTGAATAATCTGTAAGCAGCGCCCCCTACAATGCCGAGGAAACCAAAACATATACGGTATACAAATTTCACTGTTACAAGGGATGAAATATAGAGGCTCATGAAACTATTACGAGAAAAACAAATAACGTAATCGTAAATCACCACGTTAAAATAATTAAAGCAACCCGTAAAGCATCCCTCGTAAGTGAAGCGAAAGACGCCATGAATCAAAAGGAACTGACCTGTCCACGACGGCGGCACGACCACCGCGGGCGAAGTCCCGCTTTCCCGGTCGCTCCCTCGCCGGAAACCCGGGAAATTCTCGCTCGGACGGCACTCGACGGCGGTGGCTTTCACTTCCGGCGCTTTTCACTCCCGAAATCCCGCAAAATCCGGGAAAAATCGAACGGAAATCAATGAACGACGCGTACGCGACGGCCACCCGCGCGGAAAGGGAGGTGAAAGCGCCGGTGCCGCCACAGGTGGCGTAGAGACGTCACGACGTCTGATTGGTCGGACGGACTTCGGGCGGCCGAGCGGACCCGAAGGCGGAGGTCAACGAACGTCGCGAACTGAGATTTGTGCTGTGGAAAGGGACTAACTGGAAAATCGATCGATAACGCTGTTGCAAAAAGATTGCGACGTTATGTTATTAGACGGTTCGTTTGGATACGTACGAAACGCCGTACTAATACCCACGTAGTATATCATATCTACGTGGTACTCTGTTATATTAGTACGGTAAATATAGGGTTAAAATCACCCAGTTTCGGAAAATAAATTAGTGGTCGTTCGAATTTTGCAGAGGGATAGTCCAGTTTATAGAGTATTTTTTGGTACATTAAAGTTAACAGCAGACGGACCAAAAACCCAGAATCTAGACAAATCTGGGCATTAGCGGTTCTTGTAAATAATAAAAGTTTAAAAAGATAGGTTGTTTTTCCGTTTTTCGATCGTAGCATGAAAATTATTGACGGAAACGCAATATGTTGTGGAGATGATTTGTAAAGAATTAAAAGACCTTAAAAATGAGCGTTCCTAAAAGGTGATAGCAGCATTTTTCACCGAGAAAACTTGGAAAACCGTTAAAATGGACCCTTTTTCAAAAATTCACAGCGTCGCCCAGTTTAAATCTGAAGCATTGATTTTTCGTGAAATGTTTGGTTATTATGTCTACTTTAAGCATGCAACAGTTCGATGCTTTCAAATGAACAGTTTTGGCACAATTAGATTATTAAGAAAATACCACGAAATTTTGCAAAATTCGACGTATCACCTGAGATGGGCCGATTTTAAATTTTCAAACGGTTTTTTAAAGAGGACATCAAAGCTTACAACTTGGCTATCTTCGATTTTCATATACGTTTGGAGAAAAGTGCGAAACATGGCCTCTAACATTGCTTCATAAATGAAATAAAAATCCCAGTCCAATTAGACAGGTTAGTCGCGTCACCATGACGTCTCCTCCTTAAGAAAAAATAAAACCAATATCTCCACCCGAAACGGAGAAACACAAATTAGAACGAGCTCGACGGGGTCGTAGTGCCCACTTGAAATTTAAATTTCCAGTTCTCGTCCGCTACGAACGAGGCCAAATAAAGAGAGAGAGAGAGAGGGTACTTCGCTGAAAAATCACAAGGAATGAAATATGAATCCGTGACGTGGGAGATTGCCCCGACCCTCGCCCCTTAAATGAAAAGAGTTTAAATGAACAATCGTGGGGGAGAGCCGTGTTTTGAATAAGTGCTTGTTAGCTTGGGTCGGTGCGGCGACTCCTCCCTGAACGAACAAGGGAGAGAGAGAGAGAGAAAGAGTACGTGAGCGGTATGAATCCCTCTAAAAAGGAAGTTTTTAGAAACTCCTGGTTTCCATCCCCCTCGTGACCCCGTAGGTCCGTAACGAATTTCAAAAGGGGGAGTGGGGCTAGGATAAACTCAACACTCCGTACAGAACTCATCGAAAGTTGTGTTTCAAGCCTCAGGGAAACTTTACCGTACCTTACATCAGAAGAGTTATTCGGCCTCGTAATGACGGTCTCTTTAGATCGGTTTTACTCTTACTCTTGAAATACGCAGGATGCATGTGCACAGGAACGGTTTGCACGTAGCAACGATATTTCTACTCATGATTTAGATCTTGTGAGGTGTAGTAGATGGAAATAGATAAGTAGTATAACAGCTCTTAAACCTATTGAAGCATCCTAATATATGCAAAATTTAATCCTCAATTGTTTTTAAGCCATGTGAAATAGGAAGCGCAAGTACTATTGATTCAGTTACTCGGATTTCAGCCAATGGAAAACTACCAAAAATTTTTTTTATTTGTAATTACATTTATACAGATTCGATATTTCCCCTGGATATTTGAGTTTATCAAACGTCATCAATATGTAGAAAAACCAATGTTTGCGAATCACTCCATGCAAGGTTTAATTAAAGCTTTATTGATGGAATTCGGACATTTTTCAATTCGTCGATATTTTTTTGGAGTCTCATTGTAAAAATTGTTACATCTCGTAAATCTATTACAGCTGTACGACGAAATAAATTAGATAAACTGAAATTAAATTGGAAAAATTGCAATTAATTAAGAACTGGGAGAAAATAAGTAGCTAAATATGTATGTAAATGTGCATACGACCGTTCCGGGCGCACTTGACCTGCTCCGCTGACCGAAATCCGCCTTAATTTTTGTGTTTAAAGTTACCATTAACAATGTTAGAGTGCTCCAAATGAAGTGAAACTTTATGAGAGTATTCAGCGGAGTTTCCTTTATACGCCTACCGAGCTTCATTTCATTGGCTCTTAAGATGACCGTTCCGGGAGCACTTGACATGCTCCGCTGACCGAAATCCGCCTTAATTTTTGTGTTTAAAGTTACCATTAACAATGTTAGAGTGCTCCAAATGAAGTGAAACTTTATGAGAGTATTCAGCGGAGTTTCCTTTATACGCCTACCGAGCTTCATTTCATTGGCTCTTAAGATGACCGTTCCGGGAGCACTTGACATGTTCCGCTGACCGAAAACCGCCTTAATTTTTCTGTTTAAAGTTACCATTAACAATGTTAGAGTGCTCCAAATGAAGTGAAACTTTATGAGAGAATTCAGCGGAGTTTCCTTTATACGCCTACCGAGTTTCATTTCATTGGCTCTTAAGATGACCGTTCCGGGAGCACTTGACATGCTCCGCTGACCGAAATCCGCCTTAATTTTTGTGTTTAAAGTTACTATTAACAATGTTAGAGTGCTCCAAATGAAGTGAAACTTTATGAGAGTATTGAGCGGAGTTTCCTTTATACGCCTACCGAGTTTCATTTCATTGGCTCTTAAGATGACCGTTCCGGGAGCACTTGACATGCTCCGCTGACCGAAATCCGCCTTAATTTTTGTGTTTAAAGTTACCATTAACAATGTTAGAGTGCTCCAAATGAAGTGAAACTTTATGAGAGTATTGAGCGGAGTTTCCTTTATACGCCTACCGAGTTTCATTTCATTGGCTCTTAAGATGACCGTTCCGGGAGCACTTGACATGCTCCGCTGACCGAAATCCGCCTTAATTTTTGTGTTTAAAGTTACTATTAACAATGTTAGAGTGCTCCAAATGAAGTGAAACTTTATGAGAGTATTGAGCGGAGTTTCCTTTATACGCCTACCGAGTTTCATTTCATTGGCTCTTAAGATGACCGTTCCGGGAGCACTTGACATGCTCCGCTGACCGAAATCCGCCTTAATTTTTGTGTTTAAAGTTACTATTAACAATGTTAGAGTGCTCCAAATGAAGTGAAACTTTATGAGAGTATTGAGCGGAGTTTCCTTTATACGCCTACCGAGTTTCATTTCATTGGCTCTTAAGATGACCGTTCCGGGAGCACTTGACATGCTCCGCTGACCGAAATCCGCCTTAATTTTTGTGTTTAAAGTTACCATTAACAATGTTAGAGTGCTCCAAATGAAGTGAAACTTTATGAGAGTATTCAGCGGAGTTTCCTTTATACGCCTACCGAGCTTCATTTCATTGGCTCTTAAGATGACCGTTCCGGGAGCACTTGACATGTTCCGCTGACCGAAAACCGCCTTAATTTTTCTGTTTAAAGTTACCATTAACAATGTTAGAGTGCTCCAAATGAAGTGAAACTTTATGAGAGTATTCAGCGGAGTTTCCTTTATACGCCTACCGAGTTTCATTTCATTGGCTCTTAAGATGACCGTTCCGGGAGCACTTGACATGCTCCGCTGACCGAAAACCGCCTTAATTTTTCTGTTTAAAGTTACCATTAACTATGTTAGAGTGCTCCAAATGAAGTGAAACTTTATGAGAGTATTGAGCGGAGTTTCCTTTATACGCCTACCGAGTTTCATTTCATTGGCTCTTAAGATGACCATTCCGGGAGCACTTGACATGCTCCGCTGACCGAAATCCGCCTTAATTTTTCTGTTTAAAGTTACCATTAACAATGTTAGAGTGCTCCAAATGAAGTGAAACTTTATGAGAGTATTCAGCGGAGTTTCCTTTATACGCCTACCGAGTTTCATTTCATTGGCTCTTAAGATGACCGTTCCGGGAGCACTTGACATGCTCCGCTGACCGAAATCCGCCTTAATTTTTGTGTTTAAAGTTACCATTAACAATGTTAGAGTGCTCCAAATAAAGTGAAACTTTATGAGAGTATTGAGCGGAGTTTCCTTTATACGCCTACCGAGTTTCATTTCATTGGCTCTTAAGATGACCGTTCCGGGAGCACTTGACATGCTCCGCTGACCGAAATCCGCCTTAATTTTTGTGTTTAAAGTTACTATTAACAATGTTAGAGTGCTCCAAATGAAGTGAAACTTTATGAGAGTATTGAGCGGAGTTTCCTTTATACGCCTACCGAGTTTCATTTCATTGGCTCTTAAGATGACCGTTCCGGGAGCACTTGACATGCTCCGCTGACCGAAATCCGCCTTAATTTTTGTGTTTAAAGTTACCATTAACAATGTTAGAGTGCTCCAAATAAAGTGAAACTTTATGAGAGTATTGAGCGGAGTTTCCTTTATACGCCTACCGAGTTTCATTTCATTGGCTCTTAAGATGACCGTTCCGGGAGCACTTGACATGCTCCGCTGACCGAAATCCGCCTTAATTTTTGTGTTTAAAGTTACCATTAACAATGTTAGAGTGCTCCAAATGAAGTGAAACTTTATGAGAGTATTGAGCGGAGTTTCCTTTATACGCCTACCGAGTTTCATTTCATTGGCTCTTAAGATGACCGTTCCGGGAGCACTTGACATGCTCCGCTGACCGAAATCCGCCTTAATTTTTGTGTTTAAAGTTACTATTAACAATGTTAGAGTGCTCCAAATGAAGTGAAACTTTATGAGAGTATTGAGCGGAGTTTCCTTTATACGCCTACCGAGTTTCATTTCATTGGCTCTTAAGATGACCGTTCCGGGAGCACTTGACATGCTCCGCTGACCGAAATCCGCCTTAATTTTTGTGTTTAAAGTTACCATTAACAATGTTAGAGTGCTCCAAATGAAGTGAAACTTTATGAGAGTATTGAGCGGAGTTTCCTTTATACGCCTACCGAGTTTCATTTCATTGGCTCTTAAGATGACCGTTCCGGGAGCACTTGACATGCTCCGCTGACCGAAATCCGCCTTAATTTTTGTGTTTAAAGTTACTATTAACAATGTTAGAGTGCTCCAAATGAAGTGAAACTTTATGAGAGTATTGAGCGGAGTTTCCTTTATACGCCTACCGAGTTTCATTTCATTGGCTCTTAAGATGACCGTTCCGGGAGCACTTGACATGCTCCGCTGACCGAAATCCGCCTTAATTTTTGTGTTTAAAGTTACTATTAACAATGTTAGAGTGCTCCAAATGAAGTGAAACTTTATGAGAGTATTGAGCGGAGTTTCCTTTATACGCCTACCGAGTTTCATTTCATTGGCTCTTAAGATGACCGTTCCGGGAGCACTTGACATGCTCCGCTGACCGAAATCCGCCTTAATTTTTGTGTTTAAAGTTACCATTAACAATGTTAGAGTGCTCCAAATGAAGTGAAACTTTATGAGAGTATTCAGCGGAGTTTCCTTTATACGCCTACCGAGCTTCATTTCATTGGCTCTTAAGATGACCGTTCCGGGAGCACTTGACATGTTCCGCTGACCGAAAACCGCCTTAATTTTTCTGTTTAAAGTTACCATTAACAATGTTAGAGTGCTCCAAATGAAGTGAAACTTTATGAGAGTATTCAGCGGAGTTTCCTTTATACGCCTACCGAGTTTCATTTCATTGGCTCTTAAGATGACCGTTCCGGGAGCACTTGACATGCTCCGCTGACCGAAAACCGCCTTAATTTTTCTGTTTAAAGTTACCATTAACTATGTTAGAGTGCTCCAAATGAAGTGAAACTTTATGAGAGTATTGAGCGGAGTTTCCTTTATACGCCTACCGAGTTTCATTTCATTGGCTCTTAAGATGACCGTTCCGGGAGCACTTGACATGCTCCGCTGACCGAAATCCGCCTTAATTTTTGTGTTTAAAGTTACTATTAACAATGTTAGAGTGCTCCAAATGAAGTGAAACTTTATGAGAGTATTGAGCGGAGTTTCCTTTATACGCCTACCGAGTTTCATTTCATTGGCTCTTAAGATGACCGTTCCGGGAGCACTTGACATGCTCCGCTGACCGAAATCCGCCTTAATTTTTGTGTTTAAAGTTACCATTAACAATGTTAGAGTGCTCCAAATAAAGTGAAACTTTATGAGAGTATTGAGCGGAGTTTCCTTTATACGCCTACCGAGTTTCATTTCATTGGCTCTTAAGATGACCGTTCCGGGAGCACTTGACATGCTCCGCTGACCGAAATCCGCCTTAATTTTTGTGTTTAAAGTTACTATTAACAATGTTAGAGTGCTCCAAATGAAGTGAAACTTTATGAGAGTATTGAGCGGAGTTTCCTTTATACGCCTACCGAGTTTCATTTCATTGGCTCTTAAGATGACCGTTCCGGGAGCACTTGACATGCTCCGCTGACCGAAATCCGCCTTAATTTTTGTGTTTAAAGTTACTATTAACAATGTTAGAGTGCTCCAAATGAAGTGAAACTTTATGAGAGTATTGAGCGGAGTTTCCTTTATACGCCTACCGAGTTTCATTTCATTGGCTCTTAAGATGACCGTTCCGGGAGCACTTGACATGCTCCGCTGACCGAAATCCGCCTTAATTTTTCTGTTTAAAGTTACCATTAACTATGTTAGAGTGCTCCAAATGAAGTGAAACTTTATGAGAGTATTGAGCGGAGTTTCCTTTATACGCCTACCGAGTTTCATTTCATTGGCTCTTAAGATGACCGTTCCGGGAGCACTTGACATGCTCCGCTGACCGAAATCCGCCTCAATTTTTGTGTTTAAAGTTACCATTAACAATGTTAGAGTGCTCCAAATAAAGTGAAACTTTATGAGAGTATTCAGCGGAGTTTCCTTTATACGCCTACCGAGTTTCATTTCATTGGCTCTTAAGATGACCGTTCCGGGAGCACTTGACATGCTCCGCTGACCGAAATCCGCCTTAATTTTTCTGTTTAAAGTTACCATTAACTATGTTGGAGTGCTCCAAATGAAGTGAAACTTTATGAGAGTATTGAGCGGAGTTTCCTTTATACGCCTACCGAGTTTCATTTCATTGGCTCTTAAGATGACCGTTCCGGGAGCACTTGACATGCTCCGCTGACCGAAATCCGCCTCAATTTTTGTGTTTAAAGTTACCATTAACAATGTTAGAGTGCTCCAAATAAAGTGAAACTTTATGAGAGTATTCAGCGGAGTTTCCTTTATACGCCTACCGAGTTTCATTTCATTGGCTCTTAAGATGACCGTTCCGGGAGCACTTGACATGCTCCGCTGACCGAAAACCGCCTTAATTTTTCTGTTTAAAGTTACCATTAACTATGTTAGAGTGCTCCAAATGAAGTGAAACTTTATGAGAGTATTGAGCGGAGTTTCCTTTATACGCCTACCGAGTTTCATTTCATTGGCTCTTAAGATGACCATTCCGGGAGCACTTGACATGCTCCGCTGACCGAAATCCGCCTTAATTTTTCTGTTTAAAGTTACCATTAACAATGTTAGAGTGCTCCAAATGAAGTGAAACTTTATGAGAGTATTCAGCGGAGTTTCCTTTATACGCCTACCGAGTTTCATTTCATTGGCTCTTAAGATGACCGTTCCGGGAGCACTTGACATGCTCCGCTGACCGAAATCCGCCTCAATTTTTGTGTTTAAAGTTACCATTAACAATGTTAGAGTGCTCCAAATAAAGTGAAACTTTATGAGAGTATTCAGCGGAGTTTCCTTTATACGCCTACCGAGTTTCATTTCATTGGCTCTTAAGATGACCATTCCGGGAGCACTTGACATGCTCCGCTGACCGAAATCCGCCTTAATTTTTCTGTTTAAAGTTACCATTAACAATGTTAGAGTGCTCCAAATGAAGTGAAACTTTATGAGAGTATTCAGCGGAGTTTCCTTTATACGCCTACCGAGTTTCATTTCATTGGCTCTTAAGATGACCGTTCCGGGAGCACTTGACATGCTCCGCTGACCGAAATCCGCCTTAATTTTTCTGTTTAAAGTTACCATTAACTATGTTAGAGTGCTCCAAATGAAGTGAAACTTTATGAGAGTATTGAGCGGAGTTTCCTTTATACGCCTACCGAGTTTCATTTCATTGGCTCTTAAGATGACCGTTCCGGGAGCACTTGACATGCTCCGCTGACCGAAATCCGCCTTAATTTTTGTGTTTAAAGTTACTATTAACAATGTTAGAGTGCTCCAAATGAAGTGAAACTTTATGAGAGTATTGAGCGGAGTTTCCTTTATACGCCTACCGAGTTTCATTTCATTGGCTCTTAAGATGACCGTTCCGGGAGCACTTGACATGCTCCGCTGACCGAAATCCGCCTTAATTTTTCTGTTTAAAGTTACCATTAACTATGTTAGAGTGCTCCAAATGAAGTGAAACTTTATGAGAGTATTCAGCGGAGTTTCCTTTATACGCCTACCGAGTTTCATTTCATTGGCTCTTAAGATGACCGTTCCGGGAGCACTTGACATGCTCCGCTGACCGAAATCCGCCTTAATTTTTGTGTTTAAAGTTACCATTAACAATGTTAGAGTGCTCCAAATAAAGTGAAACTTTATGAGAGTATTGAGCGGAGTTTCCTTTATACGCCTACCGAGTTTCATTTCATTGGCTCTTAAGATGACCGTTCCGGGAGCACTTGACATGCTCCGCTGACCGAAATCCGCCTTAATTTTTGTGTTTAAAGTTACTATTAACAATGTTAGAGTGCTCCAAATGAAGTGAAACTTTATGAGAGTATTGAGCGGAGTTTCCTTTATACGCCTACCGAGTTTCATTTCATTGGCTCTTAAGATGACCGTTCCGGGAGCACTTGACCTGCTCCGCTGACCGAAATCCGCCTTAATTTTTGTGTTTAAAGTTACCATTAACAATGTTAGAGTGCTCCAAATAAAGTGAAACTTTATGAGAGTGTTGAGCGGAGTTTCCTTTATACGCCTACCGAGTTTCATTTCATTGGCTCTTAAGATGACCGTTCCGGGAGCACTTGACATGCTCCGCTGACCGAAATCCGCCTTAATTTTTGTGTTTAAAGTTACCATTAACAATGTTAGAGTGCTCCAAATGAAGTGAAACTTTATGAGAGTATTCAGCGGAGTTTCCTTTATACGCCTACCGAGTTACATTTCATTGGCTCTTAAGATGACCGTTCCGGGAGCACTTGACATGCTCCGCTGACCGAAATCCGCCTTAATTTTTGTGTTTAAAGTTACCATTAACAATGTTAGAGTGCTCCAAATAAAGTGAAACTTTATGAGAGTATTGAGCGGAGTTTCCTTTATACGCCTACCGAGTTTCATTTCATTGGCTCTTAAGATGACCGTTCCGGGAGCACTTGACATGCTCCGCTGACCGAAATCCGCCTTAATTTTTGTGTTTAAAGTTACTATTAACAATGTTAGAGTGCTCCAAATGAAGTGAAACTTTATGAGAGTATTGAGCGGAGTTTCCTTTATACGCCTACCGAGTTTCATTTCATTGGCTCTTAAGATGACCGTTCCGGGAGCACTTGACATGTTCCGCTGACCGAAAACCGCCTTAATTTTTGTGTTTAAAGTTACTATTAACAATGTTAGAGTGCTCCAAATGAAGTGAAACTTTATGAGAGTATTGAGCGGAGTTTCCTTTATACGCCTACCGAGTTTCATTTCATTGGCTCTTAAGATGACCGTTCCGGGAGCACTTGACATGCTCCGCTGACCGAAATCCGCCTTAATTTTTCTGTTTAAAGTTACCATTAACTATGTTAGAGTGCTCCAAATGAAGTGAAACTTTATGAGAGTATTCAGCGGAGTTTCCTTTATACGCCTACCGAGTTTCATTTCATTGGCTCTTAAGATGACCGTTCCGGGAGCACTTGACATGCTCCGCTGACCGAAATCCGCCTTAATTTTTGTGTTTAAAGTTACTATTAACAATGTTAGAGTGCTCCAAATGAAGTGAAACTTTATGAGAGTATTGAGCGGAGTTTCCTTTATACGCCTACCGAGTTTCATTTCATTGGCTCTTAAGATGACCGTTCCGGGAGCACTTGACATGCTCCGCTGACCGAAATCCGCCTCAATTTTTGTGTTTAAAGTTACCATTAACAATGTTAGAGTGCTCCAAATGAAGTGAAACTTTATGAGAGTATTGAGCGGAGTTTCCTTTATACGCCTACCGAGTTTCATTTCATTGGCTCTTAAGATGACCGTTCCGGGAGCACTTGACATGCTCCGCTGACCGAAATCCGCCTCAATTTTTGTGTTTAAAGTTACCATTAACAATGTTAGAGTGCTCCAAATGAAGTGAAACTTTATGAGAGTATTGAGCGGAGTTTCCTTTATACGCCTACCGAGTTTCATTTCATTGGCTCTTAAGATGACCGTTCCGGGAGCACTTGACATGCTCCGCTGACCGAAAACCGCCTTAATTTTTGTGTTTAAAGTTACTATTAACAATGTTAGAGTGCTCCAAATGAAGTGAAACTTTATGAGAGTATTCACAGGAGTTTGCTTTATACGCCTACCGAGTTTCATTTCATTGGCTCTTAAGATGACCGTTCCGGGAGCACTTGACATGCTCCGCTGACCGAAATCCGCCTTAATTTTTGTGTTTAAAGTTACCATTAACAATGTTAGAGTGCTCCAAATAAAGTGAAACTTTATGAGAGTATTGAGCGGAGTTTCCTTTATACGCCTACCGAGTTTCATTTCATTGGCTCTTAAGATGACCGTTCCGGGAGCACTTGACATGCTCCGCTGACCGAAATCCGCCTTAATTTTTGTGTTTAAAGTTACCATTAACAATGTTAGAGTGCTCCAAATGAAGTGAAACTTTATGAGAGTATTCACAGGAGTTTGCTTTATACGCCTACCGAGTTTCATTTCATTGGCTCTTAAGATGACCGTTCCGGGAGCACTTGACATGCTCCGCTGACCGAAATCCGCCTCAATTTTTGTGTTTAAAGTTACCATTAACAATGTTAGAGTGCTCCAAATGAAGTGAAACTTTATGAGAGTATTGAGCGGAGTTTCCTTTATACGCCTACCGAGTTTCATTTCATTGGCTCTTAAGATGACCGTTCCGGGAGCACTTGACATGCTCCGCTGACCGAAATCCGCCTTAATTTTTGTGTTTAAAGTTACCATTAACAATGTTAGAGTGCTCCAAATAAAGTGAAACTTTATGAGAGTATTGAGCGGAGTTTCCTTTATACGCCTACCGAGTTTCATTTCATTGGCTCTTAAGATGACCGTTCCGGGAGCACTTGACATGCTCCGCTGACCGAAATCCGCCTCAATTTTTGTGTTTAAAGTTACCATTAACAATGTTAGAGTGCTCCAAATGAAGTGAAACTTTATGAGAGTATTGAGCGGAGTTTCCTTTATACGCCTACCGAGTTTCATTTCATTGGCTCTTAAGATGACCGTTCCGGGAGCACTTGACATGCTCCGCTGACCGAAAACCGCCTTAATTTTTGTGTTTAAAGTTACTATTAACAATGTTAGAGTGCTCCAAATGAAGTGAAACTTTATGAGAGTATTCACAGGAGTTTGCTTTATACGCCTACCGAGTTTCATTTCATTGGCTCTTAAGATGACCGTTCCGGGAGCACTTGACATGCTCCGCTGACCGAAATCCGCCTTAATTTTTGTGTTTAAAGTTACCATTAACAATGTTAGAGTGCTCCAAATAAAGTGAAACTTTATGAGAGTATTGAGCGGAGTTTCCTTTATACGCCTACCGAGTTTCATTTCATTGGCTCTTAAGATGACCGTTCCGGGAGCACTTGACATGCTCCGCTGACCGAAATCCGCCTTAATTTTTGTGTTTAAAGTTACCATTAACAATGTTAGAGTGCTCCAAATGAAGTGAAACTTTATGAGAGTATTCACAGGAGTTTGCTTTATACGCCTACCGAGTTTCATTTCATTGGCTCTTAAGATGACCGTTCCGGGAGCACTTGACGTGCTCCGCTGACCGAAATCCGCCTTAATTTTTCTGTTTAAAGTTACCATTAACAATGTTAGAGTGCTCCAAATGAAGTGAAACTTTATGTGAGTATTCACAGGAGTTTGCTTTATACGCCTACCGAGCTTCATTTCATTGGCCATTTTAACATGGGCATTTCATTTTTGGCATTTCACTTTATTTAGCCATTTGTTAATATTACCCTTCTTATTCATATTACCATGGGACTTACTGTTCCATAGTATTACGTCCCCGACTTGAAATCCCTTCATCCACATAAAGGGGCGAGCTATTCCATTTAAAAGCCCCCATTACTTTTAGTTAAATTTTCCTATTAACGTTACAATGCCCCTCTCGTTTCACTTTTGCAGGTAACGTGTTCGTGATCGCCGCGATCCTGCTGGAGAGGAACCTGCAGAACGTCGCCAACTACCTGATCCTCTCGTTGGCCGTCGCCGACCTGCTCGTCGCTTGCCTCGTGATGCCCCTGGGCGCCGTCTACGAGGTGAGCAGGGAGTGGAGCCTCGGGCCCGAGCTGTGCGACATGTGGACCTCCAGCGACGTGCTCTGCTGCACGGCCTCGATACTCCACCTGGTCGCCATCGCCCTGGACCGGTAAGGCGGTTTACGGATGGCAAAGGGAATGGGTCTCGTGATGGAACGCTTTTTGAGACTCTGATTATCGCCTTAACCCTTCGTCCCTCCAGATGGAGTACGGTATTTATAATTTACCCTCACTACGTCGTGCGTATGCCCTCTTTTTCCTCCATTTTCCCTTCGGAGGGTGGCAGTGATTTAATTTAGCGCATCCGCGAACAAATGAATAACGGCCTTATAGCGCGACCGAAATGAGAGGGGGGGTAATGGCGCTCATTATTCCTGAAAGAAGACTTATCGCGGCGAATCTAACATGTAACACATTTCGATGTTCACTTCGTCTCCTTTATCTCCCCTCTCTCTCTCTCTCTCGCTCCCCTCCTTGTGTCCCTTTCCTGGTGGCCCGTATAAATTTTCCCGTCGGGGGACTCTGGAACCCACGCGAGTAATTCAAAAGGGAGGGAAACGGGAAGACGGGAAGACGGTTTGCGCTTCATCGTTTTCGGTGACGTCGTGTGTGAACTTTCAATTCGATTGGGCACCGAACGGGCTTCCTTAGGATTGGTATCCTCCTAAAAATTCGTGTATAAGGAGAAAGGTCTTTACGACTGTCACCAAGATTCGAAAAAAGATATGTGAGGCGCAAGAAACGTTATAGGGGTTGAATGCCCTTATGGGAGAAGTATCATGAAATAGCAATCCGAATTGCAAGAAGGGGTAACCGCCGACACGTGTGTACCACCGCCGCCATATCTTCAAATTCAAATCAATCAAAATCAAATGAAAAACAGGATTTTTTCCATGAAAAGAGAATTTCCTAAGGGCTGGAGCGTGAGAGGAAGGGTGGCGACTTATATAATAGAGGGCTGTTGTCTGGACCTACGGATTTCCACGGAGCGCGCCGGGTCAGAGAGCATTTTCGGGGTGGTAGTCCCTCTCTCTCCTCTTCCCCATCCGACCGACATGACGATTTTTTGTAAAGTGACGAGATTGTTAATGCCGTAACTGTTGACGTGAATATTCAAAATGTGACTTGACGTCACTATATTTTTACTTGTGCTATTACTATTGGCGATAGATCTTAAAGTCCTGGTGTGGCAAAAACAAAACATTTCATAATGTTCCTGTGCGCCAATCATCCCGAGACTCCCGAAGGCCCCAATAAGGCCAAATTAATAGTTTCTTAAATACAGAAAACTTGCTATTTTGGTCCCACCAACTACATTAACTGTTGATTGAAAGCCATACCTGCGATATTTTCCGTTTTCGAACAGAACTCCCCCCTGTGGGGACTAAAAATAACCCAATCGCTCCCCTAGTCCCTTTGCCTCCCCCTTTACCCCCGCCGGTCACCCCATTGTTCCCCCGTTGTCCCGTAATTAATCCGACCGCATCTTCCCGCCGTCCGGGTCCGGACCGCTGATCGCATCAAACGTATCCTGCCAGAAACAGGAACAGATCCCCTTGTTCCGGGAAATTGGGGAAAAATATAGAAGATTCCGACCTGCACTTTTGAAATGTCTCGTGTGCTCGACTACAAGGGCGACGTCGTTATTACCTTCGTTAATTTAAGTAATGGAGTAAAGCTACGTCACGTTATGGGTTGAAATATGGCGGGTAGGCCGCGAGGTACTCAGCTCGCACCCCACCTGACTTAACGGGATATTTAATGAGGCTCCTAATTAGATTAAAGGAAATTTACGTTATGCGAGACATTCTAGGCTTCGAGATGCTAATACAGGTGTAGATAAATTCCCGTACGTGCTCCAGTTTAAGGGATTAGTAGGAAAATAAATATTAACGTCCAAACAAAAGATAATCTAATATCTACTGTACGTTTAAGAATGGGAAGGTAGCATAGTATTCACCTACTTTTTGAAACTTCAAAATCGACTTAGCGTGAACTTAGAAGAGTTCACACAATGGAAAATCGATTCCTTTTCCTGACAGTTCACCAAAGTAAAACACTACATAAGCCACACACTCTTCCCTCTTTCCCTCCCGCGGGACGACCTCCGAGATTTTTTCTCTCATCCCGCCAGGGGGGAAAAACAGTTTTTTCCCGACTCGCATCTGAATTCCCGTGCGATCTCCCTTTTTTTTTAAATCTCGATTCATTTTTTTATATTCCCGCGAGGGGAAATTCATTAGGACCTCACAATGCCAGGCCGAAAATAACCCCCTTAAGGGCCAGGGCCGTGTCGTGAAGAAAACAATTTTTGACATGCGATGCGGTAATCTTCATTAGGGATTTTAGGTAAAAGGGCAGTGAGTGGGTGTATTCCTGAAGGGAGAGAGAGTTTTGTAAGACTTCTCAACAATATTTTATGGTTTCCCGTGTTGAATAAGCGATCGAGGTACATATTTTATAAAAAATAACAATAGGGCCCTCATTAAATGTCAAGAACAAAAAAATTTATTGAACACAATTTTTAATGCAAGTTGTACTATATCAATTTGTGGTGGTAGAATCACTTTATGACTATAATACTGTAGGTAACAATTCAAATGATCATCGTAATGGGTTTAAATTCCTACTTAAGGGTTAAGTATCATATAATGCCAAATTAAGTGGCGAACTGACACTATGGTGGCCGTTGCCTCTACTAAGGCTTAGGACAGGGTCGCTCCGGGGTTGTCCATGTTAGGGGGTTGCAGGCAAGATTGTTCTGAGCTTTGCCTTTACGGGCACTTTCGTAGTCCTCAAGGAACATCACTGGCCGCAATTAGTCGCTTGACGAACAAAGCGTTCCTTCAAATTTGAGGAATCGCTATCACTCAAGGGGAATCAAAGGAAACAAGGGAAGTCCCTTGCATCCGGGTTGTATACTTCCCGGACCAAATTGCCTATTTTCTGCCAATAAACGATCTCTCGCTTTACGCCAATGAGGCGCGTCGTTGCACACGACCCGTAAGCAGGCGTTTCTCCGCGAGGGAGAAAATAAATTTCCGGTGGTTGCATTCTAAGAATTTGTTATTTAAACGTTAAACAAACTTACTGAAAAAGATCTCTTAGCCAAAATTTTTCAGGGTCGCATCCTTTTTTCCCGAGGGTTCAAGTTTTTTGCTTGGCAAAATCATCGAGTGGACTATCTCGTCGGTTTATTTTTCAATAAGCCCAGCCGTGCCTGTCCGAGCCCATCGATCACCTGCGATGCACGAGCTGCACTCCCTCAAACGCCAGTTTTTCAGGAACTCGCCGCAAGACAAATATTTCATTTTCACGTCGACGTGAAAAATGTAGGGAACATTCATGAGGGAAAGATGGAAAAACGTAGTTATTTGGAGATTGGTTGTATATTTACGTGGGAGTTTCCAGTGTCGACGAGGAAGGTACGGGAATATTTACGAGTGATTTACTGGCATACGCATAGCCTTTGTCGCATCTATTACGTTGCAATCTATTACGTTCTCTGCGAGGCAATCATCGTAAAGCTTTGTGCTTTTATTGCTCAATACAGTCTTTATTACCCTCAAAGTCATACATTAGGTTTCCATCCATAGAAAATGGTCACAAAGGCGAAATCGTAGGATCACATTTATTACCGAAGTTCGAGGTTTCACGCAACCTGCGATATTTATAAAGCTACAACGCTGTTGAATGTGACATACAAAATATTGACTCTCCCAATTAAGAGAAAAAATACCACTACACGCGGAAAGAATAATGGGAGACCGGGAAAAACGGACAATAGGTGCCGTTCGCATTGTGGAAAAATAAACGAGAAGAGTCACGAACAGTGTACATGTGCTACTCATTCGCTTCAAATAGGCGTTTTGCACACTACACAGAAAGGAATTATTAGAAAATTCACTTTTAGTAGAAGATTTGAAAGCAGTTTACAAGATCCAAACAAAACAATGACACAATAAAACAAACCGTGAGAGGTCAGGGTGGCGACTTACATTATAGAGGGCTTTTGTGCAGGCGGGTCGGAGAGCATCTTCGGGGCGCTCTCCTCGGGCTCGGGGCTTCCTCTCAGGCCGGCCACCTTTCAAGTCCATTCAGAACCCCTTACTCGAGATATAAGAGAAACAAATTTCATAGTTTTTTCGAAATTAACATGGTACCTTATGGGAACCAGCATTTTATAGGATCATATATTTACTGTTAACGCTAGGAATTAAGTGAAAATTGGTACATTGTCAGAATATTTGATAAAAATTATTCTTGGATACTTGATTAATTTAGATACTTCCAAATCCAAATCCAATACCTTGGATTGGATTGGAAACAATGGTTTGCATTTGTGAGATCAGCTGGATAAACTTGGCAACGCCACACGCTTTGTGAGCGGTCACTAAAGGAAGCGACGTTGTCAAGAGTACAAGGAGAATACATACACACGTCGAATTAGAGTGACACTTCGTAGCTAGTCAAAAAAAATTGTGAGCAAGTGGTTAATTGAAAATTAAGCCCCTTTTGTTTGTTAACGTCACCTCCTTGAGAAATACATGCAACTTCATCCGAGCTTCAATTACCAGTTATCCATCCCGGGCTAACGAGGCCTCACATCCTCGACGGATCGTCGGCGGGATCCGGAAAAAACGACCCACGTGAATTTATTAACTCCATTTAGGTCCCCTCCCAAACATTATTAATCAACGCTCGGTTTATCGCGCCGAGGCGCCTCGTAACCTTTCACGTCGTCCGTACCGATGGCAAGGAATAATAATTGCCATAATTTATTTCCCGGAATTGGTCTGTCATAAACAGCGGACCGTATCAAACGGAATACTCTAAAAATTTGAATGAAATCCCTAAAACGCGTCGCCCATAGGTCGGAGGGGGGCGCGGCGCGGTAATGCCCCCGCGAATTAGGCGACGCGAGAAAAACATCCCTGATTATCCCGTTACGAGTACGCGGGACTCCCACCCCGCGCTATTTAATTCGCTGTAATTGAGACCGAGGGTCGGGAATGAATAAATTTGAATTATTTTTTTTTTTTAGGGGAAAAATGGGGATATATGTTCCCCTCGACGACTACCGCGTAGCGTCATTGCCGATCCTCGTGTGGCATTAATTAAGCAACTTTTATTCGCAGGTACTGGGCCGTCACGAACATCGACTATATCCACCAGAGGACCTCAAAGAGGATAGGCATGATGATTTTCATAATATGGCTGGTGGCGTTCCTGGTGTGCATTGCGCCGCTGCTCGGCTGGAAGGACCCCAACTGGGAAATACGGTTGCGGGACAAGAAGTGCTTAGTCAGCCAGGTAAACAGGGAACAAAATTTTCCACATACCTACAACACCCAAAGTACAACAGAGTCAAATAACAACAACAAAACGAATGAGGTTTCATTTGAGAGCCAAATCCCTTAAATTTCATCTATCCCTTTTAATATGACTTTAGGAAACGCTTTAACGCCACATAATCTTAGATCTGGCATCCTTGGAATCTCCAGACATATCACCATTGCAACTAACTTTTTGCAAGCAACAAGTCGTTTCACTATTCTTAGATTTTTCATCCTATTCCCCTCTCGTCCCCAGGACATCTACTATCAGATCTTCGCGACCGCCTCGTCGTTCTACCTGCCGCTCCTGGTCATCCTGTTCCTCTACTGGAGGATCTTCCAGACCGCCAGGAAGCGCATCAGGAGACGCCAGATCCTCGCCCAGTCGGGACCAGAGGCGAAGAATCCAGCGGCGGGCGGTATCGCGGGCGGACTCGCTGCCGCAAGCGGTACAGGTGACTTTTGGGACTTTTTCACTAATCACTAGTTTATAGTGACCAGTAGAGCTACCTACAATGTATAATAGAACATTACGATCACTAAATAAGAGTGATGAATGAAGTTCAGGTGGTTAAGGAAACAACAAAAACATGCCCCTTTTATTAGTAAGAGGAAACGATCCAAAACCAGGATAGGGTATAAGTAGGGGGATGAACCCCTTAAAGAAATATCATTACCTCTTTTTTAATGCTGGAGTTATTAGCTTGAATGAGAAGACCAGCTATTTTCAATTGAGTTCTTCTGGTCTGTCAACCTGGTGACGAAATCGCGGTATGCTTCTTCTGTAATCGTCTCATTTCAGATCATGTTAGAGGGGAAGAGTGAAGGCCGAGCACACTCCGAATGTGCTAGAAGTGATAACGAGGTGTACATCTGTTACTTCTGCAAGTAAAATTTGAAGAAAATATATTGTTTAAATATAAAATGAGGCAGTTATGAAGATTTGAACCAAGTTTCGTGTTATTTTTGCTATTTTACACTTGCACGAATCGTAAGTCCTCGTTAAACTTTCTTACTAGCTTCTAGGAACTTCCATAGTAAGTCACTGGATTACAAAAACATCCAATCTTAGCATAATCCCGACATAAACAGATAAAATAAAATATTTCCATCTAACATATTTCCCGCAGCCGGCGTGCCACGAATAAGTATCATAACCCTTTTTATCTCCTCGTTACGGCTTGCGGGGGAAGAAGGCTGGGGTAACGGGGGAGACGGCGGGATATCAAATTTCTGAAACGCTACGGAAAATGGGGAGACGAAGGAAAGAATAAAACCGGAGAGCTCCCGGCTAGCGATGTCTGCCAGACGAAGGGTATTAGACGAGGGATTTATTTCCAGGAATGGCAGATCCCGCGTTCCGGCCTGGAAGTACGGGAAGGATATTGCGGAATGCACGGAGAATTCATTTCTCTGAGCTTCGCCGTATTGGAAGGTTTTCGGCAAAAGACGTTTCAAGTGTGAGATCTTATGACTTGGGTTTGGATTGTAACAAACTTTGTTTCGTGAAGTTATGACGGTGTGATCTCGAGCTGTAGACAGTTCAAGGTTTTGGAAAAATGGGGTCATTCAAAAAAGGAAGGAGTCATTTGATCTAATTTAGGCTAGAGCTAAGTTAGGTAACGCTTTAATTAAGAATCCTATGGGAATAACGTGCAACCAAATACAAGCTTTAAAAAATAGATAGAGTAAGCAGAGAGCGGGGTGTAATAATCAAAAGAGGAAATACTAAACAATCATCTCACATTTTCATAACTCACTCGAGATGGAGCCATCGTTATTTTTCGAAACACGAGGTTTAAATAAAGAAAAACGTCTGGAATTCAACCCTCCCATCGGCAGAACCAGCAACTCCCGTTATCCATAACGCGGGCTCACGAGTCCATTGTTTCCCCAACGAGATGCTCCCTTTTTCTGCTCTTTTATCCGGCCCCAGTCCGTTCCAGCTTGCGTACGTCACGTTCATCTTTTTTCATCGCGTACATAAAACCGTCCCTTTATAATGTTTTAACGAATAGGAGCTACGAGCTAAATGAGTCAAGTCCGTAGGAAAACAGTCCAAAAACTCTATAATTGAGTCGTGTTTGAAAGGAAAGGGGGTGCCACGTAGGAATATAGTGGTGGAGCAAAGAGAAATTAAAGATTTTTTAATGATTTAACGAAATAGGGGTAGTTTAGTGTTGAAACATGAGGTCTAGAAAAATCTGTTCATAAATATGGAGTAGACATAAACAAAAACAAGCGAAGACCATCATTAACTTATAAAACGATTTAGAGGGGGAAGATCGAAAAAATCGTGTACAGGAGTTGCACGTGAAATTCTACATAGAAAAGAAGAAAGAAAAATTTGATACCTAGCCTCCCTCTGAGGATTATTAGCTCCTGTTATTTTAAATCAGTGGGAAAGCAAATGCCCCTCGCGTTTAATTTATATCGCTTAAATAAATTTGCAAAAACTCCCGACCTATTTGATGAAATTGAGTGAAATTTGAACCATGAATAGATTAAGGTAAAACCCATCTCTCTAGAAAATTTGGAATTAAAGGGATGAAATTTGTGGTTGCAATCGACTTCGGGGGATGTAGAATAGAAATGAAGTTTTAACGACCTGGGATGGCTTTGAGGGGAAATTGCGGGGAATTTCAAGGAACCATTTTAATAAATAAGAACGATTTACGAGCATAGTGGTTGGATGAAAAACATGACGTATTGCACGTTTATTGATCTGCGGTAAAAAGTTGCCAGAATTAAGCTGGGAACGGTTATAGTCCAAATAATAAAGAAGATTAAAGCGTATTTTTGTAATTAAATTATATAGCAAACCATTAGTGCAACTTTTTTAAAATACACTGTAGATGATTAAAACCCAAATGCCTGCAAAAAATCGGAAGGAGTTTATTTATTACAAACAAAAATTTCCAAAAAAGGTGACATTTTTGGATTTTTTGCTTATATCCTGGAAAGTATAGACTGAATCGTATTACTGTCGTAACATTGTATTTATGAGTTTTAATCAACTATGTCATGTATTTTAGCATTAAGCAATTACTTTGTTCGTTTTTTGACTTCACTTTTCTTAAGTTTCGTTACTTAAATATTTATTCTTAGGATTGATTGGCAATTACATATGGGTTCCCTTACCGCATCATTTCTCCCCTCTCCAGGGATTTCCAAATTTTCCGCATGACTTCCAACCGATGCACGTAGTGCCTCGTCCCGAAATTGGCCATTGTCGATTCGGCACGTCGATTATTATTTCATAACGCTCCGGCCCTTTGAGGTCGAAAGCTGACCCACTAGGCCGAATATCGACGAAGGGATTTAGGGCGAAAGCAGGAGATTTCCAAGATTGCAGTTGCAATCAATGGAGGAAGCGATTAGAAAGCATTGCAACAACCCTTGGCTTAACAAACATTAAAAGTGAACTTTGAGTTCTTGCATTTTAACGCAATAAACCGGGAGGAATTATTGCCTGGATTAGATGGGGTTTTTGTCCTTCGATACAAATTAATGTAACGACATCAAAATGATCGCACGTACGGTAGCGAATTTTTATTGCGCGGGAAACGCGAGTGGAATTACTTTCCAAAAGACATGAGAAATGAGGAGAATAAATTTCGCCCGCGGGTCGATTTATATATGAATTTCTCATGAGACCCACACGCACATACACGCATAGAAATTAAATATATTTAAGTGAGGGAGAGTGATATTAGGCGGTCGTAATAAATTTGTTCCCAAATCAGGTACTATGTATTCTGCTTTCCTGGCATTTCTGTTGAAACGACGATCGGGGCACAAATTACCTCTCTTCAATCGAAATTGTGGTGAATACAAAAAAGGATCACAGTTCGTCCTTTCCCCACGAAAAATAAGTAGAAAGATCTGTGAACGAAGGTACTACAGACCAATATTTTTGAACGCACTGTACATTACTAACAATATAATGATCTTTTCAGTTGCCTTTAAAAAGTGTACGAGGAAAATGACAGTAATAACACTGGCAGCTTTATAATATGGCGGAACTAGTAGAAATGGTTCATCCGCAGCACCACCATTAATTCATTCACCATTTACCACTAATTTTTCAAGTATGTAATATGGCGGAACCTGAAAATTTGTGCATTCACCACAAAATCGTTCCTCCTGTAAATGCAACAACTTCAGAAGATTCTGATTCGGAAATATTTTGACATACTTTTCGTTTTAATAGTTGTAGTATTTAATGCTTGCAATTAAATTAGGAAAAAAACGAAAATGTTTTAAAAAAAACCATAAACAAACAAAAAAAACAGCCAAAAAACATCATATGAAACGATTTTTTCACTTTCACCCAACTCTAACGCCGCTGCACCACTTTCACCGGCACCAATCCCACTTGTCCCCTTATTTAACACCCCCTTATCGAGGTAGGAAACTAGATTCAGGATGTTCACACTAAAACTGTTTGCGCAGCTTTTCTAGTGGAAAAACGTCGCAGTTGTTCACCACTTCCCCCAGTCAATAACTCAACATCCAGCGCCTCTATTCTCCTCCAAACATCTCATTTATATTCTCAAACTATCGCACGCGCATACGGCACGCGGATCTCCATTATCCCCCGGGTTTCCGCAAGGGAGAACCGGGACGAATCTTCCTGCCGGTTTTTCATCCCGGTTTCGGGCCTGCGAGTGAATGGAGCAGCTGTTTAAAATCTCGAGTAACTTTAAGGCTCCAGCCAACATAACAATAACTCTTATCATAATCTAAGGGAGATCCAGAAGATCTCGCACAATAGGTAAATCCATTAGGGTTTACTACGGAAGAAGTGGGATAGAGGGGAGAGGGCGGGAAACGGATAGGCGCATATGTATATAAATTTCCGAATATCTCGGGGAAACGTCGAAGAGATTTATCTTTGTTTCGGATCGGGGAGGGGAGGGGCGAAAGTTTCTAGCGTTGGAAAATTGATACTTCGTGAAAGTATTCCTGGAGGGCAATTAAGCTTCGCACAATTCAAAATAATGGTGGGGAGCGTGAAGGAGTGTATATCGATATTTTGTATGGAGCATTTTTCAATGATACGATCCTTACTTTCCGAGATATGGACGGTAGACGGGAGGGGATTTTATTTTTTGGAAAAATGGCGATATTTCGAAAACGGCTGGGCCTATCGACTTGAAATTAACGCCATAGGGC
Organism: Cryptocephalus primarius; assembly: GCA_963576515.1. Classification (NCBI taxonomy): domain Eukaryota; kingdom Metazoa; phylum Arthropoda; class Insecta; order Coleoptera; family Chrysomelidae; genus Cryptocephalus; species Cryptocephalus primarius. Next base: position 14,956,677 of record OY754944.1, on the reverse strand, counting down.
TTAGAATCGTCTCTTTCATCTACCCTGTGAGTTTCATGTGGAAATTCCAAAGTTCACATTTTTGGCCCGAAAAAAGAGAAGGTTAACCCCTTGCGATTTTCTCCAAAAAGGCTGAAAATTAGATTTTCGAAATTGGGGTGCCAATCGAAAGGGGACACTTCCCTGATGCCAGGAAAAAAGGAATTTCTTTCCTACGACCTTTACTTTCCGAGATATGGACGGTAGAAGGGAGGGAATGTCATTTTTTTGGAAAAATCGCGATATTTCGAAAACGGTTGGGCCTACCGACTTGAAATTAACGCCATAGCGCTTAGAATCTTCTGTTTGACCTATCCTGTGAATTTTATGTGGAAATTCCAAAGTTCACGTTTTTGGCCCAAAAAAACAGAAAGTTAACCCCCTCCATAAAAACGTAAAATTTTGCCTTAAAATAATTGGTTACATTCAATAATATGTACATACCATTCTTTCCAAAGTCTTGCCTTCCAAAATTTACAATAATACTGTAATAGAACTTTACCTAACGTCGGTAATTCCAGCGTTTGGAATTTAAAGGTTAGGGATTCAACATGGCCGACACTTGGAAGCATTCGTCACATGTGATTTCTTACCGACTAACGGTGTATTTTTAGACTTTTAACATCGTTTTAAGCTTGATTTAAGATTCTTTCTACGATTCTCCGAATCTGAACTGACGCGTCTTCCTTTATGTATGTTGAAGGTGGCATAGCGGCCGCCGTCGTGACGGTGATAGGCCGTCCCCTGCCGACGATCTCGGAGACGACGACCGCCTTCACGAACGTCTCGTCGAACAGCAGCCCGGAGAAGACTTCGTTCGCGAACGGCCTCGAGGCCGAGCTGCCGACGACGACGGACTGCGCCGGCGCCGGGGCGTACGCTCAGTCCGCGCCGCCGCAGTACGCGTTCGTGCGCCGGAAACCGCGCGACGGCACCGACTCGAAGCGCGAGCGCAAGGCGGCCAAGACGCTCGCGATCATCACCGGCGCGTTCGTGCTCTGCTGGCTGCCGTTCTTCATAATGGCGGTGCTGCTGCCGATCGACGCGACGCTCTTCAACAAGTACGTCGTGTCGATTTGCCTGTGGCTCGGCTACTTCAACTCGACGCTCAACCCGATCATCTACACGATCTTCAGCCCGGAGTTCCGGCACGCGTTCAAGAAGATCCTCTGCGGCAGGAACTACGCCAGGCGGAACAGGCACTTCGGCGCTAGGAACTTCCAATGATGGCGGCAGGGTGGTCGCCTACCCTCGGACTCGGAGCCGCCGGTGGCTGCCAGGTAAGGACGCCGCTACCCTTGACCCGGCCATGAACCACCTCTGAAAGAAGCTGAATTGATCTGAGCAAAACTTGCAGTTTCGACCTTTTCCGTAGCTCTTTTCCACATTTGAGAAGCCCAAAGACCATCTAGGTGGCTGAAATTTTACCCAACAGCACATTTTTGTAACTACTAGCTTACAGATTGCTCTTTAAAATGCTCTAAATAAAGGGTGGACAACGAAGCCCAGTCCAGAACTCAGCCGATTGGGCAGCACGAGCAAGCAATACCTAAAACGTACCACTTATCCTTTATTCAGTCAGTACTTCAATCCCCAAAAACATAATCGCTGTTCTCTTCGATCCAATCCGCGAAATCCCCGATCTTCGTGAAGATCGTCGGCCACTCCCCTCCGTCCCACAGGCATACGGGATCGCCGCCTGACACGAACCCGATCTGAACCCCGTCGACCACGAGCGGCCCCCCCTGGTCGCCGTTACAGTAACTCACCGTGCCGCCGTGGCTGCTCGTGCAGTAAGTGCTGTTCGGTAATGCGTCGAAGGAGTCGTTACACTCCGCGTAACCGATGATCGTGGCGTTGACCGCCATCAGGTAGCTGGGGGACACGGAGCCGAAGTAGGAGGGCAGGCCCCAGCCGCTGTAACGGGCGACTTTACCTGGAACGATAGTGCGAAGTTGAAGTGATGTAAAATATATCTGCATCTATGTACTTTACCTACGTAGTCTCGTGTTGCCTCGCTCCTGCTTACTATTGGAGCGAATTGGACGTACTCATTGGTTTCCACTGGCGTGGTGAGCCTAAGCAATGCGATGTTGTTGGTGTTCGATGTTTCATCATTGTAATCCGGATGGGGGATGTACCTGATGACGTCAACGTCAACTTCCGTGTCCTCGTCGACTATCGTCCTGTCGTAGACTCCTAGCCTCACCTTTATTTCCCTTGCCCTGATAATTAACCACGCATTTACCTCTTGGAAAGTTTCCCCCATGTACCCCACAAGTTGTAAGAGAAATTTCGTTACAACTCTTCATGCCTACAGATTGTGGTGTCTGTTCTTTAGGAGATGTAAGGTATTGGTACTTACCCCCAGACGCAATGTGCGGTGGTTAGTACATAATCGTTCGTTAGCAATGAACCACTGCACCAGTGCACGTCCATGAAAAAATTGGCGATCACGAATACCTGGTACGGTATCTCATGGGGTTCAGTGGTCGTTCCGTTGATTATCCTCGGTGAAATAATCTATAGACAAAGAGAAATATGTTGAAACACGTAACTCTAACCTAAAATGCACTCAAAAGCACTTACTGTACTGGCCAGTTGAGCCAACAGCAGTACCAAGAGTGGAAGAGGTGACATGTTGATTACAGTGCAGTTTTACAACACTTAATGGTGATCTCATTTTATCTTACTCTGTTTTGGATCTTCTTTTCGTTATCTAACGAAGTAGATAAGACTAAGTGAGAGTACTCGAGATTTAACTTTGCATAAGAAATATATTTATACAATAGTGACAAGTGGAATTTTTTGTTTCTCTGATACACATGTGAACGTGAAATATGAAACGCGTTAGAGAGAGGGGACGCACTTCGATTCTGATTCCGCGATTTCCCCGTGAGACAGTGAAGAGGAGTAAGATCGAAATGCGTCACCTCCTCCTAACGCGTTTTCACTGTATTCAGATTGAGTGTCATAAAAGCTGGTGCCCAGCCTCGTTTGGTCTTTCGCTAACATTCTTCCACTTAGGCTTGGTGTCACGTCTGTACACGTCTAATGATTCATCGTCAGGTTGGTGGCCACGTGGAGCTGAAGTCCTTACGTCTGGCGACCATAAATCGACCTTGTTCTATCTCCTTGTAACTTTCCCTCATTGCTATTGTTCCTTCCCCAGATTGTGCACCTGGAACGATACGAAAACCCAATTTTACTTTTCGGCGTCCCCTTTTGGTGGTGCTGTAACTGCTCAAATAGTGTTTTTACTTTCGATTTTCCAGGCTGGCGGCCTTGGTGGCCGCCCCAGCCGTCGCCTCAGGCTCGAGGAACGTCACCTTCAAGTGCGACTGATCCGAGGAGAAGCGATCACGCCGTTCCGTCTCGCCCGGCGTCGATTTCGACAGCAGCACCAGCAACGGCGACAACCCCAGGAGGGTCGTCCTGGAGATGGCGCAATTATCGCAAAACGGGTAGAAAATCGGTAGGGTAGTCTTAGGCTTTGTCGCTGCGAATGGTGGTGCTGGTGGTGGTAGGCACGTCTACTTTTTTGTTATCGAAGCTGAGGTGCTGGTGTGGTGCTTCTGCTGATGCCTTTGATTTGGCTCGAATGGCAAAGTTCGGCACACTTTCATTTTCCTACCCATTGGCAAGCTAATCTTCACTTCAGTCGATCACTAGCACTTAAGTAAACAAAGCCAGTGAGTCACTACCTGAACTCGAGCAACGTTCTCTTCAAGGACATCGATTTGATAAGTCGTCACTCTGCTACGAGGGCACCTACCGTTGAGCAGTGGGTGTGGAGTTGATATCGCTGGTCGAATCAACTGCAGAGCTTTCAGTTGTCAAGAACTTTCTGGAGTTAGCATCACCTTTCGACGTGGCAAAGCGGGACACCTTCGGGTGCGAAAGGGTGGATCGTCGTCAAGGTTGCTTAGTCAATTACGCCGTCGTTTTAAGTAACTACGGTTATGGGACGATTTTTCGTTACCCCGAAGGTGTTCCTAACAAAACGACTGAGCATAAACTGACCAGAAAGCGTTTAAGTATAAATAGAGATATTTGTAAATATACCAACCCCAATTTATCATTTCGTAATTATACTATTATCATATGGAGTACTAATTGAAACGAACTATTTTTTTATTTGTATATATAAAAATGAGGATATCGATGTTGAATTAAAATGTTAAGTGGAGAACAATCTAATGTAAAATTATATTACCTGTAAATAATTGAAGGTGTATATGAGATAACCATAGCGTTTAAACACCGTTAGCTTTTAAAGAACATATGCAATAATATTATGTTGTGTACGATAAGACTTTATTTCAGATGTTGTTATAGCGTCTAACTTGTGATGTACAATCAATACAGGGAGATGTAGCGGGTCAAAATTCATTCGAACTCACCTCAACCGCACCACTAGATCCGATTTTATAAATTTATTCCATTTAAGTCCATTTAAATAAATTTTGACCCGGGTCCAATTAAAAAAAGAGAAAAGAAGGAATAACTTAGTACCTCCCGCTCCCCGAACACCCCCCTCCCTCCTTCGAATACGAATCGCGATGAAAGAACGCGAGGGAGAGAAAAATGTTTTAAATGTGCTTCCCCGTCTTAGAAACTCACGATCTGATATTGAAATTTATATCCGAGACGTTATTAACATACTTTCGAGCCCGAGTATGGTAATAACGGTACGATCCATCGATTGGAATCTTTTAATTTATATTTGAGTTCCGCCATGAGGCCGTGCGGACGTGGACCAAAATTTCCCTTTCGAGCAGGGCCTGTTGAATAATTCCTCTTGGTGTTTTGATTAATTGAAAATTGAAAGAGCACCAGTGTAAATGGAATAAAACAGTTGATGCAAACCTGGTACGCTTTGATTCGCCCAGAGAACTGCTATTTCGTGAGGCGCCCTAAAGTTTATTGGTAAATAAGTCATGAACTAATTAGCTCCACCTGCTTTTCTTTCTTGTCACTAACTATACTTTTTTTTTGGTCTCTGAACCTTCATAAGATCCCTAAGGAATTAGAAAATAATCAACGCACTACTTTCCAAGCAGTATTGGACTCTCAAAGTGTCCATTGTTCGAAATTATTCCACTTTTAGGCACTTCCAAAGTTTCTTCAGAAGTCAACAGCCTGCTGAAAGGATTTGAAAGTGTCATCAAAGATAAAAGTATTGTTTCGAGAATTTTTGCTGCTTTTTAAATCCTCAAGTGTTTAATGGCTGGAAGGCTTTCAAATTTTGCATTATTCTTCTCTGCGAAATTTCAAAACGTTCCTCTTACAACACGTTTCTTTCCAACAGAAGAACCTTAGTTAGTGAATTTTGGAGTTTTCCAATTAGCTGCTTGGGATACAATTGAACGTGAATTATTTCGAGAAGTTTGCGGGTCTCTTAAACTTCTAAAAAGCTTTCAAAGCACCAGAGATCTTAAAAGGAACTTCAATTACTTTGAAAGCTTTTAAATCCAGTTTTTGACGTTTTTGAAGGCTTCATGTACTTAAAACCCCTGAATTGTTAATACCTCTCTAGCTTAACCTTAAGTTAAGTCAAATTACCAACCATAACCTACGTTCAATCGATTTATTCAACAGTCGTAGATAATACGTTCCACTAGCACGCTATGGCTAAGAACCCTTGAGTAGCAATCGCTTACTTAACCTGATAGTTGAGTAATGCGATGATGATTCTTTTTGTTGACACCACGTCCGCACCGCCAATGTTGACGTTAATGTAATTACCCAATTGCAGAATAAAACAAATATTTTAATGTTGACTGTCGTTTAATTTCATCGACTGAAAAAATTTAAGAGAACTGTGGATTATCCAGGTATCTGTGATGTGTTTTAGGTAATATTATCAAGACCACGAGATTTCCACGACTGTCAACAAACCAAGAAATAAGATGGCGGCTCAGGCCAAGGTGAAGTAATACGAACTTTCATAAACGTGCTGACAATCAAGGTGAGAAATGTTTAGGTAAACGACACGCCTTATACCAACAAGCGCAAAGAACACAAAACGGAATACAGATATAAATAGAAATGGGAAAAGGGAGAAGGGGACAAGGAAACCAGAAGGTGTATCCTATTATGGTGGATTTTCCACCAGCTCTTCGTCAGAGGTCATTTTCTAGTGCCAATAGATGGCGGTCCAAGAGTGGGTGCGTTCACTGTTCTGTGGAGAGGAAGAGTACCGCACTGTGTACTAGCCAACTGAAGAGAGGAGGAAACACCAAGTCACCAGCATTAGAGAGTAGAGATAAAGTTGTAACTTAGTATTACCCTACCTACCCTCAACGATCCCCAACATTCGACCATAATATAATTACGCAATCATAGATTAAAACAGACACTTTAATGTATACTGTCGTCTGATTTCATTCACTGGAAGACATAGTCGCTATTCTCCTCGATCCAATCCACGAACGCCCCGATCTTGGTGAAGACCGTCGGCCACTCCCCCCCGTCCAACAGGCACCAGGAGTCCCCCGATGAGACGATCCCGACTTGGGCGCCGTTGACCGTCAACGGACCCCCTTGGTCGCCGTTGCAGAAGCTGACGGTGCCCCCTTCGCTGCTGGTGCACAGGGTGTTCGGCAGAAGGGCGTCGTAGGCCCGGGTGCACTCCGCGTAACTGATCATGGTAGCGTTAACGGCCATCAGTAACTGCGTGGATACGGATTCGAAGTAGGCCGGGAGCCCCCAACCGCTGTAGGTGCCGATTTGGCCTGTAAATGGAGAAGCTTACAGCCGCGAAGATGAAGTATTTTGAATCTTGAAGTATTTTGATTGAAAAAAAAAAATTTACCATTTAGGAGGGGTGGCTTCCACCCCTAGGGAAAAACCACACTTGGGCACAAGTCCAACTTTGAAGAAGGTTATAAATACTACCTAAATCCCAATTTCCAAAGAAAATCTGCCTTGATTCATAAAATTCCACCCGAAAATGGCTGATGACTGGACTATTAATAGATTTAAAATTTGTTCATCAAACCACCCCTGATTTTTTCCAGATTTCTGCTAATCTTCGCAAGGTGATATTGTTTTTCTTTTCTGCCACATAGTAGGTAGCACTAATATATTTCATATTTCACATGTGCGCACGTATCTTGGAAGAAAAACTCAAAAACATACCTTTGTAATCATCATCGACGTCCTCCCTCGACACCAGCCGAGCAATTTGTATGTACTGATTGGTCTCGACTGGAACAGGAAGTTCGACCAAGGCGATATCGTTGCGTCTCGTCAAGTAATCGAATTCTGGATGAGCGACGAAGGAACTGGCATTGACTATCATCTGCGTGGGTTCATTTTCGCTTCGATTGCTGACGCCCAGTTTCACTTCGACCCAATCCGCCCTGGAAAACAATACGACGACTCATTGGGATCCTCTAAATAGGGTATCGTACAATGGAATAGAACTACACTAACATTGATGGAAAGAAATGTTTGCAGGCAATTGGGCATATTGGGTTTAGGTGGTCCCAACTTGGGTCCAACAGATCATTTGATGCTCCCTTTGAATATTATCATCACTTTTTGACTACAAAATCTAGACTAGAATGATCTTACTCGTTGATGCAATAAGCTGCAGTAAGGACGAAATTGCTGGTTATTAAGCTGCCGCTGCACCAGCGTATCCCTAAGTTGGTGTCGCTGATGAGGAAAGTCTGATAAGGTATCGAGTGTGGCACGGCGGTTATTCCGTTCACGATCCTCGGAGAGATCCTATCCTAAAAATATCCTTAGTCAAAAGGACCTTCTGGAATTAGTCCCAATTGGTCCCAAAGTAATTTGCAAGGAGCCGATATTCAGCCCAATTCCCTTTAATCTATTTACATAAAGTGTTAATATGTTATGTGATATTACAATAGATAAGAAGATATCTTAAATTTCACCTCTTACCGGTGGTGGTGGTGCAGCTACGCCCAATACAAGCGAACAAAATATTAACACCTTCATATCTCCTTTATTCGCTTAAAAAAAATAAAAGACTAATTAAGTTAATTGATGTATTGATTGAAACTCACTTACCTGTGATCGATGCAGTGTAAAATGAACTATTTCATAATCGTTCCAGCAATTTATTAATTCGTTCAGATGTTATCGACAAAAAATTTCGAGCCACTCGACTGCACTTAAGTACCATAAACACATTTTTTAAAAAGTCGCATATCACATTTTAATTGGAATTTATTGGAACAATATCATGCACGTGTTTTTGGTCATTTTACTTAAAAATGTGTACTAATCGAACCATGTATAAATAGAAACCTTGTAAGTACATAATTATGATAAGGTAAGTTCAAAGTGTATAATATTTAGGAAACTAAAGTAAGTATAACGATAATTATATAGGCGCATTTCATTCTAATTACACATCTAATTAGAATAACCTCATTAAATTTTTGACGTCCTCGATGACGACATGAGCTGCATCAGGGATCGCCCGCCATGTTCCTGCAAAAGAATCCTTATTAACACATTATGATTAACACAAAACATTATCCCAACTACTTCGTAGTGACCCACACGTACATTATTACTCTCCACAGACATGCCAGGTTGACTTGAGCTAACTACAGGCATTGATCCTGATTCCTCATTCTGGCTCGAACTGCCGTTTCCCCCCCTTCCCATTAAGGAACCTCCTGCACTTGCTTCAGGGCTGGAACTCTCAGAACCTGAGTTAGTGGAAGAACTTGACGTCGATCCAGATTCTTCACTACTTGAACTCTGGCTCGAATTACCATTTCCTCCCACTTGAATTAAAAACTCGCCACCAGATCGTGAAGCACTTGATATACCACCAGGCATTGGCCCTGGTTTCTCATTATTTGAACTCAGGCTTGATCCTTCCATCCCCATTGAAGGACTGCCGCCAGGTTGCAAACCTGGGCCTCGGCTGGGTTTTCCAGGATTTGCATTCGGGCTTGGATCACCGTTATTCCCCATTTCATTAGGTTGTGAACCTGGATCATCACTTTCATCACTCGTTTCATAATCTGCGCATCCGCACCCGCTTTCTTCCGTTTCCATTGAGGGATCTCCATCGGGTGTCGATTCGGAGTCGGGACCTCCTTCTCTCGATCCAGGGCTGGAACTCCCAGGACCTGAATTAATGGAAGAATTACAGTTTTAGCCTTCGTAATTCGATTCCTTACTTAGACCACTGGTTCCCATGGGAGGACTGCCACCTGGGACGTCATCGGGGGATACTGAATCTGACGTTCCCAAATTTCCGATGGTTCCCCCGCCGAGTCCCTTTATCTCCCACTTGCCTGAGTCAGCTGGTCCGATTTTAACAGTGATTCGTCCAATGGAAAATGAGATCGCTGTGATAAATTATAGTGACTTAAGTGAAGCATGTAAGGTGTAGGGCACTACGTTTACCTCCTTGCCATTGCTTCCCCAGGACTTCCCTGAACCCATTGAAGAGCGTTATGACTATCGTCAGTATCTTATCGAAGATCGGTAGGAAGAAATCTTTATGTTGCGCTATGATGCTGTTGATGTAATTGCCTAAGTAATCGAAATTGATGCCCGTGGTATTTACGCCGGTTTTATAGAGGTCTTCTAGGAACGACACCACGTTCTTGATCAGAGGAAGTTTCAAGATTGTACCAACGTGGAGTACCTTAGTTGTACCATCGAATACCTTGCTCATATCGGTAATTACTTTCACGATGATTTTTATGATGACGCCGGCGATGTCTTCGCCCCCATCAAGGAAAAAGTCCCCTACTTTCGCTCCCAACATGGCTCCATCAACGTTAACGCTCACGAACTGCCTGATCACGTAACCAATCACCCCTGCAAGGAAAAATAAATAGTTACAAGGGTAATAGCCCTCGGAAGTGAGAGAAAAAGACCCTATTTAGGGCTGTGAAAATCCAGGTATATGAGGGGTGTTTTAGGTAATCTTGGCAGGTAGGAAGAGACCCTATCTCACGCAGGAAAGTGCTGGAATCTCTTCCAATAGGTCAGCGTTACCTAAAGCACTCCACAGGTACCTGGACACTTCACAGTGCGGTTTTCCCTGGACTATAAGTCCGTGGTGAGTCCTTACCTTCGATTGCATCGATTGCAGAGGCTGCAACGTCGACCATCTTTTGAGTTACAGAATCTAAATCTTTCAGGACGTCGTCTGGTAGTCTAATAATGAATTTCGCCGAGTTGGTAATGACGTTTTTACCCACCTTGAAGGGTGTTTCGGCCGCATCGATGCCGAGGGATATGCTTCCTCCCAAGAATTTTTTCAGCAAACTGAAAATTCCTTCCAGTATTTTTGTCGGGAGGGATTGGAGCGTCTCTCTAAGGCCTGAGGAGCCTAAAACCGATACAAACACAGATTATCATCAATTTAATGCGTTGCATGGGTTAATATTACCACTCCTCCGTTCCTCTATAATGCTTAGGCTTCGCTAAAAAAAGCAGGTAATATAATTTTCTCTCAAGAACATTCTTTGTGCAAATCATTAGGTGCTGTGGAAATATAAATAGAATTACCGATTCCTTCACCGAGGCGCCTCGGTCCAGGCTGACGTGGGCCGCGTCGATCGCTGCAAAATAAAGTTTTTAATGGAAACGAAGTGTCTTACGTCGCAATGAATAAAAATTTTAATGCCCTCGCCACCGTAAAACTTCTTTACTGCTTTCCGCGAGGTCGATTTAATGGAGTCGATTAAAGTTCGCCCCGAGAGCGCTTCAAAGTGCGGAAAAGTTTAAAACGGGGACTAAAGTCTGCTGCCGCTTTGAAGCAAATGTATTACCTGCAGTTTTCACAAGAATCGCTAGCAACAACAAGGCGAGCGTGTTTTTCAGGGACATTTTAGCGAACATCGCGGAGGTTTTTCCGGCGATTTTCCGGAAAAGCTCGTTACGCCGCTTATATTCGCGGCAGATATCAATATGCAATGTTGATTGCCCAAATTGTTTCCGCCGATAGTACTCGTAATTGCCTAAAGGCACTTACTGACTAATATAGCGATAACGTCGTGTCTACTTTACTATATTTGCTAGTAATTTCTTTTATTAAAACGCAGTTGTCAACGTTAATTGCATTTTTTAATCGACGACATTTTTTAACCTACTTAACGATAATAAGTAACATGGGTCCTGTCCAACTTTTTTAAGGTTTTAAGAAATCTCGAAAATTCCTCTTGTGATTTTGGCTCAGATAGCTCCAAAACTATTCCCTTTAGAGAAAAGTCGAAGAGAAAAACGAAAGAGAGAACAGACATAATAAATTCACTTTCATCTCATCTCATGACGCTTTTTTATTGAATTACTCTTCAGTGCGGAATCTCCCATAAGACAGCTAACTTCCAAAAACGTGCTTGAACAATTCATTTTTCTCATTGCCAAAAAAAATCAAAAATAACGGTAAAAAGGTGAAAACAAAGTTCCTTACCGAATTTTTGTTAACTACTAATAATATGTGAGGAACCTTCATACTAAGGCAAAGAAATTATCTTATACTTATTGATAAATCATCAAAAACATTAGAATGTGTCATCTTCCAAAACTTTCCCCACAAATTACCTGCAGATTCCTTTGGTTGGTTGTTTTTAATTCTACCCTAACAAAGTCACCTTCCCAGAGCTCCTAGACGTTGAAACCTTCGATAAGTGCTCTCCTTTGATAGTTTACTTTTTCTTGTGAGCTTGTTAATTGTTTGACACTTCCACCGGGTTCAATATCTGTATTCTTCCTTCTTACAGTTGCTTCAGCCCTTTGAACTGGTTGTAATGTGTGTTGCATACCGCATCAGAGAATGTGAAGTTGACGTGTCTTTGACAATTCCATCAAATATGTCAAAAGTAATTAGTGGAATGGAGAGTATGAGTATGCGGGAACACCTTTTATACAAAAAAATGAAGAATTGTAGAAAAGTCGATTTTCATTTTGCCCGCACCAGTTCCAGAAACTCGCCAAAATGAAACTGGTCCATCAAAGTATCGATAAAGAAGGCCACGGGTAAGCATCAGGGTTTCGAGGTTAAGGTAATTTCTATTTCGCGAGACTTCATCCTTGTATTTCGACGAAAACGCCCCATCGGGTCGCTTTAGATCCCGGGCGTTCAGCGTGAAATGCCACACGTTCGAAAATCGACGTCATTAACACCAAAACTCCTTACAATATGGCAACAGATTGAAACCACCATTTCTGTTTGTTTAGAAGTGTGGCCCTCATTCCTGAAGAGCCCGAAGATATGTGGCACGCATACAACCTCATATCGGAGGGAGATTCAGTGCGAAGCACCACCATACGCAAGGTTCAAACTGAATCTTCTACGGGCTCTTCCACCTCCAATCGAGTGAGGACGACCCTTACCATCACCGTCGAGAGCATCGACTTCGACACACAAGCGTGCATGCTAAGACTGAAGGGGAGGAACATTGAGGAGAACCAATACGTCAAGGTAAGAGCAATACCTACTTAACACAGCCATAATTCCTCTTAGTTATTATTACTAACTCTCTTTATATAGATGGGTGCTTATCATACCCTGGATCTGGAGCTAAACCGCAAGTTCTCGCTGAGCAAGGAGAAGTGGGACTCTGTATCTCTGGAGCGGATCGAACTGGCTTGTGACCCGACGAAGAGCGCCGATGTCGCCGCCGTCATCATGCAAGAGGGTCTCGCCTACCTGTGCCTGATCACGTCGAGCATGACGTTGGTGCGGGCGAAGATCGACGTCAACATACCGAGGAAGAGGAAGGGGCACGTGCAACAACACGAAAGGGTATGGTCTCACATATTCTGAACTCTATCGAAAAATGAATCGTTAACTCTGAGCGAAATTGCTGTCTTACGACGTAAGAGAGGATCGTTTAGTTGGCCATGATCGCTCCGAATAAATAGAGCTTGCCAGATTGAAGCAATCGTAATACTTTTTAATTGAATTTGGGTTGTTGCACTGGTCTTACTTAATAGTGTTGTTTTTTTTTCAGGGTTTAACGAAGTTTTACGATAACGTAATGCAGGCCATACTGAGACATGTCGATTTCAATGTCGTGAAGTGTGTGTTGATCGCCTCCCCGGGCTTCGTCAGAGACCAGTTCTATGAGTACATGTTCCAGACCGCCGTCAAGACAGACAACAAGGTTCTTTTAGATAATAAATCCAAATTCATGCTTGTACATTCTTCCTCAGGTTTCAAACATTCGTTAAAAGGTAAGAGTGTGTTATCGTTATCTATATAATTTAAGTGAGTTGTAATTAATTCTGACTTATTTGGTTATATATTGGCACCTCATAAATTTTAATTGCTATATAACTATAACATTCTTGTAATACACTGTGGGTTAAAAGTAGGAGGTCGAGGAAGACGAGCCTATGCTAGCGAAAAGTGTTAATTTAAACTTGCCATGCCGTACAATGAACGGGGAGGTTCTTGAAGCCTCGACTATTCTCCTATACAGTACTACAAAACCAGTTGTGGCAAGCTTAAGTAAAACAGTTTGAGCTTATGGGATTTTCTTCTCCTCTCCTTCTCCTATGTTTATTAAGCGTATGTGTATAGTGGACTTAAACAGTTCAAATATTGGCCTGGAAAAAGTTTACTTAGTTGATTGTTTTATTATTTTCAGAAGTCTTGCAAGACCCGGCTGTGATGACCAAAATATCGGAAACTAAAGCAGCTAGCGAGGTCAAAATCTTGGAGAATTTTTACACTATGCTGCAGTGCGAACCGGCTAAGGCTTTCTACGGCAAGAAGCACGTCGAGAAAGCGAATGAAGCGCAGGCCATCGAAACGCTTCTGATCTCCGATAGCCTCTTCCGGTAAATAATTAGATTAAATCCTTCGTTAACAGGAGTAATGCCAAAGAAATATCAAAAATAATGGTTAAACATGATTTATTTTGGAAAATGTAATTTAACTCATGATCACAATTTAACAAGTGACTATTATAGCAGTGACGTCATCAAAGATCAAACCAGGAGGTATCAATCTTCTGTGTCTCTCGTATGTCTAATAAGAGTCGCACCTAAAAATGTCTTTCATGCTATCTTTGAAAAGGACAGAAGTAGCATTTTGCATCCTTAATTATCTTTTAACAACATTAATTGTTGCAGCTGCAAAGACGTTAATCTCCGTAAGGAGTATGTCAAGCTGGTCGAATCGGTTAGAGAGTACGGAGGGGACGTCAAGATCTTCTCGAGTTTGCACGTGTCTGGGGAACGTAAGTGTACTACCGATCGTCAGTTAGCAATTAATAATTGAGGTTAATTTTTTACCAGAGCTAAATCAGTTGACTGGTGTAGCGGCCATATTGAGGTTCCCTATGCCGGAACTCGAAGACGAGGACAGCGAGCCGGACGAAGACTAGGAAAATGTGAGTAGTCGTTTTGAATAAACCATGTTGTTTTAGTTTCCATTTTCTTTTCTAGTAAACATTGTTACTTTATGTATTTGAGACTGTACAAAAATTTCTTAAATTCAATTTTAAGTGATATATTTTATATTGCTTATGATGTATAATTAAATAAATTTTATTAACCAATTCATTTATAAAATAAACATTTATTTTAGTTAGATGTGGTGGATATTAGTTATTTAACTTTTGTCTTTTCCTTCTTGGCGTTCTCGTCATGCAGTCGCCTTTTCTTCCTCAACAACCAGATCTCCTTCGCCCTCTTCTGTCTGCCCTCCTTCATGCTCCTGTACAACTTGTTGTACTTCCTCTTCACCATCTTCTCTCTCAGCCTGAACTCCTGCTTCTCCTGCCTAGCCTTCTCCCAGGGGACCTCCTTGTAAACCTCTCCGGTGGTCACCGACAACTTGGGTTTCTAAAGATAAGTAGAATTATTTACTCGAAGGGATATTACCAAATATAAATGTTCGTAGCTGTAAATTATCATTGATGGTTTTAAAATGTACACATGATGATGATTCTGGTAGAGTGTTTTTACGGAAAGCAGAAATTCATGTTTCGAACATGTTATTTCTGGTCACACATTTTTGGCTTCACTGACATCATCGTCGTAAATGGGCAACTAGAAATAACATGTTTTCTGCATAGTGGAACAAACCTTTTATTTGAGTTATATTGGGCTTTCAGATAACTGGCACATTTGAACTCGGCTTGTGATTTGATTGGAAGATTATTACAGTCCAACAGTTCTCTGTGAAATGAAGTATCCACTAATATTGTAAGGTTGGTGTATATGACACATAGATCATTGTTGTCTCTTGTAAGGTAGTTGTGTATTGATGTAGGTAAGTAATAAATTAATTGAAATATGATGTTTCGACAAAGCGTTTTGAATCCATTTTCCATTGAAAAATACATTCCTCGCCATTTACTAGTTCAGAACTTCAATGATAATTCATGTACATTTGTCATATTTCAACAAAAAGCATGTTCTCTAATTTCATATTCATAGCTACCTTTGTGGTTTGAGCAGTTTCTTCATTTTCGTCCTCTGCATTGTCCATTTCCTCCTCTTCCTCATTCTCGCCCTCGCTGACTTCTTTCTCGTCTCCTTCTTCTTCGTCGTCATTTTCTTCTTTTCCTCTGCTTTCCTTTTCGTCCATCTTGTGTTGCTCCTCAAGTTCGTTCTCATTATACAACGCCCTAGCCTCGGGTGGGATGTACTCCTGATCCTTGTTCTTGTCGATGAATGGCGACAAATGTGGAGGCAAGATCTCGCCCATGAAGTACTTGTTGACAGGCAGCAACTCTCTGGCGTTGACGCAATCAAAGACCCACTGGGGCTGAATGTAGTACCTAGAGTGTAATAATGTTATAACACGAAGACAAATCCAACAGGAAAAATTCATCTTGCTCCTTTTCATTAGATAGAGTTGAAACTACATAATCCACAAGAACAGAAGCAATTTTGATGGATTGCTTTCATTTACACTGATTATAGATCATTCTTTGCATTATACTCGTCACAATAAATACCATGATCATATGTGTATCAAACTCCTTTAAGAGTGCCAATTCGATTTCAAACTTAACACTATGATTGCGAACCAGATAACAATAAATGAACAAACTTTACCTTGAGATGAACTGTTTGTCCATGGAAGGCCTGTCGACGATCTGGTGTGTGATACTCTCGTCGTCCTCATCGAAAGAAGACCCAACGAACGAGGTCTTATCCCAGGACACGTCCCCTCCCAGGCACCTAATTACGAAGACGAGCGGCTCACGCGGTACCTCTCTGTTCAAGAAAAACTTCAACCCCTTGAACAGGGTCTTGAGCCGCCGCACCTTCTCCGCTTCTTTCTTCGCTTCCTCGATCCCCTCCGCATCCTGCTCCTCCGTGTTAAAAGTGTCGATCTCCAAGTCGTCGTCGGCCGTCTCGTTGGACACCCTCGATATCGGTACGTTAAGGGCAGCCACCCTCTCGGCGATGTACACCTCTTCATCGACCAGTGCTTTCTCGTCGCTTCCCTGTATCGATGCAGAGAACTTCGGCGGATAATTCAAGTTCAACGTATTGTACAGTCTGAAGTTGACGAATCCTAACATAATGGTGTAGAACTCGACGAACGTCGACATCAGTTTGAAGTCGACTTCCGCCCTGCTCTGTGGAGCAAACGAGAAATGATGTGGCTGGATCCATGTAATTGTCTGTCCCTTCAGCTCCGCTTGAAAGTAGTAACCTTTAATCGAGATGAAGACCTTACGCAAGGCTTTAGCTTCAATGACGGCATGCATGAACTCTAATGTCAGCCTTCGGCACAGCGCCGACTGATCGCGGGGTACGTGCTTCAAGGAAGGAAAAGTGCTGAAGAGGAAGCACAGCGTCAAACAGTCATCAAGGTCTTGTAGAGCATCGATGAACGTGGGGTACCTCTCTTTGACGATATGATCTAACTTGAGCGTTGGGTGATTGTTGAGGTAGCGATATAGCTTTTGAAAGTCTTTCACGGCCCTCGCCCTGCCAACTTTCTTATTAAATACCTTGTAGTCACGCAGGCGCCATATTATAGGTTCATGTAATAGAAATTGTATGTCTTTAACGTGATACAGGGTTTTAATCCCAGCCTTTCCCTTCTGGGCCCTCTTTCGGTTCCTCGGTTCCCTCGGGTAGATGCCTTTGAGGATACAAAGCCTTCTGAAGTCGTTCATGGACAGCTGTAGTTTCCTCAGGGCGGCTTTTCTAGTCATAAACTGCGCCCCCTCTCCAGTGGAATACTAAGGGGAAGAAACGGGGATGTACTGGAGTGTATATTCATAACGTTTTCTTACTTTACCTTCTTCTTCCTTTTGGAAACCATTTTAAAGGATTATTTGGATTTTCACAAACGGCGCACGTGTGATTTTTGACAATCGTCTTCTAGGTTAGGTGAACGAAAACACTACGAAACGCAAAATGCGATCACGTGCTTCGTTTGTAGTGACTCCATTGGCCGATGCGTGTTTCGGTCATCGTGTTCCGTGGCACAGACGTCACTAAAAATGGTTAACAGCTGTGTGTAGTGATTTATACATTTTAGCCGTTCTTGGCTAGTGATAGGAAAAATTGAAGAAAGTTGATAAGTGACGATTGTGTATGTTTACGTGCGTGTCCGGGCGGAAGTAGAGGCCGATACGATAAGTAGCGCGGCTAGAGTTTATCCTGAGCGTCCAAGGGAATAGGCTGAAAATGGATGCGAGCAAGGACGAAATTGTGGCAGTAATCAAAGCTTACCAGGAGCGTCTGGAGAAGTATGTCGCTAAGAGCAACGAGGAGAAGGTACGTTTCAAAACGATACGTTTCCTGAGGCCCTTACTGTAGTTCATTTCTATTCAGTCCTTTTATTAATGATGTAACTTTGGTCCTGAAACACTCCAGGGATATATTATTAGTTAAGAAGGAAAATGTACCTTGGGAGATAGATTTGCAGCCCCGCAGATTGAATGCTGGGGTCTACTAACGTTGATTTAGTAATACAGGTGGCTGGTGTAATACAGATCGTTTATATTTAACTACCAGTAAACACTTTCCGCAGATCTCATACCCCTTCAATTACCAGTTACTACAGTTATAATAAGTTATATTTGCCAGGAACTGTAAAGTGATCAAACTAAATTTTTGAATCTGTCAGCTAACGCATGTAACTCATCTCTTTTAAAAGTTGTACCTTGATTTGATCTATCTGTGCTCTTGAAAGTTGGGCTTAATTCGTTACAGACTATGTTAGTAGAAATGACCATAACTGTTCAACATGAATGCTGACTTTTATAGAGAAGACATGCCCAAATAACCTTGCTGACCCTACGTATATGAGTTATAGCATATTTAATGAAAAGTCATTTCTTTCAGATGTTATATTACTTGAACAAACTGAAAAAGCTACCAATCAAGACCGTACACCTCGAGACGACCGGCGTCGGTAGGTCTGTTAATGCGCTCAAGAAGCTAGGGGGTTCGGTTGGCAATGCCGCCAAGGAGGTAGTCGCCACTTGGAAGATGATGGTTCTGGCCGAGGAACAAGCAGCCAAGGAAGCAGAGGAGAACGCTGGTAAGTCCGTTAAGTTATCTTTTTATGTCTAAACCCAAAATATATAATACATTACCACAATTCACCACAATTTTTTAAAACAAGTATTGCTTAGCAACTTAGTTAAACAAGCACTCATCAACTTTCATTCTAGAAGACGACGCCGATTCAGCTGTGGAGAGTGAATCGTGCAACAGCGAGGACGGCTTGAACATTGACGAAGTCCACAGCAGCCCCTCGGCGCACAGCGAGGCAGAAATAGAAGAACCAAAGTTGAAACCAAGCAGCAGTAGGGACGACGACAGGCGAGATAAACCGAGTAAAGACAAGCATCGTTCCGGCAGCCACTCGAAGAAGAAGAGGAAACGGAAAGATTCCGAATCAGAAGAAAGAAAATCCAAGAAACACAAGTCACATCGGAAACATTACTCGAGTGAGTCAGACCGGGAGGAGTCCCACCCGAAGAGGAAACGCGATTCCGAGTCCAGCGAGGACGAAAAATCCTCGAGGCATAGGAAGGAAAGTGAGAGCGAGGAGGAGAGGCGGCATAAATCCAAGAAGTCCAGGCATCGGAGTGACTCGGCGGAATCGAAACCCAAAAGAAGCGAGTCGTCCATCTCAAAATCCAAAGATAAGACTGCCAAGCATGATCACCACGATCACGAAAGCTCTAACTCTAACTCGAAAAGCAAGTCTGACAAGAAGAAAGACGACAAGGAGGAGAAGGCGAAGTCGCACAAGGCCAGGTCTCATTCGAGCAGCGATAAAGACAAATCGGACGACAAGAAGAGGGACAAACACAAAACGAGCGACTCAAGCAGGTCGAAACATCATTCAAAGGATAACGAAAGACAATCCAAGGGTTCCAAGTCCAGCTCGAGTTCTGGCTCTAAGAGAAGCAGTGAGAAGAAAACGAAAGACAAGACTGATGACGTCAAAGTGATTAAAGTGAATAATGAGAAGATGATAAATGGTATAGATTCCGGTTCCGGGGCAAGCTTCGCCGAGGCGCTCGGTATGTGCGGACCTCTAGTCACTCCTAAAAACAAGAAGAAGTCGAGCCCTCCGTCGGCTGTCGATAAACCTTACAGTAGTCAGGCGGTACCAAGTTCGTCGAAAGCGCACCTTCTCGAAGCAAGTTTATTTTTGGTCTTAGTGAAAAATTGAACAATTTTCATTGATGTAATGGTTACAAGGGAAAAAATGATGTTTAATTGAAAACATCTCAAAAGAAACTTGTATGATGTATGTAGATACTAAACAGTTAACGTTGCCATGAGCAAACTGTTCCTAAAATACAGAGGAACTATTAACAATGATGTCACCAGTCATTTGGTCAGAAGAATAAGGTATATTTTTAATAACTTTAAAAAGGAACGCTTTGAGTAAACTTTTATTTGACCAGTGGAGATGTGAAGTTACAAGTAAAAGTCATTAGTGTTTTGGAATGAATGGCAAAAAGTTATTTCCTATTATTTGAAGTTCAATGAAAAGAATCTTTCTGACATATGAGTGTTCTTAGAGTACATGCTTCAACAGTATTAGGAAAAATGAAGTGGTAACCCGTTGTGAACTTAAGGGTCTTTCAGGTGCCTGAACTGCTGCAGGAGCCTGAGCTGGAACCCCTCAACTTGAACATTGACAATTTTTTGCCAGAAATTACCCCAAACTACAAACCGTTAGGTCTACCTTTAGACATGACTCCAAAGAAGTTAATGACTGACGATGAGGCTTTAAGTAGGGTCATGTCCAACAGAAACCAGAAGTAAAACTTCAAGTATTTCTCTTTTGCCGTTTTTTAAAGATTATTTTTAGGACGAAAGTCTATTCAGGTAACAAGGTCCGTGGGAAAGTGGAGAGTTTGTTCCAGATCTGCGTCCGAGTGTTACAGGACAACATTGACGGTAAGAAGGTTTTTAGTTTATTGGCGTAGAGGATAGATGGATAGATATTAGGAGGACTGCGAGCTCAAGCAGCCTCTTCCACCACATATCTTTCAGACTTATTATGGTTGGGTTAGCTTATTCGAGCAAGTGGTCCTCCGATTCCGATTATTTGATTCCATATCATAGGGATACCATAAGGTGGTTATATGATTTTCATAGTCGATAAAACAGGCATCAATTGTTTTAATATTCCAAGCTCTGGAGTACACCGGCGGCGTCCCCTTCAGCATCCTAAAGCCCATCATCGACCGAGCGAGTCCAGACCAGTTATTCAACCTGGAGCATCACAACCCTTACCTGATCGAAGACACCAACGAGCTGTGGCAGTTGCACTGCCAGAAGGAGTTCCGCACCAAGCAAAGGGAGGAAATGGAATCCTGGCGGGAGATGTACATGAGGTGTCTGGAAGAGAGGGAGGCGCGGTTGAGCGCCATCACGGCGACCATCAAACAGTCCCAAGACAAGTCGCTCCCGGTGAGGACGACCAAGCTGGCGTACGTGGACTCCGTCGCGAAGCCTCCCAGGAATATCGCCAGGAGGCAGGTCAGTGTCTCGGTCTCTTCGCAACCATGATGAATCAAGCAGTCTGCTTCTATTTTAGAGGAGAAAGCGAAGGCGCAAATTAGGCGGCCGGATAGTTTTAAAACGAAGATGGTTCCTTTGACACGGTTTGTTTTTCAGGTAAAGAACGGCATACCGAACGAGCAAAAACCACCGAAAACCGCCTCGAAGCTAGCTGCTCTGGCTACTGCTGGAGATGCCGGAAAAGTGTCTGTGCCTAACCCTGGGAGCCGGGCCGCGGACAGATCAAGTAGGCCGTTAAAGGGGAGTGTGATCCGGGTTCGTTGTTACTATTTAAATTTTGTAGGTGGAGGGACGAGTTCAGCATCTATTAAACCTAAAAAGGCGCCGCTAATGGCGAAAACCCTGTCTTTCCTCAAGAATCGTTTTAGGAGATGAACTTAGAACATCGTTTAGTGTCTTGCTGTGGAGAAGAAGCATTCAGTAGGAGCGTAAAGAGCCTTTATGATTTCAGCCGAGACCTGGTACAACTCTACATAAGATTTTATCGTTTGTAAATATATGTAGTGGAGTTTTTTGAAATTTAGGGGTGCTTTGTTTTTAAACGGATTTTAAACAAAACTTGGTATGAGACAGTGTTTTAGAAGATACTGTGACGTACAGATTTTAAAATGGTGTATTTTTTTACTCATACAATTCCTCTGTGTGATGTTTACTGGATGTTCTTTTTCGGACTATTTATTGTTTTATCTGGATTTTAATATAATTTAAATTTTTTCATCATTTCATTCCAGCCCCATCGAAGCGCCCACCACATCCTTCGAAGGAAACAAGCGAAGAATATGTTTTCACAACTGTGCTTGCAACAGCTTTATGACTTGTATTCAGGTAGTATATGGGGCTTTTTCCACATATACAGTCTGAAGAGTATCTGTAAGATGTCCACGCAAAACAAATCTGATACGACGTAATTAAAGCAGAGGCTAATGCTGTTGTCGAGGTTTTCAGAAGGTAATGCTATCGAATTTGCTTAATCCTCTTAAATTTCAGTATAACGACAGTGCATAAATCAAGCAGTTAAGTCCATGAACTGCAATGTAAACAAACATTCAGATGTAAGTCAAATCGCTGTCCAGTCAAACATACAACGAAACCTTCGGTACTGCTCATCCTTGCCAACATGATGTAAGCGCGCGAATTTGTCTTTGCATATGACAGTGATTTGCCTAGGCCCTGCTACAGGTGGTACGTACATTACGTCACTGGGTCACGTAATACCAGACTTGTTTTGCATGAATTGTAAATGATTTTACGGCGGTTTTGAGCCACAGCCTCTTCGGCCCTACCGTGTTCATGTCGCCGATCATGAGTAGCTCATGGTATAACTCGGTAGGCGCATGGTCGAATCATGTAGTAATCAATGTCGGGCTGGTAGCCACATGGGATACATCTACCATTCGTGTGAGGATAAGAAAAGGAAGATACCGATTCATCTCCAATGGACGTTACCTCGAGACAGCCGAGACAGAAATGCATTATGCATTTTTCTTTGAAGAACATTTGATGACAACACAGAATCACTTTCAGCGGGTGGTCTGTACGCACCCTAAGCAACTTTTTGGTAAGAGATTATTTCATAATTAGTTTATTTACTGTGTTACGAGAAGCAAAAGATTGCATCGGCCGGGAATCGAACCCGGGCCGCCCGCGTGGCAGGCGAGCATTCTACCACTGAACCACCGATGCTCGAATGTAAACGCTACTATCATAGTATCTATACTACATTTATATGTGGATCAATAATTTCCTTATAATTGACAACTATTTATTGGTACATTCATTATATCCCACGTATCTTACAAGTACTAATTATTCTCTATTTTGCCCTTCGGACGAGAACCTTCGGTCCTATAAGCTTTTAGAACGTTCTCAGCATTTCGCCCTTTCTTAATGTATATTTTCGAATTTGAATAACATGAACAATCATATAAAGGAATGAGATCTAATGTAGAAAATTTACCAGAACGTTAGTCAATAGATTACTTGCCCTATAAACGTACCAAGTCCAAGGCTTCTAACTATTCGGGCACAGTTAGATAAATTTTACACTCTCAGAAGTCGGAGCTGAAATGTTTTTGGAACCATTTCGGAACCTAAACTATAAACGTACCAGGTTTACAGTTTCTAACTATTCAGGGAAGTAAAACACTTTTCACGCCCTTAGAAAAAATTCATGATTACTTTAGCTCGTCACCCGAGCTATAAACGTACCAAGTGTTAAGTTTCTAGCTATTCAGGCACTGTTGGATCAGTTTTACCCCTATGGTTTCATACAAATTCGAAGTTATAGCATATTTCGGAACTATCCCTTGTGTTAAATGAATTTCATCCCTTCGGGATGGAAAATTCGGAGTTTAAAATATAGAAATAGAACCACTTTCAGAAGCTGAGCCATGAACGTGCCAAGTTTAAAGCTTCTAACTGTTTTGCAGGCAACCAAGTTTACCTAACGCAGATGAGCGCTTCCCCTCTTTACAGAATAGGGACCCTGGGATTTAGAAGCATAGATTTCGTGCGAGCATTCGATATTACCGATTCCTTTTTTGGTTTCATCGATCGACACCGCGTTTCATACTCATATCTGTGTGATTACGTTGCTTAAGCGTATGCCCCGGTTTTTTCTCTTCAGATTTCCACCGTCGCGATACGCGAGTGACTTCCGGTCCCCTGAAATTCGTATTTTCCGCGCTCTTTTTTGGCCGCGTCACGTGCGATGACAATAGCGAATTGCAGTCTGGCGATTGGCCGGTCCCCCTGGCGGCAGTCGGCGGTACTTCGCTGCTCTCTCTCTTTCACGCCGCCGATTTGCCCCCCCACCCCCGGTGAAATGTCTGTGTGTGTATGTATATGTGTGTTTGTGTGTGTGGTTTTATTCCTATCGTAGTTGTTAATTAGGATAGTTCTTAACGTTTAGATTGTAAATTTAATTTTAAGTTTAGCGTGTAAGGACGTGGGCACGAGGCACGCGGTACCCGATGGAAGAATACGAGTACGGGTACGTATTGTAGAGAGAGAGAATAATATATTTTTGTAATTTGACACGTCGTGCGAGTGCGGCGGCGGTGGCGCCCAAATCACACTTGTAACAGAGAGGCGGACTTTGTCGTGACGGAAGTCGTCGAGCTGCCATTGCTGCCGAGCGTTTGTGTGTGTGTGAGTGTGTCTCTCGCGTGCGTGTGCGGTAGTTCCGTAGTAGGCTTGGCTGGCGTAGCTTTTTTGGTTAACGTGGTGTGTGTGGATGCGCCGCGGGAGAGAGTCGGGAACACGAATTACCTTTTGAGACGGGAGCGCGTCGAGGAATAGCATGCGAATGTTGAGGCTCAAGCAGGAGATCATGGACGACGACGAGAAGGGGTATTTATGCAAATTTTACCACACGCATACACATCATACGTACATTTTCACACTTTTCTCCTCTACCTCTCTATATCGATGAGCCTCGACGCGGCGGCTCCTGCGTGCCGCGTGATATCTCGGTTTCGAGCGCCCCTCGGAGCCTCCCCCTTTCTCAGACCGCGACCGGTTCGAGCCCCAACCACCCGTTCACCGACCCCAAGCGGGATCGTTAAACCGCATCGACACTAGCTAGACACACACACATACACACGCATACATCATAATAATCATCATCATCATCATCATCATCATGGTCACCACCGTCGTCCCGTCATTTCTTTCATTTTGATTTTATTTTCTCTCTCTTTCGAAAATTCGTCCAGCTTGGATCGTCCGGGCGCTTCGATCGACATCCTCCCGCGTCGGGGTCCCGACGACGACGTTCCCGATTGGAGCGATAGGTATACCATGGGTTACGCGCGGTCGCCATATACGAGGTTATTTTTCGATGGGGACGGGGCGTCCGCTTCGGGAAAGGCGTTTTCCGACGCCGCTCTCTCTCTCTCTCTTTCTCTCTCTCTCTCTCTCTCTCTTTCTCCTTCTTTCTCGCTTATGTTTCTTTCTTGGTGAAAGTCGAGAAGCCCTCGAACCGGACGCCCGTCGGGGCCCGACCCCTCCCTCGACAGTTAACTGTACAGTTACAACGCGATATAACTGAACACGTGGAAAGGTCTCTCGGTTACGACCGGCCGGGTCTTTTCTGTATAAACAATAGGAGACTAACCTACAATTGCTAATAGCTTGGTTCTAGCTATTCTCTAAACTAAAACATTCTAGTAGTTCCATTTTGCTTTAGCTCCAATACTTCTCATTTTAATAGCAACTGCGATATTCAGTTTTCGTTTAATTTTGTTCGTCACAAAACCAGTGAGGTTTTGTGTAACTGGTTTTGTGACCCAGTTTTCCTAGGGATACCACATTTCTATAGTTTGCTCTGGCACCCGGCAATAGTTGTAACATTAAGCAAGTAACTACTTCATAAAGCTCCATCGGTTCAGTTTTGCTCAAGTTACACACTAATTTTAATGCCTCACGTGTAACTAAGTCCCAGTTTAACTGTAACTGTTCAGTTAGGAGTTTTCGTTAAAATGTCTTATATAAACTTCTAATTGTCACTCATACTAGTTAATGCATACTTTCTCTTACTAAAACATAGACAGTTCTAACTGTAACTGTAGTTATACCTGAGATTTACTTTGCCACCTAACTGAACATATGAAACGGTCTCGTAGTTAGAACCGATGTTGCCTTAACGTCGGAAGTAGCTTATAGAGACTCAGATGTACAGTTTTCTAACTAGTACGATAGCTCTAGTGAATCTTTAACTGGATTGTTTGTTCTATTTATGCACTAGTCTTAATGTTACTGTTACTGTAGTTATACTGGAGATTTATTTAGCCACCTAACTATGAATGGTCCCTAAGTTAGGGACTGCAGTTAACTGCAGTAAAACTCGGTTTTAAAGATTGTTGTGCGATGAGATCTCTTAGTTAAGTAATCTGTTAAACTAACTGATTTCATCGTAACCAATAAGGGAACAACTGAGGTTTTTCGAAAATCTGAAAAGCAGATACTGATATGTCATCGTAATGATCTTGAAGCGAAATTTTCCAAGGAGGTCTCTTGTAGGTTATATCTTTATAGCTTATTCTTATGTGCTTCGGTCTCCTTTTATACATTCGGTGTTCATTTTATTGTTAATAAAACATTTTATTTTTCCATTGTGTTTACAGCTTTTCCCTGAGAGAATTGCTAGAGGAGAGCTCATTAGTATTATTAGGGTCGTGGGTAATGATTAACAGTAAAATTGTCTTTGTCTTTATGTTATATTTGATGGTCACATTATTACCATGATCAGTCCTGTTTTGGAAGTGATTTCTGTTAATTTCTACTTACGAATTTTTTTAAAGCGCATTTTTACGTAAATGTGTTTCGTTGTTTGGACGCTGGCCAAATTTTGCTCCACCAAACTCACTTTTAGTTTTTTTTAAACGTCTGATGTGGTGCTTCTGACCCCATTTTATTGTTAAATTGCTCATTTCGAACATTTTCACTCCTACCAACTAGTGCGGAAAAATAATAATATACAGCTCATGGCTCATTCTTTATTCTTAATTACCTGCTTCTCATTTTTACACCTTGAAGTTGGATTTGCGCCGTGTAATCATATCAGTGCATTACTTTGTTAAGTTAGTCAAAGTGGAGTAAGAAATTATCTCTAAGGTCATACGACTTAGTATATATACGCAAGGAGTATTTAGTTTCATAACATCAAAATTTCAAAAAATCAGTTTTAAATTTCAAATTCTATAATACTCCCGTTTCTGATTTTACGCTCTTGCACCTTTCAGCAAGCTCTTTGTTGGGGGCCTGTCATGGGAAACAACTCAGGACAATTTACAGAGGTACTTCTCCCGTTACGGCGAAGTCATCGACTGCGTCGTTATGAAGAACGCCGAGTCGGGTCGGTCCAGGGGGTTCGGCTTCGTTACCTTCGCCGATCCCGCCAACGTGAACGTCGTGCTACAGAACGGTCCGCATACTCTAGACGGAAGGTGAGGCTATCCCTTGATTTCTTGGATCGTAGCGTTTCATCCGTTTGTTCCTAGGACGATCGACCCTAAGCCGTGTAACCCGAGAACATTGCAGAAGCCGAAGAAAGGAGGGGGATACCCGAAGGTGTTCCTGGGGGGGCTCCCCTCGAACGTCACCGAGACCGACTTGAGGAGTTTCTTCACGAGGTTCGGTAAAGTGATGGAGGTGGTAATTATGTATGATCAGGAGAAGAAGAAGTCCAGAGGTGAGTGACTCTGGAGCTGTTAAGAGTGTCTCTAACGCTAGTTGTGATTTGTAGGTTTCGGTTTTTTGTCCTTTGAAGATGATGATGCAGTCGACAGATGTGTTTCGGAGCACTTCGTCAATTTAAATGGGAAACAGGTTAGGTTTTTTTATTGGTTTAGGTCGGGACTAGGATTGTGTGTTCAAAAACAACGCAATTATGCCCTAAAAGCTTGTAAATACCTTTTGGGTATTTACAAATCTGTTTTGTAAAAAGCATATGTTAATTTTAAATAATTATGTTTGTTTTAAGTTGTGTAGAGAAAATTACTCCTGCCCTTACCTGGGACTTTCATCTCGGCTGTAACCGAGGGGGTTTTTTGAGTTTTATTACCAAGATAGAATATTCTTTCTGGTCGTTTTATCATGATCAGCTGCAGTTTTAGTTTTAAAGGCACCCTAGCTCTTTCTGTAACTTCATAAAGTTAAATTTTTAATGGAATGATCGTATCATATCATTAAATCATTTTATACAGTACCATTTAATACAATGTTTATGGCGATCAATAAATACATATTTTGTGGTACTCCACCTGGAAATGTGGCTGGGGATAGGCCACTTGTTTCATCTTTTGGATGCATTCCAGGCGCTGTCTGGGTATAAATTTCATTAGACAGATATAGAAGGTCGACTACAATAGGTGACCTACTAGAGATAGTGATGAATAGCGACTTTCCAATTATAGATAGAATAACTTTCCAAACTCTCAATAGGTGGAGATCAAAAAGGCAGAGCCGCGCGACGGCTCCGGCGGCAACAAGATGGCCGACCCGTCGTCGGCGTGGGGACCGCCGCAAGCCCCGATGGGCATGATGCAGGGCCCGAATGGCCAGATGGGCGGGCCTCCGATGAACCTCGGCGCCCCGATGGGCCCGAACATGATGCAGGGCTACCAGGGCTGGGGCACGTCGCCGCAACAACAGGCCTACTCGAGCTACGGGACGCCCTCGGGGCCCGGCTCTTACCAGGGCTGGGGCGCACCGCCTGCCCCCCAAGGACCGCCTCCGCAGTGGGGTAACAACTATGGCGGCCCGCCGCAACAGCAAGGTTATGGATCGTACGGTGAGTGCGGGGTGAAGATATTTGGGGAGTAAGAGAAGTCACAGTAGAAGGCTCGATCGGTATTCCCACTATGTTTCGGTTTTTGTAATATAAGGGGCAGGATATGCTGAATATGCGGTAAATTAGTAGAGACTTGTGTGAAGTGTGAATACTGGTTTCTCTGGGACTTCTACTGTGGAGATGTGCAGGTTTCGGGCTTTTCTCGTAAACTTCCAATGATGTCTAACGGCGGTCAGCATAATTTTCGGGCAAAAACGAGCTGAAAGAGAAGCAAATATGTAGATTTCAGACTTGAAACTTTTTAGCGAGCTCTCATTTTAGACGCACCTTAGGTGTTACTATATATATCAAAAATTAGTTCTTGCTATGAGACATAAATTGTACATAGGTCCAAATGCAGGTAGTGGAGCGGCCAGCTGGAACAGTTGGAACATGCCACAAAACAGCGGATCCACTGGGCCGTCTGGTAAGTAACTGAAACAGTGTTCACACTCAATTTTTAATTAATCAGCAATTAATCATCATCGGTTGCGCTTGTTTCATTTCGAGGCGGTAAGGTGGGGTTCATCATTTACAGCACAGGTCTGAGTGGAGTTTTCGCTTCAGCTGCAATGTCCCGTTTCGTTTGAATTTGAATTTTGGGAAAATAATTTCTCATCTGGGATTTGTAACCAGGTACACATTCCTAGTCCTACGGTGTATAGTTGTCAATATTATCGTACAGTAAGCAATTGATTAGCTAATACAATTAACAAGTAAATAACTTTACGGCATTAGTTTTCCCTAATAAAGTAGTATCTGATTGATTTTAGTTTTGGGTCCAAGTGTAAGAACTCTGTAATACAATGTATCATACCAAAGGTCTTGAAATAAGCTATATACACAATTTCTATAAGTTTCTAGGCTACGGTAGCCTGTATGTGCCGAGACTGTTGGTAGTCATTTCAAAATGAAAGGTAAAAAGATATGTTTAGATTTTTAACGGGATAGTTTGGATTAATGTCATTTTGTAATGAACTTTTTAGGATAGTAGAAGTAATGTGTTATTACTGTGTTGCTAATGGGTTATTAAAGAGTTCTTAATGAAACTTTAAGGAGGACTAGTATAGAAATAGCGGGGATTACAGCAGAGCATTGATTAACCAAACGATCAAATTCAAATACCTATTACAACTTTATGTCTGTGAAGTTTTTTCAACCGATCGATTTAGTTTCGAGTCATCAGCTCAGGGGTATAAACGGCATAGGAAATCGCAGCTGAATCGCAAACGTGCTCGATTGTCATGCGCGACTTGTTGATTTTCGAAATGGAACAAATTACGGGGAATTAACTCATAACGATCCGCTTTTCTCGTTGACATTTTGGTAAGAGAACTGTAAATCTACATTTTGCATTCGGGCTCTGCTAATTTCCTTCCAGAATCATAAGCGGGTCACGTTAGAACGGGTGACGGTTTGATGCTGAGCATAATTTCCAGGTTACATCGCGGGCGACATGTACACGAGGGGTTCCGGTCCGGGCGGCCCGGCGACGCCGAGCGGCCCCCCGAACATGTCCTCCTCGGGCACGAACTCCAAGCCCGGCTCGGACTACAACTACGCCGGCTATGGTTCCTACTCGGACACGTACGGCGCCCCGCCCCGGTCTTATGGCAGCGACACCGGCTCCCAAGTAGGAGGATACACATCACAGCCCCCCAATGCAGGTGCAAAACATTTTAATGATTTTAAAGAGTGGCCCAGTTCTTGACAACCTTTCGATAATAATAATTACTGTTCGACGAGCGCGACCCCCGCCGGCGCGCCCCAGCCTCAGCTGGCGGCGCTCGGCGTCCCCCCCAAGAACATCCGGGTGTACTTCAACGCCGTCAAGGCCACCTTCTACCCCCCGCAGCCTCCCCTCAAGGAGGCCGACGGGGGCTGGTTGGCGGCGGCCGAGGGCTCGGCGGGGATCGCGTTCAAGCACGTCGGCAGCCCAAGTAATATGAGTATGTGTTGTAACAGTTGGAAACGTGTTGGCTTGATAAATGTGAAGAGAGCAGCCGGACTGGTCACTCCCGTCAAACTCAATTACTCTGATTAGACAGACAAGATGACGCACCGACCGGTTCTTCTCGTCTCTTCCTCTTCCGATTCAGTTGCGTATCCGGATATAACGGTCCTCGAGGGGGCAAACCGAATCTAACTCATTTCTCGTTTCCTGGTTTTACGTCACTTCGTACTTAGCGTTAGGCCTTCTTTAGGATACTCTAGGCATAATCTTTATTAGACTCTAAGAAAAGACTCGCGAAGACTGCGACGGTACGACCGTTCCCAAAGCTGAAGTATTGTGAACTAACACCGAGCGACTAATAATACCTAACGATAGTGCTGTCAGGTCTAAAAGTGATACGTGCGAATGACGACCCTTGTATTTACATCGGTTTCATGCCTCATGATTGTACGGATCTGGGGTTAACGGTAGTGCATTGTGAAAGCGATTAAAGCGTTTCGCGAAATGCGTTATGTCACCGAACGAATCTTATCATTTCTATAAAAAATATACCTCTTTAGGCGCCGGCAGTATTATTTTCGATGAGGTGCATATGCATCTAAGGTCTCTACACGAAAGAAAGAGACTGCATGAGGTGCTCAGTGAAAATTAAAAGGGTACCGTTGTAAATGGAATAAAACAGTTTATATCCAGCCATTTAAACAGTTGGTGGATATTTTACATGTAATTCGTCACGACTTAACCGGTACGCCTTGACTCGTCTCGACCATGGGTATGTCGTAAAGCGCCTTAAAGTTTATTGGTAATTAAGTCAAAATTATCACTAACTATACCTACATCGTTGTCGTTATGCATATTAAAGACTATTTTTGAGAAAATTCTTGTGGCGTTCGAAAATACCTATCATATGAAATAGCCATCTAGACAAAGGCGACTTAGATAAGAGTAAATATCACGTGCAGATTGGTTTAACTTTGACCTACCTAGAAGTATCCCTATGATCCCTTATAGTACAACCGTAGATTGTAGACCTGGCAGCACTGCCTACCCTAACAACCTCGTAACATAATCTATAAAAGTCGGTATATGGAAACCTAACCTGCAACAAACAGTTACGCTCCTACCGGACGGTTCGAAGAATGTGATCTGTGCATTTGAAACTTTGACGTATACCAACTTTTATACTCGCATGTTTTGACTAACAACGTATTTCGTTGGAGCCCGTCTCCTATTGGTATTTCGTCGGGGGCGTCGCGGCCCCCATTGCCCCCTCTGAATACGCTACTGCATATTAATTTGTTTCGGTCCTGTCCTGGTAGCGCTTGCTTTATTTTTTTAAGTTCTTTTTACTAAAACCGATAGGTAAATATACACATACATTTATTTGATTTGTTTGTGGACGATGAAATTTACTAACTGAAACGAACTGGCGGATATATTCAATCTTGTTGTTTTACGATAGGGTGTTTCTTTTTTTTCTTTTTATTTAAAAAAAATGCCATCAGAGGATTAGTATTAACTCTTCTAATATATGAGTGTTTTATTTTTAGAATTTGGAATATTCAGAACGATCCAGAAGGTGTCAGACTTCTCAGGTAATTAAGATATTTCCGAAAATCGAGAAAAATGGTAAAATTAACTTAAAACTCATTTTTTTTAAGATCATTGTAAAATTTGGTATATGTCTAGTTAGGTTTCAAATTTACAAACTTGCGAAAATTTGCCGAAGAATATATGAGCCAGTTTTGTGAACTGTTTCTGAGCATCTTGTAATTATTATTATTATTATTATTATTATTATTTTGTTTTCCTATTTTGTTTAATTTATAAATGATGAATTGATATCCTAAAAGTACTACAGACAGACAGAAGTGTTGACTAATTTTAAGCACCGCTCAAGTTGTTATATCATTAAAGTATATCTATTTAAATAGTGTATAAATTGAATTTTTTACCTCATATGATCTATTTTTGATTAGTTAGAATGTCTGCATGGTATAGCTTTAACTATTTTTTAATGATTAATTTTTAATAGTGATTTTTTTACACTTAATCATTGTGATTTCTACTTTTAGGTAGTAAGTATTCTCTTTAAACCTAAGTTAAATGCATTTACAATAGTTTATAACTGATAAATATTTCATGTTAATTTATTGTACTTTTTACAAATAGTTTGATATCAACTGATTTTTATGTAAGTTCATCAAGTGCTCTAGTCTGATGTTTTCATGTTATATCAAATTGTTAGGTGTCGTAATTTTGTACATAATATTCTATATGTGTGTATTTTAACTAAGTTAAATTTAGCAAAGACCAGCAGGCAGTCTAATTTAAATAAGAATAATAAGGAATTGTTGTAAGTTAAGGTGAATATTTAATAACTATCGATAACGGTTAATTTCTAGGTGAAAGAAATAAGAAGGAAATACACTTTACTTAACCATAGCTACACAACCACGAGTGTCACGTTTAATAGAGATACCTTAAGATCTGGTTGTACTTGTATGTGCTCATTTTAGTATTGTTTCGTTTGTGTCCGTTATTTTAATTTTCGTGCCGAAAACACACCATCGATCATTTTTGGCCAATTTTTAAACATCTCGAATTACATTGTCCCACCACCGACTTCTAATTTTTCTTGTCGTGTTTGTGTTGAATTTCTTTGACTTTTAGTTTTGCCTTATCCACCTGTCAGTCGACGAATCGATTCTGTTTTAAAGTGACCTTATTATTTTTATTGAAATTTATCCTATTTATAGAAACGATGTTCAAAGACTCAGTCCGATATTTATTTTAAAAGGAAAAACTAGATTAAGGCTATGTTTAGTTGAGTGGTTGTGATCTAGAAGAATAAAAATTCCTAAATTAGGTTTTAAATCGATCCGTGATTTAGCTTTTAGCACAATTGTTTTAAGCATTTTCGAAATTTCTCGGCCTCGTCTCGAGGTTCACCAAAAGCATTTTTCAGAGTTAAAGCTAGACTTAAATATATTTAAAATCGAGGTGAATTATATTTAGTAGGTAAAAAGATTCTGTCTGTCTGGACACCTCATCTGTCTATCTAATCAAATAGTAATTGAAGTTTTTACGCATATTGCCAATTTTTACTATTTATAATATATATAAAATATGTTTAATTGAGTGTGACAATCTATATTAAGCAATGTTTGATAGTAACAATTAGACGTAAAGGATGTTGTTTTCTAGTTTTAATTGATAAAATATCTTTGGTTGATAACAGACCAATACTAGGAGTTACAATATCGGTCTTTAACTAGATTGTAGTGGGTTAAACATTAAAAATCATTATATATATAATATATAATACTAAATTAATCACTGAAGATATCGACTCTAACGAACATTCAATTAGACACAATTTTTAATATCCACATTGGGCGAGAGACGAATAATTTGACAACTATTACAATTGATACTATTGCTAACGACGTAATCTGACTTCCTCATCAAATATACTCTGAAAATGAAATTGACGTTTCTGGTGCACGACTTCGGTAGGACTTGTGCATCTAATTGTATGTTCCTTAGGTTAAAAAGAAAAATAGTTCATTTATTCCCTTTCTTAATGTGGTGGGGGAGTTGCTGTAAATACACATTCGACACTAAAATTCTGAATCGTCTACACACTTTCGCACATCTCATTATAATGCCATCTCACACATGAAACGATTAACGATTCGACGTTATGATTTCTCTTATAAAACTAGCCAAAAAGTGACTGGAAAGATACAAGGTAATTAATTAGTAGATCTCTAATAAGACTTTTCTTGTTTATGTAACGAGGGTTCTAAAGACAAGCTTGTATTTAAACTATGTCAGTACGTAAGCATTTAAACTTAAATATATAAGTTGCCTTGGTCACACACTAGGTTTATAGTTGAAAAGAACAAAAGGAAGAAGTCGAACGGTTCAATTTTATTAACTACTCCAAAGACAAACTGTAATTTATTTGTTGCTTTCTTTCTTTTTGTCGACCATTCATATTAAAAATCTTATATAATAAGAGTCGATGTATTAGGAATAACCTTAGATTCTACCGCAGGTTACAGTCTTAAGTAGTCGTCGTGTTTAAAATGTCTGTTTCACACACTCACACGTTTTAACATTCTAGAAAGTTTCAGTCAACGATAGGTCGACGAGGATACATTTTCCAGGCGGAGACTAAACGATAAGGTGTCTTTATATCGTGTAAGAAAATTTATATCATGCGTATTACAAATAAAACTCTTCGATAAGTAATAGGAATAGAAAGAATCGCAGAAAGGCCTTTACAATCAAAATCGGAAGTGTAAATAATTATATCAAAACGTTGTTTATTAAGTAGTTAAAGTAATAATAAAGTAGATTATGGGTGTTTAAGATTTGAGATTTATTAAAAAAGAAAAAGTACAAATGTGTGTTCGTAGATCGAGTTTAATCTCCCAACCTGGAACGTCTATCCGAAAGATGAGTGGTCGACACTGATTGACCGGAACGTTCGATAACAGAGCAATAATTATTACGTAATACCTCTGAATAAATTCATTAGACACCACACCAAGATAAATTTTTACGTTAGTTGATAGTGTCGATGGAGATCTTAACGCTGCTAGCAGGTTTCTTTCGAGAGGGCTCGTGTCTTAGTTTCGGAATAATTTTTGTAGGTTTAAAAAAAGTTGGGGCGTGTTATAATGTTTTAAATGTTACTGATTTTCCTTTCGATTTGGTATAAGTAGATGATTCTATTTGTGGTTAAAGAGAGTATATCGAGTTCACTGTACACACGAATATATTAATATACATTTGTGCCGATAAGAGAAAAAAAATAGGTATTATTTAAATTACTGTAGTCCTTAGACATTAAAATACACTGATACAAAATAATCTACAAATTAATATAGAATAATTTATAAATTGTATTTTATATTACAATACTACTGATAATAGATAATTGAATTGTTAGTGTAATTATAAATTTAAAATAGAGAAGTAAAATTTAGAACAATTTGACTGATGTACAGAGATACTGAATAAGTTTTTAAATTAAAAGGGAAAGTATATACAATAAAATCATACCTTATATTTAGGGCCTTTTTAAATATAGTGCAATTTCAAGTGGTTTTTAACTAGTGAAATAGTATGTTACGTAAGGTATTTTCATAATTTCTAGCATAATTTAAATTCTTAGGATGATGTGTTTCAAACAACAATCGAAAGAAAAAAGGACGGAAAACACATTCATATGACAATTTTTATCAAGTATTTGTTGCTCAAAAGGTATTATTTTGTATTATGTTAATCGTAAGAAAAATCCCGTGTCTACCGATGATGCTCTAAAGAAAAATAATAAATAAAACTGTATATTTAATATATGAGTGTGACTTGTAGGGTGTGTGTAAAATTGTTTTTTAATTCCTAAGTCTGAATAGTTAAATCGAAACGAAACGTGTTATTTAATAAATAAGTGATCGTTCTATTCAACATAACTTGTCCCTTCTTTAACTTCATTCTCTCCCCTTTATCGACATACATATATAATAATAAACTGATGTTTATCCTCTACCACTGTATAGATATATTCGGCTTCATAGATAAATTTGTATGTAATTTCACCAGTTGCAAGTCGTTTTCATGATCAAAGCATGTTAAGAAAATGTTTTTGTAAAGGTTGTCGAGGTCATCTTAAGAGTAATTTGTTATATACGTATATATACAGTGACCTGGTATTATATAATGTCTGTTTAAGAATATATAAATTATATATAAATATATTATAGTAGTGCATTTGTAATGGGGTAGTTGATTATTTAAATAATATGTATATTTAGCCTGATATAAGATGTCTATTAGTTTAACACAATACAAAAAATGTACCTATCAAAATATCAATGAGAAAATATAACACATTCAAACCTTAAAACGTCTATTTTTCCTTTTTCTCTCTCTCGATCTCGATAACACTCGTACTACGAATTGGTCTGTTATTATTCTTTAATCGGTCGGAACGGTTTCCAACATGCCACATGATGGAAGCCGTTCCACCACCGTTCCCTTAAATTTTGCCGCTCCAGCGCGTGCCCTTAAAAACCAATCGCCCTCCGGAATATTTAATAGAAATTCGACACTTCCCCTAGCATTTGTTTCACGGTCTCTCTTCACTTTTAGTTCTTAAGTTCGGTTCACCGTCGATGGCAAAAGTGGCGTATATTATGTATATGCCATTTTCACCGACGACCCTACGGTGACCGATTTAAGTAATGCATGAATAGTATATACAAGTACCATTTTGTGATATGTTGATACTAATTTAGGATTTTTTTTCGAAAATTCTCATTAGCTTTCTACTACAGCAGTACTCATTATAAATAATATTGGCGCGCTACGAGTTACTGTGTTGTGCAGTGAAGGCGGGGTCAAAAAAGAACGAGGTAAAAATATTAGATAAGTGTCAAGTACTTAAGTTAACTGCACAGAAGAGTTTAAAGTATGAAGTTGTATTTTTTTTTGAAAGAACGTGGAAAATAAGGCCTTTTGGAATTACTCTCACCTTAAAGAACATTTTCCTACGATTAAGCCCAACGATTAAGTATGAACGTTTTCCGTAGGTAACTATGCAGCAGGAGATAATTACGTTGGCGGTCCTCAAAGGGGAAGCGGGTACGTCAACAACAACAGCAACAACGTGCAGTCTTACCACCCTTACAGGCGATAATTTTTCAGGACATGTAATTATTAATAGTTAGTTTGGCATAAATATTTCTCTCTAACTGTCGTTATGATTTGATCTAGAGACTGGCGAGGATGTCATTTTTGTTCGTTACTTTATAGAAAGTAGAGGGACCTTTTTTAGCTTTGGCAAAACAGTTTTATATTACTTAGGACTAATGTAAGAATAAAGTTTAGTTTTTTATACGCAGGAGATTATGTGCCCCTCTCATGCGATCCCACCAAAAAGTAGAAGTAGATATGTCAGCCAGACTGGATAGGAGAAACCTATAAGTGTATAAGAGAGAAGTTCAATTGCATGTTATCGTTGCTCCAAAGTATCCTTTCCAGGGGAGAAGCTTGTATGATTTTAACGTGCAAATGGACGACTCTCACATGTATGGATTCCATTCGTCCCTTCATTTAGTTTGTTTACAGTTTATCAATAATCAGAAAGTTTCTTGTAAATTTACTGTACTTCCTCATGTAGATGTATCAAATCTATTTTATGAACGAAGATGTCTACCGCTGCAAGCACAAGCGACGGAACCCTCACCCTTATGGCTTCTTAGGTAAATCTCGCCCACTTCAGGTGAAGCTTACCATCAGGCCTAATTGATCCCCGTACGCTAAGCAAACTATGCTGAGTACTACACACTAGAATCTCTTCCATGCGTTGTGCACTCAGTCTTGACAATTTTAATGTAAACAGGAGACTTTCTGAAGCAATTAAGAGACAATTCAGTTGCCGACTCCATAACTGTGACCATTACTCGCAGTGCAAATGGTAGAAAGTACTTTTTCTTTATAAGTTGCAGCCCTGTACTTCAGATCTTACAGGCATGTTCCGGCCAAAACCACTTTCCCATTGGGAGATGCGGCTTCTTTAAATTTCAACAGGCTCTATACATAAAAACACCAATTCTGTGTAAAAAAAAACTATATTATAGACACAAACAAAAGAATCCTACACTTTTAATCAGTCTAATGGCACATATAAACGAACTTGTGCCTTATAACCATCTTACATCAATAACACTACTAATTACAATTCGAGGACAAAAAAAACTCATTTTTACTTCTCCTCCAGTTTCTCAGTCTCGTGAGTGATCGGTATCTGCTTCTCCGTGGCGGAGTCTGCAACCCTCGGGGCGGTGATGGTGAGCACCCCATCGGCCGACAGGCTCGACGTCGCGCTCTTGACGTCGTGTCCCTTGGGTAGCACGAAGCGCCTCACAAACTGCCTCGAGATGAAGCCCTTGCCCTCCGGGTGCTTCTCCTCATGCTTCGCCTCGATGTGAATGGCGCCCCCGTCGACGGTCTTGACGGTTATCTCCTCCGGCTTGAAGTGCTGCACGTCGAGCCTCACCTGGATCTTGTCTTTGTCCTGGATCACCGCGTCGCGCTTCGAGTCGTCCTCGTCCAGGTCGAAGGTGAGTCTAGGGCTGTTCAGACGACCCCAAGGGTACCTAAATGAAGGGAGCGTTAATTAATCGAGCTGCAAACTACTTTGGTATCGGAGTAAATCCTAAATTTTTTGCGATAATACAGTCAATACAGTAATACAAAATAATACATTATTTTACATAAATTTTCTTACCTATTAAAGAGCATGTCGTCGGCCATACGCATCTGGTTCTCGATCATCCTGAGGGGACGCATCATGTCCCTGAAGAAGTACGGCATCAAAGACATCTTTCCAGAGTTTTTCTACGCACCAAAATTTGAAAACGACGAGTAGATGCGCTCTCTCACACTTTCAATTTTCAACTGACTGGCGCGCTCCTCCTGTCAGCCTATTTATACGCGAGGCGCGTCGAAAGTTCTAGAAGGCCGTAAATTCCAGTAAATTCGGATCTTTTCTAGAAGATGAGACGAGAAGATTCGAGAAGTTTCTTCGAAAGGGCCCTAAAGGGAAAAGTAGGCAGTCCGCTGTCCCTGTGGGGGGGCGTGCGATGAGGGGGTATGGGGGGCGGTTGGGGGTGTTTTTTCGCGTTGATTGCAATATTCGGTCGATTTCGAAAACCAAAGAAAAGTCTTCGACATTTTTCTTAAAAAACGGCAGGTCACTTCACAATATTTCCTAATAAATGTAACAAATTTCGTGTCCCCTAAAAATTTCCGGTGAGGTTATGTTACACAACGTACATAACCTTATATTACCCAATAACAAAACTACAGTCGGTACTGTACGTTGAATTCACCGTACCGGATAATGTGTAAAACCCTCTATCCTCAAGAAATCCTCTCGCCATGAAGTGACCATCGCCGGAAAAAATTCCCATCATGTCTGCTGAACTGGGTAAAGTGGTATCTTTGATCCTGGCCGAGAGGTTCGGCCCCGTCATCGAGAAGGTCGGCCTGTACCTGTTCCAGTACGGCTCCAACCCCTTGCTGTACGTTAAACGAGGCACTGACCTGCCTCTGTCTAAGGTACTTACATTTTTTACATTTACATTTGCTCCTTGCGTTCAAAAAAGTTGAAGGTATGCTTAATCCTTCAAACGATTAGTTGTGAGCCAATAGATAGTCCTTCCTCTTGTACTTAATATCTTAGATTTCGCCCTTATTCTCACAAACATGTCAACAGGTAAAGGAGTCCCTGGCGGTGTTGATCAAATACGGCCTGGTGTCGTTCAAGCCGAACCGCAACGAGAACCTCGCTAACTACTCCATCAACCCGGACAAGGTGCTGCTGATGCTGCGCTACCCGAAGTACGTCAACATGATCAAGATACGCTACGGCGACGAGTCCGAGATCATGATCGAGGAGGTGCTCCAGAGGGGCCACTGGACCGCCTCGGAGCTGATCTTACGGGTCGACGAGCGCCTGCTGAAGAACGAGCAGGTCGTCGGCTTGAGCGAGCTCAAGGAAAAGTTCGTCGTGCTCGTAACGGCGAAGTACCTGGTGAGAGCCCCCCATCCGGTCGCCGGCGACGAGAGGCCCGTGCCGGTGCTGCAACAGGACGATGAGCCGGTCGGCTCCGCGCTGCCGGCCGTGAAGCTGGCCGAACTGAACGCCGCCAAGGCCGGCGGCTGCAGGGAATTTTCCGATAAGGACGTGTACTGGATAGTGAACTTCGATCGGTTTCACCAGGACATGAGGGATGGTATCGTGGTGGCGGCCATCATTAGGAAGTTCGATGACGCAGCTGGGGACCTGATGAAGTTGTTCCTGCAGCAGATGTACATCAGGACGGAACCGTGGGCCGACATGTCCAATCCCATACCGATCATTGCCGTTAAGGATATGGCCAAGAGGCAGAAGAACCTGACGCAACTCAACGCTTTCTTCGACCAGTATATTAATGTATTAGGTAATCAGACACGTAATTTCTACTCAACACTAAGGATGATTACAAGAATGCAGGTAGTTATGGATTAAGGGGGTCTTAAAAGGCATATGCTCTTATGATCATCATCAATAACACAGGTTCTTAATTCTGTCTATAAATTGCTCATTTCTCTCATTTCTACACAATATCAAGATCTCTTTGTTCTAGAGCAAGACAGCAGTGCTCTGCTGAGAAGGTCCGGCGAAGCTGGCGGCGGCTCCATCTCCATTTGCCTCAAGGAGGCCTTCATCCAGTTCGCATGGGAGGTGATCGAGCAGTGCATCTTAGAAAAATTCGACTCAAAAGCCGCCAGGATCTTCAGGTTGGTGAAGCTGAAGCAGTATATCGAATCTGACTTCATCCAGAAGCTCGCCATGATCCCGGCGAAGGAGGCGAAGAGACTCACCTACCAGCTGCTCGAGGAGAACTTCTTACAGATAGTCGAGATCAAAAAATCGGCGACGAGCGGCGCCCACAAGTCCTTCATGCTCTTCCACATACAGCAGGCGAAAGTTGTGAGGATGGTGCTCGAGCTGTGCTACAAGACTCTGTTCAATGTCATGACGAGAAGGAGTCACGAGAAGCTAATGAACAAGAGGATCATCGATAAGAAGCAGAGGGTGGACACGATAACGATGGGGATGAGGGCGCAGGGAGCGTCTGAAGAGCAGTTGATGGAGGTGAGTCGAGGGCCGGTGCTCTGAGTGTCATTGCAGGTGGAGGTTTTTCAGATCGAGGAGATGATCACTCCGCCTGAGAAGGAAATCTTGGAAAACATCGACAGGATGATGAAGAAGCTGAACACGGTGGAACTGGAAATCGACGACACCATATTTCTGTTGCAAATGTTTCTGGTGTACCACTGACGAGGTTTGTTGATGAATAAATTTATTTTTAACTTAATGGGAGGCAGGGTCGATCCATGTAATTCAAACTGCCACTCTTTTGTTAGGAACAGGGCTGTCTGTGAGTTTTGAAAATATGAAACGTGCATCATCCAGGCTGCAAGAAATATCTTTTATAGAGGGCTTAAGTAAAGTAATTCGAAAATACTGAGTGGAAGGAATGTAATCTGTTTTTCGATGCTTCATTCTAAGATCTTGAAAGGAGTACATAATATAGAGGTATATACCTCTTATAATGATAATCTTTTTTATGAATAAGTGTCGCTGTTGCTATTTCCACTCTTATGGAACCAGTCCCTGGTGCTTTCCTTATGTTTAGTTCGATGCTCTTTATTTTTTCTCCTGTTGGGGTTTTTCTGAATTTGTTTATTCGAATGAGAAAACAAATGAGGAGGAGGTAAAGTAAAGGGTGAAGATATACATATGATAATGATACGTGCGTGACGTCACGTAAGTAAGGATCAACAGATCACGAATAAAGTGTGAATCGGTAAATAGTTCAGTATGCAAGAAAGAGCGGTGAAGTGCGTATCACCACTAAATGCGAAATCTCGCTCTATTGTTTAACTTTCAAATTTCCCGCTTTTTTCAGGTTAGAATTTCTTCCGCGTCCCAGATCCCTGCCTTACCGGCCGGTGTGTCAATTGTCAATTTCATGGCAGGTCACGTGACCGAGACGATCGACATTGGAGAGGTTTGTGACCACGAGGTTTTGATTTTGTCCAAAATTTATTTAATTTCATTTTGACGGGTCGATAGAGTCCGCAGAGGGAGTTTGTGGTGAATAAGGAAAATGCCCCCGAACCATCCGTTACCGCCTAAAGAGAACGCACTATTTAAAAGAATTTTGGTTAGTATTACCCTAGTTTTCCAACGCGAGGGGATCGTATATCGTATTCCGGCTTGGGGTCCGCGACGACCCCGGCCGGTTTCCGATGCGTCCGAGCGATTTTGGCCGCGTCATGCTGTCAATATAAGTTTACTATTTTGCTTTTCCACTTCTCAACAAATCTCTTAAAGTACCTTTACTATCTTTGATTTGCAGAGGTGTTATGAGCAGAAACAATACAAGAATGGATTGAAGTTCGCCAAGCAAATTTTATCCAATCCGAAGTTCACAGAACATGGAGGTTAGTACGACATACGCCTGTTTTAAATTCAAACCGAACGCACAACCATTT
The DNA here is from genome assembly GCA_963576515.1 of Cryptocephalus primarius. NCBI lineage: Eukaryota > Metazoa > Arthropoda > Insecta > Coleoptera > Chrysomelidae > Cryptocephalus > Cryptocephalus primarius. The sequence goes on along the minus strand of OY754944.1, from coordinate 14,914,258 downwards.
TCTGTTTCAGAAACGTTGGCGATGAAAGGACTGACTCTGAACTGCCTAGGTAGAAAAGAAGAGGCCTATGAATACGTCCGTAGAGGTCTCAGGAATGATCTAAGATCCCACGTTTGTTGGCACGTCTATGGACTATTACAGAGATCTGATAAGAGGTATGATGAAGCAATCAAGTGTTATCGAAACGCTCTTAAATGGGAAAAAGACAATATTCAAATCCTCAGGGATTTGTCGTTGTTGCAAATACAAATGCGGGATTTGGAAGGTTACAGAGTAAGACCATCTGACGATCTTGAGTTATGAAGTTTATGACTGCTCCGTCAAATTTTAGGATACGAGGTACCAATTACTCATGCTACGGCCGACTCAACGGGCTTCCTGGATCGGATATGCTATGTCCTTCCACTTGCTGGAAGATTACAAAAATGCCTTGAGCATACTGGAGACATTTCTGGACCAACAACAGGTAAACAAACTATTAAACCAAGGACAATGATCCTTTATTTCAAAGTTCAAGATGCCATATTTATTATTGTAACCATTACAGGGATATTTCTGCCTATAATCATATACCCATCAAAATTTTCATTAATACGTTATTAATGTGATGATACAAGTTTATGTTTTCTTCCTTTTGTTCTAGAAGGGCAATAACTATGATTACGAACACAGCGAGCTCCTTTTGTACCAAAACATGGTCATCCAGGAGTCTGGCGACTTCAAAGAGGCCTTACGTCACCTCGAGTCGACACAAGACCAGATCGTCGACAAGCTAACCCTGAAGGAGAACCTCGGCGAGCTGAACTTGAAGCTGAAGCAGTTCCATAAGGCTGCCGAGTTCTACGAGCAGCTGATACAACGGAACCCCGAGAACACCCTCTACTACAAGAAGCTGATCGAGGCGAAGGGACTGACGACGACGGACTCGATCGTCGAGTTCTACAGTTCCTATGCCTCGAAATTCCCGAGGGCGATGCCGCCGAGGAGGTTGCCGCTGAACTACGCCACCGGCGAGCAATTCAGGAAGTTGGCGGATGGCTACATGAGGAAAGCGCTGTCGAAGGGGGTGCCGCCATTATTCGTCGACCTCCAGAGCCTCTACTGCGACGAGCAGAAGGTGAAGATTATCGAGGAACTGATGTTGCAGTACGTCGAGAGTTTGAAAAAGTGCGGGAAGTACAATGAGTCTGAGGTCAATAATGGGCCGAAGGAACCAGCGAGTGCCTTACTGTGGGTGTACTACTACTTGGCGCAACACTATGACTACCTGAAGCTGACGAGGCAGGCGTTGAGTTATATCGACGCTGCCATCGAACACACGCCGACTTTAATCGAGCTGTTTGTCACAAAAGGCCGGATATACAAGGTAATCCTAAAACAAACCATTGAAATAACTAATCCAACAAACTCTGTTAGTAACATGTTTTCTACTTCTGGAACAAACCTTTGTTGTATTGACAAAGTTGGCCTTGGTCGTCGTCTCCCGTTCTGCCAAACTTCTATACTGTGATATACTCTTTAACACCTAATTTTTGTTAGATTTTTGTATTTGTCCCTAAATGAGGTAACTTGTTGGTCAATAAACGATCTTCTTTCAGCATGCCGGCGATCCCCAAGAGGCGTACAAGTGGCTGGATGAGGCCCAAGCCCTCGACACGGCCGACAGGTACATAAACTCCAAATGCGCGAAGTACATGCTCAGAGCGAATCACGTTAAAGAGGCGGAAGAGACATGTAGTAAGTTCACGAGAGAGGGCGTCTCCGCCATGGAGAACCTCAACGAGATGCAGTGCATGTGGTTCCAGACTGAATGTGGTTTAGCCTACCAAAGATTAGGGAAGTACGGGGAAGCTCTGAAGAAGTGTCACGAAGTCGACAGGGTAAGAAAATGCGTTATCATAGTCAAAGGAAAAGGAAAGAAAGAGATAGTTACTATTAAACCAATTATGCCATTGCATTGCATTGAGACGTATCACATTTAAACAATTTACAATTCATACTTCACTTGTTAAGAAATAAGGACTCGGTTCGTGAACGTTCCAAATCAATACATATTCGTCTTTCCACAGCACTTTTCGGAAATAATAGAGGACCAGTTCGATTTCCACACGTACTGCATGAGGAAGATGACCCTGAGATCGTACGTCGGGCTCCTGCGGTTGGAGGACGTCCTGAGGGGTCACCCGTTCTACTTCAAGGCGGCGAAATGTGCCATCGAAGTGTACTTGCATCTGTTCGACGAACCGCTCAAGGACGAGAGTGCTGAGCAGGAACTCAACACCGGTAAGTTCGATTTCTGTATGGGGTATCGGTGTCGGGAGGTACTCTCCGTCTGAATTAGATTTAAGGAGAACTGCACAACAGGCATGTTACGGACGTGTTATGATCCCATTCCTCTGCATCGGTTCGGTTGTGGAGGAGGAGGAATATTTTTTGAATGGTCTCATAAGAGCTATACGCAATTAAGATTTAAGAAAATCTAAAACAATTTATTGAAAAATTAGAAATTACAAATGAAACGACTTGTTGCCTGTCACAAACACATGGTGACATACTTTTGTGGTAACTTAAGCGATCTTGACGACCGGATCAATCCAGCGAATCCTTTGAGCTTTATTTATACGCCTAGCCATGCGATTTTAACACTAATAGGTACTTTGTTAGCTTCTGTTATGACAATAAATAGTTGGGTTTTCCCAGGGTTGAGGAAACTGCCCATTTTTTAGTGAGTGTCTCATAAAATGACATCGCAAATTGTAAAGTAATTTTAAACTTATCCGTCCCATTTTATCACTAATGTAAGACGTGAGAGCGTGATCACAGACCAAATCATAGGCACTAAGACACTTTCAAGCACAACCTTAAATTGTCAATTGTCAATAAGGGATACGAATACTAGACCAATCGTTACGGCATTCGGATGTGACAAGTTTCGCAGTGTGGAAGCGGTGGTCAGGACGAAGGGCCTGAATGGTGACATCGAATGCATCTTTTTGCAGTATCGAAACCTATCTTATATGAGATTGCACCGTTCCCAACTAGCAAAACTAACGTCACAAACGAGCTGCCCTCTTCGGTCAATACGCTATCATCTCACTTTCAACACTTATCACAGCACGATTCTCAGCTCCCGTCCCTCCGTATCCTCTTGCCGTCGGATTGCGAGTAGTAAAAGTCGGCCCCCTGGTCCCTGCTCTTGGCGAGCTGGGGCGTCAGGAAGTAGAAGTGCGCCCCGTCGTCCCCGGGCAGCTGATATGATATGTACGAACCGTCTTTCGAGTCGCCCGGGGTTACCTCCACCGCCTTGACTACCTCCGGGTCCGGTCGCCTGGGGCGGAAGGGCCTGGCGGTGTACCGGACGACGTTCGGGTAGCTGGGTTCTGAGTCGGGGTTCGTGGGCGGTTTCGGTTCGATGTAATTGATCGAGGTGTCGGTGTCCAAGGGGACCGGACGCCTGTACGGCTCGAAGGGCGGTATCGGGGTGGTCGACCCGGGTAGTTTACGACCGAACACCGTGAAGTACTCCCTGGTGTTGTCGTCGAAGTAACCCTCGTCCGGTTTGGTGTAGAAACCTTGGTAGACCGGGTTAGGCGTCGGTTCGAATTGATAATCCGGTCTGGCCGTGGTCAGCCCGACCGGTCGGGGCGTCGAGTAGTAAACCGGCGGTTTGGGCGTCGGTCTTTGGTAGTACTGCGGCGCCTGCGTCGGTACGACCTCTATCGCCGGTTGAATCTCGACGCTGTACGTCGGGGGCCGGGAGGGCCTCGGTCGGGGCGCGCTAGTAGGGCTCGTCGGTATAGGCGGCTGTATCGATGGCTGGATCTCGACACTGTACCGCTGCGGCACCGGCCTGAAGTCGTCGGTGCCGGTCTCCGGCCGCGAAGGCCTGAAGTCCTCGTGGGGCCTGCGGTAGTTCGCCGCCTCGAAGCTGTAGCTGTAGACCGGCCTCGGCCTCGGCCTGGTCGTCGTGTAGTACCGGCCGATGTGGCTCTGCAGCTTGGCTATGTGGAAACTGAACGTGTCCGACTTGACCGGTTGCTGGACGAACCTACGAATAGAAACCAAACGTCAGGCGATTTAAAACAACAGTCATTTGATTGGTAGTCAAAGGGTAGCCTTTCTTATTTCACGTGTGACGGTTGTCATTGACGCCAAAGGTCCGATAACTAGTGCTAGCACTTATGGAACAGATAACGATTTTCGAGGCTCCAATATCCTTATTGGTTCAATAGCTATAGCAAAGAAAGGACAAGAAATTAAATCGACCAAACGTGAAAATGGGAAGATTCAAATGCCTTTTAAGAGAAACTTAAAAAAGGTACTGTAAGGTACACGAACCTGAACCTGGGACGTTGGGTGTTGTAGGGTTTCGCGGTGACGTACACGTACTGCGGCCTCCTGCCGCGCGGCCTGGCCGGCGGTCTCGTCTTGGGGGTCGCGTCGTGCTCCTCGTAGTAATAGTACTGCGTCGGTGGGGTGGTCTTGGTCTGCCTCGTCTTGCTCGGGTACTTGTCGGGTCTATCGATGTCGTTGGATGTCGTGAAGTACTTGAGCGGTACTTGCGTGGTCGTCACCGCGGCGGCCGGTGGTTTCGTCTTGTCGGTAGGGTCGTACCGTGCCGGCGGTGAGGTCTTGAGGGGCCTTAGGATGGTCACGTTTTCGGGTCGCTTCCGCTGGTGGTACTTGGTCGGTGATGGTCTGGTAGGGGTCTTGGGGGTGTACGAGGCGATTTCGTTGTAGTAGGAGTCCTTCACTGGGTAAACCTTGATGGGTTTCGCGGTCGTGGTCGTCGTCGTGGTGGTGGTGGTGGTAGTGGTGGTGGTGGTGGTCGTGGTGGGTCTTCTGGGTCGTTTCGTGCGGTCCTCCTCGAGAAGGGCGAAGAAGTTGGGCGGCGGCGGCAGGACGATGCCGGGCACGAGCGGACCCGCGGGCACCTTCGACGAGTTATCCTTGGGGTAGAAGAAGCTGTACGGCGGCGGATAGTATATCGAAGGGTCGTCGTCGTCGTAGAGGTCGGTGAGGTTGTCCGGCGGCAAGATCACCGCGCCGGGGGGTAAATACCCGAAGTACGGGGGCCAGGAAGCGTTCAAGCGGGGAGGGGGGCCGAGGTGCAGCCCCCCGGGGCCTTCCCCCGCCTGAGGCTGGAGAGGAGTTGGCAGCGCAGCTTGCCCGGCAGTAGAGTTGGCCGGATCGGTATGGGCAGTCGGACCACCGCCTTGCGGGGGCGCGCCGGCGGCGAGTACGGCCTCGGGCTGCGTCCGCTCTGCCTCATCAATCGTTCTCGAAGAGTTCTCCCCCAGGAGCTGGAGCGGCCCGTTTTCGGTGAGCTGGACGGGAAAGGGCGGCGGCACCTCGGGGCGTGCCGGGATCTTGACCTGGTGGAGCGGCGCCTCGTAGCCGTCGATGGGCGGCCACGGCGCCGCCGCGTCGTTCGCGTGGGGCCCGTACCTGCCGCCGCGCAGCACGAGGAGGTGGTTCTCGGCGAGCCAGATCTCGTTCTTGTCGAGGCCGCCGAGGGTGTCGGCGTCGTCTCCGGGGACCTCCGGGTTCGCGGCGTAGCTGAGGACGCCGGGGCGCTTCGGCGGTTTCCGGAACAGCTCCTTCTGGATGAGGCCGTACTTGCCGTCGGCGACCTGCTGGGACAGCGTCTTCGGCTTGTCGCCGTCGGGCCTCTTGGGGCCCGCGCCGGACTTGGGGGAGCCGCTCGCCTCGAGCAGCATCGGCTCCGAGTCGTCCGGGTCCGGGTCGAAGGCGCGAGCGAGCGAGGCGAGCGTCAGGAGGGACAGGAGGGTCCCGGCGTGCACCTGGGGGATCAGTCGGGATTATTCAGTTTCGAAAAGGGGATCGTCTACATTTAGAACGTCGTAAAAGCGTTCGGTCGGGCTGAGAATCGTGTTTTGAAAACGGTATTCGGAAATTTCGAAACTTTTAAATAAGTACTCATAACTTTTTAATGAGTGGAGATAGGAAGGAATAGGCACTGCTTTAGAGAAAAAAGTACACTTTATTACCTTAAAACAACAACAACATTTTCCAGTTGAAGGTATAAAATAATGTTTTAAGTTACGTAACGATCCCATTTCTTTACGTTCACATTTCAACAATACTCTCATACCTTCCCTATTTCGGTTTTAAACCAATTTTATTTGCTATTAACCTCTTAACGTTTCGTTACCACTTAAAATTTCCTAAGCGCACCGAGGATTTTTTTCTCAATTCGTTTCCGTTCCAAAAGTAGTGTAGTATTATACATGGTGTACGGTAAACATGTGGTCAAAGTTTATGGGACTATTCCTAGGACTATTCTAAGAATATTTTGTTCTTTGATGATTTTTGAAAAACCGCTTCATTTCGAAGATACAAGGTGAAACATTTGCGAGAGTAACACATTTTATCTACAATAAATGTTCAAAATGGCTTTCTCCAGCTTTAATACAAGCATTCACTGGCCTCATCATTAGTTTCTAATTGAGTAGCAATTATTCGATTACGCCATAAGAAATAATTTGGGGGGTTTAAGTCCGGGGATCGAGCAGGACATGCGCGTTTCACGCTGTATCTTCGAAATGAAGCGGTTTTTCAAAGATCATCAAGGAATAGGGATAACCCCTTAAATTTTTGCGGCGTGTTTCCCAAACACCCTGTATACACACAGCTACTTTTCGCAGATCGTGACGAGATTAATTCGGATTACCGGTGTTGGATCAAATCTTCATTTCTATTACGGGTTGACGCGTAGAAAGTTACTAATCCTAATTAATACCGGTAATCTCATTAAGCTTTCCAGTTAATTATCCCGATTAGAATTAAATACAGAAATAATACAGGGGAGCTCGAAAGGTTCGGCCGTAAGGGTAATGACGTGGTTTAATACCAAGGTAATTAAATTTTACCTTCCACTTTTGACTGCAATTGAAAGCGAAAGTAGTTATGAGATCATCATGGGTTTTATGTTTTGCTATTAGCACTTAATTAAGGCAATCAGCCCGTATCCTCTTCTAATTGAAAACGTTTTTACCCGCCGAAAATAATTACTTAATTGTATAAGTACGTACGTGGTGTAATTGGTAAGTCGTTCGACCTTATTTTTCTTGAAAGTAAAAATATTTTGATACCGCTAATGTAAAACGTTAATAACGGCCACTTGAGTAGAGATAATTCGATGAACCTACGGTTTCCGCTCTCTTTGATTCGTCGTTTATTTTTCTTTTCCAGTATCCGTCCGTGTTCGATTCAGGGTTATTTTGTTAATTAAATGTTGCGAGTTGGACAGTCGCGGCACGTTTCTGCTACGTCTAACATTTATTATATCTCGAAAAACGAGTCTATTATGTCTGCCCGTTTGAATGATAAATCGTTTTCACTTTTCGCCGGTACGGTATACGTGCGTCCTTAGGCGTTATGTGGAAAATGGTGCATTTTCAACATTGTAAATTGCAAACAAAAATATTTTGGATGTTGACGGTGTCACGCAACTCTAGCGTGAATTTCCAGGGTATTATAGTCCAGTTTATGGGGTTTTTTTTTGGTAGATACAATTTAACAGCAGACGGACCGAAAAACTTTGTTTAATATGGATCGAAGATGATGAAAATCCGAAATGTAGGTAAATCTGAGCTTTTGCGGTTTTCGTAAACAGTAAAAATTGAGAAAATGGGTCGTTTTTCCGTTTTTTCCACCATAGCGTGAAAATTATTGACGGAAATGCAATACGTTGTACAGAGGATTTGTAGAGAATCAAAAGACCTTCAAAATGAGCCTTTCTAAAACCTTTTTTCTAGCTCAGATTTGCCTAGATTTTGTGTTTTCATCATCTTTGATCCATTGTAAACATTTTTCTAGATTACGTTTACGAATTTAAAATCAGGTAATTTTACAAGAAAGAAATCGAGTCACGTGCGACGTTTCGCAACGTAAAGTTCCAGTATTATAACAAAAGTTTACCCAAGTTCGTCCAGCGTAAAAGCTTAGTTATTACACATTTGGAAGTATGTAGCCGCACAGAAATAAAAGGCGGCACTATTGCGACATGCCCCGCTACACATAATATTGTTTCATGAAAAGGCGTATTGTCTAAAGAAACTGAAATCGGCGACCTTTTCGTACTTCCGAAGGGGTAATTAGGTAAAACAGAACTAACAGGTGTGGTGCGGTACGTTCAGTTCTGTGGGCGTATCGCAATTACGCTCTCGATATGATACCTTTAGAATGGGCGCATTTGGGCCTCCGCTCCGTTCACTCTCGTACGATTTTTGCTTTATTTGCTCTTTGCGTCGCTTCGATGGTTTCTCGTGTAACGCGAGGAAATTAACGAAAGTAAAGTTCGCCTGTACGCAGGATTCGTGGCAAAACCAGAAATTGTCTGCGGATATCTGTTTTGAAACACCCGGTATATCAATTTTTTTGTCGATACTTGACCAGACTTTTACTACTAATCACTTTTTTTTTTTTAGTACAATTTACTTCCTCTTGTGAAGCACTCATATACCGGGTGACAATTTAAAAACTTTCATTCGGGTTTAAATTTATATGAATTCGTCGGGGGAACCATTTTGCGCATAATTTCAACCCTTTGGCTAGGGTGAGTTCCATAGGGATGAGAGGTAAAACCCCATTTTAAAATTTATCGAATTCTGAATTTGACGGTTTTTGGTTTTTTAAATTTGGTTCAGTAGTTTTCGAAAAAATGTCCAAAAGGTATTCCTTAGATAAAAAAATAGTCAATTTAGAAGATTTCGAAGTTAGTTTTTACTTAGGTATTGATTTTTTTGTGCTGTGATTGTTTTTAATCGTATTTATTTTTTCTAAAAGTTCCAAGTGTGGTCCGGTTCGATATATCTAACGATCTTTCCAGTCATTGTGTTTCTTTTTCAAAAATCATTTCCAATTTCGTATTAATTGGCAGTAAGGTGGTTTAGAATATAGCAAAACGAGTTGAAATTATGGCTCACAGAATCGTTGTTGCCTAAAAACAGCTACAGTTTTCAATGAAGAACTATTGTCACTTTTTGGAAATTTTCTCGAAATCCTCTTAAAGGATTTTATTCAAACTTTGAGTATCTATTGTACTATAAAATATGTACAAAAAAGTCTAATAACATTTTTGGCCAAATCTTCTTTGAAGGGCACAGTACCCATGTTTTTGTAATTTTCTCTAAATTCGCTGAGATTTTTATTCCTATTTATAAATTGACATTTTATATGACAAATAATTTCATTAATTACGAGCTTTATAATATCTTACATATGAATATCAAAGTATACCAGTAGAAATAATTTTGAAAACAAAGTATGAGGAAATAGCCACACGTCGTCATTTTTAAAATATTTTTTTTTAGTTCGAAATAAGGTAATATTGCCATTTTAAAATTAAACACTAATAGTGCTCGCTAATATGCAACTTTTCCTAAAATTTCATCACGTCTGCCGTATGAAACGATGTCTTTTTTGGTACTAAAGCAACAGTAAAAGATTTAACAAGCACTAAATCCAGTTAAGTGTCAAACGCTCTTTACATACAATATTTTACGTAACTGCAGTAGATCCATTTGTCTCAATCGCCTATTAAGAGGATATTGCTAGGTTTTTGAACCCATTTAACTATTACAGCGACTATTAACGGGGGATTGAATTAAACGTGGATTTAACCGGAGATCAAAAATTGCAAATAAGTAATTTAATTATCAATCTTTTCGTTCCTGTACACTTTTCCTCTAGAATTAATATTTGAAAACCTATGGCCAAAAGAAAGGGGAAGAAACTGTTTAGTACAACTTTTTTAATTTATTTCTATCAAAATTGTTATTTCTGAGGCCATTTCGTAGACATTTTCACAAAAATCAACGAGATTACGTGTTACAAGCAACTCAATGCCTTCTTTGGCTGTGATTCGTTTAGTCGAGGGGTTTTAACTGAAGTTCGACTTAACTGTAACTGTTGGTATGGAATTTTAAGGCCGAAATTATGATTTTTCCTGTCCTTCAATCATCTTTCGAAATCGTGTAAACCCACTTCGCCTCGCTGCGAACTAGACCGCCGTGTCTTATTGTTCTTAGACCCGAGAGAAAAAAAAAACACACAACAACCACGAATATAATACTACTTAATTGCTAATTCGCCTTTTTCCCTTTCTCGTTCTCGCTTAATAAGCGGAGTACGACTTATGTAAATCGGTATCTCCCTAAATTGAATTGTTGATTTACGGTGACGCGATTTGTAATTGATACGAGGTCCATTACCTTGCGTTAAGTTCGACCCACATGGCGGTTTTTTAAACTTGTAATTGTAATTAGTAGGATGTGTGGCAATCGGATGATTTTCATAAACATACGATTAACATACATTTATTTAAAATGTGTCTAAGGCGTAGGTTGTTAAAAGTCGCGTTAAACACTTGGAGCCCTTGGAGGTGTGATCCTTCAGGTCTTTTTAGAGGTTTTGGAAAGTGTCACGTCCTGTAACGCAAAGTTTTAGACTTGCAGGTGGTTGAAAGTTGCCCAAAAGGAACGTTTTTGGACTACGATCCACTTGTTTTTAAATTTTTGAGATATCAAAAGTTAAATTGGCGCCATTTTTCATTCCAAAATTTTCACAGGCGACGTAAGAAACTGTTATAATTAAATTAATACCCTGAATAAAATTTATTGCCTGCGGCCAAGTCTAATTAATTTATACAGCTTAATTGGGCGTTTATTTAAATCTTGTCACATTTAAATAATCAGAGCACACCTTGACATAATCGAGAATATCTCGGAAACGGTACATCATACACAAGTACTTTTATTCGATAATACAATGGAAAGTCCTGAACTGGTATTGAAAATGGAAATGTCTGTGGCATAGAAAAATATTATTATTCAACGTCACTTCTCCACCATTGATTTTAAGCTGGCACTCCCCAGAATACGTTGTGATCGGAAAATGTGCAATCGATAGACTCGAAGGTCGGAAAATTCGCCAATTTTCCGGCGTCACTTTGAATCGATCGTTAGTACTCCGCATAATACGGTACTGTCGAAGAACGGGTGAAGAGGAAAGGGCGAAAAAAACATATTCACCCATATTTGTACATGTGGATATATCAAGCTTGTGTTTGATGGGGGAAAATTTAGTCCAGTACCGTCGGAAAACGCACCATCTTAAATTGCGGAGGTTGGAAAATTCGCGACTTTTCCGGCTTCGCTTGGAGACGCTCGCTGGTACCGCCCAGAATTCAGTACGGTCGGAAAATGTGCAATCGGAAGCCGCGAAGGTCGGGAAATTCGCGAATTTTCCGGTGGCTACGCAACGTGATTAACTCAAGTTACTGAAACTTAAAAAAAAATATTGAAGCTACGCTTCTTGTGGGCTGGACAATTTACAAAACTGGTTCCAATTGGTTATTTTAGGCCTAAAAGTGATCTGAAGTATCACCGTTCTAACGTGAATTTTGTATCGCCCGGTATATTTTCAAAGTGAAAATATTATTACTATCCGTTTTTGGTTTCCCAATTTCGGAAAAAGATCGTTGGCCGCTATGAAACCTAATTTATGGATAAAAAAAATCTTTTTGAATCGGGCTCAACGGTTCATTGCAATTTTAATTTTTTCCACAAATTGCAATATAATACCCAATATAATGTTAATTGACCCAATTTTCTGACTGTCTTTGAATATAATACGTTGTTAAAAAACCGCCAAGAGTGCGTGAGATCGCTTTTTGTTACTTCAGATTAAAACTTGAATCTAGATTTCCCATGGATCCGACGGCTCAATTAATAATTAACCTTCTTAGACGTGATAATTGCGTTAAAATGTTTTTAAAAGAAAAAAGAGAGAGAGAGGAAATTTATCGCGATGTCACTGCGGCAGCGTTGCGATTTTCATTATTTTCCAAAAATCAGTTGCGCTCGTTTCTTACTTTCATAACTCCGAATAATCGCACGGGCACGATCTACTCCTGCCTATCCTCTTAAACAAAAATCTGCGTCACTTTCACCGTTTCACCACTGGCGACTCCGCTTCGTTGACGAGACGATCCCGTCAATCCATGCTTCTCCCGTTTTCGTCCGGAGGATCGTCGATATTTCCTGGATTGCTCGATCCCAACGCGCCTGTTGCACTTTTCGTCGGCAGCCCGGCATCGGAGGCACTGAGACTATCGCTGCACTCCGTCGTCTCCGCCGCTCCGCTCCTGCGGCAACGTGCTCTTGCTTAGCCTAGGTGGGGTTTCTAATAGCGACGTTCTATTGTGGATTGCGGTCGGGTCGAATCACGCTGACGGATTTCCTGGATGGAAAGTTCCCTAGGAATCCCGCACGGTGCAGGGGGAGGGAGGGAAGGGTCAGTTCTGCCAGTCCCAATGGGGAATTCCAATGACGACCAGGTGTGAAGGCCGTGAGTTGCTTTGGTGGCAGAACTGCCCTGTGCCCGCCACTACCCGCCCATCTAGATTTGGCGGAACTGGTCGGTTCCATTCGTAGGTAGCTGGTGTTAATTAATTGCAACGAATTTTCTCCATCCGAAGTTATAACCATGCGTCTAAGAAATGGCGGTGAAATCGCCCTTGCCATCCCCGCGCATCCGCCATTTAATAGAATTTTTTTCGAAGTCCCCTAAATCGAGGAAACTTTCTTTTCTTTCCTATGGCCAAGGTATATATGGTCCTTCCAGTAAGAGCTGGTGCAGCTAAAAAACAAAAAAATTAACGGAATTAGCAAAATCTAACGTACCGTTTCACCTTCCGCGTGAAATACTTATTAGTTTCGGGTATTAGAACAGGTCCACTACAGCCATTAAGTTTGAGCGCCGAGCACGTGTTCATTTTTAGTCGTCACTAGATCGATTATCACAGTTTTTCTCCTCCTGAAATTATTTGTAAGTTAGAACTTTGCGTCGAGAAAATTCCTTACAGAGACCGACAACGTCGGTCACTCTTGCCAACATGATATATGCGTCCGAATTTTAACCTACATACAACTGCTACAGTTGGTACATATGTGACGTCACCGGGTCAATACAAGATATATTCTTGATTTTTCTAAAATTGTATCCAAGAAGATCCCTAGGATTTCCTCGATTCGTGAATTTCTGGGGCACAGTTACGTTAAATTCTCTCGGTAGGCACTACGGAGCCTCAGAGTAGTTCCTTTGTTGGGCTTAAATCTGCTTTCGTAAGTAGAGCGTTAACGGGTTTTTGTTTTAGTGCTAACGAGGGTCATTTTGGAATCTTTCTGTCGGTTTGCTCCTAGGTGCTAATGGTCTTCCTTAACCGTGCGGCGAAACGTGTCGATAATTATTTATGTAGCCTAGCCTAGGGCTTGGAGCTCATTTAGGTAACGAAGCTTGTGATAAATAATTCAATGTAGCCACGAAGGTAAGCGATACACCTCTATCACCTTGAATGCCGTTCCAGGCGCGAGTACCATACGTACGTACGCATGCAACGCACCCACTCATTTCGATACCATATTTTCCTCTCTGGTGTAAATCTAAAGTCGAGCAAGGTCGGTTCATTAGAGACGTAAGTTCAAGTGCTGATTTGTAATAAAAATCGATTTTCGATCTAACCGGAGCGATTATCCACGTTATATAAAGAAAAATGGCGAGTTACACAAGGCGTCGTCGTTGCTCTAATTATTGCCAATTATTTTTTATTAATTATTGGCTTTTAAGCGTTCGCGCGCCGGGGGTTACGTAAATTTCTCGCTGCGTGCGTTAAGAGTTCTGACTTTCCAAGGGAAACACTTTTGTTCGTTTGCTCCGTTTACGTGCCCACCTATCGTTGCGAGGTTATGTAAGGAAATTGCGGCTCGATTATAGGATAGGTGGCGGAAAATCCGACCCGTAAAAATTTAACCGGAGATGTTATCGTGAAAGCGTTAGAAACCTGTAATGTCATGAAATAGTTAATAGGAAAAATGTAAAATGGTCCGAAGTAAACGTTGTCCTTCGTTCAATTCGACCTCAAAATTTTGAAAAAATAATTTTATCTTTAGGAAACCAGTAGTTCTGAAAAAAAAAGATGTGAGAAGTTTGCCGATTTTACCGCTTTTCAGAGTGAAATTTTTTCATAGGTTAAACGATACAAAGATTATCAAAAATATCATTATTTTTGAATGATTTCGCGGTTAAAAAATAGAAAAAAATTGCAATTTTGTAGATACTTTTGCTATGAAATTCAAAGTGATTCTACCATAGAAATAAAATCGATTTTTTGACTTTACAAAGTAGGTAGAGCCCTTGAATACCACTGTCAAATGGGCAGAAATTGTCTATGAATCTAGTGAAACCCGGAATCGACACAAAATAGCCAAAAAGACGATAGATCATTGAATTATTCTCATGGGCTAAATTTTTCAAAATTATTTTCTCTCTCAAATTACTAAAAATCTTTTAAGACACATACCAAGACACAATTCTTTGTTATGTTTAATTCCAATGGAAGCACTTGAAACTTTAAGCATCTTTAGTGAAGAACTTACAAATCGATGTCTTCCTCCTACAGTCTTGTCATCTTGAGAGGTGAGTGGTGACTATGCAAATATAATTTAATGACAAATCCATGTAAGCTATTCGTAATAATGATAAATAATGTCGTTTACCACTAATCTTAATTACTCTAATCCTCGTCATTACCAAGGCCTTATAGTGATTAAGGATACTCGTTTACAGTAGAAATGAAAGTGATTTATAATTTCAGGTCTATAAAAATGTGTGTAATTTTTTTAAAGCTAAATATGCAAAGTACTCACTCCGCACAAATACCCTTCTCTACTAATTATTGATTACTAATTAAAAGTGCTATAAACGTAAACTACAATAACCGAATAATGGAAATGAAACGGCAATTAAAACGCGAGAAGGACGAAGTGATCCTCGAGGAAAGTACTACTGCAACGAATTAATTTAATTCCTCAAACAAATTTGACATTTCTGGTCGCCTGTTTTTGCGCACGTAAATAATCGTAATTATTCTCGCCGGAGTCAAGGTGATAATAAGTGCGATTTGGGTCATAGCGCAAATGCCACACTTCTAACGTACCAGCATGTCCGTCATTATCACTTCTCGCAGGTACCTGTGGGCGCTCCTTTTATCATTACACATTTTCCTTCGACGGCCGATTCGGATCTTTTTAGTCCAGGAAAATGGAAGTTTAGCAAGACCGTGATACGTCCAGGTACCTTGGGTACTATTGACCCATAGGTCTAACTAAAAGTTCTAAGTGATCATCGTTTAAATCGTGAAGCTAGCTTTAAAATCGCCAAAATTAATATCTTTAAAAACTTCGCTTGCGACTATGCTAACACCACGAAAACGTGAGTCTTGTGGTACCACACGAACCCTCAAAATGTCAGATCGATCCGCCTCGATATCTCACAGGCCTTCTTTCCTATTTCCCTGGACTATTTTCGCGAAGGAAAAAATACCGTGCGTTTCGACACCCTCACGTGGTCGAGCCTTATGCGCGCGCTCTCGTTTCGAATAGCTCGCCTGAACGTGACGGTACGGCATATGAAATATTCTCCTCGGGAATGTACTTTCGTTTTATTGTTAATGGGTTCTTTTTGTTCCATTACTGTTTTTCGGACTTTCGATGCGGAACTTTCCGTTGTGAAATCCAATCAGTTTTTTTCCCCGGTAAATAGGTGACTTCTGGTCTATTTCTTTGTAACTTATTACTTGTGTATTCTAGGATTTTGTTCGTCCTACGTCCTACGTGTCGTATGTCGTAGCTCGACGCCAACGATGAATTCCGAGACATCAAAGCTCAGATCTATACAATTTTGAACTTAAGTACTGGTAGGTTTCTTTAATCAACTTCAGATCTGATGTACCGGTCTAAATATTATTTGGTTTTTACTACTCGAGCGACGTGGAGGGGATGTCGGCACGAGGGGCGAAAGTACAAGATTGGCTGTCGTCATTGTCGAATTGACAATTTTTCCATAATTTAATGGAAAACTAGCCGTGGCCCGTCGCGGCTTCGCTCGCTCACTTATCAATATTTTTGCTTGACCAGCATGTTTCCTTTTTTTAAAGGCACTATGAACATATCTAGCGGTGTACTGAATTGCAGAGGCAGAGGATAATTATCGAATTTGGACCCATTGTAACGTTGTTCCTCCACTGAAAGGAACTTCTACAATTTTTATGATTCTGGGCATCCCTTGACTGGGATTTCCTACGGTTACGGATAATGCGATGGACGATACACTCTTGAACTGTTGAATCGTTACTGCGCACGTGCTAATACTCCACAACGATTCGCTATCGTGACATTAGCCGGCAATGTAGAGGCCGTCATATGAAGTGCATACGAAGGGTATGAAAGTGTGGGGGAAAACGACGATTCCGATCAAAGTATATTCATAAGAATCGAATTCGGTGAAAAAGGAAGGCCTCTTATGGGCTCGGCGCTATTCGAGAACCACCGTGTCAGTTATTGGTAGCGTTAAAATAGCCGCCACCCGCGTTCTTACTTGTCACTAAGCACTTGTCGCGCCCTCTCATCGGGCTCGCTTGTCGTTATTACTAATCACTAGTTGAGCACGTGTAAACTCTTGATCTTAGTACAAGTGACAAGTACTGAGTATGGTTGATTTTCGTCGGGTTTTATTCGGTGATTCGACCTATGAGATCGTTTTTCTACGTTCGATTCTCTCCCTGACACAATTCGTTATCTCGTTCGTTAAATTCTGTCAACGGTTATGGTTTCGCTGAAAGAGCGTATCTCGATGTGCCGGAAGGCTTTTCGTTCGCCCATTTCACGAGCGGAAAAAGGTCACCTCTCTCGTATACGTACGTAATTTTTATTATTTCACCCTGTAGTGTTATTTCGAAACTTAGGCGCGCGACGCCCTTCAACCGAATCAGGTTTTAGCTGTTACTTTTGTGCTTGTCCAGCCTTCGGGTGTGGTTCTCGCTGAAAGAAACTATCGCCGACTATCTGAACGCGGTTTTGTTAGACGAGAGCGATTTAAAAGTAGATAAATTTCGTCTAGTTTTTGGTTAAATAGTCGCTAGAAGGAGATCGAGGGAAAAACGGAACGACAATGGGTGTGAATCAAAAAATAACAATATTAAAATAACAATATTCTCTTCTCAAAACGGTGATTTGTGCTTTTCGTTCGCGGCTGTAACAATGAACATCCCATGTTCGCCCGTATGAATGCAGCAGGATCCTTGAACTTACGCATTATCTGTCGGTTTTCCCACGAGCAATTAACTAAGGAGTTATCTGTCTCTCCGTGGAGATTAATGGAGGAAAATTTAACAATGCAAAGAGCGAAATGTGGCGAAACGTCGAGTAATGGCACGTAATTTCGTAGTGTTACAAAATTGATTTGTTCAACGTTACATGGGGGGAAACGTAGGGAATTTTTTGAGACGTAATGGGATTTATTCCGATAGGAATTAGTGCCAGCCAATGGTGAATCGATTCGGAACGCTACCTGTAACGAGTCTTGAATTTGGTTACTCCCTAAGTACCCTGTCATAATTTGATGGTCTTTTCGACAAAACGTGCCAAATTTTTCCTTATAACCGTAAGTTCATTTTTAGTTTATCATAAATCTTCTATGAGGAGCACCCTTACCGTTTTTCGCTCTTTTGAAATTCTCTCAAACACCTTTGCAAAACTTTTTTCTTCCGTCCTTATCCTCTTGAATACGTATAATGCTGTTTAATAACATTTTTGGCTGTATGCTCTTTAAAGGTACTTATAAGTATTACTGCTAAGTATAGAGTAGACCTACAACTGTTATGTGGAGAGTCAAATCGGCGCGCTTATTTCGTGTTGGCAACAACGAGCAACGTTCTCGCCTCCGTATAAATAAAATAATTCTTACATGACTACATATATATAATACATTTGCGCCTGATGTGTATGCAACCCGCTAACACTCCCCTTACGTCACGTTTATAAGCATTATAAGCAACATATTAAGATTAATGTTACCTTGCGCCTGATTGAAGTACACGTGTTAATGTTTAAACAAAACGTCATTTTTTACAGTTTTTCCGGCTTTTCTCGGCTAAAAGTGGTCCAATCCCAGCTTAGAAGACGCCATTTTAAAAGTATTTCAATTCTCTAAAAATGCTTCATTGACAGTAATGCGATTCATTTCGTAAAACATTATACCATCTTAAAAATGTAGGTGCTAAATTGCCTTTGGAATGTACTGCTGTTAAACGCAAAATTTACAAAACTAATTGCAAAAAAAATATGTTCTACACATTAACGAACATATTAACATTACAGAAATTTGCAAATACATTTCTGTTCTCGGCGAATAAATAATTACTTCTATTAGTCGCAGTTAATTGTCGCCTATTTCGCTCAAGGATTTTAATATGGCGATTCCGATGAATATTGACGGTATTTATAAATTTTCTCAAATTTTGCGTACAAATGTGCATATTTCTTTAAATTTTTCGAAGGCTCGTCCCCATTCCAAACCCTACCTAACCCATACTCGGGACGGATTCTTCCGTCTTTGACATTTGGGTGACATTTCGCTTATCCACGATCCCCCATTAACTAAATTATCGCGTCAGGTGAGTGGGACAGCCGTGATGGACTCGTCCTTCGAGATGATTCCATTGTTTTCTCATCGTCTCTCCTCCATTCTACATAGTGAACTATAACAAATAACATATGTTAGTTTATCCATTGCGAAGAACGTAAAGTACGAAGATTGAAGATTTGGGGCTTAAAACCGGATCTTAAGGTCCCCGGATTTAAGCCCGTTTGGCTAATTTCTTTGAGGAGCCAAAGGTGCCAACCTGGTGGCAACCAGGGGAAGTAAAAATCAGATGGTTACTTAAATAGTTTGTTAGTACTTAAGGCCCCTTCACACGAGGCCACCACATCAATACGTGGAACCTTTCAAAGGACGTCACCATGGTGACACGTTGTTTCTCCTTAAGAAGGGGTGTCAACCTAGCGGCAATCGGGGGAAGCAAAAATTAAATGGCGACTTAAATAGTTCCTTAGTACTTAAGGCCCCTTCACACTAGGCCACCACGTGGACCCCTTCGAACGACGTCACCATGGTGGCATGATGTATAAGATACCTCGGAATCACTTGGTAAGGGGTGCCAACTTGGTGGCATAGCTTTGTGCGAAGGGACCCTTAGGGTCTAGGGCGACCGTCAGGTAGAAATTACTTAAAAATTAATTGGATCTAATTTATTCGGTTATGGTTTTGTGACGATCTTAACAGCGAGAATATGCGAGAAGTTCTACACTATTCTCGAAACGACTCGACCCGCCGAGAAGCGACCAGCGAGTGCGAATCCCGAACGTTCTAGTGGAACGGAGAAGGTCCACGGCATATATAAGGAACCCGCGGCCGCTAGGAGGGGAGTGAGAACATTGGCGCGACGTCGAGTAAAATAAATGCGACATAAATAAATGTTTAGGGTGTACATTTTTCAATAAGTCTTACAGTGTTTAATAACAGCTATCAAGTGTGTGCAATAAATTTAGTTGACTGCTTTTTCGTATCAAGTGTTTTAATTCACACCGCAACGAACGTTAAAAACGCGACAGTTTATTTCAATTTTTTTGATATCGTGTTTTTTCTTCATCAGTTTGGTACGAAACTGGAAATGTGTTGAAAGCTTGTTTTTTTATATACTCCTTGGCCGTAACTAAATACAATTAATAATAAAATTATTTATTGTCATTAACCTATACCTACCTAAATGTATTTATAAATATGTACGTATTGACAAGGCCGAGATCGTCATTAAAAGTGAAAGAATAATTGCCGCCAGTAGTATCGAAATAACGGGCTAATACTAATTTTAGAAGCTCGAACAAACAATACCCAGGCGACCAAAAATGAACTACAAAGGTCTAAACAAACGCTACTTTGTTCTTCCTTGGCCACTTTTAACAGCAACAATTATAAAAATTAGCCCAGTTAAGACAAGTAATTCAAATTGAGACCATTTTTAAATCATTGTTTAGGTGAAAAGAAACGATACTGACCGAAAAGTAGCGGTTTAAAATGTCGTCATCATTGTTTAATCATCGATTAGTTGGTTTAAAATGTAGAAAATTAGTTTTTTACATGCATTAAAGAACGATATTTCGAAAATTAGATCCTAGATGCTTGGGAAAAACCAAAAATTCCAAATTTCAATCTACAATTCAAATTATTTTCCAAATCACAATAACAGCCATGTACTTTAAATACCTCTCCGTTCCGGCGCGCCATCACTAATGCACATCTCCTCTCTCGAGGTTAGGAGGAAGATGGCGATGATGGCGAACTTGAATATTTTAAAGGTTACCGACGGTCGTCCAACTGACTAAGAAGACGATTCGTGACCGAGTCATAATACTGATCTTCTCGCTATTTCTCTTTCCCTCGCACACACACACACACACACACACACACACACATACTATTACGTAATCGATTTCATAGCAGAGTTTGTTTACGATTATTTAAGCGATTTGGCTCAATGCGAGTTTCATTAGCGGAGAGGTGACGATTTCGCGTCATAGAAGCCACGTGGTTTCGAAAGTGCAAACACTTATTACTTGTAATAGGATTTATGCAACTGTGCAGTGAGTAAAATGATACTTTTCTCATTTATTCGCCACCCAGTAAACGTTCATTCATCTGACGGTAAATTTAATCTACCAAATTATTAGAAGGGCGAATGACAAGTGACAGTTGGCCCTGGCTGCACCGCCCCTTACGGCAGATTTCGGAACTAATTGTGCCCTTCTCGGCGGCAAATTTAAATTCGTTTTCGTGGGTTCGGTTCGCAAAGAATACAGAAATCCGTTTCGATTTTTGCTCTCGTCTCCCCCTGCTGTCCCCTTGCCAATAACCTATTCATCTCTCCCCCTAGGGGGCGAGTGTCCCGAACCGACATGTTTACCACGATTCGGAGGTGAGAAGTTGACCGTGTCTTGCCGAAAATCCTCCAAGTTAATAATAATGTTACGTCGCAACATATTCATATGAATTTTACTGTGGTAGTAAAATTGAAATGGTTTTAATTATGGTTGTGATAATTTCCTCGTTGCTTAAAGCCGTGGTTCAAACATCCTTTCAACTTTCTTTCCTTCTTATCTGGGAGCGTTAATAAAAACATTTATTAGTCAATTGGTGAAAACAACAACAACAACAGCACAACAACGACCGGTGCTCCGACCTGGATTTTCATTCATCTTAAACATATTATTTTATTTAAAGTACTTTCACAAAAATACAGGAAAAATATATTGTATGTTAATCGTAACGGTGGAACAAAGAAAAGTCCCTCGGCCGATTTTAATGGCAATAATCACGATGATTATTACTTTTTTCGCTCGACTCTTCATCCGTGTCTGTTGTATTGTTTTTAGATATTTATTGCCGTGATCGTTTTCCCTCTCGCGGTTTCGAAAGTTAAAGGAAAGGACAAGAAAACCGCAAGGAATTGTAGTTTTCCAAATATCATTTTGCCATTTTGCCCCGGGGGTGGTTCCCACCCCGTCTTGGGGGTGAGAAACCACAGAAATCGATAGAGGAGTCGATTTTAAGCCATCAATGTTGTATGAAGTTTTTTGGTAAATCAATACTTTCCGAGGAATTCAAAATGTTGATTTTTGAGTTAAAAAATGCACGTTTTCATACAGCTTTTTGCAAATAACACGAAAACCATTGGGTTTAGAGAAAAAGTCGTAATGAACAAAAGGTTTAAAAACCCTGCAAATGAATCTTTATGAAAGTCTTTAGCATCAAAATTAACGGAGGTATGATGGAAATAACAGGATCGTCTCATTTCTTTGAAGAAAAATTTACTAAAAAAAATCAGTACTTCTGGCGACGGGATTAAAACTAAACTTAATCAATTGAAGTTATTTCTAGTCTTTAAAAAATACTTTTCTATTTTATTTTCGACAAAAGGGGTGTTTTTTGAGGGTCGAAAAATCGCCCGATTTAATTTTTCTCCGTCCGAGGTTTCTCCCTGCGCACTTTCACTATGGCGTCGTCGTATGCAAAACGGAATAGAAACTCGCCGTGGCCGGCGTAAAACTCATTGTGAAGCCGGAGTTGTGAGAAATCTCCAACGAGATCATCGCTAATGAGATGAGCGGTAATGAACTTGGGATCGAAATTGAATGAAAGCCGGTCGCGCGCGCCGCTGCTACTTTTCCCCTCGCGTCTCGATCCCAAATCGGGATGCGAGGATGCTCGTAAGGAATCGCATCCAAGAAAGTTGACTATAGTCCAGTTAGTGAAGCTCAAAATGTAGTAACACCTCCGGATTGTCTATAACTGCATGTAGGTTTTACCCTCCACTGAAAGTTGTATGTGCGCCAGGTTAGCTTAATTTTTAAGGGATGAAAACCGCCCCTTGTTGATGAAAGTGGAAAAGCTACAATTTCAAGCATTTTATGGATTCATAAGTATTCTCACGTGCTACTAACATGTGAATTGATATATTCCACATTTTCAACCCTTAAAAACCACCCCTTGACGCATAATTTACGTACAATTTACTCTTCTATGCTTACTCGACTTAAAAGTACTTTCAGATCGTGTGCAAATTTCCCTGGACTATCAAGCGAATGAGAATTTTTGAACCGAGGGAATTGTAATTAATTTGGGGCATGAAATGCAACTGAATTCGCGCATAACATGTTTTAACGTTTAAATCGTCGTTATTTGGAAATAGCAGGTAATGGCTCTTTTCGTTACATAAAAAATAAATAGGCTGTGGATCACTTCGACCATAACACATGAAAAAGAACAACAATAAAATGTGCGTATTATTGTACTTTCATATTTCGTTACGCAATGATTATAACGATTCACAGAAGTGCGGCGAAATATCCTAAAAGAACGAATAAACTGGAAGTAGACGCGTGCCTCACGATTATTACTTTTTTAACGCATGACTAGACTAGTCCATTGGCAATTTTTCCCTCGACAATAATAGTCCAGTCATTGAAGGTAAAATATCGGCGATGCCGTATAATTTTGCCATCATCATCGATATGCACATAAATTTGGATTTAGTTTCTACTTACTCACTATTTCTAAGTTGACACTGTGACAGTTGAAAAGTACTGACTTTCAGAAAGAACTTTATAGTATAAAAGTTGCTTAGAATTAGTCAACTGATCCACTCTCGGACTGTTTTGTCAATTTCCACCCCCGAGAAGGGGCGGCATTCACACCCTGGGAAGAAGCAATCACCTGCACCGCGTCAACTTCGAAGCAGAGGGTAAGTACAATCCAAAATTTTAATGAAAATCGGTACTGCTTGGCAAAATTATACGGGAAAACGGTAATTGACTGGACTATAAAGCCCCCGCAAATAATTACCATAGGTATGTGTGTGTGAGTAATGAGAACTCCGATAATTTAAATTAGGATAGGAAGCGAACATTCACTTTTAAGGCGCGCATTTAAAAAAAAACGTATCTGCCATAAAGGGGACTTAATATACTACATATTTTCAAAAACACCACATTACAGGTGTTATTTACGACTTAATAAACGGTTTATTATCAACAAATTATCGTTATTAAAACCCTTCGGGCGATAATTTTCACCTTGGAACCATTTCCCTTTCCCCATCGAAAAAAACGTTTCGGTTGCGGTTATCGTTCACGGCCAAAAATTAATTTTAGTATCTCGCGCTTTAACCCCTTCGGCGAGGGACTTTTACCTCCCGCGAGACTTTTCTCGGGCGATTTTTCGAATCGAGGCCGAGACCTTTCGCGCCTCTCGCTTAAAACCAGAAGATAGCGAGAGAAAAACGTCAGTATAACACGTATTACGCACGTAAACGCATGAAATTATAATTATTTTCCGAGCTGGTAGGAAAAAAAATATGTACGTATGGTGAGAGTGTGGATAAGAGATACGTTTTTGCTTGTCATGGCGGTAAACATGTTTTTTCCTCTTCTCTAATGATGCATGTGATTTTGATGGAGAGAAAAATCGTTCAACTGGGAGATAATGACGAGAGATTTTTGAATACGTCAATAGATAAATATTCCCCGTGCCGAGAATTCCAAGGACTTTTCTTAACATTTACCGGCTTGGCGTTTAATAAATTAAAACGCGGCAAATGGGAGATTGGTGCTAGCTTTTATGGGAAACAATGTTTCATTCAATTCAATGGCTTTCCAATAAAACTCGGTTTAAAAATGGAATTTAGTAAGGAATTCCATTGAAGTTTCGTATTAAACAATCACTGGGATTTTCAAATGTACGTTTCTTATAGTCCAGTCGTTGAGCATGAATTTTGTCAAGCAGCACCGGTTTTCATAAAAATTTACTCTCTATTTCGAAGTTGACCCTGTGGAGGCGGTTGCTTCTTCCCAGGGGGTGAGCGCCACCACTTCTCGGGGGTGAAAATTGAATAAAGAATGTCTAATTGACAGCATCCAATTTTTGCACGATTAAAGTAGACATAATAACCGAACGTTTCACTCAAAATTAGCGCTTCAACTTTAAACTGGGCAAAGCTGTGAATTTTTGAAAAAGGGTCCATTTTAACGGAGTTTCCAAGTTTTCTCGGTGAAAAATGCTCCGACCACCTTTTAGAAACGCTCATTTTGAATGTCTTTTGATTATCTACAAATCCTCCTATTTTTTTAAAAATTTTATGGTTCAGAAAGCTCAGATGTATCTAGATTTTGAGTATTTAACATCTTCGGCCCATTTTAAACAAAGTTTCTTGATCCATCTGCATTTAAATTCCCTTTACCAAAAAATACTCTATATACCGGGCTATATGTGTTTACCGAAGACAAATAATATTGGATTTATGCGATTCTAGCGCAATTAAAGTAATGAATAACGACGGAAATGCCGGCAGGATACCAAGGCAAACCTAAGTTACATGTGCGCACCATTTACATATCGTATGCGCGTACTTACGGGTGTTAATCTTGATTTTTTTTGTCCACATTGGGCAATCCGTCGCCGGAATGTATTATTATTATCCACGCCAAGAGTACCGCCAGGTCGGTAATAATTAACCTTTCCTTGCGATGATGAACTCATAGAGTCTATTTAAACTTCAATTACTATTTCGTATCGATTAAAACCTATTAATTTGAATGCAGAGCGTTCATTGTCTCGTTTGCAACGATGAATAATTCAGGCCCGTTACGTAAGATCGACTTTTCTTCTGTTTAACGTCGTGATAAATGAGGGTAATTTAACGAAATGAAGGGAGAATTTTAGTTGTTTCATTACTTTAATAAAGCTGATTTATTCGCGGAATTATTGTGTATATTTGAAACGTACTACCTTGAAAATGAGAGATTGCCGGGCTAATTGAGATTAATTCCATCTAAAAAGTATTAATTGCGCGGGATTGATCGAATTCCTATTGTTTATCCATGTAATTAAGTAAAGTAAATGTCATTGTGACTTCGATCGAAGTGCGGTTATAACAATTGCTCGAAATTTCTGCTCGACACGGTGTAATTATTTATACATTGAAACATATCAAAAAGCCTCTTATATAACAAATTGTGTAACCGACCTTACACGAATTACATATTTATGTATGTGAAGGAAAAATTCTATGTAAATTTATACAAGAGGTAACGACGTTTATAACGTTTCCATTACGACTGTCAAATGTTGCTATGCTTGTGACATTTCGCAACGACGAGCTGAATACCGAATTTTGGGACGTTTTAAGGGAATTACGAACGGTAAAATTGCCCAAATTTGAGTGGGCAAGGTAAGGGGAAAAAATGACTGTCTCATTTGTGGCATCGGTGTTGCCGCACGTTTCTATTTATCGACTTGAGTATGCTTTATCCAGCGAAAAGTGAAATTACTCGGGGAACGTCCTTCAAAATCTACCCTATTCCTCTGTGCGCTAAATATTATTAGGAGTGAAAACTGCCTCTTTTAAATTGAAGCATTTAATAAGTTGAGAAACACTTATAGGGTTTAAATGAAGGTTGTTTAATACTTTAAGACGCTGTTTATGATTTTTCAGGGTTTCATATACAGGGTGTGCAGTTTTTCTTGGGCAACAAAATTTTTTTTCCCGAATTCCGCTCGAGGATTTTTTGAGTTGAGCAAAGTCGCCGTTTTCGTTTCGTTTAGATGTAAAAATCAGCGGTCGTCAACCTCTGGTCATAATAGAGACAGCGCGAGACAAAAGCTCTTTGTCCCAGCATGGAATCGAACACACTTGGTACGTTTGAAAGATCAATTAATTTAAATGTATGTACTCCGTTTATCACTAAAGGATCTAGGCGCGGCCTCAGACATTTTTCCCAGTCTCCATTATAATTCAAGTTGTCCTTACGCCGATTGCATAAAACAGACGCATTTCCGACGTTTTCATACGATAAGCGATCGACATTCGCGAACTCCACGAGAGGAAATACGAGCGATTCGAAACTAGAGAGGAGGATACTGGATTTTTCCTAACGTGACTAATTTTTGTCGAATTTTTAGCCTTATTTCTATATGTACGTAGTGCATATTTCTGTAGAAATATAGGCTGTTGCGTAGGTACGCATGACACGACTTTGGATTTCACGGAAGTTATTCGTTTTGGGGTCCCTAAACGCCAAAACCACCCTGTATATGTTTATATATGTAATATAACGATATTTGTTGGCACGATTGAGGGCGCCATTTTTGACGTATCACGTTCAAACTTGGAGCAAAAATCGATTTGAAAAATATCTTGGATAAGTTCGTTAACGAGCCAAATCCGCCGAATAGAAACAAAATGGCGGCCTGTCAAACCTAAAAAAAATCGTATCCTTTTTTTTAGTTTTCGGAAACGAAAATGTTACTTACATTTTCTGTAGGCCTTTAAAAGCTCTACAATTTTGTACCCTTTCATTTTTTTCCTAAAATGTAAAGGAAAAAAGTTATTTGTTAAAAATCGAAAATGCTTATATATGATTTAACGACATAGTCGAGGAATTCAAAGGGCCAGGATAGGTACCCTCGCCACATTTATAAACTATCCTCATTTCTCGACTGTGATATTGAATAATACATGGGAAATAGAAATAAAGCTATCCGATTGGCGTGCCACCGACCTTTTTGATTTATTTTTGACCACAATTTCCGATTTTGATTTTGGTCTTGTGTAACGCGGGGATATTTTCCGAAAGGATCGAACGGAAAAGAGGCGCAATCGATCGGTCTTCAGGCCTTGGGACGGTCGCGCCCCCCTTCACAACGGAGCGATAATTGACCTATCGCCTAAAAGGAAAAGGTCACAGCAAACGGCCCGCCTATTTTTCTCCGTTTTTAATTTGAGGGGGAGAGAGGAATCATATCCTCCCTTCGATTTCCAAGGAAAATAACTGTCTTTACTTATACAGGATGTTATAAAACTGTCCATGGAGGGGTGGTATCGCTCGAAATGTGAATCTAAAATTCAGAGACGGTACCTGAAAGATAAGAAAACGTTCCTTCTTCCATCTCCATGGATATCTCCCAAGAAATTCCGGTTACAAAATATATTTAAGAACGTGAGCGAGGCAAGGTCGGGCGTGCCGTCTGAATACAATTTTTCAATTCGTTTCTCTTGCAAATCTGGGACTAAAATTACAGCCATATCTCTGCCTTAATTGAGATATCGAGATTAATGGTTTTCTGATTGTCGTTATTATTTCTTTCTTTTTTTTTTAATTTTCGATTGACGCATGCTTCCTGAGGGTATCCGCCTGCGGTCAACGAGAAATTCGACGCGGACACTGTTATATACATTATTTTTTTGTGAGAATAAGAGAGAGAAAAGCGCTGTAGAGATTATGGCGGGAAGATTATTATTATTATTAAGTGCTCGGGAAAGATGCGGTTTTCGCAGGAATTCTTACACCTTTTCATCTACTCTGAACTTAATTTTGCTACAAGCTTAGTCGAATCACCCTGTATAATAAAAGCATTTTCTCCAAATTTGGGACCGAATCGGCGACGGTGCCATACCTGGCGTTTTAACGACGCCACATGATCCTCTTAAATTCCAAGCTTGTATGATTCAATTATGAATGATGTATTTTATTACGCTTTCATTTTTCCGTTTCATACGGCTTAAACGTCTCCCTGATCGTTTTTATTCCGTTAATCCTTATACGGCATCCAATCACCGAGTCCATAGGTATGACCATATTCGAAACTTAATTACCGGAGTATACCAGGTGGAATGTAACGATTAATAAGATCGTTTGATCACTTTTTTGATTCGACGCGATTGTGCGCTTGCGCAACGTATTTATGCCGGTAACCGCCGGCCATTACCTTTAATCCTACCTCAAGAAATTCAATTGACAGTAACTCTTATGACTAATTTTTTAGAGCATTAAGTCCAGCCCAGCTGATAAGAGAAACCTACACTAACGAATCATTGCGTGGAATACAGATGGATAAATTCTGACTAAATCCTCGAAGTTCGTACTAATAAAGCCATTTCCCCTAAGGCGCACACCTTTGAAGGTCGGTTCCCTAGGTACCCTAAACACTTTCCTTGCTTTTGAATACGGAAACCTACTCTTAAAGCCCACGGGGAGCAAGTCCCACCTACTTCAGCTAGTTCCCTTAACGTTCCTTAGATTAGCCTTAAAACTTCCTTAATACTTCATACATCATCGTGTTAATAATGTCGTGTCTCATTTGCAGAAAACTTGGCTCCGTCGGAACTGAAGAAGCTGAGGAACAAGCAGAGGAAAGCGAGGAGGAAGGCCGAGCAGGAGAGGGCCCAAGCGAGGGAGGCCCAAGTGAAGAGGGACCAGCACCACAAGTCTAGGCAGCAGGGGGACGTGGAAGCGGACGCCCCCCAGTTGGACGAACTGATACCGGACAAACTAGCCAGGGTACAGGAGTTCGCCGTTTAAGATTCTCTTAGCCCTCGTGTGCTTTTAAAATTACAATCTAAATCGGGCCTCGGTAGCTTAACGGTAGCTTTAGTGGCGACGTTCAGTAAAGGACGTCGACTCAGTAAATCTTTGTGATAGCTTTGAAGTTCGTATGGAGTTCATATCGTCAGTAACGTCGTTGCTATCCTTTCAGGTGGACGATCCCTTGGAACAAGCGATCAAATTCCTGCAGCCCTTACAAACCTTAGCCAAAGATAGAATAGAAACGCATTTGATGGCGTTCGAAGTTTACTACAGGAAAAGTAAGTACATCGAAGCTGCCAGTTTGTTCCAAAGACAGTTCTCCCGCTCATATGACAGGTCGCAAAGTTCGTTCTAACGTTTCATTAGTGCGACAAGAGCGCCACATACGGATCTTTACGTGGACTATGGAGGTATGGTTTGAATTGCTCTCGAGAGATGGCGCAGACGATGGAGTTGAGATAAAGTCACTAAATATCTAAGGTAGTGCGATTCATTGCACCAGTAGCCTCCACATATTTGCGACAAATTTGATAGTTTATGGTAGAGTTTTGTACAGACCTTTCGGGGATACCCTGTATACTTCACAAATCCTTGGTTCATAGTGCGCACGTGCGGGATCTCAAACAATCAACTTACACAAGTATAAGGCATTTTAGGATTCGAACAATGATCTGTTTATCACTTCTTACATAACCGCCATAGAAAAATGTCCACAAATGCTACAAACAGCAGACGTACAAACTGTCATGGTTGGGGGAAATGAAAAGTAACTACTTAAGCCGCCGTGTTTGGAGTAAAATATGCCCCCACCTCTCTCTCTAACACATTGAAGCATAACCTTGCGGTGCTCTGTATATCTAGAAACTGTAGTAAATCAAAGGATGGTTTGGAGCCATCTTGTTTTACAATATTTGTCACTAGCGACATCTTGCGGAATTCCCTTGACTCGTCATGTAATAGCCCCAAGGGCGAAGTAGGTTTTAATTTGCTTCTAAGCCTGGAGTAGGGTTTAAGTTGTTGCAACGATGAGGTCGTTAACCCTCTGATCCACTTCCAGAGAAATCCCTCCTGATGCTGCAGTCGCTGAAGCGCGCGCACCGCGTCGACCCGCTGTCGCCGAGGCTGCACGGCTGCCTGGTGCGCTTCGCGCAGTTCACGAAGGAGGACCGGGGCTGCTGGGATCCGAGCGTCGCCGAGGTGATCGACGCCGAGACGAGGGCCTTCTACGAGGGCAGGGACGCCCTGACGTTGAACGAGGAGTTCCTCGCCGCCCATCCGAACAGCCTCATGGCCGCCTTCGAGGGGGCCAAGATGATGTACCACCTCGACCCCGGTAGGCAGGCGCAGGCCGTCGCGCTCCTCCTCGACTTCGACAATAAATATAGTGATGTAAATATCGAAGTAAGTGTTAGTAGGGAAAGGTGAATTGAGGGAAGGTGTGTGAAAGTTCTCGACAGGAACCGACTCAGGTATCGAGGCTACACCGTAGGTCGGTAGCCACGGTCTCGATGTGGCTCAGATGTGTCCGGTACCGAGCGGTAAGAGAAATATTACCGACAGGTACAGGGAATTTCCAGGAATAGATTATAATGAGTTGAGGGTATTCGGAACGTCGAGCCCTCAGGAGTAGAATTCTAACTCGGTACGAGGAGCTAAGGGAGCAAGAAAGTAATCAGATAAGGAACGTTACGATAGAAATACTCGATAGGCCGGTTCCTTATTCACGATTTGCGCTATGGTCAGTACTTTTACCTTCTTAAGAGCTTCTCGGAGGAGGCAACAAGACTTTGTTACTATCGAACAGCTTATCTGAGGTTCCCGCCACCGTGTGGCCTCCTCGATTATCCCTTAAGTGATGGACTATAAATTCCTTTTCGTTTCCAGATCTGTACAGAGATCGCCGACGCCCTGAGGAAGGGCGCCTTCGGCAGCTGCGCGGCGGCGCTGGAGTCGTTCATCGCCGGGTGCCGTTCGAGGTTCCCGTACACGGCCGCCTTCAGCCCGCCGTCGTCGTCGTCGTCGGCGGACAGCGGGGCGGCCCTCGTCAGCAATCACGTCGAGATCGAGAACTACAACAGCAACTGATGACGGGCGTCGACGAGTACGGTGGTGTCTTATGGTACGCGGTCCGGACCTACCTTAATAACGAGTGGAGGTGTTGTTTTTCATTCATTTGCGTCATCGGACTCGGTATGTTTCTGTTTATCCACTATTGGTTTTCTCGTCCGATCCCCATTTTGATTTGTATATTTTTCGGTTCGGTGTAAATCAATCACGAGTCATCCGGCTATCGTAATACTGAGATCAGTGGTAGCGTTCAAGGTGGGAATGCATCATCTAGTCCGTCGTTATCTCATAAATTCGATCCGGTGCAAACGACACACCGTCACAATGTCGAATGATCAAATCCCGTTTGCACCCTCGATTGAAATTGTGATATAACCGTTGCACTTTTAAGGTTTCTGACATGCGCAAGAGACATTATATAGCTCAGGTTAAGTATTTCGGATTTAGTCTGCGGTTCGGTGTTTCGTTGGAACACGAGGCGCGTAATACTGGTAAACATGATCCCGAGAGGACTCCTTTTCGTACTGGGATTTGTACTTTCGTGTCGATAGTAAATTTATATTTAGTTGTTTTTGCAGAAGCTAGCAGGGAGAAACCCATAAGGATATTTGTTTCAATTCGTTTCTTTGCTGTAATTTGAAATGAAACGGAGCTGTCGATCCGATGCAAAGTCGACACCTCCGTTTCCCCTATAATGAATCGACTTGCTTATCCGACATTTACGTATAAGAAGGTCTGGACTTATGAACTTATCATCAATGATAATAATCAGGAAAAAAATGCCTTCGATTTTTTAATGTACACGAACGTCGAGACCTGTTCTGTTCATATTTTGGTACACAAGTGATATGACTGATAGGAATACTTGTTGTTTATGAAAAATTGAATGGGCACTTTTCTAAGGTAGTCAGTACTTTCTTTTCTTGTTTACAACAAAAGGTAACTTTATTCGAAGGTTTTGTTGTCGAATAACATCATACTACTTGATTTTGTAGATATCTGAACGCGGCTATGTAAATTTTGGTTAATAAAAAAAGTTTGACCGATGCCCCATGGACTTTCTTACGGTTACAAAAGCGAAGGGAATGATGAGTTTTCTAAAATTTATTGTAAAACTTGAAATTACAAAACTTGCTCCTCTCCTCAGCTCTCTAAGGGTACAGTATGTCGTAGTGGCCCGGACGGTACAGCAGGTGCACGACGGGGACGCAGCCTTCGGGCAGGTCGTGCTCCGTGCACGTCTTGCCAGTCCCCCTGTCCATGTAGGTGACCCGGACGCCCGTCTTCAACGCCGCGCACGCCGCTATGATGTGGATGTGGTCGCTCTCTTTGTACATCGGCTCCACCTCCTGATGACAGAAGTCCGCTACCTACAAAGCAAGAGGAACAGCGATACAGATCGAACGTGACGGAAATTACAAGGACCACCCATGATAATATGTAGGACTGTGTATGGATGTCCGTTGGACTATTTACGCGTTAGATTATGTAGGTGTTGGACTACGTGTCTGCTAAACTGTGTGTGTAAGTAAGTTAGACTGTAAGTGTGCGCTTCTACCGTCCATATCTCGGAAAGTAAAGGTCGTAGGAAAAAAATTCCTTCTCTCCTGGCATCAGGGAAGCGTCCCCTTTCGATTGGCACCCCAATTTCGAAAATCTAATTTTCAGCCTTTTTGGACAAAATGGCAAGGGGTTAACCTTCTCTTTTTTCGGGCCAAAAATGTGAACTTTGGAATTTCCACATGAAACTCACAGGGTAGATCAAAGAGACGATTCTAAGCCCTATGGCGTTAATTTCAAGTCGATAGGCCCAGCCGTTTTCGAAATATCGCCATTTTTCCAAAAAATAAAATCCCCTCCCTTCTTCCGTCTATATCTCGGAAAGTAAAGGTCGTAGGAAAAAAATTCCTTCTCTCCTGGCATCAGGGAAGTGTCCCCTTTCGATTGGCACCCCAATTTCGAAAATCTAATTTTCAGCCTTTTTGGAGAAAATGGCAAGGTGTTAACCTTCTCTTTTTTCGGGCAAAAAATGTGAACTTTGGAATTTCCACATGAAACTCACAGGGTAGATGAAAGAGGCGATTCTAAGCCCCATGGCGTTAATTTCAAGTCCATAGGCCCAGCCGTTTTCGAAATATCGCCATTTTTCCAAAAAATAAAATCCCCTCCATTCTACCGTCGATATCTCGGAAAGTAAAGGTCGTAGGAAAAAAATTCCTTCTCTCCTGGCATCAGGGAAGTGTCCCCTTTCGATTGGCACCCCAATTTCGAAAATCTAATTTTCAGCCTTTTTGGAGAAAATGGCAAGGGGTTAACCTTCTCTTTTTTCGGGCCAAAAATGTGAACTTTGGAATTTCCACAAGAAACTCACAGGGTAGATCGAAGAGGCGATTCTAAGCCCTATGGCGTTAATTTCAAGTCGATAGGCCCAACCGTTTTCGAAATATCGCCATTTTTCCAAAAAATAAAATCCCCTCCCTTCTACCGTCCATATCTCGGAAAGTAAAGGTCGTAGGAAAAAAATTCCTTCTCTCCTGGCATCAGGGAAGCGTCCCCTTTCGATTGGCACCCCAATTTCGAAAATCTAGTTTTCAGCCTTTTTGGAGAAAATGGCAAGGGGTTAACCTTCTCTTTTTTCGGGCCAAAAATGTGAACTTTGGAATTTCCACAACAAACTCACAGGGTAGATCAAAGAGACGATTCTAAGCCCCGTGGCGTTAATTTCAAGTCGATAGGCCCAACCGTTTTCGAAATATCGCCATTTTTCCAAAAAATAAAATCCCCTCCCTTCTACCGTCCATATCTCGGGAAGTAAAGGTCGTAGGAAAAAAATTCCTTCTCTCCTGGCATCAGGGAAGCGTCCCCTTTCGATTGGCACCCCAATTTCGAAAATCTAATTTTCAGCCTTTTTGGAGAAAATGGCAAGGGGTTAACCTTCTCTTTTTTCGGCCCAAAAATGTGAACTTTGGAATTTCCACATGAAACTCACTGGGTAGATCAAAGAGACGATTCTAAGCCCTATGGCGTTAATTTCAAGTCGATAGGCCCAGCCGTTTTCGAAATATCGCCATTTTTCCAAAAAATAAAATCCCCTCCCTTCTACCGTCTATATCTCGGAAAGTAAAGGTCGTAGGAAAAAAATTCCTTCTCTCCTGGCATCAGGGAAGTGTCCCCTTTCGATTGGCACCCCAATTTCGAAAATCTAATTTTCAGCCTTTTTGGAGAAAATGGCAAGGTGTTAACCTTCTCTTTTTTCGGGCAAAAAATGTGAACTTTGGAATTTCCACA
The DNA here is from genome assembly GCA_963576515.1 of Cryptocephalus primarius. Taxonomy (NCBI): domain Eukaryota; kingdom Metazoa; phylum Arthropoda; class Insecta; order Coleoptera; family Chrysomelidae; genus Cryptocephalus; species Cryptocephalus primarius. The sequence continues at coordinate 14,880,062 of OY754944.1, read as the reverse complement.
TGAAACTCACAGGGTAGATGAAAGAGGCGATTCTAAGCCCCATGGCGTTAATTTCAAGTCGATAGGCCCAGCCGTTTTCGAAATATCGCCATTTTTCCAAAAAATAAAATCCCCTCCCTTCTACCGTCTATATCTCGGAAAGTAAAGGTCGTAGGAAAAAAATTCCTTCTCTCCTGGCATCAGGGAAGTGTCCCCTTTCGATTGGCACCCCAATTTCGAAAATCTAATTTTCAGCCTTTTTGGAGAAAATGGCAAGGTGTTAACCTTCTCTTTTTTCGGGCAAAAAATGTGAACTTTGGAATTTCCACATGAAACTCACAGGGTAGATGAAAGAGGCGATTCTAAGCCCCATGGCGTTAATTTCAAGTCCATAGGCCCAGCCGTTTTCGAAATATCGCCATTTTTCCAAAAAATAAAATCCCCTCCATTCTACCGTCGATATCTCGGAAAGTAAAGGTCGTAGGAAAAAAATTCCTTCTCTCCTGGCATCAGGGAAGTGTCCCCTTTCGATTGGCACCCCAATTTCGAAAATCTAATTTTCAGCCTTTTTGGAGAAAATGGCAAGGGGTTAACCTTCTCTTTTTTCGGGCCAAAAATGTGAACTTTGGAATTTCCACAAGAAACTCACAGGGTAGATCGAAGAGGCGATTCTAAGCCCTATGGCGTTAATTTCAAGTCGATAGGCCCAACCGTTTTCGAAATATCGCCATTTTTCCAAAAAATAAAATCCCCTCCCTTCTACCGTCCATATCTCGGAAAGTAAAGGTCGTAGGAAAAAAATTCCTTCTCTCCTGGCATCAGGGAAGCGTCCCCTTTCGATTGGCACCCCAATTTCGAAAATCTAGTTTTCAGCCTTTTTGGAGAAAATGGCAAGGGGTTAACCTTCTCTTTTTTCGGGCCAAAAATGTGAACTTTGGAATTTCCACAAGAAACTCACAGGGTAGATCAAAGAGGCGATTCTAAGCCCTATGGCGTTAATTTCAAGTCGATAGGCCCAACCGTTTTCGAAATATCGCCATTTTTCCAAAAAATAAAATCCCCTCCCTTCTACCGTCCATATCTCGGAAAGTAAAGGTCGTAGGAAAAAAATTCCTTCTCTCCTGGCATCAGGGAAGTGTCCCCTTTCGATTGGCACCCCAATTTCGAAAATCTAATTTTCAGCCTTTTTGGAGAAAATGGCAAGGTGTTAACCTTCTCTTTTTTCGGGCAAAAAATGTGAACTTTGGAATTTCCACATGAAACTCACAGGGTAGATGAAAGAGGCGATTCTAAGCCCCATGGCGTTAATTTCAAGTCCATAGGCCCAGCCGTTTTCGAAATATCGCCATTTTTCCAAAAAATAAAATCCCCTCCATTCTACCGTCGATATCTCGGAAAGTAAAGGTCGTAGGAAAAAAATTCCTTCTCTCCTGGCATCAGGGAAGTGTCCCCTTTCGATTGGCACCCCAATTTCGAAAATCTAATTTTCAGCCTTTTTGGAGAAAATGGCAAGGGGTTAACCTTCTCTTTTTTCGGGCCAAAAATGTGAACTTTGGAATTTCCACAAGAAACTCACAGGGTAGATCAAAGAGGCGATTCTAAGCCCTATGGCGTTAATTTCAAGTCGATAGGCCCAACCGTTTTCGAAATATCGCCATTTTTCCAAAAAATAAAATCCCCTCCCTTCTACCGTCCATATCTCGGAAAGTAAAGGTCGTAGGAAAAAAATTCCTTCTCTCCTGGCATCAGGGAAGCGTCCCCTTTCGATTGGCACCCCAATTTCGAAAATCTAGTTTTCAGCCTTTTTGGAGAAAATGGCAAGGGGTTAACCTTCTCTTTTTTCGGGCCAAAAATGTGAACTTTGGAATTTCCACAAGAAACTCACAGGGTAGATCAAAGAGGCGATTCTAAGCCCTATGGCGTTAATTTCAAGTCGATAGGCCCAACCGTTTTCGAAATATCGCCATTTTTCCAAAAAATAAAATCCCCTCCCTTCTACCGTCCATATCTCGGAAAGTAAAGGTCGTAGGAAAAAAATTCCTTCTCTCCTGGCATCAGGGAAGTGTCCCCTTTCGATTGGCACCCCAATTTCGAAAATCTAATTTTCAGCCTTTTTGGAGAAAATGGCAAGGTGTTAACCTTCTCTTTTTTCGGGCAAAAAATGTGAACTTTGGAATTTCCACATGAAACTCACAGGGTAGATGAAAGAGGCGATTCTAAGCCCCATGGCGTTAATTTCAAGTCCATAGGCCCAGCCGTTTTCGAAATATCGCCATTTTTCCAAAAAATAAAATCCCCTCCATTCTACCGTCGATATCTCGGAAAGTAAAGGTCGTAGGAAAAAAATTCCTTCTCTCCTGGCATCAGGGAAGTGTCCCCTTTCGATTGGCACCCCAATTTCGAAAATCTAATTTTCAGCCTTTTTGGAGAAAATGGCAAGGGGTTAACCTTCTCTTTTTTCGGGCCAAAAATGTGAACTTTGGAATTTCCACAAGAAACTCACAGGGTAGATCAAAGAGGCGATTCTAAGCCCTATGGCGTTAATTTCAAGTCGATAGGCCCAACCGTTTTCGAAATATCGCCATTTTTCCAAAAAATAAAATCCCCTCCCTTCTACCGTCCATATCTCGGAAAGTAAAGGTCGTAGGAAAAAAATTCCTTCTCTCCTGGCATCAGGGAAGCGTCCCCTTTCGATTGGCACCCCAATTTCGAAAATCTAGTTTTCAGCCTTTTTGGAGAAAATGGCAAGGGGTTAACCTTCTCTTTTTTCGGGCCAAAAATGTGAACTTTGGAATTTCCACAACAAACTCACAGGGTAGATCAAAGAGACGATTCTAAGCCCCGTGGCGTTAATTTCAAGTCGATAGGCCCAACCGTTTTCGAAATATCGCCATTTTTCCAAAAAATAAAATCCCCTCCCTTCTACCGTCCATATCTCGGGAAGTAAAGGTCGTAGGAAAAAAATTCCTTCTCTCCTGGCATCAGGGAAGCGTCCCCTTTCGATTGGCACCCCAATTTCGAAAATCTAATTTTCAGCCTTTTTGGACAAAATGGCAAGGGGTTAACCTTCTCTTTTTTCGGCCCAAAAATGTGAACTTTGGAATTTCCACATGAAACTCACAGGGTAGATCAAAGAGACGATTCTAAGCCCTATGGCGTTAATTTCAAGTCGATAGGCCCAACCGTTTTCGAAATATCGCCATTTTTCCAAAAAATAAAATCCCCTCCCTTCTACCGTCCATATCTCGGAAAGTAAAGGTCGTAGGAAAAAAATTCCTTCTCTCCTGGCATCAGGGAAGCGTCCCCTTTCGATTGGCACCCCAATTTCGAAAATCTAATTTTCAGCCTTTTTGGACAAAATGGCAAGGGGTTAACCTTCTCTTTTTTCGGCCCAAAAATGTGAACTTTGGAATTTCCACATGAAACTCACTGGGTAGATCAAAGAGACGATTCTAAGCCCTATGGCGTTAATTTCAAGTCGATAGGCCCAGCCGTTTTCGAAATATCGCCATTTTTCCAAAAAATAAAATCCCCTCCCTTCTACCGTCTATATCTCGGAAAGTAAAGGTCGTAGGAAAAAAATTCCTTCTCTCCTGGCATCAGGGAAGTGTCCCCTTTCGATTGGCACCCCAATTTCGAAAATCTAATTTTCAGCCTTTTTGGAGAAAATGGCAAGGTGTTAACCTTCTCTTTTTTCGGGCAAAAAATGTGAACTTTGGAATTTCCACATGAAACTCACAGGGTAGATGAAAGAGGCGATTCTAAGCCCCATGGCGTTAATTTCAAGTCGATAGGCCCAGCCGTTTTCGAAATATCGCCATTTTTCCAAAAAATAAAATCCCCTCCCTTCTACCGTCTATATCTCGGAAAGTAAAGGTCGTAGGAAAAAAATTCCTTCTCTCCTGGCATCAGGGAAGTGTCCCCTTTCGATTGGCACCCCAATTTCGAAAATCTAATTTTCAGCCTTTTTGGAGAAAATGGCAAGGTGTTAACCTTCTCTTTTTTCGGGCAAAAAATGTGAACTTTGGAATTTCCACATGAAACTCACAGGGTAGATGAAAGAGGCGATTCTAAGCCCCATGGCGTTAATTTCAAGTCCATAGGCCCAGCCGTTTTCGAAATATCGCCATTTTTCCAAAAAATAAAATCCCCTCCATTCTACCGTCGATATCTCGGAAAGTAAAGGTCGTAGGAAAAAAATTCCTTCTCTCCTGGCATCAGGGAAGTGTCCCCTTTCGATTGGCACCCCAATTTCGAAAATCTAATTTTCAGCCTTTTTGGAGAAAATGGCAAGGTGTTAACCTTCTCTTTTTTCGGGCAAAAAATGTGAACTTTGGAATTTCCACATGAAACTCACAGGGTAGATGAAAGAGGCGATTCTAAGCCCCATGGCGTTAATTTCAAGTCCATAGGCCCAGCCGTTTTCGAAATATCGCCATTTTTCCAAAAAATAAAATCCCCTCCATTCTACCGTCGATATCTCGGAAAGTAAAGGTCGTAGGAAAAAAATTCCTTCTCTCCTGGCATCAGGGAAGTGTCCCCTTTCGATTGGCACCCCAATTTCGAAAATCTAATTTTCAGCCTTTTTGGAGAAAATGGCAAGGTGTTAACCTTCTCTTTTTTCGGGCAAAAAATGTGAACTTTGGAATTTCCACATGAAACTCACAGGGTAGATGAAAGAGGCGATTCTAAGCCCCATGGCGTTAATTTCAAGTCCATAGGCCCAGCCGTTTTCGAAATATCGCCATTTTTCCAAAAAATAAAATCCCCTCCATTCTACCGTCGATATCTCGGAAAGTAAAGGTCGTAGGAAAAAAATTCCTTCTCTCCTGGCATCAGGGAAGTGTCCCCTTTCGATTGGCACCCCAATTTCGAAAATCTAATTTTCAGCCTTTTTGGAGAAAATGGCAAGGGGTTAACCTTCTCTTTTTTCGGGCCAAAAATGTGAACTTTGGAATTTCCACAAGAAACTCACAGGGTAGATCAAAGAGGCGATTCTAAGCCCTATGGCGTTAATTTCAAGTCGATAGGCCCAACCGTTTTCGAAATATCGCCATTTTTCCAAAAAATAAAATCCCCTCCCTTCTACCGTCCATATCTCGGAAAGTAAAGGTCGTAGGAAAAAAATTCCTTCTCTCCTGGCATCAGGGAAGTGTCCCCTTTCGATTGGCACCCCAATTTCGAAAATCTAATTTTCAGCCTTTTTGGAGAAAATGGCAAGGTGTTAACCTTCTCTTTTTTCGGGCAAAAAATGTGAACTTTGGAATTTCCACATGAAACTCACAGGGTAGATGAAAGAGGCGATTCTAAGCCCCATGGCGTTAATTTCAAGTCCATAGGCCCAGCCGTTTTCGAAATATCGCCATTTTTCCAAAAAATAAAATCCCCTCCATTCTACCGTCGATATCTCGGAAAGTAAAGGTCGTAGGAAAAAAATTCCTTCTCTCCTGGCATCAGGGAAGTGTCCCCTTTCGATTGGCACCCCAATTTCGAAAATCTAATTTTCAGCCTTTTTGGAGAAAATGGCAAGGGGTTAACCTTCTCTTTTTTCGGGCCAAAAATGTGAACTTTGGAATTTCCACAACAAACTCACAGGGTAGATCAAAGAGACGATTCTAAGCCCCGTGGCGTTAATTTCAAGTCGATAGGCCCAACCGTTTTCGAAATATCGCCATTTTTCCAAAAAATAAAATCCCCTCCCTTCTACCGTCCATATCTCGGGAAGTAAAGGTCGTAGGAAAAAAATTCCTTCTCTCCTGGCATCAGGGAAGCGTCCCCTTTCGATTGGCACCCCAATTTCGAAAATCTAATTTTCAGCCTTTTTGGACAAAATGGCAAGGGGTTAACCTTCTCTTTTTTCGGGCAAAAAATGTGAACTTTGGAATTTCCACATGAAACTCACAGGGTAGATGAAAGAGGCGATTCTAAGCCCCATGGCGTTAATTTCAAGTCCATAGGCCCAGCCGTTTTCGAAATATCGCCATTTTTCCAAAAAATAAAATCCCCTCCATTCTACCGTCGATATCTCGGAAAGTAAAGGTCGTAGGAAAAAAATTCCTTCTCTCCTGGCATCAGGGAAGTGTCCCCTTTCGATTGGCACCCCAATTTCGAAAATCTAATTTTCAGCCTTTTTGGAGAAAATGGCAAGGGGTTAACCTTCTCTTTTTTCGGGCCAAAAATGTGAACTTTGGAATTTCCACAAGAAACTCACAGGGTAGATCAAAGAGGCGATTCTAAGCCCTATGGCGTTAATTTCAAGTCGATAGGCCCAACCGTTTTCGAAATATCGCCATTTTTCCAAAAAATAAAATCCCCTCCCTTCTACCGTCCATATCTCGGAAAGTAAAGGTCGTAGGAAAAAAATTCCTTCTCTCCTGGCATCAGGGAAGCGTCCCCTTTCGATTGGCACCCCAATTTCGAAAATCTAGTTTTCAGCCTTTTTGGAGAAAATGGCAAGGGGTTAACCTTCTCTTTTTTCGGGCCAAAAATGTGAACTTTGGAATTTCCACAACAAACTCACAGGGTAGATCAAAGAGACGATTCTAAGCCCCGTGGCGTTAATTTCAAGTCGATAGGCCCAACCGTTTTCGAAATATCGCCATTTTTCCAAAAAATAAAATCCCCTCCCTTCTACCGTCCATATCTCGGGAAGTAAAGGTCGTAGGAAAAAAATTCCTTCTCTCCTGGCATCAGGGAAGCGTCCCCTTTCGATTGGCACCCCAATTTCGAAAATCTAATTTTCAGCCTTTTTGGACAAAATGGCAAGGGGTTAACCTTCTCTTTTTTCGGCCCAAAAATGTGAACTTTGGAATTTCCACATGAAACTCACTGGGTAGATCAAAGAGACGATTCTAAGCCCTATGGCGTTAATTTCAAGTCGATAGGCCCAGCCGTTTTCGAAATATCGCCATTTTTCCAAAAAATAAAATCCCCTCCCTTCTACCGTCTATATCTCGGAAAGTAAAGGTCGTAGGAAAAAAATTCCTTCTCTCCTGGCATCAGGGAAGTGTCCCCTTTCGATTGGCACCCCAATTTCGAAAATCTAATTTTCAGCCTTTTTGGAGAAAATGGCAAGGTGTTAACCTTCTCTTTTTTCGGGCAAAAAATGTGAACTTTGGAATTTCCACATGAAACTCACAGGGTAGATGAAAGAGGCGATTCTAAGCCCCATGGCGTTAATTTCAAGTCGATAGGCCCAGCCGTTTTCGAAATATCGCCATTTTTCCAAAAAATAAAATCCCCTCCCTTCTACCGTCTATATCTCGGAAAGTAAAGGTCGTAGGAAAAAAATTCCTTCTCTCCTGGCATCAGGGAAGTGTCCCCTTTCGATTGGCACCCCAATTTCGAAAATCTAATTTTCAGCCTTTTTGGAGAAAATGGCAAGGTGTTAACCTTCTCTTTTTTCGGGCAAAAAATGTGAACTTTGGAATTTCCACATGAAACTCACAGGGTAGATGAAAGAGGCGATTCTAAGCCCCATGGCGTTAATTTCAAGTCCATAGGCCCAGCCGTTTTCGAAATATCGCCATTTTTCCAAAAAATAAAATCCCCTCCATTCTACCGTCGATATCTCGGAATGTAAAGGTCGTAGGAAAAAAATTCCTTCTCTCCTGGCATCAGGGAAGTGTCCCCTTTCGATTGGCACCCCAATTTCGAAAATCTAATTTTCAGCCTTTTTGGAGAAAATGGCAAGGTGTTAACCTTCTCTTTTTTCGGGCAAAAAATGTGAACTTTGGAATTTCCACATGAAACTCACAGGGTAGATGAAAGAGGCGATTCTAAGCCCCATGGCGTTAATTTCAAGTCCATAGGCCCAGCCGTTTTCGAAATATCGCCATTTTTCCAAAAAATAAAATCCCCTCCATTCTACCGTCGATATCTCGGAAAGTAAAGGTCGTAGGAAAAAAATTCCTTCTCTCCTGGCATCAGGGAAGTGTCCCCTTTCGATTGGCACCCCAATTTCGAAAATCTAATTTTCAGCCTTTTTGGAGAAAATGGCAAGGTGTTAACCTTCTCTTTTTTCGGGCAAAAAATGTGAACTTTGGAATTTCCACATGAAACTCACAGGGTAGATGAAAGAGGCGATTCTAAGCCCCATGGCGTTAATTTCAAGTCCATAGGCCCAGCCGTTTTCGAAATATCGCCATTTTTCCAAAAAATAAAATCCCCTCCATTCTACCGTCGATATCTCGGAAAGTAAAGGTCGTAGGAAAAAAATTCCTTCTCTCCTGGCATCAGGGAAGTGTCCCCTTTCGATTGGCACCCCAATTTCGAAAATCTAATTTTCAGCCTTTTTGGAGAAAATGGCAAGGGGTTAACCTTCTCTTTTTTCGGGCCAAAAATGTGAACTTTGGAATTTCCACAAGAAACTCACAGGGTAGATCAAAGAGGCGATTCTAAGCCCTATGGCGTTAATTTCAAGTCGATAGGCCCAACCGTTTTCGAAATATCGCCATTTTTCCAAAAAATAAAATCCCCTCCCTTCTACCGTCCATATCTCGGAAAGTAAAGGTCGTAGGAAAAAAATTCCTTCTCTCCTGGCATCAGGGAAGCGTCCCCTTTCGATTGGCACCCCAATTTCGAAAATCTAGTTTTCAGCCTTTTTGGAGAAAATGGCAAGGGGTTAACCTTCTCTTTTTTCGGCCCAAAAATGTGAACTTTGGAATTTCCACATGAAACTCACTGGGTAGATCAAAGAGACGATTCTAAGCCCTATGGCGTTAATTTCAAGTCGATAGGCCCAGCCGTTTTCGAAATATCGCCATTTTTCCAAAAAATAAAATCCCCTCCCTTCTACCGTCTATATCTCGGAAAGTAAAGGTCGTAGGAAAAAAATTCCTTCTCTCCTGGCATCAGGGAAGTGTCCCCTTTCGATTGGCACCCCAATTTCGAAAATCTAATTTTCAGCCTTTTTGGAGAAAATGGCAAGGTGTTAACCTTCTCTTTTTTCGGGCAAAAAATGTGAACTTTGGAATTTCCACATGAAACTCACAGGGTAGATGAAAGAGGCGATTCTAAGCCCCATGGCGTTAATTTCAAGTCCATAGGCCCAGCCGTTTTCGAAATATCGCCATTTTTCCAAAAAATAAAATCCCCTCCATTCTACCGTCGATATCTCGGAAAGTAAAGGTCGTAGGAAAAAAATTCCTTCTCTCCTGGCATCAGGGAAGTGTCCCCTTTCGATTGGCACCCCAATTTCGAAAATCTAATTTTCAGCCTTTTTGGAGAAAATGGCAAGGTGTTAACCTTCTCTTTTTTCGGGCAAAAAATGTGAACTTTGGAATTTCCACATGAAACTCACAGGGTAGATGAAAGAGGCGATTCTAAGCCCCATGGCGTTAATTTCAAGTCCATAGGCCCAGCCGTTTTCGAAATATCGCCATTTTTCCAAAAAATAAAATCCCCTCCATTCTACCGTCGATATCTCGGAAAGTAAAGGTCGTAGGAAAAAAATTCCTTCTCTCCTGGCATCAGGGAAGTGTCCCCTTTCGATTGGCACCCCAATTTCGAAAATCTAATTTTCAGCCTTTTTGGAGAAAATGGCAAGGGGTTAACCTTCTCTTTTTTCGGGCCAAAAATGTGAACTTTGGAATTTCCACAAGAAACTCACAGGGTAGATCAAAGAGGCGATTCTAAGCCCTATGGCGTTAATTTCAAGTCGATAGGCCCAACCGTTTTCGAAATATCGCCATTTTTCCAAAAAATAAAATCCCCTCCCTTCTACCGTCCATATCTCGGAAAGTAAAGGTCGTAGGAAAAAAATTCCTTCTCTCCTGGCATCAGGGAAGCGTCCCCTTTCGATTGGCACCCCAATTTCGAAAATCTAGTTTTCAGCCTTTTTGGAGAAAATGGCAAGGGGTTAACCTTCTCTTTTTTCGGGCCAAAAATGTGAACTTTGGAATTTCCACAACAAACTCACAGGGTAGATCAAAGAGACGATTCTAAGCCCCGTGGCGTTAATTTCAAGTCGATAGGCCCAACCGTTTTCGAAATATCGCCATTTTTCCAAAAAATAAAATCCCCTCCCTTCTACCGTCCATATCTCGGGAAGTAAAGGTCGTAGGAAAAAAATTCCTTCTCTCCTGGCATCAGGGAAGCGTCCCCTTTCGATTGGCACCCCAATTTCGAAAATCTAATTTTCAGCCTTTTTGGACAAAATGGCAAGGGGTTAACCTTCTCTTTTTTCGGCCCAAAAATGTGAACTTTGGAATTTCCACATGAAACTCACAGGGTAGATCAAAGAGACGATTCTAAGCCCTATGGCGTTAATTTCAAGTCGATAGGCCCAACCGTTTTCGAAATATCGCCATTTTTCCAAAAAATAAAATCCCCTCCCTTCTACCGTCCATATCTCGGGAAGTAAAGGTCGTAGGAAAAAAATTCCTTCTCTCCTGGCATCAGGGAAGCGTCCCCTTTCGATTGGCACCCCAATTTCGAAAATCTAATTTTCAGCCTTTTTGGACAAAATGGCAAGGGGTTAACCTTCTCTTTTTTCGGCCCAAAAATGTGAACTTTGGAATTTCCACATGAAACTCACTGGGTAGATCAAAGAGACGATTCTAAGCCCTATGGCGTTAATTTCAAGTCGATAGGCCCAGCCGTTTTCGAAATATCGCCATTTTTCCAAAAAATAAAATCCCCTCCCTTCTACCGTCTATATCTCGGAAAGTAAAGGTCGTAGGAAAAAAATTCCTTCTCTCCTGGCATCAGGGAAGTGTCCCCTTTCGATTGGCACCCCAATTTCGAAAATCTAATTTTCAGCCTTTTTGGAGAAAATGGCAAGGTGTTAACCTTCTCTTTTTTCGGGCAAAAAATGTGAACTTTGGAATTTCCACATGAAACTCACAGGGTAGATGAAAGAGGCGATTCTAAGCCCCATGGCGTTAATTTCAAGTCGATAGGCCCAGCCGTTTTCGAAATATCGCCATTTTTCCAAAAAATAAAATCCCCTCCCTTCTACCGTCTATATCTCGGAAAGTAAAGGTCGTAGAAAAAAAATTCCTTCTCTCCTGGCATCAGGGAAGTGTCCCCTTTCGATTGGCACCCCAATTTCGAAAATCTAATTTTCAGCCTTTTTGGAGAAAATGGCAAGGTGTTAACCTTCTCTTTTTTCGGGCAAAAAATGTGAACTTTGGAATTTCCACATGAAACTCACAGGGTAGATGAAAGAGGCGATTCTAAGCCCCATGGCGTTAATTTCAAGTCCATAGGCCCAGCCGTTTTCGAAATATCGCCATTTTTCCAAAAAATAAAATCCCCTCCATTCTACCGTCGATATCTCGGAAAGTAAAGGTCGTAGGAAAAAAATTCCTTCTCTCCTGGCATCAGGGAAGTGTCCCCTTTCGATTGGCACCCCAATTTCGAAAATCTAATTTTCAGCCTTTTTGGAGAAAATGGCAAGGTGTTAACCTTCTCTTTTTTCGGGCAAAAAATGTGAACTTTGGAATTTCCACATGAAACTCACAGGGTAGATGAAAGAGGCGATTCTAAGCCCCATGGCGTTAATTTCAAGTCCATAGGCCCAGCCGTTTTCGAAATATCGCCATTTTTCCAAAAAATAAAATCCCCTCCATTCTACCGTCGATATCTCGGAAAGTAAAGGTCGTAGGAAAAAAATTCCTTCTCTCCTGGCATCAGGGAAGTGTCCCCTTTCGATTGGCACCCCAATTTCGAAAATCTAATTTTCAGCCTTTTTGGAGAAAATGGCAAGGGGTTAACCTTCTCTTTTTTCGGGCCAAAAATGTGAACTTTGGAATTTCCACAACAAACTCACAGGGTAGATCAAAGAGACGATTCTAAGCCCCGTGGCGTTAATTTCAAGTCGATAGGCCCAACCGTTTTCGAAATATCGCCATTTTTCCAAAAAATAAAATCCCCTCCCTTCTACCGTCCATATCTCGGGAAGTAAAGGTCGTAGGAAAAAAATTCCTTCTCTCCTGGCATCAGGGAAGTGTCCCCTTTCGATTGGCACCCCAATTTCGAAAATCTAATTTTCAGCCTTTTTGGAGAAAATGGCAAGGTGTTAACCTTCTCTTTTTTCGGGCAAAAAATGTGAACTTTGGAATTTCCACATGAAACTCACAGGGTAGATGAAAGAGGCGATTCTAAGCCCCATGGCGTTAATTTCAAGTCCATAGGCCCAGCCGTTTTCGAAATATCGCCATTTTTCCAAAAAATAAAATCCCCTCCATTCTACCGTCGATATCTCGGAAAGTAAAGGTCGTAGGAAAAAAATTCCTTCTCTCCTGGCATCAGGGAAGTGTCCCCTTTCGATTGGCACCCCAATTTCGAAAATCTAATTTTCAGCCTTTTTGGAGAAAATGGCAAGGGGTTAACCTTCTCTTTTTTCGGGCCAAAAATGTGAACTTTGGAATTTCCACAAGAAACTCACAGGGTAGATCAAAGAGGCGATTCTAAGCCCTATGGCGTTAATTTCAAGTCGATAGGCCCAACCGTTTTCGAAATATCGCCATTTTTCCAAAAAATAAAATCCCCTCCCTTCTACCGTCCATATCTCGGAAAGTAAAGGTCGTAGGAAAAAAATTCCTTCTCTCCTGGCATCAGGGAAGCGTCCCCTTTCGATTGGCACCCCAATTTCGAAAATCTAATTTTCAGCCTTTTTGGAGAAAATGGCAAGGGGTTAACCTTCTCTTTTTTCGGCCCAAAAATGTGAACTTTGGAATTTCCACATGAAACTCACTGGGTAGATCAAAGAGACGATTCTAAGCCCTATGGCGTTAATTTCAAGTCGATAGGCCCAGCCGTTTTCGAAATATCGCCATTTTTCCAAAAAATAAAATCCCCTCCCTTCTACCGTCTATATCTCGGAAAGTAAAGGTCGTAGGAAAAAAATTCCTTCTCTCCTGGCATCAGGGAAGTGTCCCCTTTCGATTGGCACCCCAATTTCGAAAATCTAATTTTCAGCCTTTTTGGAGAAAATGGCAAGGTGTTAACCTTCTCTTTTTTCGGGCAAAAAATGTGAACTTTGGAATTTCCACATGAAACTCACAGGGTAGATCAAAGAGGCGATTCTAAGCCCTATGGCGTTAATTTCAAGTCGATAGGCCCAACCGTTTTCGAAATATCGCCATTTTTCCAAAAAATAAAATCCCCTCCCTTCTACCGTCCATATCTCGGAAAGTAAAGGTCGTAGGAAAAAAATTCCTTCTCTCCTGGCATCAGGGAAGCGTCCCCTTTCGATTGGCACCCCAATTTCGAAAATCTAGTTTTCAGCCTTTTTGGAGAAAATGGCAAGGGGTTAACCTTCTCTTTTTTCGGGCCAAAAATGTGAACTTTGGAATTTCCACAACAAACTCACAGGGTAGATCAAAGAGACGATTCTAAGCCCCGTGGCGTTAATTTCAAGTCGATAGGCCCAACCGTTTTCGAAATATCGCCATTTTTCCAAAAAATAAAATCCCCTCCCTTCTACCGTCCATATCTCGGGAAGTAAAGGTCGTAAGAAAAAAATTCCTTCTCTCCTGGCATCAGGGAAGCGTCCCCTTTCGATTGGCACCCCAATTTCGAAAATCTAATTTTCAGCCTTTTTGGAGAAAATGGCAAGGGGTTAACCTTCTCTTTTTTCGGCCCAAAAATGTGAACTTTGGAATTTCCACATGAAACTCACTGGGTAGATCAAAGAGACGATTCTAAGCCCTATGGCGTTAATTTCAAGTCGATAGGCCCAGCCGTTTTCGAAATATCGCCATTTTTCCAAAAAATAAAATCCCCTCCCTTCTACCGTCTATATCTCGGAAAGTAAAGGTCGTAGGAAAAAAATTCCTTCTCTCCTGGCATCAGGGAAGTGTCCCCTTTCGATTGGCACCCCAATTTCGAAAATCTAATTTTCAGCCTTTTTGGAGAAAATGGCAAGGTGTTAACCTTCTCTTTTTTCGGGCAAAAAATGTGAACTTTGGAATTTCCACATGAAACTCACAGGGTAGATGAAAGAGGCGATTCTAAGCCCCATGGCGTTAATTTCAAGTCCATAGGCCCAGCCGTTTTCGAAATATCGCCATTTTTCCAAAAAATAAAATCCCCTCCATTCTACCGTCGATATCTCGGAAAGTAAAGGTCGTAGGAAAAAAATTCCTTCTCTCCTGGCATCAGGGAAGTGTCCCCTTTCGATTGGCACCCCAATTTCGAAAATCTAATTTTCAGCCTTTTTGGAGAAAATGGCAAGGGTTAACCTTCTCTTTTTTCGGGCCAAAAATGTGAACTTTGGAATTTCCACAACAAACTCACAGGGTAGATCAAAGAGACGATTCTAAGCCCCGTGGCGTTAATTTCAAGTCGATAGGCCCAACCGTTTTCGAAATATCGCCATTTTTCCAAAAAATAAAATCCCCTCCCTTCTACCGTCCATATCTCGGGAAGTAAAGGTCGTAGGAAAAAAATTCCTTCTCTCCTGGCATCAGGGAAGCGTCCCCTTTCGATTGGCACCCCAATTTCGAAAATCTAATTTTCAGCCTTTTTGGACAAAATGGCAAGGGGTTAACCTTCTCTTTTTTCGGGCCAAAAATGTGAACTTTGGAATTTCCACATGAAACTCACAGGGTAGATCAAAGAGACGATTCTAAGCCCTATGGCGTTAATTTCAAGTCGATAGGCCCAACCGTTTTCGAAATATCGCCATTTTTCCAAAAAATAAAATCCCCTCCCTTCTACCGTCCATATCTCGGGAAGTAAAGGTCGTAGGAAAAAAATTCCTTCTCTCCTGGCATCAGGGAAGCGTCCCCTTTCGATTGGCACCCCAATTTCGAAAATCTAATTTTCAGCCTTTTTGGACAAAATGGCAAGGGGTTAACCTTCTCTTTTTTCGGCCCAAAAATGTGAACTTTGGAATTTCCACATGAAACTCACTGGGTAGATCAAAGAGACGATTCTAAGCCCTATGGCGTTAATTTCAAGTCGATAGGCCCAGCCGTTTTCGAAATATCGCCATTTTTCCAAAAAATAAAATCCCCTCCCTTCTACCGTCTATATCTCGGAAAGTAAAGGTCGTAGGAAAAAAATTCCTTCTCTCCTGGCATCAGGGAAGCGTCCCCTTTCGATTGGCACCCCAATTTCGAAAATCTAATTTTCAGCCTTTTTGGAGAAAATGGCAAGGGGTTAACCTTCTCTTTTTTCGGGCCAAAAATGTGAACTTTGGAATTTCCACAAGAAACTCACAGGGTAGATCAAAGAGGCGATTCTAAGCCCTATGGCGTTAATTTCAAGTCGATAGGCCCAACCGTTTTCGAAATATCGCCATTTTTCCAAAAAATAAAATCCCCTCCCTTCTACCGTCCATATCTCGGAAAGTAAAGGTCGTAGGAAAAAAATTCCTTCTCTCCTGGCATCAGGGAAGCGTCCCCTTTCGATTGGCACCCCAATTTCGAAAATCTAGTTTTCAGCCTTTTTGGAGAAAATGGCAAGGGGTTAACCTTCTCTTTTTTCGGGCCAAAAATGTGAACTTTGGAATTTCCACAAGAAACTCACAGGGTAGATCAAAGAGGCGATTCTAAGCCCTATGGCGTTAATTTCAAGTCGATAGGCCCAACCGTTTTCGAAATATCGCCATTTTTCCAAAAAATAAAATCCCCTCCCTTCTACCGTCCATATCTCGGAAAGTAAAGGTCGTAGGAAAAAATTCCTTCTCTCCTGGCATCAGGGAAGCGTCCCATTTCGATTGGCACCCCAATTTCGAAAATCTAATTTTCAGCCTTTTTGGAGAAAATGGCAAGGGGTTAACCTTCTCTTTTTTTGGGCCAAAAATGTGAACTTTGGAATTTCCACATGAAACTCACAGGGTAGATGAAAGAGGTGATTCTAAGCCCCATGGCGTTAATTTCAAGTCGATAGGCCCAACCGTTTTCGAAATATCGCCATTTTTCCAAAAAATAAAATCCCCTCCCTTCTACCGTCCATATCTCGGAAAGTAAAGGTCGTAGGAAAAAAATTCCTTCTCTCCTGGCATCAGGGAAGCGTCCCCTTTCGATTGGCACCCCAATTTCGAAAATCTAATTTTCAGCCTTTTTGGAGAAAATGGCAAGGGGTTAACCTTCTCTTTTTTCGGCCCAAAAATGTGAACTTTGGAATTTCCACATGAAACTCACTGGGTAGATCAAAGAGACGATTCTAAGCCCTATGGCGTTAATTTCAAGTCGATAGGCCCAACCGTTTTCGAAATATCGCCATTTTTCCAAAAAATAAAATCCCCTCCCTTCTACCGTCCATATCTCGGAAAGTAAAGGTCGTAGGAAAAAAATTCCTTCTCTCCTGGCATCAGGGAAGCGTCCCCTTTCGATTGGCACCCCAATTTCGAAAATCTAATTTTCAGCCTTTTTGGAGAAAATGGCAAGGGGTTAACCTTCTCTTTTTTCGGCCCAAAAATGTGAACTTTGGAATTTCCACATGAAACTCACTGGGTAGATCAAAGAGACGATTCTAAGCCCTATGGCGTTAATTTCAAGTCGATAGGCCCAACCGTTTTCGAAATATCGCCATTTTTCCAAAAAATAAAATCCCCTCCCTTCTACCGTCCATATCTCGGAAAGTAAAGGTCGTAGGAAAAAAATTCCTTCTCTCCTGGCATCAGGGAAGCGTCCCCTTTCGATTGGCACCCCAATTTCGAAAATCTAGTTTTCAGCCTTTTTGGAGAAAATGGCAAGGGGTTAACCTTCTCTTTTTTCGGGCCAAAAATGTGAACTTTGGAATTTCCACAAGAAACTCACAGGGTAGATCAAAGAGGCGATTCTAAGCCCTATGGCGTTAATTTCAAGTCGATAGGCCCAACCGTTTTCGAAATATCGCCATTTTTCCAAAAAATAAAATCCCCTCCCTTCTACCGTCCATATCTCGGAAAGTAAAGGTCGTAGGAAAAAAATTCCTTCTCTCCTGGCATCAGGGAAGTGTCCCCTTTCGATTGGCACCCCAATTTCGAAAATCTAATTTTCAGCCTTTTTGGAGAAAATGGCAAGGGGTTAACCTTCTCTTTTTTCGGGCCAAAAATGTGAACTTTGGAATTTCCACAAGAAACTCACAGGGTAGATCAAAGAGACGATTCTAAGCCCTATGGCGTTAATTTCAAGTCGATAGGCCCAACCGTTTTCGAAATATCGCCATTTTTCCAAAAAATAAAATCCCCTCCCTTCTACCGTCCATATCTCGGAAAGTAAAGGTCGTAGGAAAAAATTCCTTCTCTCCTGGCATCAGGGAAGCGTCCCATTTCGATTGGCACCCCAATTTCGAAAATCTAATTTTCAGCCTTTTTGGAGAAAATGGCAAGGGGTTAACCTTCTCTTTTTTCGGGCCAAAAATGTGAACTTTGGAATTTCCACATGAAACTCACAGGGTAGATCAAAGAGACGATTCTAAGCCCTATGGCGTTAATTTCAAGTCGATAGGCCCAACCGTTTTCGAAATATCGCCATTTTTCCAAAAAATAAAATCCCCTCCCTTCTACCGTCCATATCTCGGAAAGTAAAGGTCGTAGGAAAAAAATTCCTTCTCTCCTGGCATCAGGGAAGCGTCCCCTTTCGATTGGCACCCCAATTTCGAAAATCTAATTTTCAGCCTTTTTGGAGAAAATGGCAAGGTGTTAACCTTCTCTTTTTTCGGGCCAAAAATGTGAACTTTGGAATTTCCACATGAAACTCACAGGGTAGATGAAAGAGGCGATTCTAAGCCCCATGGCGTTAATTTCAAGTCGATAGGCCCAGCCGTTTTCGAAATATCGCCATTTTTCCAAAAAATAAAATCCCCTCCCTTCTACCGTCCATATCTCGGAAAGTAAAGGTCGTAGGAAAAAAATTCCTTCTCTCCTGGCATCAGGGAAGTGTCCCCTTTCGATTGGCACCCCAATTTCGAAAATCTAATTTTCAGCCTTTTTGGAGAAAATGGCAAGGTGTTAACCTTCTCTTTTTTCGGGCCAAAAATGTGAACTTTGGAATTTCCACAAGAAACTCACAGGGTAGATCAAAGAGACGATTCTAAGCCCTGTGGCGTTAATTTCAAGTCGATAGGCCCAACCGTTTTCGAAATTGCACTGTGAGTGATTTAGTATGTTGGACTGTAAGTGTGCATTGAACTATGAGTTAGTGAATAAGTTGGACTGTTAATGTGAATGACAAAAAAACCATCACATGTATGAAAGTAGCACTAGTGCATAAAAAACAATCGAAATACACACCTATGGACAAAGAAAACAGATACATAGACACTATGAAAAATCACAGCTGAACCAATCTCATCGAGAGAGAAATGATATTTCTTCTTCGACTTACCGTCCTGTCGCCTTCTATAAAACAGCTATAGAACTCCTGGTCTTTCTGCAGTTGTCCACTAGTTAACAGTCTTAAGTAAACTACCATGTAGTCGGAGAAGCCTTGCTCGTTGAACAATGTGTGCAGCTCCTTCTTACACTCCTTGACATCGTCGATGCCCTTCAAACGTTTCAATACTTCCATGTACTGCAATCAGAATACAATATAAGCATACAACAAACTTGAATGATTGATTTGACATTGTTCAACCTTTCTTTCATAAGATCTTCAATTGACAGGAGTTACCGTTTCACCAAAATAAGCGATATGATTGATATCCGTAACAATACTCCTCTATCAAACAAAACTTGTGTGGGATATAAATGTCGATTATGGCATTGTTGAAGTATATTAGAAAAGTTGGTTATTAGCAACATATCAAGGGTGACTTGTGACTAAGGAGGATTTTCCTGAATACCTTCCAAAACGAACACAGTAAATACAAAAATTTAACTTCAATCAATATGAAGGTATTTCCAGAGTAAAATAAAAACATGTCAATCGTTATGAAGTGATGCTTTGGAAATTCTACTGAGGTGAATTCAGTTGAAGCTGTGAACTGTCATAAATGCTTCAGTCAATGTTTACTTTAGATACCTCTCGCATACAGTGATATAACATACTAACATTCACTATAGATACCACACAAGTTCTCTTCATGAAGATGAATTTACATCGGAAGAGACCTTTAGGGTCATTCGCCATAGGTTTTGTAACAAAGAAATCTGAAGTCAGTGGTTCTGTTCACCTCGGAATGTAATTTTCCATTCACTTTATCTAAAAAGCCTCGTTCACCACACAAATTCACCAATTATGTGAGAACATCTGCCGTCAATCACATGATTCAGGCACAACTTTACCTCGCTTCGAGTATAACTGAATATTTGTGCAGTGGGTGGTTTTTCTTGCCCTTGCAAATAACATGACTATGGCCCTCTTTGATAAAAATCCTTTTTTATTCCCGTGTCCCATTCATGTCCTTTATCATACGGAAGCAACTCCTACAAGCATCGCAATAACCATGCAAGAATAAATGCAAATATGAAAAGAACCTAAAGCAAACATCTACTAACGTTTTACCACTACATCTCGAGGCGACCTCACCGTATCGTAAAAGTCTTCGACGGTGAACTGCTGGAAGCCGAGCTCGACGAGAACGTCCTTGCTCTCCTCCGCCATCGAGTAGAACTCGTTGAACTTGTCTTTGTCGTCGAGCAGCCTCTCTATGTTCGCGTAGCTGAACGCCCTGAAGAAGCAGTTCCCGTCTGGTCTCGTCCGCCTGATGAATTTGTACTTGGACGCGAGGTCCTTCACCTTGTCGAGGTAGACGGCGTCCTTCGAGTACTCGTCGTTCAGCGACTCGATCGCCTCCGGCTCGCCGACCAGCGGGGTGTTCTCTGAAATCTGGACGGCCACTTAAGTACTGGGGAGGAGTACCACCGCCGTAAACATAACCTACAACTATCCATTCCGAGTCTCACCTCTTTCTCGATCTGCCGCTGCTGCGCCAATATCAGCTCGTCCTGGTTGACCTGCGGGCCATCCTCCGCGTTCGCGGCGGCCGGTACCTCGTCCTGCTCCTCCATTCTCATGGGGCACAATCAGGAGAGGCGACTATTAAATACTTACAAGTGATGGATGCCGAGACGGCTTTTCCATAGAACATACAACTGTCAATTGACCACAAAACGTGTACTTTTAAGCCTTCTCCTCATGGGACACTACGCGGCGATTAATCATGGGACAAGGAGTTTGTTCCATTCAAGTTATTGTGAACTGATAGGCGTAGCGTAGGCAACCAACTTTACGTCCAGGAAATTTAGCCCGAAAATGACCATTTGGTCCTATTTCCAAGCGTATCGACTCGCATGATCCAGACAACTTCTTGCATAAGCATTTAAAGCAGTTAGTTGCATTCTTACACGCATTGAATTACTTAAATTATCCCTGAAACGTGAGCAATTAGTGCGCAAACTGGTTATTTTTAACAAACCTGAAGCAAACGTTTAGACATGCAGAAATCTGAAATGTGTAGATGTTGTACACCACTTTCACTACTTGAACACGATGGATCAGCTGTACCCTAGAAAATAACGCTAACATCTCTATATTTCCTGGACTACAATATTCGACAATTTACAACAAGACAAATAACGCAAAATTATCATACAACGTACGCTTCTTCAAGTTTACGTGCCGCTGTAATTCATACATAAATAAATACATTAGGCTTACGAAACGACTCACTAGTGAAATTTATTAAAAATCGATCGAACGAAATCTCCTTACCTAAACCTTACAACCTAAATCATTTATTACTCGAAGAGGTGCTATCATTCAAAGCGAACCCGTCCTTGTTGATGTAATACGTCACCAAATTGCTGAAGTAAGTCCTCTTTTTCTGAATCTTACCGTTCTTGCAATTCTTCTGGAACGTACCCGAGAAGGTCCGCGTGCAAGGGTGCACTTCTCCATTGCTGATGCTGTATTTACATGTCACCTCGCCCTCGGACATGGATTTATCAGTCGAGGTGATGGACGAGCTGAACGAAGAGTCCATGATGCCGTTCCATCTCGGGAAGACCTTGTATTTATCTGGAAGATGTTTGAGGTGTTAGATACGTGGACAATGCGGATAGAGCATCCATATGTTGGTGGCTTTACAAAGGGGATAGTTTCATGTTTGAGCTGAGGTTACATCCCCTATTACTTGACACAGTCCTCCCTTTTCCTTACCGTTCCTAACCCTGTTGCAATCGCCCTTGGGCGAATCATGCCTACAGAAAAGGTTCTTCTCGTCTGCATATCGCCCGTTCCTGCTGAGCCTCAACGGGTTCACGACGTCACCCATGTCGCCGTAGAGCGGCGCGAGGATGTTGACAGTGAAATCCTTGTCCTTGTCGGGGGACGCCATGCTGCCCTCCCCACCGGACATCTTCGACTTGCCGCTATGGACCATGCCCCTGATGAGCGGCACGACCTTCTGCAGCTCCTCCGACCCGTACGACATCAGCCCGCATATGAAATCCTTCACGATCGGTTGGTCCGCGCCGTCGTCCGGCTCGACGGGCGTGCACGTGGTGCCCGTCTTCTCCGCGTCGTCTTCCTCCTGCATCTGCTGGATCAGCGACTGCCTATTGGACGCCTCCTCCGGGTGTTCCTTAGCGAGCTTGTCCCTGATCAGCTTCAACTTCTTGACGTTGTCCTGGTTGAGCGTCGACCTCCTGGATGGTTGCTTGTCCTCGCGTCGCTGCACCTCCTGGGGCTGCCGCTGCTGCTCGTTCGACGAGTCGGTAGAGCAGCTGATCGAGAAGGTGTACTTCTCGTATTTGTCGTCGCTGCTCGACGATTCGGCGGAACAGTCGCACTGAACCCCCTTTGAGGCGAACAGGCCTAAGATGCCTTCGGTCGCCTCGCTGGGGCCGGACAGCTTGTCTGCGGACGAGAGATGGAGTCAAATTTTAATGAGCAGATGCGTAAGGACTGGCAGAGCCTTGGCACAAACCGGCCTGATAAAAAGGTTACGGCAGCAGCAACTTCTGCCCCCGGGCCTGTTAGGTTTATGGGAAGACGAAGATTTGCTCCCTCTCCCTATAACGGTGCGATCAATCACAAGTTATTGGAACTGAAATGAATGAGGTAGTGGAGCTCACAAAACAGTTTTCAAACGCTACGACAGATGAAGAGATTCAAAGATGGGTCTTGGGGGGTGAACATGCAATAGGAACGGTGACGTATTGGAGAGTTCGAATGAAGAGAGTGAAGGAGAACATGACAGTGATAATATGACATACGGCGAAGCGGTGAATTACTTTACTAAATGCACAAAGTGGACAAAGAACGACGGAGAAGATTCCAGCCACATCAGATGCAAAACAGAGTTAAGAAGTTACAAATGGATGCTTTAGAAAGACGAATTTCGCCATAAGGTTACACATACTTAGCGTCGTTCTGCTCGTCGCTGCGCCATTTTCCTTCTTGTGGTGCGGGTGGTGCATGGAGACCTGACTCTTCAGCACCTGTACGCCCCCAGGGTTGATATACGTTTGAAAGAACTCCGGATCGATGGTCCTCAGCAGCACGTTCGAGGCCGGAATGTCCAAACCTCCTGGGTCGTGAGAACTCAGATTCGGCACGACCTGATAGGACCTGAGGACCTCCTCCTTGCTGTACGAAACTCGGAAGCGAGACAGAAAGTACCTAAATATACGAACGAACGTACCACGTGAATTTACTTACTAGTTTCCAAATTTATTTCGGTGTCGCTATGCGAGCGTACGATGGGCAGCCTCGTCCTCTGCGCAGGCCTAAAACCGCACAAGCACAATTACTAAACCCAAACCCCGCGTTCGTCGTCACCTCGGGACTTGCTTGGGGATCGCGCCCTCCTCGCTCGTCTTACGCTGAGCCTCCTCCTTCCAGGCCGACAGACTTTCCATGGGGAAACTCTTCAGGGACCACGTGCTCATGTCCGCATGACCGGAGGCGATAGAGTGGTTTACGCTCGTCCTGGGTCTCCTTATCCAGGCCGTCTCCTCGTACTCCTTCTCTTCGACCAGCGCCCCTCTCACACGTAGGAGGGTGGGGGTTATGGAGAGTAACGGCTGCCTGTCTGGATTAGGGGTGCGAACCTCGAAGTAACCGACGTGGGGCTACAAAATACAATCAATGAGAATTGTCAGTGACTTGACTATGAAATTAAAACAGCAAACAACCCATGAATGTACCTGCGCGCTCTGTTTCAGCACGTGGGTGTCACCATCTTCGTCGATGTAGAGCGACAGCAGCTGCTCGACCTGCAGCGTCCTGGGGATCGAGACCTCGGGCAGGATCTGGACCGAGAGGTTCTCGCTCTTGACGAGGATGCGCGGCCGGTGATCGGCCTGCTGGGCCTTGTCCGACGTCGTGACGGCGACTGTGCGACAGGCGTCTGCGTCGGTCTGGGTATGGACCTCCTCGAACGGGCGGCTCCGGACGGGCTCTCCCCAGGGGGAGGTCTGCATCGTCCTGTCCGTCACGGCAGGCCGGTCGGTGTTGGTGCAGCTCGTCGCGAGGGGCGCTGCGAAAGGCCACGACCCTCGTCAAAAATCAACATTTTCCATCGCGAACAATAATACTTCATATAGCATTTATTGGTTGAAATTGACTTCCCTATCGATTTCTGTGGTTATCGATTGATTGATCGATTGACTCACCTCCCGGGGGATCGCTCCTCTTCGACGTCTCCGACTTGGCCGACTCGTCCGGCTCCGAGTTCTCGATGATGGTGTTGAGCTTAGCCTGCAGCAGCTCGAACTCGCCCTCGACGTCGGCGTCGGCCACCGTCGCGACGGGGCTCGTCCTGAACCGCTCCGGAGACTCCTGCGGCTCCTCGCGCCGCCTCGTCTTCGGCCTCTCGGCGGCGGTCGTCGAGTCGCTCGTCGCCGTCGTCGTCTCCGAGGGGGCGCTCTCGACGTGGCCCCCGTGCCTCTTCTTCGTCTTGATCTCCT
This sequence comes from Cryptocephalus primarius, assembly GCA_963576515.1. Classification (NCBI taxonomy): domain Eukaryota; kingdom Metazoa; phylum Arthropoda; class Insecta; order Coleoptera; family Chrysomelidae; genus Cryptocephalus; species Cryptocephalus primarius. The sequence continues at coordinate 14,856,289 of OY754944.1, read as the reverse complement.
GCAGCGTCTGCGTGACGCGCCTGATCAGCATGTTCGCCTTCTCGATCTTTCTGCTGACCGACTCTTCGGAGCTCGAGTCGCCGGTGTCGAGGCTCGAGGCGGTAGTCTTCGAGCATTCGCTCTTCTTGGACGGAGTCAACGTTCTGGAAGAAAACAGGAAGATAAGTAATATATCCGGGGTTATTCACTGCGCAACTGCACAAGTACCATCAAACGGAATTAAGTAAAGATCTACGTCATTAATAGCGCCTTGCAATAAACAATATACAACATACCATATTGATACGTAAAAAAGCGTAGTAGTTGCAGAATACTAAGTCTATGACCTTTAATACAATAAAATCACTGGCACAAAAGACACCCGTTATAGTCCTCCCCCTTCCAGATGAGATCCCGATTCAAGCTAGTTCCCAACTCTCCCCTACTTGGGGCTTGGGCAAACCACCGATATATGCAGCTTCGAATTCAAAAGCGTATCTTGTGTTGGCAATAACGAGCGATGTTGTCGCGACACATCTTAACCTAGCCTAAACATACTTGTGATTATTGTGTTATAAACTGTACACCACCGGACCTTCCATGTGGAAGCTATAGCAACATCCATGGGTACGGAGTGGCTATTCTAGCGTATTACCAAAAAATAGTGTATATCAAGCACTACTGATAGTACCGTTATCCCTGAAACGAGCCCATGGTAAGGCTCGGGGTGCTGAGCACAATAAAACAAGAACATCTAGACATAAATCTTTATTTCACATCAACTATATCGCATAAATTGTACAAGCTTGATTTTTTTTTATTACTATCATATATTTAATCCGTTTAAACAAATATTATATAGTCGTTATACAAATTAACCAACTATGGCTATACAAATCTGACATTGTCAATACAAACTTTTTTCACATCTGTGCATGCACTATCACAAATTCATCTTTTTCCCTCGTAAACGAAAGAGCTTCAAAAAAGTATTTACAATTGAAAGCGTCCAAGGGGCCTACGGGAATGAGGGAAAAATCGCTCCCTTGCCCACTACAAAAAGACAAACAAGGAAACATAGATAGAGATCTATTTCAGCTAGAAGAGAAAGGTGAAGTTCTTAGAGGGATCGATGGAATTCGCAGTTCCCGGTAAACCAGCACGGGATAAGTAAAACGTACCCAACGAACTAACTACCAGAAACGGAGAATTCCCCAAAAAAGTAGTCCGCCGGTCAAGTTTCGACCCGATCAAGATTGGATGTAAATGAGGACCATGTAACACACCTAAAACCGTGTCAAATCCCCAACCTTGATCCGTTGGGCAGTCCTCACGAATCAAATTAAAAACCAAGGTGACCCGTATCGGTATTAATTACCAATCATCTCGTATGTACAGCGTGGATCTCTCTCTCTCTCTCTCTCTATCTTTCATTCATTCTCTCTCCCCATTCGTCGTAGTAAGTACGGAGGCGCGTCAAGACACCGAAGTTTGCTAAAATAAATATAAAACCTCACTAAAAACAATCATTACACGCGGTAGAATATGACAATAATATTATGTATAAAGATGGGAAGTTACGTTCGACAGTTGACCTAACGTGGCGCGCCTCAAGAAAGCCTTCCGAAGCACTCCGTTTAGAATACAGAGCTTCATTAATAATCGTTCTTAAATTACCAGCGAGTTTTGTAGTTCCTATTTACGAAGTCGATTACTTCATAGTTTGACTAGTGTACGTTATGAATATTTTGATAAATAAGAGCGAACGGCCGACAAGAAATTAACAGCGTTTTTACTTTTAAATCAGACCGATTTGCTATGTCGTTTATTAAATATTAACCAGCTGATGAATATACAATATTTACAGCTTTCCTCAACTAGGCGATTAATGTTCCGGTGCTAGTTGCGCACAAATCAATAAGTAAAAAACAATGGATAAAACTTAGTCTAAGCCTAAAATAGTTTGTACAATATTGGATGTTAAATTAAGTGCGTTATTTAATGTTTCTTAAATAGTCGCTATTTACAATCTGTATCGTACAATATTTACAGAATACCAAGAGTCCGATCCACAACGAAAAATGAACGGAAATAAGAATCCTCTCCTCGTTTACATCCGCGTACTAATCAAAGATGTTATGTACAATTTCGGCGACTTTAGCCAACAATACTAAATTAATCAGCAATCAATTCAGTACACATCTCTATTTTTATATGATTTTTGTGTGTTTTATTAATATATTCCCAACCACAGCCGTACATATATGTAATATATCCGCTCTCTCGAGTTACAACAATCGATCGATCCAGAATATTTGTATGTGTGTTTACGTTTTGTTCCGGTTCCTCTCGCAATTTTTCCATATTTTTATTATTTTTTTATTTATTTATCTCCACCGGTTCGTCCTCGTCAGCTCGTCGGTGTCGAGTCCGGGACGACAAAAAGGTACCATTTCGATTTCTCAGAATTTCCCCCGTTCCGGTTAAGACTCCCTCTCCTTCTTCACTTTGTAGTCCTCGCCGAGGATCGTCGCTATCTCGCCCTGCATGAACGCCCAGGGGACGTTCGAGTTCGCCAGGGGGCACTTCTCGCCGCTCGGGCAGTACACCTAAAATATAATAACACGTTTAGAAAGGCAAAAGGTACGTGAGTCATGCATGTTCGGCAACAACGTTGGAATTGCTTTAAATCTTTAGGGGCAACGTTTATCCCTTCGGATGGTTCGGAAGAATTGTCAGGGTTTCTATCTTTCGTAGAACTTCTACCACAAATTCAAACTTTTGAGGATACGACGATTATCTGGAATATCCAGCTTCAAAATTTAGGAAAGTTGGTTGTCCTGGAATTCCTACAAATTCAAGGTTTAGGCATCGAATTACAATTTTCATTATGGAGGGGTTCCCGAGGGTCCACATTTTGAGAACAAGCGGTGGCTATGCCTGGAATTCAAATTTTTAAGTACAGCGTTAAGCCTGAACAGCTGGAAACAAGTATTAGGTGTGTCAGGATTTCTATCCCTTTATACGAAGTTCACACTACGACTTCTATGTGAATTCAATGGTTCTAAAGGGAAAGCTGGGTTTTCGTAGAACTTCTACCACAAATTCAAGCTATTGGGGATATGACGATTTTCTGGAATATTCAGCTTCAAAATTTAGGTAAGCTGGTCGTCCTGGAATTTCTACAGATTCAAGGTTTAGACCTCGAATTACAATTTAGAAGACGGTTCACATTTTGAGAAAAAGCTTTGGCTACGCCTGGAATTCAAATTCCTAAGTACAACGTTAAGCTTGAACAGCTGGAAACAAGTATTAGGTTTTGCACCCATTTAAGTGTTCGATAATGGGGTCTCCTATGATTTATACGACCTCAAGTTTTCACAAACTTGATGTTCCTTACAAATTTCCTGAAGATTCTTTAGGTTTCCCTAGGGTTACTACTAGGCAGGCCTTCCTAGGCATAAGAACACCGTCTTGTCTAAGGACATCTAGCAGGATTTTAGGATTTTCATTGGATTCATTTATTTCGCTTCAAGGTCATCCGAAAAGTCGCAGCGATAACGACAAAAGTGAGTGTGCCTTTTTCCCTATTCGCTCTTCCCATTTTCGGGTCGCTGCCGTACCTCTGATCCGGCCCCCTGCCTCTTGATGCTCTCCCTGCTGCACGGGAAGCAGAACTTGTGGTGCGGCACCGACGGGCACTGCACGAAGTGCGTGTCCTCGAGCCTCTCCTGGCAGAGGGTGCACTTGAGGGTCGCCGTCGCCGTCGGGGTGGTCGGCACGTCGCCGCCGGTCGTCGTGAGGCCGCCGTCGCCGCCGCCGCCCCCGAGGTTACCCGCCTCGGTGGAAGTAACCGAGGTGGTCGAGGAGACGTGCCGGGAGCCGGAGGACCGACGGCCACTGGAAGAGCCTGCTGGAACAAAGGGAGGAGGCGTCACGTGGTGGACATGGGGGGAGTTCGTGTGCTTTCGGCCGGAGAGCTGGTGTCGAAAGGACGGGAGTTTAGCACCGAACTTAGAATCGTTTACGATGATTCTTCGACACCACCTACACCTTCTCCTTTAGCACGTATAGAGTCGCCAAGGATCGAAGTTTACCTGTGGAGTTCGGCGAATGCTGCGAGCCCCTCGACGCCGACCTGGGGGCGGCGTTGGTCGGGGGGCTGCCGCCGGTCGACCTGGGGCTCCCTGGGGGCAGGTTGTCGGCGACGGACATGAGGGCGGCCATCGGGCTCTGGCCGGAGCCGCCGCCGCCGCCGCCCCCGCCGCCGGACGACGGCTGGTTCTGCTGCGTCGTGCCGGCGACGTTCGCCTCCGGGGGCGAGCCGGTCCGGTTCAGGGGCGAGCCCAAGGAGGCGCCGCTGTTGGTGCTCGCCACGGACACCGGCGCTGAAAATACATCCGAGACTTCGTTGAGAAACTAGATGGGTGGAGATCGGCGAATGCTTAGGTTAGGTTAGGTTAAATTAGACTAGATTAGGTTAGGCTAGTGTGAAAGTATGAAATTAGGTTAGGTTAGGTTAGATTTGTCGTGAAACTAGGAGATTAGGTTAGGTTAGGTTAGATTAGTGTGAAACTAGGAGATTAGGTTAGGTTCTGTTAGATTAGGTTGGTGTGAAACTAGCAGATTAGGTTATGTTAGGTTAGGACCATGTCGGAAAAAGGAACAGGGGTACAAGGAAATAAGACGTTTGAGGAATTAGCGAATTAGAGGAAAATTAGCGCTCCAGGGCTAATGAATTTTTGACAAATTGTCCATTTCATCGGTTTTTCCAGGTTTTCTCCGCGAAAAGTGCCGAGACTTCTTATCATCTTCGATTCATTTTATGTAAAGTTTTATGATCCGTCTGCTGTTCAATTCTACCCACCAAACCAGCTTTTTCTTCCCTCTACAAACTGGCCTATAAACACACCCAATATCGATTACGTAAAACCAACCGCGTTTATTAAACAAAATACTTTTGTTATCTTATCGGCCCGCGAAAAACACGTCCGGCGGGTATCGACGAGAGCCACGTGACCGGATCGTGCGGATCGATCACGACTTTCGATCATCTGTTTTTGTTAGTAATTATTGTTTAACTGATCGATACGGGCGAGGTTAAAAGAGTCTCGCGGAACGTTCCGTGGGACGCGCGAATGATGAATCACTGCTGTAATATCTGCATTACGTAATACGTACGATTTCAAACGGCTAAACCGTAAGGCTATCCAAATGGAAAACGCACAGTATGTAAATGTAGCTTTCCTATAGGACGCGCTGCGACCTGTTTCATTAAAAGAGCATCACGAGACGAGACGGACGTGAATTTAAGTTCTCTTTCCCGTTTTTTTTTTAAATTGAGAGCACGTTGGCCAAGGACACGGCGCTCTTCTCTCGTGGACTCTGGCCTATTTACATTTACAAATATTTTCGCGAGAATCTGTCAGGTTGTTATGCCACCCCTTGTAAAAAAAACATTTGGTGTAATCTGATCATCCGAAACCGATCATCTCTTTCTCGCGACTCCTACAGACAGTCCTTACGATTACTTGATTTGTTATATTTGCTCACACTTTTGTACTGCAAGAACCACGGTTTTCCGCTGAAAGTTTGTGTTTTGAGCACCGTCGTGAAGGCTTTTCACATTTCAGCCGTTTTCAAAATTATTTATTTGATTTTTCGGACGTTAATCATTAATCGTTCTTCCGCCCACCTCGCGTTTTCCGCCTAGTCCGAGCCGTCATCGCGCGCAAATAAATATCAAAGGCGTTTTTCTCCTTGAAGGAAACTCCAACTGCGCAATTTATCTCTGTAGAATTTTTTTCCTCGTTTAATTATTCCACGTTAATCGTCGTCGAGATGTCGATTCGAATCGCGTGAGTCATCATGGTTGTCGGTTTCTCATGGTTTCGTCGATTTCATAGGTTTTTCATAGGTTTTCGGCAGTAGAGGCCGGAACGCGTGAGAGCGAAGGGGAAAATTTCCGTGGGACACCCGGTACAGGTGATTTCGAGCGCAGATGCGCAGGAAACGGGGACGATTGAAAGGGGACGAGAGACACGTTAACCTAGTTAGGGGGTTGGTGGAAAAAATTGAGGGCGAGAGGTAAACTATGGCGGTGACATCCGAAATGATTTTACCTGCTAAAGGCAGGCATGGTGGAATGGTGCAGTGACCGTTTTGTGGCATTGACGCACCACCACCAGGCGTTATTAGCCCAGAAGGGATCTGTTTTGGTTTTAACGTTTCACGCAGACATGCTAATTTTTGCTTAAATATCTCGGGAATGATGTTGGAAATAATTATATGCGCCAAGAAATCTAAAAAATGGATTTTTTCATCTTTTTTCACTTATAACTCGTTAACTGTACAGGCTAGAGGTTAATGCAAGAGGAAAAAAAGTTGCGTAATTCAATTTTTCACAAGAAACGTCCAGCTCTAGTAAAAAAATTCAATATTTTTGTTATAAAAATGGCAAAATTTCGCAAAAATATTGGAAAAATTGGGCTTTTCTCAAAAAAAAATTTGTGTGAATTGGAAACTGGACCACTAGAAGCCGAGATACTGCCATTTTTGAGCGCTGCGCGAATTTGTAGTCGCAGGATTGGCCGACACTACGGCTACCCCCACCACGTCTTCCGACAGAGTAACTTATATCGTGTTTCCAAGGAGCGCAAGTTTAGGAAAGTTTTTCGGATTTCGCACATCACCTTTATCCGCAATTAACAACATCCGCAAATACCTTGTTTTAATCGATGGAGTTACTGCGATAACCGACAAGTCAAATATGAACAGGTTTTAGCGACAATGACGCAAACCAAAGTGCAAACATCGACGTTTCCTACGAAATTCCTTGGATTTTACACGTTTCCTTGCCTAAATAGGAACGGCTGATCGAGAATTACTTAACCTAAGTCAATGATCGTACTCTTGGGGCAGTCAAAAGAGGGTATTTTTCATGTACCGGGGAAAAAATTTCAGTTATCGTAGACAGTCCTTGCGTTTTCACCCGTGTTTCAATAATTGATAGCGGCCACCCGGTATGAGCGGTGTCAGAACAAAAGGTCCGAAGAAGCAGAAGAAGAAATCCGGCGCTTAAGCGAGTAGGTATCGAAAAGTCAGTGGCGTTTCGCGTTTTCGACAGAAAGGTTGGAAAATACAAGGAGTTCTCGGTAATCGCTAACCTCCTTGTATGATCACCTTAGAACCTGTCATGGTACGGGAAATTGAAGCGCAATTCAAGACTTTCTGGTGGCTTCAAAGCAGAAATCTGCGAATTATTCAAGATGGGTCGTATGAAACAGCTGCAGGAAGCAGGATGATAATACAGAGAAAAAACGAAGGATACACGACCTTGTACCTTTGCACGCCATTAAGGGAAGGTCATAAGCGAACGTTCAGCAAGACCATCCAATCACTCACTCAGTCAAGACCAAATTTCGACGTTTTTCCTTCGATCTACGGCCGTTTAAACGACCTAACCGGGTCTTGAACATTTTCTCTTCATCGCCGTCTACTTGTCCAATGACATCCACCTGACCTTGTCTCAGAGAGCGAGAGAACTTTCTCACGGTAGATGCACGAGGAGGGGAAACGGGCATTTCTCGTTGCAACCGCTCCTGCTCCTCTTCACTCTGCTGCACTCGGCCTGCCAGCGAGCACCGATCTAAAAAGATCACTCCTAGTATATACAAGTGTACGATTTACAGGGAAGCAACAGGGCAAAATCATCCTAATCCAGGATCTCTCCTACTGTCCCGAAAACGGTGGTTCCCGAATAAGAGGCCTCCAGTGGCGTTGGGGTTGCACCATTCCATCCCTTCGCAGGCGAACATATGAAATATGGTCTCGATTAGCACGGTGGGTCATTCAAAATTCTATGAAGCTGGAGAAAATCGTTAGCGTTGTACAGTACGTGGGTGCGCCGTAAACGACAATCCCTGCAAAAACACGGCGATGCAATGGAAAATTCTAGCTTTAATGACATACAAAAAATAAGGAATAATATTTTTTGATATTAAGCGTCAAATACAACGTGCACGTCTGCCTGAAAACCTCTGAAGAAACATTAAAAAATTTGGCCAACGAATGATTTAACACCTGAGAACAGTTTCTCCTTGTTTGTGACGTTCAATTCAAAATTGCTCCGATTAACCCATTAAGAGGATCAGCACTAAACGTACGAGGGTAGTTTGATACGTTCGAAATGTATCGAGCTAAAAGGAGGTTAGGTTATGTAGAAAAATAAGTGATTTTTTGCCCAAAAAAATCATTTCTTTCCAAAGTCCCCGACATACCACCCTTGTATTCCAAAAGTATGGCAGTACCGGGCCAATTAATTAGAAACAACGAAACCCACCTTCGCTGGGCTCTAAACTTGGGCAATTTTTCTCTAAGAAACCCACTTGGCGCGTCCCCCGTCTCGACGCACATGCGCTTTGGTGACCTTCGGTTAACTGTTTTTCCCGGCGTGGGAGTCGTCAGGAGAACGCCGGCAACGTGGCCGCCGCTACGTCTGGCGATACGTAACGACGTAGAAGAAGAGGACGGAACAGGATAATTACCCGCGGAAAAGAGGAGGATAGACAGAGACAGAGAAAAGGGGGGGACCGGGTAAGTAATAAAATCCACTCCGGTCGCATTCCCGCACGACACGATTCGACGCGGGCGCTCTGTCATTGCTTACGTCACGACGGGTTTACATTTGCACATAACGTTGCGTAAAAGGAGGTCACGTGAGCGCGCCCCGGTCGCGATCGGCGAAAAAAATATAAAACCGCGCTTTTTCGGTCAGGCAAAATGGCGGCGAAACGACCGCCATCTTGCGAAACTTGGATAGCGCACTGGTAATGTTATTCGCAGATGTGACGCTACTTCGGAGCGACGCAGTGGCGCGCTTACGAGATTTTCATTCAGTAGTGGAGCGGAGGCGACCAAGTGCTGTCTAGCTAAACGAATCGGTCCGACTATACACAGCCAAGGCTAGTTTGATGGGTATAAGAACATTTCAAGAACCTGAAACTTTAACATCAATAACATTAACTTTTCTTGGTTACTTTGGTTCATATCGCATCGTCTAAAGAGAAATTTTAAGTTGCGCAACCGCACTAAACCAACCCATTTCCAAGAGTGCGAGTCCGTGAGTCTTTGCTTCGCTCGTAGGGGTCCCGGGACCGTCCCTGGCCGGCTCGACGGGGCCGAAGCTACGATGTACGTCATCTTAATTACGCCCGACGGATCGAGCGTCTCGCGCGAAAGACTGGAAAAAAAAATGGAATGGAACGAAAGAAGTGTCACACAACGGTACGTTCGGATAGCGCGAGAAAAACCGGGCCAACGAGAAACGAGAGGGAAAAAGAGAGAGAGAGAGAGAGAGGAGAGAGAATCCGGAGGATGCAGCGCAGTCGTGATTGGATGGTGATGTACCACAGAACTGATAATACGTTGAGCTTCTTCATTAACTCTTTATTTATATAATTGAGGTGGTTGGCAAAACTCGAATGTATCCCTCTAGAGACATTACCGACAAGCCATCTACAGATTCACAGATTCTAGGCAGAAGATTCTTGACACTAGTTGGTAGGTATAGGTACCAAAGCCCAAATACCCAGTGCTCGATAATGCGCAATCCTGCTACATTCTATAGCATCCAAGGAGGAGGATGCAGAAACTAGCCGGTACTAGAATGTGCTAGGATTTGGTATGGGCCTGCAATATCGCAAAAAGACCAAGATAGTAGTCAGTCTGCTAGCTAGCATTGTGTGCTAGAACCATAGAACGCATGAGGAATGAATGAGGCGTCCATGAAAACTGAGATGCGACACTAGGAACTAGGGATGTTTTAAGACGTGAACTGCAGTGGTCTTCCAGAATATTTATAGGAGCACAGTAAACGATAAACCGCCCAATACCTCTCGATTTATGTTCCAAAAAATGTAGGCCGTGACGAAACGGTAGAGCATTGAACGTCGCGCTGGCAACGTCGCCTTGTGAAAGCTACACCGTTGGTGATGCAGTCAGCAGACGGAGTATTTGTGTATGTGTGTATGTATGCGTGTATCGTATAAACAGGTACACAAGAAGAACGAAAAAGGAAGAAAGAGAAGAACGAGCAATGCAGACGACGGTAGAGACCGGTTCGTAAAGGACCAGACCGGACCAGACTGACCAAATTTTTTAAAGGGGGGGTTACGAAATTGTAGCATCGCTTCGCCACCTTTCAAGTCTGGATATTTTCAATTAGTTTCTAAGGGATTTCACATTCAAATGTTCTTAAGTGCCCCTTGGCGGAGGCGAGAAGATTTTGTGACTATCGAGCAGCTTATCTGAGGTTCCACCAAGGCCTCCTCGAGTATTCCTTAAGAGATGCCTTAAGGGCCTATAAATTTGGCCCTATCGAATACAGACGGCACAGTAAGGTTGGAAAGGTTACAGTAAGGTACTGAGGTTCGAAAAATCCACAAGGCGCGATTGTAAATTCGCCCGGCAGGGCCCGAGGCGCTTGGCGCGTGCACCTCGACAGACGTTCGTTACCTAATCGTCGAGATTCTTCGGGAAAGGTCACGGTCGCCTCGCCTTCTTCCCTCCTTCATTTTCTCCCCCGGAACGCCGTTCGGCACCGCGCGCGCGGCCTGATTTTTCCCGAAAGCACCGCCGAACGGCCCTGCCGCGCAAACCGTTCGTTCACCTCGTAACGGAGGCAGACACACACACGCGCACGTTACGATACCACACTACTGTTAAGTTATGCGCGCAACGGTTCGTCTCCCCTCGGCACACGGAGAAAGGCGAGAAACATGGTCAATGTCGAGCGGCGTGAACGCGTCGAAAGGAAACGCGACGATTTCTATTCTAGTGTACGAGGCGCGCAGGCGCAGAGGGGCGCCCTTATTTCTGTTCTGTGTTCTCACCTACGACGGAAATATCGCGTCGTAGGCGGGGAGGTTACAAATAACACGTAGCCTGGGGCTCTGCACCGCCACCGACGGTGGCGCCATCTGGCGCAGCCCGATTACGAACCAATCGGTAGTACACTCGAGCCTTATTCAATTGATAAGAACCACGAGGAGCTACAGGCACGTGAAACACTCGACAAATTGCAGTGAACACGACGGGTGGTGTCGAGGGGTAAAGGACTATATCACTTACTAATGACACCAACATTCCCTATCAAAAATCGCGAGTACCAAGCCTATTTATAATTCGACGGCCGTACGTAGAAAAACTCGATAAGTATCGCCTTTGGTAGGCGATCCACGATCGATCGTTGGTCGTCGGGAGATGGCGCGCGCGTCGTCGCCGCCGGTACGTGACCGGAATACGGGCGATGACGTCACAAGGTCTACCTTAAGACCGTTTAAGGTTCCTGTGCGTAAGTACGGCGACAATAAAAATTCGAGCGGGGCCGCTAATTTCCAACTCGAGGCGGGCTCGGAATAGTAATTGGAGCTAATGAGGTCGGGCGGGCGTCCGAACGAATTAATGCCGAGAATGGCTTCGAAACGCGAGGCTACACTAAAATGTACTCTTGTTGTGTGCTCTGCGCATGCCTGAGAGCCAATCTGACGAGATCACAATGAATTTCTTTACTGTTAAGACGCGGGGGGAAATTTAACTATATCGGTGCGCCTGTATTCACAATTGATACGACAACACACGTGTGAAATGAAAATTGCTCCTTATTTGTTTATTTACCTACCATAACCTAACCTAAAACGTTTCACTTTCACGGCGTAAAGCAATTGACAATTGACAGATCTTGTCAGATTGGCTCAGGCATGCGCGGCTTTAACACTTTACTGTGCTAATGCGAGGACCGCTTAACTGGGGGTTGTTAGGAGTCCATGTGGGTTCAGAACCCCTAATAGCCCAGTTTATAGAGCGAAAAAAAGAGCTATTTTGGTAGATATAATTTAACAGCAGACAGAGCAAAAAACTTTGTTTAAAATGGATCAAAGATGTCTAAAACCTAGACAAATCTGAGCCTTTGCGTTTTTTAAATGGTAAAAATTTAAAAAAATAGGACTTTTTCAGTTTTTACACCACAGAGTGAAAACTATTGGCGGAAATGCCATACGTCGAACAGACGATTCGTATGGAATTAAAAAATCTTCAAAATGAGAGTTTCTAAAAGGTTTTCGGAGCATTTTTCACCGAGAAAACTTGAAAAAACCGTTAAAATGGATCCTTTTCCAAAAATTCACAGCTTTGTCCAGTTTAAAGCTGAGGCGCTAATTTTGGGTGAAATGTTAGGCTATTATGTCTACTTTAAGCATGCAAAAGTCAACTAACAGTCTCAAAAAGTCCAACATTAACAGAAAAAAGACAGATTAAAAAAATTTAAATTCCCTACACTAATTCCCGCACTATTTACACACAACCTACGTTTCTAAAAGATCATGAATGGACTGAATGTAGTGCCTTTTGCCTTGGAGGTAAATTCCATAGAAACGTCAAACCTTCCGGGAATAAATTCTTTAAAAAGCAACAAAACATACTACGGCAAGGACGGGATCCTTCTTGGAAATCTAATTTCTGGAAAAGTAATAGAAACAAACCGTAAAATGAATATTCCGAGAATTTCAAGCTAATTCCTGGTCAGTTCGACCCACATTTTAAATTCAGACGAGAATTTCTGGAAATCCTTTCTTCCTGGAAATATTCGCACATTCTAAGAAGCTTTGGAGGATTTAAAGACCATTTAAACAATACAGATTCCAGATTTTTCCTATACTACCTCTACGTTATTGATATTGAAACGATTTATATTCAATTTCAAGACTAATACAACGTCGATTTCTTTGAAAATTGGGATTTAGGTAGTATTTATAACTTTCTTCGAAGTTGTACTTGTGCCTAAGTGTGGTTTTTTCATAGGGGTGGAAGCCACCCTTTCTAAGGGGTAAAATTTCTTTAATCAAAATAAACCCGGAAATCGATAGATTGAACAATTCTAAGAAACTTTTGTCCTATAATTTTTCTTGTAGAGTTGATATTTTTCGAATTATCCGCGACTGAAGCCACATTTTTCATCGAAAAACCAAGTGTTTTTTAACCGTTTCGCAGGAATAACTTGAAAAATTTTCATTTCATCGGAAAAAACGATCAGAATAAAAATGTAGCTAATAAAAAAACAAAGAGATTCGTTTTTGAATCACCTCTGTAGACCCAATAAGGGCAGAGTTATTGTTCGTTGAAGGCTGGTTATTTTTCGAAAAACCCGAATTTGAGAATCTCCAACCTTCAACAACTTGAAAATGGTGAAATTTTTGGGGAAAACTCAACAACCTTTTTAAAGTACACAAAAAATCTTTAAAACGAGCACTCATAAAAGTGTCCGCATGAGAAAATTGCCTGATTCATAACAAAAATAAGGTAACACCTCTCTTTTTTTTTATAGTAACAAAAATTGAAGGAGATATGGAGATTGGCTATGGCTATTGAAGGGATATGAGAACGACACCCTTTTTAAAACTACGGGTTGTAAAAACTTTTAACTAATTTGATATTAGAGCGCTTGGAATTCCCTGCAAGATGCATTTTTCAAAAAGCTTCTAGTTTGGAAAATAAGGGAATAATCGTCGAAAAAAAATTGAATTTTGTTTTATTTCGGAGCACGAATTTTGGAGCACAGCTACAAAGGCCGAAGCGAGCAACATCTGGCATACGGTGAAAGTATTATAACGGTTTTCTGTAATCTGTGTGTGTATGTATGTATTTTATATGAGACTCGAATTGTGGTACGCGTTACCCGGACCCCGATTGTAAGATGAAGTGGCTTAAAAATTGTTGTCCGCTCGTAGTGACAGGGTATTTACAAATGTTAAATGGACCGTACTTAGAGTACTTAGACAACAACAGGGGCTTCAAGAACTTACAAACTTTGAAAGAACTTGTTCCCATTGATGGGGCAGTTTTCATCCCTATAACATAAAAAGCACACTTCGACACATGTCCGGCTTTGAAGTGCGAGTAAGTAGAGCTCGAGTCCAAATTTCCACGAAAATCGACGTCGATTCCGAAAATCCCTCAAGGTGCTTTACCCCCGACGACCGGACTATATGACCAAAAATTAGAAAAGCCGTTTACCGCTCGGTTTGAACGCCGTCCCGGCGTCGAAGGACGCCGTCCTGATCGGGTGCTTCTCCTGCTTGAAGGGCCTCGCCTCGCCGGCCACGACGAAGGACTGCGCGAGCGACACGGCGGGCAGCGAGTCGCCTCGCGTGAGCGGCGGCCGCCCCACCGCCGACGCCGGGTGCTCCTCCACGGACATCATCCTCTTGACGTCGCCGTTCGAGTGGTGCAGCGCGTGGTGGTCGTCGTCGTCGACGCTCGACGCGGACAGGCCGCGCTTGACGCCCTGCTGCTGCTGCTGGGCGGCCATGGCGGCGGCGGCGGCCGCGGCCGCCCGCCCGTTCGCCGAATGGTGGTGCGGCATGGGGTGGTGCGCGGTCGCGAGGTGCGCGGCCTGGGGCAGCCGCACCGTCGCCCTGCCGACGAGCGCCTCGTGCTCCTGCTCGCCGCGCGACGGGCCGCCCCGCGGCTGCTGCGCCGCCTGCTGCGTCGCCTGGTACTCGGCCAGCATATTCGAGCGCGAGTGGTGCAGGGCGCCGTACGAGCCCGAGTGGTGGGCGGCTGCGACCTGCTGCTGGTGCTGCTGGCGGCTCGACGTCGCGACGCCGACCTCGCCGTTCTGGTGCTCGACGCGGGTCTTCGCGTGCACCGACGTCGACGACGAGGAGGAGCGCTGCTGCTGCTCCTGGAAGCCGTGGGCGCGCTTCATCTGCCTCGCCGTCTCGAGGACGACCTCGATCCTGTCGGCGCCCTCGTAGTTAACGCAACCCCTGCAGACCGCCTCCGAAAAGTCGTGCACCATCGCCCACGGCATGCGGGGCAGGTCGCACAAGTAGCACTGTTGCCGCTTCGCCTGCTGGATCTGCATCACCGACATCTCTCTCTCTCTCTATCTCTCGTCCCCTCACAGGCTACAACGTCCCATTTAAACGGACCGGACCGGGAAAACGCGGACTACTCTCACTACTCCCTAACGTGGACTCCTAACTCCCTGACAACTCCTCACTTCCCTCGCCGTGTCCGATCTACTCCATCTCACTACTACGCCTACCGTGTTAACTACTACTACACCCCGTAGATGGAAAATCCGTGTGGTTCTCTCGGGACTTTTCGCACGTTCCCCGTTCGCACTCACATAAACACACGCCCTCTATCGACAGCGCAGCATTCGCGACGGTCGCAGCGCGGAACTAGACTGAACCGAAAACGCTCGGCTCCGGAGATCGCGCCGTCGGGCCCCGTTCACCGTCCTCGGCGGCGTTGCCGACGCGTCGCCGTAAACTTACGTTATTCACTACGATTATTAATTACTAAAGCTGGAATGGTACGAAGGGCACAGAAAACACTTGCAAAAATTCCCCAGGGCACATCCAGTAAGTAGGGGAGGCTTATTTCTTACAGAATTCTGGACATAAAGTGGTCTGTCATACGCTAGAAAAGTTGCACTAGCATTACGTTTTACCAAGCCAACATTTCCACCAATAGCACTTATAGCTTTATCCTTCTGCTATATATAGTATAGAAATAATATGGAAATTTGTAGCAAATATCTTTCTTTGCATCAACGATACGAAAAAAAGTTAAATACAAAAGTTATAGAACGCTCTAAGCTCTACAAAAAAGCTTTACATCATTTCTACATCAGACAGAAAACAACAGAACTACAAATTTTTATTCAATTCGACGGGCCGCCATTTTGTTTTTCGTAGGTCGATTTAGTAAGTCAATAGTTCTTAAATCTCTACCGAAGTAAGCCTAAAAGACAAGTATCTACTATGGCAGAAACTGATAGCCTTGACAAGCAATAGGAAGCAATTTTTGCTGGACTATAAGCAGTAAGAGCTGCAAGACATGGCGAGCAATAAGAGGCAATTACGAGAGCAATATGTTTGAATTCAATAAGACAGTTACAACCTAACACAAGATCTACATTGTGACGAGCAATGGAAGCAATTATTGTAGACAAATTTGGATTGTCACGAGAGAGTGTATGGGCTGCGCGCCATGGCAAGCAATGAGAGATAATTACAAGAACAATATTTTTAATTGGAAAAAGGTAGTTATTACCTATTTACAATTACACATGCAATTACATGCAAGCTCATTAGGATGTTTCTTTAAGTATTTCATGCATTCTAAAATATACAGTGATGTAACTGTTAAATTCCCGTACTGTCCAAATAGAAGTTTGCATGATTTCATTCTATTTTTAAAGAACGCTGCGAATATCTTTTTCTGCATAATTAATATGTGGTCGACAGCCAACAAATTATCTCATATAATAACACTGATGACAGTATAGTACCTTCGGACAACATTAGTCCTCAAGTGCAGTCAGTGTCTTTCCCACGTGTATGGGTACAATAACGTAAATATTAACCAAGCTAGTAGTGCGACCATTGTTTGTTAATTGATTTTACATTAAAATCGTCACGAAAAATAGGGCAACTAGTCAATATATCCTTGTACAAGAATATACTACAGCACGTTTCATGTATCAAAGGGGTGCTAAACACAGAACGGACACCGTTAAATCAACTTAACGTGCCACAAACATCAACCAATTATCATTAATTACTTTACGCTACTACTCGGAAATTTCCGTAAGTCCGACAACGCCGCATCGACGGATATCGCCGTGGCGGGGCGAGGGGCGCTGGTCTGGCTCTCTCTCGGGTAATCGTTATATCGGTGACGTCACGACCAATGGCTGTCCTCCTCGGGCTACGTCACGTTTTGCGCGCGCTGCAACGGATGCCGGCCCCGATACAACAATAATAATAAAGAACGGCCCCGACATGTACTTACGAACGTACGCACGCTGTCACGCTGTGACGATGTCACGATGGATGCGACGTTGCCGTCGCCGACGACGACGCGTGCGACGTTGCCAAAATCGGTCTAAATTTAAACGAGATCGTCGGCAGGGGGATAGGACGTGCTCCTGCTATGTCCAAGACGACTTCCAGAGCTTTGGGGAAGTCTATTTTCGTAGATTTCGAAGAAGAGACGTATCGGTTCATTGTGTTCAAGAGACAAGGCATGACGGTGCTTCGTTCAAATTTGCTAAGCCTTCAGCCTATTTCAAGCCTAAGTTTTCTTTACTTAAAAAGTACTAGTAAAACCGTAATGAATTCATCCATTAATAATCCCTAAATATTTATGTAAAACTGCAGTAGCTTTGGCATTTCAAAACCCAAAGTGCATGCAACATCGAGAAGGAGCGTTCCAGTAACCTTGCATTACCACCTGGTATAGAAAATAGCTCCACTCTTCTCTAATCAGTCGCTATGACGTTTCGAGGACTTAACAGGAGAAGTTTTCTTCTTCCCAGAACCCTTCTGTTAACAACTATACTAAATTTCCCTTTTCAAAACACCCATTTATTTGCTCAACATTTAAAAGCCCAACGTTGTCATCAAAGAACAATGGGTTCTACCTAATACTAAATCAAAGGTCCCAATTTTTTCTCAAGTGCAGCTTGTTCTACTCCACTTGTATGCTTTACGGCAGATCTTCCAGCTGCCTCGTGGTGTTACCAGGCTCCATCCATAAGCCATTAGCCTTAAAATCTTTTCCCAAACTCAAATTTGATTCACCTACGAGGTTGAGCTGAACTGCTCCTTGCTTCTTCCACTGTGGTGTCATTTTCCTCCGGGTGCTTGTTGTTTTACAACACTTTTCCTCTTCGTTGTGTCATACTCATTGGTCCCTCCGTGATGTTCTCTGTTCTCCTCCTAATGAGTGGCTTCGTGTGCTCCATTGCCTTCACGATCATCTTGCTCGATGGTCTTCTGCACTTTTTCTATCCGCAAGTCTTGTCGTAGCTGTCATATACCTTGGTGCATGTCATCCTCCTCACTGCTTGGTTCTGCATTCACTCCAGTCTTTCCAGGTGCGTCCTCGCTGCTTGTCTAGCTGCTATGTAGCTAGCTTCTGTCTCCTCCGCGTTGATCCTGAACTTCCACTTCTCGTTGCAGGTACCAACAGCCTTGTTGGGTTCCTGGTAGATCCTGGTGTGGTTGCTCCCTTGTCCTAAAGGTAAGTCGCTGGTGTAGATGTCCTAAGGGATCGGTGCCAATCTCGTGGTGCTCCTGCTGCTCGATATCGTTCCTTAATCCCGACTCTCTCGTACATTGTGCTGCACCATCTGGCCGTCTTGAATCCTCATCACCTTCGTTATTAATCCTGTTGAAAGCCTTCTCCACGTCGTCTTCATCTCGTTGATATCCTTGGACGGCTCTTTCTCCATTCGTAGCGCTCGTTGTTACGCGGAGCGTCATTCCTTGAATCCACATTATTCCTCTTCTTCTTTGATCCTCTTCAGTAACATCCTTTTAAGTAGTTTTCCAGGTTGCTCAGTAAACAAATAGGCTGGTACTTTTAGTTAGGAGACATTCGCCTCCTGCCATGCTCGTTTCCTCTTCATCGCAGCGTTGTGGAGTTCCTGGATGCTCTTCTTCGCCTCCTCCTGTAGTTGCTCGATCGTCCTGTTGGTTATGGTATCTCGTATTGGTGCTCTATTGAGAGTCCTGATGATTTGTGCACCTGTATTATATGTAGGTTATGTCGCTATGGGTTTACAATGGTTACATGGTTACATGGGTTACATGGGTTTCTTCTGGTTCCTACAGATGCACGAGAGGAAGTTCAAGTTTTCTACCTGGTGGTAGCTGATTTTGGTGCCTAAGCCGATGTGGCGAGTGTTGACGTTCCACCTTTTACATATTCTGAGTTGAAAAACCTCTCGGCTCGCCAATTGGGCGGCCCCCAAGGGACGAATCCATCTCGCAATCGCCTTCTCGACCTTCGACGAGCCGTTGCGATAACGAGATTAAAAAATCTACGCACACACGAATACGCTGACACACGGGTACGTGCATGTGTTACATTTTTTCCCGTGTAAACTTCAATGCATCACGTAAAAATAAATAATTCAGGTGACCTTTACCGAGACACGACTCGCATTCGCTCGAAATGTCAACGTTGTACGATTATTATTATCGTCGGCCAATCCGCGAGGCGGACGACGTCACGGCCTGAACTGGTCGACGGGAAAAATTCGACGCCCGGTATGCGTTACGAGGCGAGGAGATCAAAGGGGAAGCCTCCTCGTACGAGAGCAAAAGATGCAACCGTCGATGTGGACACCGAAAAGTGTGTCAACAGTAAATCCGGCGTCGAATTTAAATGGACCCCGTGACGATCCTCGCGACAGTCGGCGATTTTTCGGCGGTCCTAACTGTACAATCGGGTAACCATCTCGGCATACAAAAGAAGCGGCGCGAACTCGCCGAGTAACTTTTTCGTACGCGCAGATGCTTCGAATTGTTTCTGTACGTGAGTGTGCGACCACTCGCTGGACTGGTTCTGCCTTGACCTTGAATTACTTCAAGAGTAGTAATCATGTTCCCATTTTATCTTATACGAAAATATTACAACGCCGTCACACGACGAGAGCTTCTAATAATAATCGTGGGAAGCGCTGTTGAATATCGAAAACGCTCGCTTGCTCGACGCCGAGACCGTAAATCGGGGATACAAAAGCAATTCCTGTCAATTTATGAACAATTCACAAATATCTGGGGTTGAACGTGCAAGGGTACTAAGGGAATAACGCGAAAACGCCGTCCCGAAACGGCAGGAAAACGCAGCACACTGGTACCGATCGTGCACTGGTGCTAAGGGAATGACGCGCGAGGAACCGCTCCACCGGCAAGATGTGCAATGGTACTAAGGGAATAACACGGGAAGTGCTCTGCCTTGAGGTAAAACAGTGACTAATTCACGCCAATAGTCAAATAGTTCCAAGGGTGCTTTTAGTTAGCAACAAGTTCTAGATTAGAGAGGACAAGATTGGTTCATTCTCGCCTTTTCCTACAAGTGCTTCAATTTTCCTCCCAAAATTCGTTAAAACCCTTTGGAACCGGACACACCTTCAATTAATGGTACCGTTTACGCCGAAACGTGCCCTCTAATAGTCCGTTAAATCATTTAAAGTTCCGAAGATAAGAATATAAACTCCGATACCGAAATAGATCAGTAATTTTCCCGATTTCGTTATTTCTGTACGCGCCATGCCCCTCTTGCATGCCGCATGATCTTTACACCTGTGTTATCTGTTGTGCTGTTGCTCTGCTTTCTCCACAACTTTAATAGCTGAACAACAACATGTTTGGGTTAAGCGAGATAACGGAACCGTTAACCCTGAATAAAATAATAATAATATTGTGGTCGCGTACACATCACATATCGGGTCGGAGCTGTTGCGTAAGTCCACACACGGACTCGTTTTCTAGGCTATAAATAAAATTTACCTGACGTTTTTTCGTCGTCGTCATCACCAACATCACCTCTTCCTTTTTTTCTATGGAGGAAGGTATGCGTATGGCCCGCGGACCGGTTTTAAATCCCGAAATTACGATTACGATATCGAGATTATTTTTATACGTCCACGGGCACTAGAATGGAATCTGGGTATTGGTCCAATGGAGAAAACTGGACAGGGATTTTCAACCTGCACGGAGAATCGGCCATCTGATTAGAGTACTTCTGGGAACATGCTTGTGATTTTGCTGGTACTTTTCCAGCCCAACATAATCGTCCATCTTGGTTCATACTGTTTTAAATGTATCTGTCCTGGAAATAGCACCTTGGCCAATATCTACGTTCTATTCCAAATTGCTATGGTTTGTGTGGTATCTAGTATAATTTGCCTTTAAACTATCTAATAAAAGGAAGTCGCTGCAGAAACACTTGTTTATTTCTGTCAGTGTCAAGTTGCATCGTTTTCCTAGCACTTCCTTATTGATCTAGGGATATGCCGTCTACATAAAGGATTTAAGCTCCTAAAAACTTTCTGGATCTAGAAGTTAAGAAGGATTTCTACATTGGTCCCCTTGTGCTTCATCCTTGGGCCATCTGGAGTCCTACGTTACCACCCAGCCCAATTCGGTGGAAAAGGCGGCGATCCAGAAACATTCTGGGTTTAGAAGTTTAGTAGGGTGTCTAAAAATCACTGCACCTAGTCCCTATTGGTCCCCTTGTGCTTCCTCCTTGGGCCAGTTGGAGCCCTACGTCCATACCGCCTAGTCCAATTCGGTCAAAAAGGCTGCCAGGAGCTGCTTTCATAGATTCCATGGTTGGCCCAAGGTGGATTCTCGTAGGACAAAAAGCAAATGCAGCACAGTTCCGTCTTCACATTCACACGCTCTGCACAGGGCTGTATAGCTCAGCCTCATGTAATGGAGACGTTTTCTTAATCCAGTCAAAATTCCCACAGTAAGTCTGAGCTTGCTTCTGGTCATGGCCTAATACCTCTTAGCTATTTCCTCGTTAGGACATAATGGAAGCCCCTTGGCGAATTTTCAGCTTGTGTAAAGTCTGACTTGACTTCTTTGGTCATGCTTGTCAAGTTAGCAGAAGACAAACTTGAACACCAAGGTACGGTGTTCAAGGTCACGGTCAAGTACCTTGATGTGCCAAAGCAACACGTGAAGCTTAGTTGTGCGTTAAAAAGACCTGGCGCCACCAAGGGTTCCAGTTTTCTTTTTCTGGACAAGAAAACCATCTCAGACTTACTTGGGTTCAAGAAGTTTTCCTCCCTCTGATTGGTTGAGAAACCTTGTTCTTTAAGTATCTGAACTACTAAGTATTTGAACTGCTGATTAAGGCTCAAATCGTAGAAATTCCTATATTATTTAATGAGCAAGGTGTTTACCAATGTTATCTAAGTGTATTTGAGTACCGGCCTCATAACCCCCAGAGATAGGAATCTCCCCTTTCGTGCGTCAATCACCTTATCTCCTATAGACACCTAAACGTTAAGGATCGACGAGTCGCGCGTGCATCTACCAATGGGGATTCCCTTCGCCCCCCCTCTCACCCCCTTCACCCGATCGGATTCGATATCGATACGGTCCGCGGTCCCGAAATCGAAACCGTACCGATTTTTTTCCGTCCAAGGTTGTCGCTTCCAATGACACATTGACCGACGGCGTCGCGACGCATGCGTTGCCCCCTGCGACCCCACGATCGATCCTGCGGGAGGAAAACGGGAAGAGGTGAGGAACGCTCCCCGAAAACATCGAATCCCCGAAGGGATGGAACGACTGGGCGAAACGGGAGACGACGACCGGCGAAGGCGGTCGTTGAAAATACGTGGAAGGCCGAGGAAACCTTCCAGTCAGTGGAGCTGGACCTGACCAAATGGAAAAGCTCTTCGATGAAGACGAAATGATTCTTCTTAAGGAAAGTATGATCAAAACAAAGCCGGTTTCATTAGGAAAGAGGAAGACCAGCAGTAACCAAATCCAATGGTAACCTTAACATGTCAAGATTTGGAATCCCTAATGACGAGACCAAGAGATGCCAAGAAGTTTTTAGTGCCAGTACATCAAAGCAAACCATGTGCCTCCACCAGCTCATTGCATGATTGGTGGATTCATGCATTGATGTCACATTGACATCAAACGTATGCTAGTTTAGTATACTTAGAGCTGACCTATTCAGTCATGTTGGTTCCCTTAGGGATTCCTGTTAGTTCCCTTTATCGCTGCCATATGGAAAGTCCATATCTTTCTGGACCCCAACAGGATATGCGCCGCGAGTCATTTACATACGCACTCAAGTAAGCAAGCACACAGAAATCGTTAACCTACATTTTTATCTCTAAAATTAAATTTAATTGCGGCTCTATAAACGTTATCGAGTCTCGGAGCACTCGAGATATTTTCACGGAGTTGTTTGCATAAACTTGCCGATAAAACGGGGACGATTGGTACTTTGTCATCATGTGCGTGCGTCGATGGAAGATTTCCAAGCGGACAGGACCGAAATCCGGATAATCTTTAACCAAATCAAAGATTTAACGAAACGACGAATACATCGACAACGGGCTCAGTAGTGTCTGACACTTAGAAGGCTCTTGCCTTTACTCTTCTACTAAAGGTTGAATGAATTCCCTCTACTCGAGTCCCCAACAATATCTGAGGTTCACCTGACTTACGTCCGAACTCTTGTGACTTAATCAGGCCACAAACTACTTAGTAATTCCTCATTTATTCTTAACACAACTAGGCACGTGCGCAGCTCAACCCCAATGTATTATTTCTGCCAACTTACAAATTGTATCAACCTACGTTTGGTAAATTTCGATTCTTACCGATCAAATTAGAGGGCTCCCTAAAGACTGTAGTGTAACGACCTCCCCTGTATTAGGAGAGCAGCTATGCCGTCAGTTGATCTAACAAATTATAGCAGATTGATCTCTCTGGCACATGCATCTCAAGAATCAAGTCTTTGTGAGTCATTAGGTGCATGCTCGTTACAATTTGGGGGCCTGTCCCCTGTTCCCTGTGTAGGGAACACACTGCAGAGCTGGATTAGCAGCGTTTTCGAGTCCTGGAATAAGGCTCGTCAAGATATTTAGAGGATAAATGGAAGTGGAGTGGATCTCACTAGTCCGAGAGCCCGGTATCGGATCTTTTCCACCTCGTGAAGGGGAGCAGCCGGGTCTTTACTCAGGAGACGCTATTCCTGGCCCGCGATCGCCTTCATCTTCGAAACGAAGTCAGTAAGTTACCCAAACCTGCACCCTGACGTCCGAGGCGTCGCGGTCGACGTAGCGTGGCGCTTCTTTCTCTCCTCGCCGGATGGCCGCGCGCCTCCCATGACCGTCGATCCCTCTAACCGAGCTCCAGTTCCGCGGCTCCGTGACGGTTGTTCCCGTGTCGTTATTACTGCTAAACGCCTTAATCTTATTTTCGTGCCGCCGAGGAAATTCCATCCGGGCCGCCGGAGCGTGAACGTGCCTCCTCGCCCGGCCGTGACGAGGCGAAGAGGAACAGAAGAGGTACGTAACGAGGAACGGACGAAAAGGAGAAGGTCACGAAAAAACAATGGCGACGTCGGGACCCTCGTGCGTGCGCGCGCGTGGGAAACGCGTCGCGCCTCGACGACTTTTCCTAAGAGCAAACCGGCCGGAAAGGAAAACAAAAGTATAACGAGAACGCGAGGGAATTCGTCTGAGGTAGCTCGGACGTGACTCGTGGAAGTCGTGGCGGAACTGATGGAAATGATAGTTTACTGCGTGTACTTCAATTAGGCGCCAAACGACGATTATCGCATACATAGCTTTTGCTAATTGAGTCTGCTACTATTTGTTCCAGGAAGAAGGGCCCCCATGGCTTTAGCTAGCGTGCCAGAATTCCTTTTCCTTCTGAACCCCATGCAGAAACTCCCCTTCGAAGGCTGCAAGAAGGCTGAATCAACTAGTAACCATTTGAAGGACCTCAATGATTTTGCTGACCAATTTCCTCATGGAGATCCCACAGCAAAACCATGGATACATACTTTCGAGCAACCAAGTAGAAGCTAATCGTAGAGGTGCTTGGGATCTACACCTTCACACATCTCCAATATACTCTCATGTAGGTGATCACCACTTGAACGCTAGGTGCGCAAGGTACGTTGGCTATGGTAGGAACCATGCTTACATGACCACTTCGCCGTACCGATTTGGTATTTTCACTGATCAGACAATAGAAAAAAGGCTTGGAAGTCAAGCACTCGAAGCCAAGCAATGGACGCCAACGCCACATGGACCATACGATTAATATCCATGACAAAAGTTACTGAAAAAGGTGAAGAGTATTGTGGTGTGAATTTTGGATCTTGTGAACAGCAAGTATGGACAAAGATCGTCTTGGTAACATAGCTATTGGCACTCCAACACGGACGGAAAATCAACGACTTAAGAGCACCATAGCAGCCAAAGTCGCTAGGCTACAGTGCAGCTGGAAACGACAATAGATAAAATATGAGGATGGGTACTAATATGTGTTTTTGAGGTTATTCATTCCATTTAAAGTGGAAGCAAAACAAAACCTTGTAAAGTCAGGTTTTACCACGAGCTAGAAAGAAACTTCAAGTTAGAATTTTGTCGGTGTAGATGTGTAGAAGAAGGTAATGGTATTTGTGTAGTACATACTAAAGTAGAAGCAATATTGACATTGACGAAAGCGACTATTTGGCCCCTGAAGCAAGTACTGAACAGGGGTTTGCTAGGTATGGTAGGCCCTTTATCACATTTTTGAGGTTATGTTTCTTAGCATTCCTTAAGGTGACGAATTTAAGAGAACTCCACTAAAAACTGGCTCAATGGCACTGGACGACTACTATTAAGAGTTGTCGGCTCAACTGAGCCCCTCGAGAACCACTCTCGTTTTCGACCAATAAAACTCTCCTCTCGCTCGCGTTTTCGCGACGAAACGGAAACGAGCGACCATTGACGGTTTTCCATTGTTCACGCGGCGCGCGTTTCCTCAAGGCGCCCTCCTCCTCTAGTCGATTCCGTTCACCTCGGGTCGAACCATCAAACTTAAAAATAGACCAGGCGATAACCGTAACTCCATGATGTGTTGGAATCGCTCCAGCTTTACGAGGGCGTGGAGGAATCCGCGAATTTACGTCGACGATCGCGATTTTATTACAAGCGTAATGTTGTTTCTGCACAGATCGAAAAATATCGCAGATCGCTTGTTTACCACCATCGACTTTAGTTAAATAACGAACGGACGTCCTAAATTCACCCTTTCGTACTGACCTTTGAGACCACAAAAGACGCTAACCTTTTACTTAGGCGGGAAAGCGTGGGCGATGTAGTGAACTTTAACTGTAACTGAATATTAGATGCGTGTCGACGATTTGGTCTTTCGTGCTGACCTTTCCACTTATCGAGCCAACCAGAAGCGTGTCGTGTGAGATTTTACATTCAAAACGGCCATTCATAACCTCTTCATTGGTCTATGAGCTTCGAGGTAAAGACACGGCATTTCAACGTGTTGAAAATACGTCAAAAACACTCAGTACATTTAAATCTGGTATTCCATTCTAATCTTTGAGGCTGTTAAGTAGCGTTTCCTCATTTCTTCCTTCGCCTTTTAGATGAAAATCTCTTCGAATCGTGGGCGGAGTATTAACACAGGCACCCTTCTTCTTCGAATGCCTCCTTCATCATCTGAGTTTGGCGATCACAATAGCGAATTCCTCCCTGTCTTCTGCAGCTCCAATCACTTACTCGAAATTTAGTCCTGTGCACCCAGGACAGTTTCTTCCTGCCGATCTTCCCACACTGTCTTAAAGATTTTTCGATCTGCGCAGAAGTTCCTCGTTGCTTACATGTGCCGTCCAGGGTATTTTAAGGATACAAGCTGATATCTGTTTCTGCTGTGATGTCTTTCAACGTTACGTCATTCCATCCTTCTTTCCTCAGGTTCCTTGTACTTATCGTTTTAGTCACTACTTCGTTCCAGCTTCTCCTTGGTGCCTTCTTTCTGGTTGCCATACCGTGTCACGGATTGCTTTGAAAATCTTCTAAATATCCATTCCTTGCACCATACTCTTATATTGTTCATTCGCCCTTTGATCGTTTCATGTCTGATCCTGTCTGGCCTTGATATCCTTATTCAATCCCTATGGCATCCATTTCTGTTACTTCCAATTTCCTTTGGTATTTCTCTGTTACTCGTTACAGTAAACTGCCTAATGTTAATGTTATACTGTGTTCTTTTCATTACACTCTTGCTTCGGAGAATGCCATTTAGACATGATATTGCTGTGTTAGCTTTAATAATTCTTGTGTTTATTACGAGTAGAAAGTATATGCAATTTTGAAGGAATAGAGCGTCCGTTTAAAAATCGGAGAATAACATATTCTCATTTTTAAGTCTCAGAAAGACTCTCAGAAAATTCGTCAAATTAGAGCGACACTTTGTAGCTAGTCAATTCGGCAACTTCTTGTAAAACATCCTTTAGACTGGCTCCAAGGAGCTACAGCGCCTTCCCCTGTACTGGACGACTGGGTATTCGTCCCCAGTTTGCGCCCATTGATGATTCCTGGCAGACTTTGGCTCGAAATTCAATTTCTGATGCTTCTGAATGGGGGCCCCCGGCCTGCGTACGCTGCGCCGTAACCGGAGACGCGACCATCGATCGCCCGAGATCCCTCGAAGGGTGCTCTAAATATAACCGTGAAATTCACTCTAAATTTACTCTCGTCGCCTTAATAATACGCAATATAGACGAATCGTGTGCATTTTTAGATGGAAGCGTCGTCGTCGTCGCAGCACCGAAATAACCACAAGTGCAATGTTAAATGGGAGATCGGACCTCGCATCTAATCTACTAAGGCGAGTCGGAACAGCGGGAAAGGAAACAATCCAGACCGGGGTGGAGCGCTTCTCATTTTGTCCGCCTGTTTATCTTCATACGAAAATACCGCATCCCTATATATAGACAGCAGTGTACATTAAATACTCGACGAGAGCGGGGAGATACGTTAATGAACGGGCAAACCTCCAAGTATAATAAACAGAAGGACGCGTTACATCGGCAGCTGGCTCCATCTTGAGAACCCTATTTTTAGTCGAATGTTTACGTATTCTCGGGAATCGAAACGTCGCACCGACGCTGGACGCGAATAGGGTCAGGGGCACCGGGAAGGTGATCGGAAATAGGGACATTACCCTTCCTTCGGAGGTAAAGTATAGCTCTTCTCTTGAAAATATAACGATAGAACCTCTCTTGAACTCCCTGGTGGGATGTGGCTGTCAAGGAACCCATCACCCCCTTTATCCAGGAAAGCGACCAAAGGGTGGACTTGTAAGAGTTAGTTTTACCTCCATTAATCGCTTTTCTTCATTTGAACCTCAATACGGCTTGACTGTTTGATATATTCAAATATGAATTGGATGCTGTTCGCAGTGCCGACTTTTATCTCAAGGCAGAGTATCTCGCGCGCTACTCCCCCGGTACCATTGCACGTCCTTGGGGCACCTGCCAGTAGTAGGTAGATCGATGCCTCGCGCGCCACTCCCTCGGTACCATCGCACGTCCTTGGGGCACCTGCCAGTAGTAGGTAGAACGACGCCTAGCGCGTCACTCCCTTGGTACCATTGCACGTCCTTGAGGCAATTGTCAGCAGGCAGAGGGGCATACGAACCTACTAAAAGTAATAGACGACAGAGAGGACGAACCAACGAGGGAGAAGATACCAAAGAGGATGCTACAGGAAGGCTAGGAAAAGAAACGACTACCACGAAGAAGGAAGGATAACAGGAGGGAACAGGACGAAGAGGACAACCACCAGGAAGAGGACAACAACAAGAAGACACAAACGTAGGGGAGAAGTAAGGAGAAGTCTTCAAAAAAGAATTACCATATGACTACTCCGCACGTGTCCGCAAAAAATGGGCGATCACCCCTGAACCAGCGATTACAACTCCAATTCTCTCTCTCTCTCCCCTTTCAACTGGACTCCCCCCGCGTGGATCGATGGAACGCCCCGGTGACGTATCGCAGTCACCCCCGGCCAGGAGGGGCCTTCGGTATCATCGATCCGCCGGGAGATGGTGTGGAGGAACGGAATCTGGAATCCCCCCAAGGCTCCAAAGGAGAGAAAAAACGGACACCTCGTTTCCTAGAAATCTCCTCCCTCCCTTCCCCCGACCGATCCCCTCCGAAGCACACGCCAAAATAAACACTGGCTGGGATGATATAACCCAGTTCCGATAAAGAGATGAAAGGAGGTAGGGAGAGAGAGGGAGAGAGAGAGATGGGTTGTAACCCAGCTCCCCTTTTTCCGCGGGCTTGGGGAGAGAAATGGAGGGGACGTATCGATCCCGTGACGTCACCACCCCTGGTACACTCAGGGTGCGGGGTGTACAGTCAGGGGCGGTCCCGCGGCAGCTTTCCCGATTGTTCCTCCTGCAGCCGGGAAGCGATGCACGCCCACGCGATCGGCGGCGTTGCCAAAGCTCGAGGGTCCTCTACAGTCAAAAATGACAAAAGTCCGGTTAGTGATCAATGTTAAAAAACGGCTTAACATGACCCAAAAACCTCTTTTAAAGTAGATTTTCGATTTGCAGATCTATAAGGATCACTCATCTGGAAATCTCCTATTTAATCCCTTTACCTGCCAATAAAGGATCTCAATATTGTATTCATTGGTTTAAGATCAATTTACAGTTTTGCGCTAGCAACATTCTGATCCGTGTTGATCCATTACCACCGAATCGATCAATATTAAATTTAGGGGTGTGTTTTTCAAAAAGGGGTAAGTTTGGTCACTTTTTGGTTTTTCAGCTATAGCTCAAAAACTTTTTAGTTTAAATTTGTAATGAACTTTTTTGTAGGAAATTGAAGCTCCTATCGAAATTGCTCTTAGAAAGTTAATTTTCTTTAAATTTTTAGCAAAAGACCATAACAAAAAAAGTGAACAAATCGGAATTTTTGTCTTTTTTTCATATTCCTGCCCTTAACTTTTTTCTGTGCGGGTTTAGGTATAGGTATTGCTCCACAGAAAAGAAAGCTTATGAAATTTCCGACAAAATGGCGGGTAGCAAAAGTCCCTGCGATAAAAATTGGGCGAGATACAGACTTTCAGTTTCCCAATTTTTCAGGTTTCTTTTCAAGTATTTCCCTTTTTAATTCAATTCGACCAGGCAACGTGAAAGGAACATACAAACCCACATAAAAGAAGAGCGGGAAGACTCGAATCAGCGATCGCCCCCAAGGATACTGCATCCTATTCCCCGTTTGCCGGCTCTCGGTTCATATCGATTCGAACGTTGAAAATGGCTTCCAAAATCGACGAGTAAATGAACTTTTCAAGGGGAAAGCGGAGCCGTGACTATGCACGAGGGCTCTCTTTATTGGATAGGGAAAACAGAGGAGATTCCACATTCTGGCAGAGGGAGAGGGGCGGCCAAAAACGATGGAGACGGTCTAAAATAATATCGGTTTTGAGTAATTTGGAGTCTTTTGCGAACGTTTCTGGAGAGAAAATATGGAAAACAGAAGCAGAGGAATCTGTACAACGAACTGCCTTAGGGGTTGACTGCTTTCCAATTTTGGGGTTAAAAACCACCCTACTTTTTCGTGATTTTTCGGTGAAATTCCCCCGGGGTTGAAATTGAAACATCGTCATCACAACTTCCCCTCGCGATCGCGTGCGCGTCCCGACGGGAACGTCTGGAGGGGAAGGGAGCAAACGCGACGATGGCGGCGCCACGCGATTCCTGCCGTTCGCGTTATTTTCGCGTGTAATTACGTTGTTTTTCTTTCTCCCCCCATTCGATACGTCATTTGTTGCTCTCTCTTCGGAACGCTCTCCATTCACATCCGCATTTACACACACACTCTCGCACATAAACGAATGCAATTTTAAAAATAGTCAGAATACATGAATCGCGACCTCTGGACGATGTTGAGAAGGTCAGGGAGAACAGGCAGAGATGATTTTGGGAGAAATTAACATGTGATTAGGTGGTGTATTAGTTACACGATTGGGATATTTGTTTTTATGAAAAATGACTGCATTAACCCTTAGGTGATACCTTCATCTGCTGGCTGGCACCTTGGGGTTGCTATTGAGCTATTAGTGGCGCTCACTGTGGGCGATTTAGCACTTCTTTAGTGCCCCTTAAGTGCCATTAACTTACTTTTCGAAGTGTTTTTGGGTACAAGAAGATTTATTTGTTTCTAAACTTACTTATGGCATAACCAATGATTTGATACGTCTTTTAAGCGACGCGTAAGATTTTACATCATATCAGAATTTTAAACGATCACACGGTATAAGTTATAACGCCTGCGTCCGAGTTATGACTTTACCGTTACACTTTCATTACGTATGACGCGTTTCCCGTTCGTTTTAATAGATTCCAAAGAACTTTCTAACGTCGCCTGCGATTTCCTTAATAGCCCAGTTTATAGAGGTTTTTCTTTTGAGTAGGTAGAATTAAACAGCAGATGGACCAAAAAAGTTTGTTTGAAATGGATCAAAGTTGATAAAAACCAAAAATATAGACAAAACTGAGCTTTTGAGTTTGTTTTTAACAGCAAAATTTTAAAAAAATGGATGGTTTTTCGGTTTTTTCACCGTAGGGTGAAAATTATAGATGGAAATGCAATATGTTGTAGAGTCGATTTGTAGAGAATTAAAAGACCTTTAAAATGAGCGGTTCTAAAAGGTGATCGGAGCATTTTCCACCGAGAAAATTAGGAAAAACTGTTAAAATGGGCCCTTTTTCAAAGATTCACAGCTTTGCCCAGCTTAAAGCTGAAGGGCTGATTTTGAGTGAGATGTTAGGTTATTATGTCTACTTTAAGCATGCAAAAGCTGGACGCTGGCGGATGAATAGTTGTTGCACAATTGCGTTATTAACAATATAAACCGAAATTTTGCAAAATTCGGCGTATTAACTGAGATGGGCCGAATTTAATTTTTCAAACTGTTTTTGAAAGAGAATACCAATAACTACAACTTGGCTATCTTGGATTTTTATATAGGTTTAAAGAAAAGTGCGAAAAATGGCCTCGAACATTGCCTCAAGCAGCCACCACTCGGCTCGAAATGCGAAATTGTGCGTTTCGCGCAGTTTTCCAGGCCATTTTAAAACTCTTAATCCGACAGCATCCAACTTTTGCATGCTCAAAGTAGACATAATAACCTAATGTTTCACGCAAAATTAGCGCTCCAGCTATAATTTAGGCAAAGCAGTGAATTTTTGAAAAATTGTCCATTTCAACGGTTTTTCCAGAAAGTTTCCTCGGCAAAAAATGCTCCCGTCACCTTTTAGAAACGCTCATTTTGAAGGTCTTTTGATTCTCTACAAATCGTCTGCACGACGTATTGCATTTCCATCAACAATTCTCACACTACGGTGAAAAAACGGAAAAACGAACAATTTTTTACAATTTTCATTGTCTAAAAAAAATGCACAAGCTCATATTCGCCTAGATCTTGGCTCTTTATCAACTCTGCTCCATTTTAAACAGTTTTTTGGTCCGTCTGCTGTTAAACTCCACCTACCAAACCAGCTTCTTTCTTGCTCTACAAACTGGGCTATAAAGTAAATTGTAACCTTCGCTCGAAAAAACTTATCGTCACGTTCCGCTCTACATAGATTATGCGGCGTTTCGTATTTTTCCCCGTGCGATAAGATTTCGGGATTAATAACCACTTTCCGTACGTAAACTCATCGCCGATAACCGTCCGACATGTTTTTAATAACTATTTCCACGGTTTTGCGTCACAGGCGACCAAACAGCAATTTTAATAAAACCCCGGTTATCTTATCTTCTCCTCTCGAGTATTAAACAAACATTTCGTTATTTATAAGCTTACGTTTGAGCGATAAAACGTTTAAAAAAAATGTAATAGTAACGATAACGATATGGAGATTACGGATTTGAAATGTGTGGAGTAATGGCGGGGCCGGATCAGCTTGACGTTGTTTATTAATTGCGTAGAAAAGTAATGACAAAAATGGCTGAAATTGCAAACGACTCTTTACATACCATATTTCATGGTCCACCTTAACGGAACCACGGCCTATCCTTTCATCTCTCCGCTGTAAAGGCAAAGACACCGTTACTTACGAGTGTTAAATAACGTCTCCATCAGCTAACAATAGTCCAGTCATCGAAGCTAAAATAAGGCGATACCGTATAATTTTTCCAAAAATTTGGACACATGGCTTCTAGTTTTACAATTAAAATCGGACCATTAGCACAGGAAATGAAGCTTAAAATGCGATAAAACATTGCAATTTGTTAAAACTGATTCAATCTGATGAAAATTTGGGATTAAACTCGATTTACTAAAAATTTGCTAGGTCAAAACCTTTGATTCCTGGACTATATATTCAATAGAAACATGTTCCCGGCAAAAAATATTGTATCTGCCATCAGCGCCTGCCTTTTGCGCAATTACAGCTGATATCATTAATTTTCTCCGGTTCTAATAGACCCATCGAATCGCTCGACCTCTCGTCTTCATTGTTATTTAATTCTCTACAACTTTTCTATTTACGGAATTAAAATTGCTCCAGCAGTTTCCGTGATATAAGCAAAAACACTTTTCAAAGGCATGTGTTTTGCACTAAAATGTTTATAACAAATAAATTAATAGGAGTTGCGAGTCGAACACACATCAGAATATATTTACAAACTGCTAGTAATTTTTCTATCGGAAAAATCATAACTGTAAACCGTCACTGTTATGACATGGTTACCGTGCGAATATTCAATAAAAGCTACTAAATTTAAATTATTGGCTGGCGAAAAGTCTGCGATAGTTTATTGGTCAGAGAGTAGGGAATTTATTTCTAAGGTTGCCGGCCTGGACTTTGGCGGTTTATTTAAACAGTGAACATTCCTCTTTGGGGGAATTCGAACGTATTAACGAAAGTAATTTTTAGATCGATCCCGCTTAAGGCGAGCATAGGAGGCCAGTAAATCTCCCTGGCGCGATGAAGTAACGAAAAATCCGTGAGAAATGCTCATGAGGCAATTCCGCCGTGACTGGATTTTTTCCTGAATGGCGACCGGTTTCGCTAATCTCCTCCTCGCGGTGGTCGTAACGGTGAAATCACCTGCTTCTCGTTAATCAACCTCTTGTTTTTCAATCCCGTTTCGGATTATCGTTAACCGGTTTCCGTACCGAAAATATCTTAACGCAACAGGACTATAAATACAACGAGATGGTCAGTAACATCGCGTCGAGTCGAACAAAAGAGTCGTTAATACAATTTTTCCTCTGTTTACTAGGTCTATAAGTTAAAGGCCGATAAGGAGAATTTATGTGTGTTCGAAAAAAATACGATAAGGGCGATAAGACACGGGGAAAATTACCGACTCAGACTACGTGGAAATTTCCGTTAAAAAAATTGTACCGTCGGGGGAGTTTTCACATTTTACCCTCGCCTTATAAAAACATCGAATTTTTGCCTTTGTTGGTAGTTTTTTCTGTGCTGTTGGCGCCATCTTACACTTTCTTAATACTTTTTTTCGGCAAAATATTGTTGATTGGTTAGTCTAACTTCTACATAAAAAAGTAATCATTACATTTTAGAGGGGAGGGGGCTGTGAGAGATGTTTTCTTAGAAGCTTTGAGCTGGAGCTTTTTGTAAGTTTGAAACTCATCAAAAAATCGTTATTGGCCAGGCGAAACTCGAGCAAAACGATGGAAATCTTCGTTTGTTGCATTTACTTGCACTTTTTTGGGAAAAAAATATTTTACCCCCCATTCCACAACCCGCCAAATTGTCCACCTGCAGTTCTTGCTGGAATAATGGGTAAATGTCACTAGTTTTCGCACGAGACCTCGCGGTAACTCCTATAAATCACGAAATTTCCTCGAATTCGCCTGCAAAGCCACAACCACTTAACGTGGAACGTAACAATGATATTAGTGGCGATAAGACATGTTGTATTAACAGTTTTTTTAATGAAATTCACATACTTCAACCTTTTTCGTATGAAATTACTTTCGAAATACATTTTTCCTATGTTGGAACACAGAGCAATCAACGGTATACTAATGTGCTATGGGAAACAATAATGTAACGCGATTTTCTATCCCAATAATATTTATCAGCTTGATTACAGGAAATAATAGAGAAGTTATAAAGTAACGCTCGTCCCCATGGAATTGCCAGGTTAGGTTAGGTTGCTTGTTCCTGCCAAAAAATCCCTCTTACGATTTAGAATCCTTCATTACATCTCTTCAAGTGAAATTAGCGTCCGTCACGTCGATCGTTTAGCCACTACCGAACCTCTGCTTAGCGGTCAACAGAATTTTAATATGCCGAAGGAGCGAAAAGTCTTAATATTCTTTTATGATGGTAGAGTTTTATTATTGCTGTTAAGGGAGTAAAAATTTCAAGTTCTAAATAAATTCCACTTCAAAAATGAGCTAAATTCTCGAAATTTCTCAAATTTTTTCTACACCTCCTCTTCTACTAAGAAAAAGTCTCATTTTCAAGAGCAATATTCAACAAGAAAAATGTTTGCCCCTCCATTAACAAAGTTATGGCATTGTAAAAATGTTCTCACCTCATGACAACACTGCAGCAAAACTTATAAACCTTCTAATGTAATATTTGTATGACGTTACAAAAGCTTGTTATCCTCTCGCCTAACGATGTAATAATGATCATTACTCAACGATTTTAAACAAAATTATTGAAACAATGCATTAAACATACCTGAAACGTGGCACAGTTTAAATAAAGGCCCTGTGGATGCACACTCATAAGCCTCTTTAGCTCAGTGGTAGAGCACTGGTCTCGTAAACCAGGGGTCGTGAGTTCAAACCTCACAGGAGGCACGGAATTTACTTTTTGCCTTTTTGAGCCACTTGAATTAAAAGTTTTAAGCATTTTCAAAGATTTTACGTCACCAAAATCAACTGTTCATTACCTTAAAGACCCATGATTGACACTTGATTACATTATTGCAACGACCTAATGTTCCTGATTTTGAATAGTTGCTATTTAACACGACTTACGTGATTAAAAATAACGTAGTTTAAAGTGCATGGGAGCGTAACAGTGATGATGATCGAGAAATCTGTCGACTGACGCTCCCTGTTAATTACTGGGTTTTTTCCTAATTTATAGCTTATGATTTATGCATCTTCTGACAACGTTGCCAATATCGAAATTAGAACATGTGCGTAGAAAATGGATTATATACCTTCAGTAGATTAAAAAAGAATAGAATCATACATTAGAACGATGCAACATTAGAACTGTTAAAAATTAAAATTAAAACCAACGTCGCGCGCATGCGCCGTGCCCTCGCCATCCAATAACTGTCATTTCATCTCTCTAAACTCAAAATAAACATAACTAAAACGTCAAATGCACTTCAATAACCCCACACGTACACATACGCGTACACACCCTCGGGGAGGGGGGTATCGATCGACGCGGGCACCCCCTCTTTCGTTTCCCTTTCGAGGGTGGCGGCGACGCGTTTTATCGATCCCCGTAAACGCGTTACACAACACGGATAACGGTCGGACCTACCCCTAGGATTCCATCGATTCCACCCCCGATTCCACCCGCCGCACCCTCCCTGCGGCCGTTACCCCCGCCCCGCCGTCGCGATCGATCCGATCAATCGCGAGGGGGAGGGCGGCGGTTCCAGGTCAGTGATAACGAAGATCGATGGGTACGGTGACGATTGAGGGGGGTGAATTGGAATGAAAGGGAAACGGACGAGGGGGTGGCATTTTTGGTTTTTCCCACCAATTTTCCCTCTTCAAGGGTATAAAATCTCCTCACGTAGTGCATCGCTATAACCACAGCGTTTGAAACACATTTCTGAAGACTGATTTGCTCAGCTTTTTCTTGAAGAAGCCTCAGACGAGAGGCGAAACGTCGACGGAAAAGATTTGACGAAGAGGGATTTTCCTGTTTGCTAAATCTACCTGTCGAACATACTGTATTGTGCCACGGATTAAAATCATCATACTTGTTTGAAATCTGGGGTTCCACAGAGCTCCACCCCAGGCCCACTGTTACTCCTCATATTCTATCACGATTTAGATAGCGAAAATATCATTTCTAAACTCCTCGTGTTTACCGTCTTTCCCAACTAAATTATGACTATAATGACGATAACAACACCAGTGCCTTATACCACTTATAACCATGGAAAATCGCTTTTTCCTTCAAATTAACCTTTACTAAGGACATCACCCTTAACACTCCTGAATTCTACAGAAAACACGGACCCCTAGCTAGAAATTGTCATAGAATTGATGCTCCTCTTTAAAACCTTATTTGATTCTCATTGTGACGAAGTTACTGCATGTGCGACCGTTCGTCCCTTAAATGATACATGAGATAAAATGAACGCAACATATATAAGGCCCAAGATGGCCAATTCTTAGGCCAGTGACTAAGATTCAGATAGTGTTTCAGTTCAATGTTCAATAACGTGCGAAGAGAATTTTACAATATTCCCTTTTTAAATTGGTGGGGGTACATTGTTCGTCACCACGAGATCGTGCTTCGGCCGTTATCGTCTCGCACGACCCTTAAGTTCAACGGGAACGATTACACGAGGGATGGTGCCGTGCCATACGACATTTACCACCATGGGAAATTGTTGCAAAGGCGGTAGAAAGTTCCTTGGACGAATATTAACCGCACTACGAATTCTACTCCCTATGAACTAAGTTGATTCCTCCAACATTCTCCCGAAATTTCGCAAATCTCTCCCCGGCCTGACCGATATATTGCAGAGGGGGGATCGCTCCCGGGGATTCTCCCGGTCTTCCCGACTCCGGTCACGCACCTCCGGCTTGTTTTCCCCTCATGCATTATGCAGGACGGGCGCCGGGAAGGAGAAGTTGCTGAAAACGAGGCGATATTGATAATCGAGCGGGAGAGGAAGGGGGAAGTTTCTGGAACGGAGGGAGGGTCCCTGACGCTATCGAATTAAACTGATTGAGAAAGTGACATCGGTTCCTAGTAAAGAACGGACCTAGACGGACCGCGGGCAACAAAGGAAGCCCGACTTGATTAAACTTTAAAGGCTAGCCTCCAAGCTCTCGAGGGCGGATTAGTAGTAAATAAGATGTTTCGATAATCAGGAAAAAAGGTGACACCTCTTATTTTCTTCCCGCCTCGCGCGTTTTCGAGCCATCGACATTTTTGGCAACCTTCCCTGCCGTCGCAGCGATTCCAGCGGATTATAATGCGTGCACTCATCGACGACGTGTCCTCGCATCTCCTCGGTTTCCGATGGGAGAGGGAAGACGAGAGGAGAAGAGGGAGAGACGACGGCCAGCAGGATACAACGTCACTAGTCCTTGAACCCAGTCCTCGTTTCCCGCCCCGTCGTAAAAATCCCGTCGAGCGACCGGTTTCGGCTTATCGCCGCGGGCGCGCACGTCACGTCCCGAACGGATTTTCGTGTTTCTCTTTTGTCTTCGGCCCGCAGAAGCAGAGAGAGAGAGAGAAAAATAGAAAGAGAGAAAGAGAGAAACGACGCCATCCTGCCGCGGCAGGAAAGGAAGCAAAAAGAAGCGGACGCGAGGAGAGATCGAGCGGACGGTTTCGCAAAGATGGCGCCCGATTCGAAATGCGAACATAAAAGAAATACAAGAAAAACGCGGGAAAAAAAACCAGGCGTTGTACACATAACCTCAAACTTGACGAGTCAGGATGGAAATTGTGAACTGAACCTGCTACGAAAAGATCCACGTTATTACGTTTAAAACCTATTTTCTTCCACTCTGGTATTAGTAACGCCACCTAGCGAGCGATGGTGACTCTCCCAGTTCGATCACACTATCTCTCTCATATCCCACTTCTGCTTTTCGCCTAGCACGGATATACATCGAACACACCACTGTTGACTTTAAGTTAGTTCCATTGTACAACTTTTGTCATTATGGATAAGTAATCTTAAATTTGTCCTGAACCTCTTAGCGCCTGTCCGTAACGCAACGACGTTATGTCCTTTGCGACACTGTACGTTGTACAGGGCGTTACGCGGTTCCGAGCGTCGTTGTAATCGTTTTGGTAACGCCATTTTGTCAAGGCGGATATAGGTTTCACGTTCGTCGATGGTTTCCAAATGAAATTAGGCACAAAATTTATGGGGACGCCATGAAAAACAAGGCGAGACAAACCAAATTACATTAAATAAGTGCGACCAGTGAAATTCCTCATTTTTTTTAAAGGTTCTTTAGTGATTTACTTAAGACTGAATAGGGAGAGGAATGTATTGCTCACGTAGTGAGTTCCATCAGCAAATTCTTCATTCTTCTGAAGGGTTGTTAGTGACTTGCTGAAGACTAAAGAGTGATTGCTGAATTCTAAGGGCCTATTCGTATTCAGCAGGTAAAAGACGTTAGACTGAATTTACTCCTCACAAAATGAGTACTACTATCTAAATGATTCATTTTTCTAAAGGATCTTTAGTGATCTGAAGACTGAAAGGTCAATAATTCATAATACCATTAAATTTCCACGTTACGCTTTAGTAAGTCGTGTGGGTTTATCATCAATGTATCTTTGGGACTTATACTTCGAGCTGTCAGCCGCAAACGAACGGACTTTAGTTATTTAAATTAAATTTTTTTTTGAGAAAACCCCAGATCTAAAAAGGAACCGGTGACTTACCGCCCCCCCCCTAGCTTCGAACCGCTCGGGGTCCCGAGGGGCGTCGCGACGTCGCCGCTTCCTCCGCGCCCCCATACCGAAGCGGCAACGCGGCGTCCCGTCGCCTCTTCGGCGGATTCCAACGCTCCTCTCTCACTCTCTCTCTCTTTTTTCAACGCCCCAGTCGGTGCAACTTGTTGCTGCGTTGTCACGCCGGAACGGCGGCCCCGAAAGGAGACGGACAGGGAAGAAAGGGAAGCGCGACCGGACGCCCTCGGGACCCCGTCGGGAGGCATGGACTTCGACAGGACGCTCATCGAGGAGGTGAAGAGGCGACCCGAGCTCTACGACAACGCCGACAGGAACTTCAAGAACAAAGAGCTGAGGCAACGCGTCTGGTCGGACATCGCGTACGTCGTCAGGGGCGATAGGGACGAAGACGCCGGTAAGACGATCAAACTTTCTAATATTCCTTACGAAAAACGTCCGTCTAGACTCTATCACGCAGTGTATTAGTTCGAATCGCGCATCTAAGCTTGAGACGTACGTCGTAGATGTCATATCTAGCGTCTATCACGCAGTATATTAGTTCGAATTGCTCATCTAAGCTGAGACGTACGTCTTAGATGTCATAACGATAGAAAGGGGGACAGTACGAGGTAACTTCCTCGGTCTGCAGGTCCTTAACGTACCACGCGACTTTGTAATCATACAGGGTGTTCGTTTGAATTACCCATCTACGCCAGTGGCGGCTCGTGACGTTTTCTCGCGGTTGGGCTAAAATCATTTTGACTATCTGCAGTCTAGTAGAGTCCAAAGGTTGCCGTAACTCGTTTTTTGAGGTAGCCATATGGAAAATTCATATGACCTTGAACACACGCCATCTTGGTATCGCGTTAATTGGCAAAAAAATCGATTTTCTTCGAGGTAGCTCGGAAACTTACGCTATTGGTCATTTCCATTTTTCTACTGTTAGAATTCCTTTAGAAATTTGGAAAAAATTATTTCATTTTCATTGAAAAGAGTTTTAGAACCAATCAGACTTCATAGAAAAGCCTTGGCCGCGAGCTGACGTTAGAAGAACCAACTCTTTCTACTACCCCCTTCCCTTTCCAGTGAAAGCGGTCCGTAACCGGTGGAAGAGCCTCCGCGACTCCTACGTGAAGGAGACGAAGCACAGGATGGCGCTGAGCGCCGGCAGGGCCGTGCGCAACAAGAAGAACTGGCGCTACTCCGACGCCATGTCCTTCCTGGCGCCCTTCCTCGCCATAAGCTTCGCCGGCCACCACTACGACAACGACGAGGAGGAGACCAACCGCCATTACTACCTCCTCGACGCCTCCTCCAACGAGGGGCACTTCATGGAGCCGCTCCTCGGGCGGATGGGCGAGCACGGGGAGGAGCCCGCGGGGGAGGACGACGTGTACTCGTTCTTCAGGGGGGTCGCGGACACCGTGAGGAGGTTGAACCCCGCGAACCGCGTCAGGGTGCAGAGGGAGGTCGTTAATATGGTGCTCGACGTGAAACTCAAGGAGATACAAGAGGACAACAACAACCACAGCAGATAGCTCGAGGTGGTCCTAGGGGGAAACTGCTGGGGAGTAGGTAGGACTGTTTAAGTTAGTTACTTAAGGGATGGAGTGACAGATCACAGCAGATACGAGCGAAAATCGTATGTTTCGAATTTGACAGGCGTAAATGGGCGGGGCGGGGCGGGATATATCAATCACTACCGTCGCTTCAAAGCAAAACCCTTCGTTCCATACTCCATCCCTTCATTCCCTTACGCAGCCGCACCTTAAGACTGGCCAGAAGTCATGCCATACATCTAGCAATAAGCAATTATGATAATAAGTACTTATAAATGTGTCTTGGCCTTAATGGCGAGAATAAGTAAATCACCCTGTATAATTCAATGCCATGAGTGTAGTTGATTTATATTTGTAATTTAAGATGTAAGATAATTTTGTTTGGATCCCTTTAGACTAAAATCGACATGTGACATTCCACGTTTATACAAAAATGACAATTGTTTTACATAAAAATACTCGTATTGGATATTTTCTTAGAAAAGAGGTTAATTGTACCTGTGAAAATCCCGGCAATCGTTACTATTGTTATTAAATAATTATCTTTTGTCAAAATAACGATTTAAT
Organism: Cryptocephalus primarius; assembly: GCA_963576515.1. Taxonomy (NCBI): domain Eukaryota; kingdom Metazoa; phylum Arthropoda; class Insecta; order Coleoptera; family Chrysomelidae; genus Cryptocephalus; species Cryptocephalus primarius. The sequence continues at coordinate 14,815,131 of OY754944.1, read as the reverse complement.
TAACTGTTACGACATTCATCATTCAATTAGTTCGTATCAATTATTCATTACTATAAGTGATTATGTTATAATGACTAGGCTAATGCTTAAGCCGAATTTGTGAACATTGTTATTACCGTTTATGCATAGAAAATAATAAGACTGTATTTTTCTACGACTTTCTATAAGTTAAAAGTAATAAACTAAAACTTTCATTTTCTTGTTTCATTTTTATATACTAATAATGGCATAATTCGTATCGTATACTGCCAAAAAAATAAGAGAAAAATCATCGATCTTAAGCAAATTCGATCTCATCACCCATTGAAAACCATTAATGACGTCATATTAGATTTGTTTTGAATGAACAGCAATTTACTTTCGGCAAATTAAGGAAAATGCACCGCCTTCTGTCCAAACTTGGAAATAATCACTACATAGCTGAAGAATTATTAATCAATAAACAACGATCTCCAAGGGCCAAAGGGCCCGAAGTAAAAGTAGATCGACAAAACAATTTTTGTAAGCGATACCTTTCACTTTCGATGACTGCACGAGGGATCTTTCTACGTCTTCTTAAAATCGAAGGTTAAGGGCACAAAGGGCCTATTCTACCCTACGCAGGGGTGGAGCGTTCACTCAAATAATCTGCTCGTAAGTAGAATCAAGGGCTAACTTGCATACAACGTTACCACCCAGAAAAAGACAAAAAAGAAACGTTCTTACTAAAATTATACAAAAATCTTTCCAATTAACATCTGCGCACGAGCGAAGAAAGTTGAAAACGCACGTACGGCAATGCTATTTTAATCTCCCCCTTTTTCCTTGAGGAAAAGGGGACCGCAACACCTTGCCTTATTCTTTTCCTTTTCCCCTATCCCTCCCGTTATTCTTTCCGCGCAGATGTTCTCCTCTCCTTCCTTCTCGTTGACCCGAAACATCTGCCCTATTTTAAGGCGAGCAGACGTTTTCTGAAAGAGCGCCTTTGTTCCTTTCTCCCTTCAAGATTCCGAACACCTTTAGACGAGGTATAAAGTAAGTAAGTGTAAGTAAACATTACGTAGTAGTAGTAGTGCCATTGTCCCATAAGGAAAGCAGGTAAGTATTACATAATTGTGGGGCGAGGGGTAAATACGATATGGAAATTTGTCATGGGGATGAACTTTGGATTTTTCGAAAGAGAAATACTCTGTATATAAGCGTATTTAGGCGCTATTCCATTACACGAGGCGCCATCTATCGATGAAAAGTTGAAGATAGTGAGAATACCCATGATCTTCAACACAAACATAAGGTGCACAAAGCGCCATCTACCAACTGACACATCAAGCTTGAGAGATTGTAATATCAATTACTGTAACGTCTTATTCAAATTTTGAAAAATTCACTTACCTTATATTAATAGATAATAGACAACAGCACTAAACTGCAAACAGAAACCAATCCGCGCGACCTTTTTCAAAAACAGGTCTCAAATAACCCGGATTATTCCTCTTTGCGTAAATTTGGCGGCAAAACACGATTTGAGAAGATATTTTTAAAAAATATCCACAGTTTTTCCAGCAAGATGTAATTTAAAAGCGCCGAAAACTGGCAGTTAAATCACGTGACTACAAACGACGCTCTCATTGGCATGACGTCACTCGTTAGTAAACATAGTTAACACACGCCTATGCGCCATTAGAGCTGGTGGTTTTATTTAAGTTATACCCTAACTTAAATGAACGAGTGCTGACGTTTAATATATAACGAAGCTATCCTCAAATTTGGCCATTTTTGATTTAAATGATAAAAGAATACACGTCAAACAGGACCAAAGGGACCATGTTGCTTACATTAAAATGATCTTTACAACACCATAACGTGTTTTTGTAGAGTTACTTCTTTGCTGGTTTCGTTTCATAACACACCACCCTTGGGTACTTATATGAAGCAACAAAGTGCAAAAGACTAAAGCAGTTACAAAACCTCCTACTCCCTTCAAACAAATCATAACGAGTGACGTCACACATCAGTGGCGCAAAAGTACATGCGCATCTGCCAGTTCACAAGTCCTGATGGTTATGCCCTATCAATCCGTAATGGAAAAAAATCAGTGGATATTCCTTATCAATCGTATTAAACAGGCCCAATAAGAATTAAGTACTAACACTCACCGGTAGGGTTCTGCTTCACTGGAAGTCCCACCTGAAACAAAAAAGATCCCGTTAGAACTTTTGTCGAATCATCAGCTTTCAAAGTTGATTTAGCAATAAACCCTATGTTAATAACGGTAGCAAAACCTTCACCTCCAACAGGCAAAACTTAAATACAGGAAACATATAGAATGTTACAATGAAATACAATATTCAGACAGCCATCGGTCAGATCTGTCCGTTTATTATTAGAGTGTACTCCTTTAAGTAGCATATGCTGCTTTCGGCTAGGCTGACATGAATGAGCAAGTATTCATGGGCTTAGATATAGTGAATCACCATAACTTAACTCTCTTTGCTCTTTAACTCTCAGAAGTTAATGGTGATTGAAACTGACTATTCAAAAAACTTATAATTTGACCAGTGATCAACATCTGGGACAAATTTCAAGACAACTAGACCCATCATCAGTGCAGATCCTTAGTTAAAAAGGAAACAAATAACAGAGAGATGATTAGGTACAAAAGAAACGGTGGCGTTACCAAATGCCCATCAACTGGACAAATAGTACAGCTAATATTACAAGAATAACTTCTATAACTCTCATCAATTAACATAAGCATGGCTATATTGAATAATGGTATGTTAATCTCATTTTAAAAATCTTTCTATCCACTGAAAACTTGTGTCTTATTCCGTTCAATTACCTCACTTATCAATTTCCCCTTTCAAATCATTGGTACTCTAATAATATTTCACTTACTCGAACCCCTAAGACTGGCCACCTTGCAGCTCCTGGGATCGTCTGGCGTCGGCGACCTGCACACCTCACAATCGTCCGGACAAGTCCCATGTAAATCGTACACCACGACGTCGTTCCTCCTGAAGGCTGCGATCTCTGTCATCAGCTCGGCGACGTGGGTCCGCTTCTCGTCCGTGCTGATGCCGACCAGCTCCTCGATCTCCTTACGGATGTTATCGACCCTCTCCCTGCGACTGTTCAGCGCCTCATCTGGCTCTGATCGGTTCGTGACGATCTCCCTCTTTAAGTTGTTCACGTGCTCCGATTCGCTCGATGTGCTCGAGTGTTTGACAGCCGATTTGTACCTCCGGAAGGTGGACCGTTTGAGCGCGGGCGATTCTAGAGACTTGGACTTGGCCGGCAGGACCGAGCACGACCTGATGAAGCTTCTTTCGTCATACGACTTCGATTTGAGCTGCTGTTTCCCCCTGTCCGCCGAGGACTTACGGATGGCGTTCAGGACGTCGGCGATCTGCGGCCGAGGGCTGACGTGCGTCTTGATGGCCGACCGTTCCTTCGGGGGCCAGCGGTGCCCTTTCAGGTTCTCTATGCGGTCGATGTCGGCGTTGACTTCGGGGATCTTTGGACTGCTGGCTCTCTCGTCGTTGTACGCGATCTTACGCTCGAAGTGTTTGACTATCGTTATCGTTTTCTCGGGTTGCCTGGCCTTCGCGGCGGCTTTCTTTTTGTTGGCGTTTTTTGGGGACGCTCTCTTCTTGCACGGCATCTTCGCGGCGCGAGGGACGCGACTGCAAACGTTAACGGGCACGGTAACACTAACGAAACACGCATCGTCACGTCACGACACGGCACTTCATCATGTTTGTTTTCGAAGAGAAAAACGGAAATTCGAATAACTGAAATTTGGTGTGACAAACAAGTTCAAAAACTGATGTCAACTGTCATTTCGACAAAAGCGGTGCCGGCATCTACTCGACGTCGATTGCAATGGACGACACAGATACGAGTTTCTTTAAATTACAGCGCATTTCTTCGTAAACAATACAAAATTGCATTGAATACAATCAACTTACGTAATAATATTATTGCACCGCAAATGATACTAGCTAAAATCAACATATCTTACACTCCTATTAATATAATGTCTCTGTGGATGCAACCCTCAATACCATCTAGGAACATAACCTCGACGGTCAGTTAACGTGAATTATATCGATTTTGAGAGAATTATTAAATTACATTTGACAATATGAGCGTGCCATTACCACCGGGGACCGGTATAGAAGGCATCGACACCGAGCAGATCAAAACTGTAAGCCCATTACACATCCCCGAAGTCGAAATGCCCCCCTAACCTATTCCTTTTAGTTTAAGGACTTTCTGATATCCTACAACAAATTGACCGAAATGTGCTTCACTGACTGCATATCGGACTTCACCACGAGGACCATCAAGGGGAAAGAGGTGATATTCACCGTTTAGTGTTATTACAGTCACATCTTCTATTACGATGTACTTGTTGAACTCTATTCACATTTACCATTAGAATTCCGCATTTCTCTAAATTCAGTGAATTTCATTGGCCTCCGTACAATAGAAAATCGTGGGCTAACATTAATTTCCTTATCGATTTGCAACGCATACTATTTTTTAGGAAAAGTGTGCCCTGAACTGCCTGGAGAAGTTCCTGAAGGTCAACCAGCGGATATCCCAAAGGTTCCAAGAGTTCCAGGTGCTGGCGAATGAGAGCATCCTCGCTGCCACCCAGAAACTGGAGAAAGGGGCCAGTTGATGAATATACTCTTTGGGTTTACTTAAATCTTGTAATATAGTACATGTTCATTAGTTTACAAAATAAATAGTATGGAGTTGCATCGAGTGAGATTCTTAGTCGAGTCCTAATCTTGAATGTCAGCAGCACCGATTCCTCGTTACGAAGCTCCTCGTCGAGGGCTTGTCCGTCAGGCGGATAACGTCGTCGGTTATGAGAGGGAACTGTAAGCTATAGTGGTTCTGTATGGCAGCGTTCGTCAGCCTGATCATGGCCTCGTCTGGAATTAAACCAAGCTTTAAGCCTGAAGGGGAGCCCCACGGGTGTTTACCTATGTTTAGGTTATTCTTGGCGGAGGTGATGAACCAGGCTAGGATGTCATTGGACCTGCAGTAGTCTTCGATCTCCGGTGGGATCGTCTTGACCGTTACGTCACCTTTGTTCGCCAGTATGACGACAGGCAACGACTGTCCTCCCGGCAGGTGCACTTTCCGCCTCAGGTCGGCCAACCACTGAAATATGATTTTGTGAGAAACCACCTATTTTTGAAGTTTGTGGAATCGATACCTTATCGACGTATTTGAACGTTTCTGGTCGTGTCAGGTCGAAGACGATCGCAGCAGCCACTCTACAAAACCGTCATTAGAAACCCTACAGTTAGGCCTGCCACAGACTAGACTTTGCTTAGTGGTATTCGCATATGTATTCATGGTAATTAAAATAACCAGTCAGAGGCAAAACCGATTAGCATTTTATTACAAAAACGCATGCCCCATTAGGTTTGTTGCAGAAAGGGGCAGACATGTCATCTTCAGTCTTTGCATTCATACATTTTGTCATTGCCTTCGTAACACCTTTGCTGCTTGCTGGAACAAACCTAACATGTAGATGTGGAATAGACTTACGCATGCCTGTAGAATACCCCGGTGAGGCTACCGAACCTCTCGTGGCCGGCTATGTCCCATACGTGGAGATTGATCCTGGTGTCCTCGTTCCATTCCAGAGTTTTCAACGCAAAGTCAGCGCCTATGGTGATCTTGTACTGGGAGGAGAATTGACCTTAACGGGGGATTATTTTTTAAAAAACTGCGAGAACACGAAAGCGTGAAGAGAAGGAAGCAATGAATGTTCAATGAACTCACATGTGTAGGTGTTTGGTGTAGTAAATATAATGACCGCTATTAGGAAGTGTAATTAGATGATAAGTAGCTGCGATTAAAAAGAATTTTTAAAAGCAATACTGTTGCCTTCAGTTTCTATTTGGAGTAATTTCTCCCTGGAAAAATTTAGAATCGCCTAATCAATTAATCGCGTTTCAGGCTACCTTCCCTTTCCTTGTAGGAATGTGCACGTTTCTTTCGTCCAGAATATCGATCAAAAACAACGAAACTATTCCAAGAATGCCAGATTACATCGATTTTCAAGGAATGCGTCGAATTGAGGCCACTTTCATATCAATACAACACATCATTTGATTCAGACTTGATTTACGAGAGGCGGGAGGATGAAACTCACCATCGGTGTAACGGTTGATTATCGAAGTTTTACCTGAAAGGAAAAATATCACGCACCATCCCCGCCTGGACTGAATCTCTGCTCTTACCGACCCCGAACTCGCCTATGACGACTATTTTGAAGTTCAGCTCGTTCTTGTGCAGATTATCAATCCTGACGGCGTCGCTTATCCTGATCAGCCTTTCGCGGGTGATGCCGTTGTTCATGGTCTCCGCTGCTGATCTTCTCTGCCGCCTATTGTCACCTACTTATCATCACTTTATCCGCATATCGTTATCGTCACGAGATCGGTTATTTCAGGTGGATAAGCGCGCGACAAGTTCAACTTCCAAGGCGAGAAAAACGTTTGAATTGATAAGGAAGGGAGGAGGGGAGGGTTCGGGCGGTCGTGGCGCCCTCTAGCCGAGTTTTCCGGCGTTCTAGGGAAATCATGATAAGAACAGTGAACATACAGAGGCTGCACAAAGTGCAAAGAGAGAAGAGAGAGCCCCAGGGCTCTTTCCTTTTAACGGCGTGTTGAATGTTGATTATTTTTACGAAAAGCCAAACAACCTCTAAGTGCATAGGTACCTTGTGAATATAGTGTATATGAAACAATAAGACCTTCTTAGTATAATCACTAGTTCAGTGATCAGTGGAAAAATAAACGTAGAAGGAATGTTAGAGAGTTAAATATGTATACTCCTCTGCTTTTATGAAGGCAAACTAAGATCAGCGATATTAAACAAACAATCAAGAATTTATTAAACAGTCCATCACAAACGACAAACAATAACATTTCACAGTATTGCGTGTTGATTTTAATCACAAATTATATAGGTCTAACAACTTCTTTGACTAGAGTCTCTTTATTGTTAACACCCCTCTAAGTAATTTATCAACGTAAAGCTCAAAGAAACAACCCCGGAAGATGAAATTAATGAATCATCTAGGTACATGTGAAGGTAAATGAATTTCATTTTTATATACAATTCACATTTGCTTCTAACCGCCCGAAATGAAGTTAGACTGTACATAACTGGAAAGTTGTGCTTACCTCTACTTTTTCTGCCCCAACTCTTCAGCCTTTCTGGTTGAAGCCTCTACGGCATCCATTATGGCAGATCTGAAACAAACGAAAAATTGGTTCAAAACTGTTAGACAAATTGGCAAAATACAGTATAAAGCCTATCATCATAAAATAAGAGTTTTGACAGGGATAAAAGGACAAAAGTTTTGTAAATGATCCTAAAATTTAAGGTAGTCTTGTTTGTGATTTTTTTCAACCCGACCATGGGCAAATATGTTAGGTATTTGTGCCATTCTTATACCTAACGCCTCCTTTTTCAATGGCGTGAATCCCAGCTATCGTGGTCCCACCGGGGGAGCAGACCTCGTCCTTCAGCTCTCCCGTATGCTTCCCGGTGTCTTTCACCATCTTAGCAGCACCCAGGAAAGTCTGAGCGGCGAATTCTCTCGCCATCGCCCTCGGGATCCCCATTTTGACGCCACCATCGGCCAGCGCCTCAATCATCGTGTACACCTAAAAGCATTTCACTTAGAAAATATCACTGTGATCATGAAAGAAAACTCATCTTCTTAGCTTCACTAATTGCATAAATTTTTGTTTTATGTTTTATTTCAACTGAATTACCCTGAACGAACCAATAGTATCGAAGAAGCGTACGTATAGAGTTTTATATTTTCTTCTGATCCCTCACCACAAAACGAATACCAGCTAAGCACACAAATTTTCCTTACTGAGGCCATCTGTACTCAGACCCTGTTACTTACGAAAGCCGGTCCACTGCCAGACAGAGCGCCGACGGCGTTTATGAGCGACTCCGGCACCTCGCGACACACGCCTGATACCGACAGCAGGGCGTCGACCAGTTTTATGTCGTCATCGGTGGCACGTTGCCCGGGACAGAACACCGTGCAACCCTCGCCGACCACCATCGGAGTGTTCGGCATCGCCCGGATCACCCGGCAGTTCTCAAAGCCGTTCAGGACCTAAAAAGAATCAACTTTCTTATAAGATCTAACTGAACGAGTCATTTTAAGAAAATAATAATGTATCAGTCGGTAGTCCATGTCTCTTTGGCACAATTTCTCTTTTCATGCAGACTTACATTTTCGAGTCGTTGAATGGTGACGCCGGCGAGTATTGAAACGAACAGCTTCGATTTGGTCGGCTTCTGCTTGATGGTGTCGAACATGTTCGCCATCGCCGATGGCAGAATGTGCGGTTTCACTGATATGAACACAACGTCGGCCCTATCGACGACCTCGCCGTTCTCCACGGAGACGTGCGAGCCCCTCTCTTTCCAGTAGGCGAGGTTGTGTATGCGGGGCCCTGACACGTAAATCTGGTCGTAGGTGACTAGACCTAATGGAGAACGTGATGAACTGTTCATTGTGGTATTCTTGTGGTGGTTTACCTTTTCGAACGATTCCCTCGGCGATCGCCCTGGGCATGTTACCGCCGCCTATGAAGCCGATCTTCTCTTTGACGGGTCGAACGGCAGAGTCCTGCATTTTTGTCGCAGATTTTAAGTACAGCTCAACTTTATTTGGTTGCAACGTTCTAATTAAACACGTTTCTGGTTTTATTACTTAACTATTGCGATAATTACTTCATCCTCGTTTGATAGTGATAAGCTCCTTAATTATGGTCATGGAGATGAGAGAAATTCGGGAGGGAATGAGAGATAACGGCTCTGAAATTAAAGAAATATGTTACAACAGTCCAATTAACGACTTCCGCAAGTTTATACACATACACATTTAGAACAACCCAACCACCAAACATTTGATAATCCATCAGTGCTGACACTGAAATATTAAATTGACAAGTAATAAGATAAAACGACCAATTTTCAGTACAGGACATGAACCAATGGATACCAAAAACATACCTAAACAGATACTTAGGTCTTACATGGAGTATTGCTTATAAGATAAACACCCAAGCCCCAAGAGGCCGTTTAAATGCTTACCTTATAACTATGCCTTATAGGATTTGAATGCATCAACACTTTTAGGTTAGGAATGTATACCTGCAATTTACAGCCTTCTCAAGAATTTAAATTGGTTCAAACATTATGTGCAACGTTCGTATTTAACTTCCGGTCAACACAACAGTCGTTTTATGTCAACATCAAAATGCTACTTAAAACCCTAATTACTCACCTAACCTGATCCATTTGTTCAGATATAAATGCAGATAGGAAGGAATGATCATGTTGTTACTGAATCCAGGATTCAGTTGGCATCGCCACCTTCAACAAAACCTTAAACAGTCCACAAGAACTACTGCAGGGCGAACTATGGTTCTATAGAGATATGTTCCACAACCATTTTGAAGGCTTATGCAAGGCCAATTTCGAGTTTGAAAAGGTTCAGATAGTTCCAAGGGGGGGGCAACATTAATTCCAATAGTCTTGGTCTTATATGGATCGATTGAAATTACACATTTTAACCATGTAGGAGGGATGTAGAATGAAACCTATAAAATTATCCATGGATATTAACTTCTTCACTGTATCAATGGGCTGATTTGCTGAAGTTAATTACAAAGCCGAGCCTCAGACTCGCGAGAAAGGATTCTATGCCGGTCGAGTAGTTTCCGAGTGAAATAAATTACCTGAAGACGTTGCGACATACACTGTCGATGACGGTTTACCGGCTTTTGCCGCCTATTGTCTGCCATTACATCAATACAATTTTAAACTGTGGTAGGTATGAACTGTTAGCGAAGTTGATAAGTACTGTAAGTGGCAAGTTAGACTGAAAACTATGACTTACTGTAAAGATTTATTGAAATGCTTTCAGGTATCTAAAATCATACAAATTCACAATAATATACAGGGCAAGATCCACAACAGCTCAAAGAAAAGTTAAATGAGCGACCACTATATTAATCAAAACATGCCAAAATACAAGTATGCTACGGTTTATGTGATTGTTTTTTCATGGTAGCCTACTTACTCTATTAATTAAGAATATAAAGAAAAATTAACGTTAATCTTTGCCATTTTGCACCATATTCAAATAAAATTAAGCGTATGAATGTAAGAAATGCCATTACGGACGAACGATTCAACCGAAACTCCCCTTCAAAATTCCTAATAACGTCCATCGGCACCGGTTTAGTTTGTTAAATTTTGTACAATTTTATTTACAAACTAATGCAACATATAACATAAAAAAATATATACGGTAACTGCAAAACAACATGGGTCAAATGAAGTCACATCGATTAGTCGAATGAACCATTTACGTACGAACCGTGAAAAAACGACAACTAGCAACGGCCGTCGGCCAGCGTGCCCATCGGGTCCCACGCCGGCAGCACCGTCGGCTCCTGTTCGAACACGTCGAGCACCTCCTGCGGCACGAACTTCTTATCCACGACCACCTCGAATGTGAACTCCTTGTACCAATCGGCCGTCATCAGCAGGTAGCCCTTCTCGCCCCTATCCTCGCCCCACGAGTTCTCCACGCGCAACTTCACCACCTGTCCGTCATCCTAAAACAACAGCGGTAACGGTGATGGTGAATAACTCCGATTAAACTGGGTCTGTTTTGAACTGGTGTAAACGCATTAACATTACCTTCCGTTTTTGTACGATAGGGGGCGCTTCAGGTATATTCCCAACATTAGTTTGTGACATTTCGGCAATATAAGCAGTAAATGTAATACAACAAAAGAGAAGATAAGATATGGCGCATGATTGGGCTACTGTTAGCGACTGTTACGTTCTTTTTTTAAACCTCGCCAAGTGATCGTGGAAAGAGGGTAAATGAGAGAGACGTCCTACTTACATTCTTGTGTATCGCGGTGAATACCATGGCGTGAGTCATCGCGCTTTCACCATACAAAAGCCTCTCAGCTTTACTGAGCTCGGTTTGGATGTCCACCCCAAAAACCAGAGGAAAATCATGCCTACAAAAGATCTACTAAGCACGAATTACAGTCATTTCCCACGTCATCTTGCCCCAACCAGTTTGTTATTCATTTTTAGTCGTTAAACGTTCAATTTACCATCTATCTTACTACTTCTATCCACCTCACTTACACCTTCAAATCCTCGATTCCCAGTTTACTGGCGAACCTCTTGGAGACGTCGCAGCCGAACCAGACCGCCTCGCCAGCTTCGATGCTCTTAGCGGTCAACTCCAACAGCAGCTCGACCGGCTGGTTGTTGTATATACACCTACGGCCGCCGACCATGTTACCGAGACAGTCGACGGTGTACACTTTGCCGTACTCGTTGGACGGACGGGGGTCAGTCACCAGACAGACCTAAATAAAGGGAAAAGATTATATTTCTTTGGGTATACAATGCAAATGGCCATTAGCCGGTATAGACTGTGTACTAGGAAGTATTAAACAATCTTGATCTTCAAATAAATAAGCTTAATCACCTTGTCATCCACATTGAACAGAGGTTTGATATGCTTGTCATAAAACTCCTTGGGTGTTATAGGCCCGATACTGTGGAACGCCTTGGTCTTATCGTAGTAATTCCAAGTGAACGTCTCGTCCGGGATGCCGAGGCATATCCCGACGATCCGGTAAATATTACTCATCTGTTCCTCGATCAAGGAGTGAATGTCGGCATCGCTCGCCCCCTTCAACACCAGCTCCCTGATGTTTTTAGCATACTCCCTCAGTTTACTCTTGAGTATCTGGTTCATCCTCAGGCTCTGCTCGCAGCAGAACGTCTCCGGGAAGTTCTTCTTCGGCATCAACCCGTGCTTGTTCACCAGGTTCACGACCATGTCCCACTGGCCGCCGTCCGTCGTCGGATCCTGAAACGCCAGACATTAACGTCACGCCCGTTGTACCTGAACGTCTCATTGCTCACGGATAACAGGAACGAGACGAGTCTCCCGTCGACGGGTTCGCCCCTCCTCGCCGTCTCGACCATGCTGTTCAGGAAGAAGTTACACCTCTCTATCTTGTCCCAGAAGAACAGGTAGCTCTGGGAGAACTCGAACTCGTCGACGTTGAAGTGCTTCATCACCGGCAATCTGATGACGTTCAGGGCGGCGAACAGCCAGCAGCGCCCGGAGCTCTTCTGGTTCGTCGTCGGCTTCCCCTCCGATTCGATCTGTGGACCGAGAAATGTAAGTAAAGCTCAAAAATTCATGTTTTATTGTTGAAGTTACTGTAGTAATGATTCAATGGGATGATCCAGGCTAACAGCTCGGAATTCATTACTTCTAGATATTGTTTCTATTGGATAGGTAACTATCGGATTGTGATAATGTTCCTTTCACAGCTTTCTTACTTGTTACTATAGCCACAAAACCTTAGCCTATTATTTGTATTGGTTTCGTTGCTTATAGCACCTTTGCTTTGCATTAGTTTCATGTTAATTGAATTGTTATGCATGTCATCTTTGGTCATCCAACTTTGAGAAGGGGAGAGAAACAAAGGTGACCATTCTAATTGGCAATAAAACCCTCAGAGTAGATTGTAAGCTTCATTGAGGCTATTAAGACAGAAACGTTAATAATGAAATAAAATCTCTCCTTTTAGGTTCCTTGTAATTGCAAGTGCTTTGTTTTAACATGGACAGTTGCAATATTAGCTTAACCTTGGCTTAAGACATCTGCTTTCCCAAGTATATACACCTTAACAATGAAGATATTATTGCATCGGAAAGTATAAATATTTACGCAATAAAGCCAGCCCACTAAACTTCCTCAACAACTAAGATAAACAGAAAATAAGCCTATCAGCAAAAGTGACGAACCTTTATCATCACTTTATACAGACTCTACAAATATTTTTCCATACCTATTATCTCCTATTGTCTTTTATTTATACATCATAACTGTAATCAAACTTAATCAACACAAAGCCTGAAACTCGAGATAAAATACTTTTTTCATGAATTCGATGGGGAGGATAGCAAAGATCCCGATTCTTCCAGTAAAGTTTAAATTCCCTGCGACTTCCTTCTACACAAAACTTTACCTTGTGGCTGAATACATGCTGGGTTTGCTCGATGGTCTTCCGGCAGAGAGCGACCTCGAACGGGTCGCCCCTCGAGCAGACGTTCTGGGCGAGGAGGTTCTTGGGGTCTGCGTAGAACTTCGACTTGAACCTCTCCGTCGTGTCCCTGTCGAGCACGCCTGTAAGGGGGAATTCGAGATTCAAAAAGGGATGAATATGCAAATTTGACTTAGGGGGGGAATCAATTTCGCCCCCAACGGATATCAATTTCCAAAGATCGCGGCTACGGTTAGAGGGATGTGGCGAGGGTACTTTACCGTTGTCCATCTCGTAGGCAGGTCGGGGGACAGTCTCAACACAAATGAGTACTAATCAAGCTGTTGATTTGCAAAAAAATTAAACTGTCACGGTATCACGGACACTTTGAATACCACAGATCGAGAGGTTAATGTCGTTAATTTATGACACGGAACGCTAATAAGGCACGTTAGCACGTATTTAAGGTAGGGTCACACGTGCGCTCTTCACGCTCGATAGCTGCACCAATCAAGAACCGATATTACATACGATTTAAAATATTGAATTGCTTCAATATTACTTACGACATAATTATCATTATATTACCTATTATAACTACCTATTCAAAATATGTGGTTTGTAAACAACAGGAAACAAAACTTAGCAAAATATGAGCCACATTGTAGGTATTATATCAAAAATTTCTGCTGTTACTCTTCACTCTTAGTTGTATTGCGTATTAAGCAGAAGAAATGTAAATAGATATTTAGTTAAAAGTTACAACAAGCAAGGAGAAAATGAGGAAGAGCGAAGGAACGATCTATACCACATACGAAGTGGAGTACAAGATAAAAGTAAAATTATATTGTATAATCGAACAAAACCACTGAAAAAACCCATGACTAATGCAAACGGAAGCAATCTGTAAAAAGCTGAAACAACCCACAAACTTTATTACTTGCACGCCATATACGAACTGGTCGTTAATTATTTATTAATGATTTAGCCCTTGTTTGGCGGTTGTTGCCAAGCAACCCCTTTACGCCCATTGATTTCCGAAATAACACCAGTTTATTCAGGTGTAACCATTTCTCTTCCAAAACACGCCTCCCCGATAAAATGTTTAAATTTTTCGCTTTGGTTTTGCTCTTCCACCCCTGCGCCTATTGCAGGTACATAGAGGGAGTGCTCAGGACGAATGAGGTAAGAACAAGAAGTATTCAAAACACAAGAGAAAGTTAAAAATAAAATAATTCCCTTCAGAAATGGACATTTCTGGCGAGGTTCTGTTTCCTATCTGAAGAGGGTCAGTTTGAATACGAAATCGAGTACAACGAGGACCAAGGCGAACTGAATTTGCTCCTGTACTATGACACCGAGGATCAGTGGCCTGCGGTTTACAAATCCAACAAAGTAAAAGCAACACAACAATAATTCCGTACTCATTGTACTTCAAGGGGTTTACTTCGCCTTTAACTCCTTACGAGACTAAAATTTGTATTCTTTTAAGTTCTTTCTTGCAGATTTAGATGGCTATCGAGTACAACTGTACTTTGAGATCCTGAGATAGTAAATTTATATCATATTTCACCATGAAAATAGAAGGTCTCATCATTTCTATTTATAAAATCAATAGGAGAGGTAAGCCCCATAAAATATAACGAGCAGGCATGAACCCACGCTAGGTAGCTTCTATGACTGTCATAAACAGCTATTTCATCTACTATATAGTACAAAAATTCTATTGTTTGCTCAGACTTGTGACGAGCGCGAGTCTGTTCTGAACGTAGGCCAGAACCAGATCGTGAACCTCACCACAAACTACATATTCAGGGAGTACTCCGGGTGTAATTACCTCCAGGAGTCGGTCGCCACGTCGAAGTCGTACACCGTCATTGTGCCGACTCTATCCACTCCTACAACGCACAAAAGAGGTAATGAAGGGCCTGTTTCGGCAAGCAGGAAACCGTGGCTAGTCGCTCCGCACGTAGTGTCAGTAGATAGAATTGTAGGTTTGTTGTTTGCTGGAACAAGACAGAAATGGTAATGGAAAAATGCATGTAAAATAATGTGCTCCACTACTACTACTACTACTACTCTGCTTGGCTTTAATTTGTATGATCTTTTACAAGGTACACACCTTACTACTACTACCGTACCTCAATCCACAATTACTACAAATGACTACATGGAGTACACCAGTGCTGAAACCTCAGAAGTCACGAGTGAGCTAATGGAGAGTACGGGCACAACAGAAGGATCTACCATCCAAGATACGGTAAATAACATCGAATCACCAGAACTATTTGTAATCATTCATCACTGCGATATCACACTGCTTCGTAGGAGTTGCTCCTGTACAGTGCGTGAAACACCACTAACGATAATCTCTATTTCAGCCTACATCGACCCAGGGATCGGCAGTGGAGAAGCGTTCGGTCCCTCAGGTCGAGACCAAGAGCAGGTACGTCCTGAGGTCCAGGACGGTATCCTGCCACAACGCCAGGAGGTTCAGGAGTTCTCGGGAACGGTGGTGGTTCATAGCGCTGAGCAACTGCAGGGGGACTAAGGTTGTCGTCGTCGCACGGCCTACTAAGTTGTAATCTACCATTGAATCCGTAGGGCATAAGCGTCCGGTACAGGATCCTAATGACGAACGGCGCCCCGGGGGACTACTGGCACGAGCACTTCTCGGCAGACGAATTCTGTAAGACTCCCCGTTTAGCGGTAACTTTTAATTCGTAACCACCTTCGTAGATATCCTACCGGTCCTGATGGCCTTCTCCATAGCCTACTCGCTGCTTATGCTGGGGATCGTGATGTGCTCCATCGAGCTGAAATCCAGGCAGCTGCTGCACACGACCTACAAGATATTCGTCTTCTCAGTGGTGTTACAACTGCTCGGCATCCTATTCGTGAGCAGTTGTTACGTCAAACTCGCCGTGACCGGACTGGTGACGCCACGGATCAAACGACTCGGTAAGTCAAAACTTTCAAATCTTGCAAACCGCATCGATCGATTTTCGTTAAGGTATGGTGCTGATGAGCGCGTCGGAGACGACGTTCCTCCTGCTCCTGCTGCTGCTCGCCAAGGGCTACACGATCACCAGGGGCAGGCTGCCTCTGCCGGCCAGCATCAAGCTGACTATCTTCATGTGCCTTTACGTAGTAACCTACACCTCGATATTCATTTACGAGGCAGAGGTATTTGGTGTGAATTGAGAAATTCGATTTGACTAGAGTAAGATTACAGGTCTTCGATCCTGGGGAAGTGCTGTACCTCTACGAATCACCGGCCGGCTACAGTCTGATCATACTGAGGATCCTTGCTTGGTGCATGTTCGTATATTCCACGATCTTCACGCTCAAGCATTATCCTGAGAAGGTATCTAGCATAAGACGGACTTAAAGACATATAGAAAACATAGTTGATTCTGAAAGTATCTTAAATAATCTGTGTCCTTTTTCTGTCCTAATCCTATCCTAACTTGCTATCTTATGGTAGGAGCCTATACTTTAGTAATAAACAGACAGATTCGTGGCAGATTTGACTGTAGATTGCTGCGGATCTGGCTATCTAAATTGAAGCTATTATCGTTACCTACACTAATAATTTACCTTATTATTGCGCATTAACTGTAACGCTGTTAACGTTTCCAGGGGAACTTCTACTACCCCTTCAATATATTTGGAACGACCTGGTTTGTAGCGGGCCCAGCTTTCATCCTCTCAGCGAACACTTACATAGACAAGTGGGTGAGGGAGTCGGTGGTGTGTGCCGTGCTGCTCTTCATATCGTTCGGCGGACACCTCATGTTTCTCGTAAGTCGATAACTGGTTCTGAAGGTACCTGAAGAAAAGACATATGATAAAGCTTATATTTAAGTAACTTTTTAACTGACCTATTCTAGCTGTTGACCATGCCCTCAGTGGCAAACAAGAACTTTCCTTATCACGTCAGAACGACTCAGATCGGTATAATGGAGATGACCGGCACCGCTGGCAGTAGCACCATGGAGCAATTCGGCCATCACATGTACGAACCGTCGACGACCATCAGGGAACAGACTGTCATCATACCGCTCACGAGGAGAACGGAGGAGATATTTGAAGGTACACATTCAAGAAAACATCTCATACACCTTCTTGCCAGAGTAGTTTAAACAATTTTCCATGTCGTACCTAGGGCAATATTCTCAGCAGTCTGGAAAGAGTATATTTATATACATTATAATACCCAGTTCATTTCTATGACGTCTTTGACGCCCGCATGTTCCAGTTTGGAGCATCTATTATGGTATCAACTCCTACATCCTCCTTTTCTTGTGTCCAGCCATGTACAGCTTGTGGCCATTGTCCTCCTCCCAAGCAGCTGTCCCCGTGCTTTCCTTATCCCTTTTAAATTTCCGTTTTGCCCCCATTGTTATCATCTCTTTGTCTATCAAGATGTTACCTACATTTCGATGCCAAAACGTCTCAGGTTTGTAACCACCATTAGTTTCTGCTGCACCATGCCACTCCCAGAAACCATTCCACTTCTTCCTCCTGGACCTACTCCATAGATGGTTTCTCCCTCTTTTCCCCTTAAACAGTCTCCACATGAAGGTATGCCCTAGGTATGTACAACCAGAGGCCGATCTGCCAGAACGTCCCGGAAGAACGGGAGCCGGAGCCGCAGAGGACCGCCGTGGATAGGGCCTTGGAGAACGTACTGAACTGGTCGGCTGTGAAGAACGTCCCTGCGGCACTGGCCATAGAAATGCCACAATTTGAACGGACCAATCGCAGGAACTCTACGGGTAAAAGGGATATATAACTGTAAACTCATTGAATAGAAGTATGCTCACCCTTTCAATTGCTTACTAATGTCTTAAATTTGTATGGAGTCATCCCATTTGGCAAAAAATTGAACTCCAATTAAGTTATTTATCGCCTTCAAAACTTCGAAGCTCATAATTTTGATTAGCTTACAATTTTTTGCGTATTCTACATGCTTCTGCAAATATTTTTGTTTTCTTAGATTCTTCGCTGACTGACAACAGCAACACCTTAAACGTGATGAGCAGGAGTCCATCGTTCAAAGACAAACCGACTTCCACCTTCGAAGATTACGTCAAAGAGGTGCCGATAGAGTTGTTTACGGTGAGCAAAATGGTGGTGACCACCAATACGTTGAGGAGAAAGAGCGTGCAAGATAAGATGGTGTAGAGGCACTGTTTTAAGCCAAAGTAGAACAGGGTAGCACTATACTTCAATTCACTGAAAGATTTTTTATACATGTAATTTTATCAGTGTGGAAATTTTGTTACAATCACATACAAAATACGATTTCTATTAAAACGAACGCCTATCGTAATTTAGATACCATTTTATACATATCACAGACCGTTCCAATTTGTTATAATAATCTAAATGAATCCGGCGGGATGGAACTTATCGAGGATCCTCCTCGTGGTCTCCGGGAACATCCCAAAGAACTTAAACCTCTCCCCCATTTTGTTCTTATTGACGAGGAAATCGTAACAGTGCTGCAGATTGATTATCAGCTGCTGATCCTCCTTGTGCTGTTCTATGAGCGCCTTCAGGCGCAGCTCCAGACCGATCTTCAACAGGAAATCCCTCTGGGTCACCGGACCGTAACAAATCACTCCTCCCGCCTCCTGCACGGTCTGAAAATTACATTCAAAGGGAAGCTGATGTTGTGAAGGGGTAACAGGCAACTACAGTTCCAACTGTACAGATTTGTATATCATTATTAATCTCAACGATCAACTAACCTCATTTATCAATTTGAAGTCCACGTCGGCGGTCAGGTCGGCGGTGCCGGGCAGTACCAATGGGTCAACCTGCTTATGCTTCTTGTAGGCCCTGAAAGTGTCGCCGCCGGAACCGTTCTCCCCGTAGTCGCAGATCAGACCGATGCCCCCGGCCACTTTGATCCGCCTGGCGATCTCCTTGCATATCAGCAAGCCCTCGGCGCTCACCTCGAGGTGCTCCCTGTTCTCCCTCGGCTTCACGAGCACCTTCGACATCGGCGTCTCGAACCGGGACAGGACGTACCTGAACTTCGGCGTGAAGTTCTCGTCGCCCTCCTGCGCCTCGCCGTCGATGTCGACGAGCACCTCGCGATAGCCGGAGTAGGTCTTCTGGAACTTGTGGATCGGCAGGGCGTCGAAGAACTCGTGGGCGATTATCAGGGAGAAGTCGTTCGGGACGTCCTTGAGGTGGGTATACCACTCCACCGGGATGCCCTGGTGGGTCACGCCTTGGACACAAAATATACGTTTTTTACTAAATCGATGGGATATTTTAGCGAGGCGACACCACACCTTGTCTGTACAAAGAATCCCTTCCTGTCTTAGCACCGCAAAGGTTGCTCTGTTTGCACAACCTCTTCGCTTGTATCTCGCTGAGTGTCGGGCTCACTTCAATCAGCTTCAACGAAGTGTTGTGTAGGGCGTTGAAATGGTTGAACACCTTTAGCATGTCTTGTGACAGCGTCCCTCTTCCTGAAAATCACAAAGGAGAAATAGTAAGCTATTCTTCTTGGCACACATCACAGTACGACACTATCGCATGTGAGCGTTTAGAGAGGGTTCTTACCGGGCCCGAGCTCAATGATCTGCAGCGGCTTCGGCGAGCCCATCTTCTGCCACTCGTTGATAAACCATATGGCGATCATCTCGCCGAACATTTGCGACGTCTCCGGTGAGGTGATGAAGTCGCCCCTCTCGCCGAACATGTCGTTGTGCATGTAGTATCCGGCGACGGGGCTCGTGAGCACCTCCCTCATGTAATCGGCTATCGTCAGCGGCCCCTTCACCTGGATCCTCTGGTAGATCTGCCGGGAGACGTAGAGCTCGTCCCTGGCCTCCTTCCTCTTGACCGTGTGGTACGTCCTGAGGAGAGGAGCCCGAAGTGCCCCCGACGGGAATAGGAACGCCCTGAGCGGAGCGAGTACGCGCACGGTCATTTTCCGACGGCCGAGATCGAAAGTTTCTCGAGGGGTGAACGTTTGAATGGAATTTCAAAATAACATTTCAAAATCTGGAAATAACATCAGGGGACACAAAAACAGAATGAACAGAGAGAGTACAGACATGGGAGACAACTCACAGAACATCCATGCCAGAACGTATGGTTTTGCGCCTAAACAGAGAGGTTATGAGAACAGTTTTCCTTTAATTATTCCCTATGTTACAGCATAATCCAGGTTTACCTGTAAAATGAACAACCAAAATGGGATCGACACTAAGCACGACAACCCGCATGTCTACTTCGATCTGAACCTAGCAGGGGCAAAAGGTAATATGGGAAAAAGCTCACAACGCAAAATAATAACACTCCTTTATAGCAGGTCGGATTGTTATAGAATTGTTTATGGACAAAGTCCCTAAGACCGCTGAGAACTTTCGAGTGTTATGCACAGGAGAGAAGGGCGAGCGACTATCCTACAAAGGTGTAAAGTTTCACAAAGGTGAGAAGGTTTCCAAGTTGTATACAGTAGAAAAACATTAATTTATGCCGTTTCGGTTCAAGTCGTGCCTCTGTGCATGGTACAGGGGGGTGACATCGTCAACAATGACGGTACAGGTGGCATGAGCATCTACGGAAACCACTTCGAAGATGAAAGCTTTGAAACGAAAGTAAGACGTTATTAACATAATTATAACTAATAAATACATTTGTGATATATTCTTCAGCACGACAAGGAGGGTTTGGTCGGTATGTGCAACTGGGGCCCCAATACCAATAACTCACAGTTCTACATAACAACACAACCTTGCTACCACCTAGATGATACTAATGTAATTGTCGGTAGGGTCGTCAAGGGGCTAAACTTAGCTGTGGAGATGGCCGAGATACCCCTGGAAAACGATATACCCTTAGAAGTACACATAGTAAAAAACATTAACATAGTTTCGTTCGACTAAAGTATCGCTTTACAGCCTATCGTCATTGAAAACTGTGGCGAATTGAAACCAGGGGAACCGTGGGATATTCACGAAAAAGATGGTACAGAGGACAAATACCCTCCTTGGCCGGACGATTGGGACGTAGGACCGATGGAAGATAGCACGGTAGAAAAGGCTATCGATGTCATAAAAAAATCAGGCAACTACCATTTCAGCAGGAACAACTTTGTAGACTCTGAAAGAAAGTATGTGAAGTGTTTACGGTACATAGATTGGTACCTTTATCAGAGGAAGCATAATGAGAGAATCGAAGATATAAGGATAGTGCTCATGATGAATTTGGCTGCCGTCAGGCTAAATAGGCAAAAATACAAGGAAGTGGTCACACTGTGTAGCCAAGTAAGAAGACATGTTACCCATTATTCTACTTCTCTGAAGTAGCAATTCTGTTTTAGATTTTAAAAAGGAACCCAAACAACACAAAAGCATTGTACAGGAGGGGAAAGGCGAGAATGGCACTAAAAGATTATGATAAGGCCCTTGATGATTTCAAAGCAGCTAGTAATTTACATCCAGACGATTCAAATATACGCAGCAGCTTGGAAAGGGTGACGAAATTAAAAATGAATTACCTTCAAAAGGAGCGTGACGCTTATTCTAAGTTATTTACCTAATTTTATCTGTAAATAAACATTATTATTTTCTAATCGTGATATTTATGAAATCCAATTAAGTGTATATTTTGAAATGGCAAGAAGTAAATGCGAACATACTAATTGATACGCGTTTTATTAATATAATTGTTTGTAGAATAGAGGAGAAAAAAGTTAGTCCAGGGTTGGTAACATTTGGTGATTTTTATTTATATCTCAATTTCTCAACAAATGCTATATCTAATAGCGCTTACAGAATCTAAAAAATAACAAACTAAAGTCCATTTTACAATATAATATTATATACAATAATAGTGTTTATCAGGAACAACAACACTGTACAGGAAAATAATAAAGAAATGCCTCTTTCTTTGAAAAAAACGATCACATTGAAAAAATAAATTGGTATTGTTCGAGCAATACGAAAGTTGCTTTTCATTTTTTTTTCGTCTCTTTTTCTTGTGTTTATCATACAGGGCGGAAGGAAATACTCGTCTATCACTAAAATAAATCACCACCTTTGGATCGTCATCTCTGACATATTGTGTAAGATTAACAATATATAAAAACGAGTCTGCTTCTAGTAACCGTGTAACTCTCTATTTAAGCAAGAAGAATTTTTGAAAAGTATATTCTTTTTCTTAGGGAAAATTCGCTCGTCTCGTCGTTTAACGCTTATATCATAGTAATGCTCATACCATAGTATAATACCAAGTATGACGACTTTGTAAGAAATGCAATTGCAGTTGACGACTCTTAACTTTGATAATTTTATTGGCCTTAACTAGAGTGCGCTATACCCCACGAACAGTTCTGATAAAGTATGCAGGTGCTTTTCTGATTAAGCCGAAAAATGCAAGTTCTTCGAGGATGATCGATAACAAGGGTATTCGTGAAAATAAAATTGGAAATCATCCCGCAAGCATTAAAAATACATCAACACCGCAGAGTTGTGCACATACATAAAAAAGCACCGACGTAAACATGCTACTTTCAGATCTGACCGTTACAAACCCCATTCTAAGTACGATCTAAGTCCTTTCAACAATAAGAAAAGAAAAATTATTAATAAATAAATATAACAGCAGCGAAAATTAATGTCACTATCTCGTGAATGTCTATGTATGTATTATTTTGAGAATCACATGCGCTAAGGTAGGATAGATTTACCACTTGTTCCGCTTGCGCTTCGGGACTAAGATTTATTGTCGGCACCACCTGGAAAAGAATTATTCCTGTTCTCAGTCCTTGCCATGTATTGAAATGCGGAAATTCACTATTACAGAAAAGGAAATGGGGCATCGCAGTGTCATCTCCTTTTAAAGACGATAGAACTGAGTTATTCCTCATTATCAGAACATCTGACTATAGAACTTATAAGGGATCCACAAGGTTTCTAATTCAAACGTTTGCATACCTTCAAGTCAGTAGAAAAAGTATTTGCCTTCCTGTTCACCATCCAAAAAGTTCACTTGGTCTATTCCCATAGGGTACTTACTAAGGATTATACAGATAGACCAATATAGAAGCCAGTATAGAGAAGGATACTCTAATGTATGTATCGGATAGATTTGTTCAACTTTGATAGATCTCTATAGCATACAAAAACCCCATTAACAAATCCAAGTACGCTCTACACCGTCATCTCCCTGTTAACAAATATAAGCCATACGTTTTCTATATGGGTCTACATTGGTTGTTGTTACAGATGTACTTACAGCTCGCCTCAGACGTCTCATTCCCCCTCTCTCCGTTCTCGAGCTTAGGCTCCTCGGTTAGCCTCAGCGCGACCTCAAGGTCCCTCAAGATCTCCGTCTCCTTCGGCTCGATCAGGGCGAAGCGGTGATGGAGTGCCGTCAGGTGGGCGAACGTCAGGTTCAGGTGGGCGTGCAGGCCTAGCATGACGACTTCCTTGAAGTGCGCCGAGTACAGGTGAGCCACCACGTGGAACAGCAAACGGACTATCTTGCGGACTATCGACTCGAAAGACGACGGGAACTCATTTGCTGGAATCCGTGAAAAATTTCTTCCTAACAAGTTAACTAAGCTAATCATAAAATATCGAGATATCGTGGTTAGTCATAAATAGTTTGATAGCCTATTATTCTTTAAATATGTTATTATATGAAGATGGTGAACAAAGGTTTACCACTGATAGAGCAACAACTAAATCAAAAATTAATTAAACATGATGCACTTCTTACCATATTTCGTAGGAAAAATAGATTCATCACTAACTGTCTTCTGGATGAACGTCATCACATAATCTATATACTGGGGGGCAGCGACTTTCGTCTTTTTACCCTTCTCATCAAACCACAAATATGTCCTGAAAAATATAAATACTTCAAAATGATTCTTACACCAACCATTTTGTTGGTTGTTACCTTTGACCGGGACCGGTCATATCGGGACAACCCGACGGTGTACAAAACTCGCTGACTGTCCCGTAGACTAGATTGACGTGGTCGAATAGGGCCATCGCTTGTAAAAACAAAATTAAATTAACATGTGGGAACATCAAGAGTTAATAAACTGGAACTTACTGTGAGAGGCCAACCATTCATTATAATCTAGTCCCGGCGGCAGATCGACCAATAATCTCATGTCCATCTCTGGCAGCTTCCTTTCCAACACCGCGGTCTCCAAGTACAACTTCGAATCGCCCCCTGAGCTCGACTCTGCACCCTCTTTTTCTTTACGCCTCGCTTTTCTAAAGGTAAAGGGTAGAAATAAATGAAATAGAGTGAAAGCCTAGAAATATGAATAAAAATGTCTGTGTCCCTATTACGAATCTTAGGTCGAGTTTACCTACAAAAGCAGTTGGTCAAAGAAGTCTCATCAAATACAATAACTTTCTGATTATCATATTTAACTTTAGAAACGGCCCTACTTAACCACATACCGGTACACGAACGCACACTAACAAATATGTTGTTGGAGCGAAGTTAATGAGATCAAATCCAATCAAACTCGGAAAGCCTATTAAAGGTCATTACAAAGGTTCTTTTAATAGGTCTTCTGTTTTGAAGGAAAGTTGAGCTAAGGTTTCATAGGTTCGACTAATAAGTACAAAATAAATCGCTTTACAGACTCGAGGGGAATCTGATTGAATGTGAGCACCTACAAGTATCACATTTAAGTAATATATTAAGACATATAAATGCCTCCTCTCGACTTACCCGATGAACCAGTCCACAGTGTCGCGGAGATACTCTGGTAGCCGCTCCAGCTTGTCTCCCTTTGAAGGTCTCCTGTCTTGAAATCTCACACGCGCACAGACACACACTCAAACACTTGTGCCCCCGTTTAATATGCTAACTGGCGTCCCCTCTCGACGGTCAAGATAGCATCGAGGTACTCCTCCAAAGGATTAAATTGAATTGTGAAATTTAATATATTTCTTTTTATTTAACAAACTAAAAGTGAAGTCATCCTTTTGCAAATAGACCCCACAGAACTTAAATAGCTTAGAAATAGGCACAGGACATCCAAAATAGAAGTCTCCGATGACAATAACAGCGATTTGCCTGTTCTGTAGCGGCCATAGTAAAGTAACTATTTGACATTTCACTGTTTTACGTTTTACTTTCACCGTTTGTCAAAGATAATAAACAAATTGTGTAATTGCGGTAGTTTTAAGAAAAATCGAAGAAGGATTTATGAATATATGAAGATTTTCGTAAAATGTGTTGTTGATTGTTACGTTACATAAGTGCAAATGGGTGAGTTCAACTCAGTATGAAATAGGACACATATAAGAACACCTTATTCTGTAATTAATTTCATTTTATGCAAGATTTCATAGAAGAATCAGTGCAGAATTGCTTTTAACTTCTCGTATGCACACACAGGGAACACTCCGGAGACTCTAGACTTATCCGATCAGAAGCTCCGGAAGCTCAACAAGCCGAACCCGTCAGAATCCCAAGTAAAATGTTTGATATTAGATAATAACGAGCTGCAACGTTTGGACAACCTCGATTCCTTTACGAAATTAGAGAAGGTAAGTACACTATGCACCCACTTTGTAAATTCACTCCCGTTTGCTTTTCCAGCTTTCTGCCGTCCGAAACCAACTCCTGCGTATGTACGGAGTATGTCGGCTGCATTCTCTTCACACCTTAAACCTCTCTCACAATGGGATACTCACCATCGAGGGCTTAAAGGAGCTAACTAATTTGAGATGGTTGTGCTTAGCTGGGAACAGTATCAAGGTTGCTTTCTAGGCCTCAATGATTTCCAAGTCTTACCTTTAGTATTTTGCAGACCATTGAACATTTGCAGACTAATGTGAACCTGGAGCATCTAGACTTATCCGAGAACAGTATCACGCATGTCACCGATTTATCATTTCTAAAGAACTTGAAGGTAATAGAACGGTTTAATTTTTTTTTTAAAAACAGTTTTTGGTTTTCCATGACCATTTTCTTTATTTAGTTTAATCCATTTTGCTTGGAAACCTTTCAGGAGTTGTATCTGCACCAGAACAAAATTAACCACCTAAGCCAATGCGAACGTTTCCTACCTACGAGCCTAACAATCTTAACTCTAGCCAATAACAACATCACAGATTTGAATGAGATATCGAAACTAGTCAATCTCAGTAATCTTAACAAGATCTCCATCGCTGGTAACCCTTGCGTCAATATGACCGGCGGCAGCGTGTATCCTTTAATCATTAAATCGAGTTCAATTATGAATTTTCACACAAACTTAAACTGATTTTATGTTTAGTTTATATTCAATAAAATAGAGCCTAGATACTTTGGAATAATTACGTTTGAAGCTCAAACAAAATTGAGTTCAGATTGATCTTAAGTAATGAAATGCGAGATATACAGTTATTTTCCTTGATAGTGTTATTAGTGGATTCGATTACCGTCCATTTATCATAAACTGGTGCATGAACGTTAATGTTATTGATGATTACGTTGTTGATGCTATTGAAAGGTAACTATTGAACGATCAAGATTATTGTAAAAGTTCCTTTATTCATAGAGTTGGACTCTCGTTTATTATAGAATTATTATTTTTAGTTTGAGAGCCGAGTGGTTGTATTCCCAGGGTAGAGGGCGTCACTTTCGTGTCGGCGACCAAAAGGAACTTGCTCAGTACTTGGCGACCGTGTGTCCCCTCACAGGGGAAACCTTGGAGACGGAGGAGGACAGGAAGCTCAGGTTGATACTCAGCAAGGCTCAGCACCATCAACAACAGCTACGAGAGCAATCTAATAATGGTATATACTTGATGTGTTGTTAAATGTTATATGCACTTTCACTCCACTAACTGTGATTTAGTGTGTTAATCATTTAAAGTCTGAAAGTGTTTAGGAAGGCTTATGTTAGACTTTTAAAAGGTTGGAAATGTGAGTTCATTTGCTTTTAATGTCCATTATTTTTCAGTTACTCCTAATCCGTCCCCAGTATCGAAGAAGAAGATGCAGCCTAATAGACAATCCCCAAGGTTGAACTGTAAGTATTGAAGCAGTAGTAAAAAGACTATCTACTATCTATATTCTCTTTTATTATTATTAACTCATTGTGTCATATATTATTTTAGAAGTGACGGGTTCTACGTCCATTATATACTAGAATTATATACTAGAATTTTACTATAGTGTATATACTATAGAGTATATACTAGAATTATATACTAGAATTTTCTTGAATTGAATCTCTCACATATCCTGCGTACTGCTGATGTACAAAATTTCCCTTTCTTATTGGAATTTTGTTTCAGCCTCGAGATTGAGTAGCCGAAGCAACAGATCCCCTGATCATATGTCGTCGAGTTGCTACAGCACATTGAGCGACCCAAATTGTAACTCATTTATGTCGCAGAGCCTCGATCCGAGTATACTGCGCCAAACTTTCATCTGTCAGAAGAATACAAACGATTCTACCAATCATGTATCGACGATGAAGCCAGAAAAGTGTTTAGGTATTATAAAGCGGCTTATATTTAAAGAAAAAAGTAACACACCAAGCTCTTTACTACAGACATACTACAGAAAACAAAAATTAGATCCATTTTACATCTCACGTTTTCTTTTTAAGATCCAGAGCCTGTAAACAGTCCCCTCCAGGCCTTGTCTAAGATGGTGCCCGTACCGGAGTCACTGATGAGTCCAGATTACCGACCATCGACGACCATCGGAAAGATCACTGCTATCAAGTCACCGAAGGTGACCAGGTCACCGAAATTGACGAGGGCTAGAAATAATTTAAATACCGAAATTAGGAGGAGCGGGAGTGGGTCACCCTCGCCCGCCAGGCGGATCAAAATAGGAACCAAGTAAGGTAGACTGTAGATATGAGAATTAAAAGTACAGTTAGATAACTAAAGTGCTAGTAGAAGGAATCTCCTCTAAGGAAAGGAGAGAGTAAGTTTTCCATTAAAGAAAACATGGAGTGCCAGTTCACCCAGTTTCTAAAACGATTTAACTTCGTATTGTTACTCAGTTTTCAGTTATTTTGGTAAAATGGTTTTGTTTTAAGCAGACAAGAGTCGAACAGAAAGACACCATCGATCTTACGAAACCGCTCGCCTAGCAGCGAAGAGGAGTCCGAGGTCTGCGATTCGAAACTGCAGAACATCCAGATGAAGGTAACGCGAGCTAGTGCGAAAGCAAATTTAACCTTTCATAACGATAAAATTCTTATCAAGGTGGAAGAAAGACGACAACAGAAAGAGGAAGTCACCAATTCCGCTAGTTCCGAACAGAAGGTAGAACGGGCAGCGGTATTCATACAGAAAATGTGGCGAGGGTATTACACCAGGAACAGAGATAAGGAAGTGCAGGAGATGTTTAGGGAATTGCAGAGCCAAAGGGCCAATCAATATATACAGTAAGTTAATTGGCCCGACACATTAACGACTAAGCATATATACTCATTAGTAAATGTGAACGATTGAAATTATGGAAAACCCATAAGGACTGCCCCTTTACTTGTTGGCATTATCTATGATCTGTTTGTAGGAAATTAGCAACCGACATGGAAACAACAAAAGCAGCGCTGGAAAGTGAAAGAAAGATTCAAATGTTGCAAACGGAAGCCATAAACGCTTTATGGAAAAAGATCTCAGCGCTACACACGGCAGAAAACGAAACTAATACTTTGAAAAACGTTAACATGACGAACTTATCACAGAATAACACCGAAGTCGTTAGAGAGTTGGCTCAGACTTGTACTATGCTACAAAACCAGGTTTGCTTTCACTCTGTTAAGCGTCATCAATCGTTCTAATCTAGCTTAACGTGGTTTTTAGATACAACAGCTTCAAAGTTCGATGCAAGATATGGTTAAGTTCATGACCGTGTTCAGTCAGACTGCGGCCGTTAACCACCAAGGGAAAGATAATGGTATCGCTACCCAAACGGAAATAATAGCAGTTCATACACCTCAGGTAAGTTCTCTTTTCCTCCTAGTAAGTTTTCTGTTAATTTCAATGTTGTTGCAGGGCGAGGCAGGTAAAGTATTCCCATTCCACAAACAGTCGCAGTTGAGGCCTTCGTCGCTCCCTTTGCCAGTCCACCAAAGAAAAAGAGAAGCTTCTCATTCTAACACTAGTATCAATTCGGACGTAAACTCGGAGTTAAGGCAGTTCGCAGGTATTTTAGTTGATGGCGTCATTAAGACAGTATCAGAGACTAAGGCGGAAAGTGAAGTTTTCGGTCAAGAAGCTTCTACCGAGATTACAGTCACAGACACCGATAGCAAATGTGAATAGCTTACGAGTCATTTCGTTTGTAAGCACTTTCAATTAGGGTTTAAATTTGTATTATCACTTAATTTATTGTTGGTACCTTTTTGTTGTTTGTTGCAGTGCAGAAAAAGCTGGAGAAGTTTCATACTTGCACTTTTTGTTATTGCTGCTAATAGTTAGGAAACTGAATGAACAAAGTATTTTTTAAAGATTTTTTTTACACTTTATACCTTGTCTTCATTGCCTCAATGCGTGTACGCTTAAATTCACCAAAACAATGGCATGTTTGAGCTTTAAATTTGATGAAAATAAAAGGTTTGCAATGATTTTCTTTTGTTAATCTCGTCTAAAACTCAGCTGGTTAATAAAAATCAAGTAAGAACATCGACGCAGTGCGAGGTTAGTAAAAATCTGTTGGTAAAACTCTTATTGTATATTGACTAGATTCATTATTTTTGTCGTAGAAGCATTACAAACAAAACCTTTTATACAATTTTAGAAAATATTTACATACTATACATGTAAAAGCATAAGAATTACAGTGAAAACCAAGTAAGGACCATTTATTTTCTGAACACCGATAAGCCTGCAATGGAAAAACAGAATTTCGCCTTTACAAACTTATATTATTGCCTATCGAAACAATATTGTTTTTAAAAAAGAGGTACCATTCTTATACAGTATCACAGAGCTGAATGAACATATTTTAATGATATGGAAACAAATGGTGTGTTACATCTTATCTACTTAAAAACGAAAGAATGAAAAAGTCTTAAAGCATTGATATTGTGCTTGACACTCAAAACGAACAGAACCTTACAACTAGGATACTTATCCAAGGCCGAAAAATACACGCATTCTGGAATGTTATACGTATTGGAAGTTATCCTTGTGTCTCAAGAGTGGCTGGTGTTCAACATTCCTATCCAAGTCGAAATTGGTCAGCCAATCTTTTGTATCTGGTTTAAATAAACCAAAGCAGGAGCATTCAAAAAATTCCACCAAATTGTTGATGGGGCCTTTGCTGAAGGGACTCTTGTTGTTGTTTGCTATGAAGTGGCTGTACCTGCCACGGTTCATCCTTTCGTTTGTCGTCATGCCGAGACAACTTATCTGGAACAAGCAATAGTAAAACTCACAATATGCGATTTCACAAGAGGTTTCTAATGGAGCGTACCTGGTACAGCTGACAGAGAAGCAGCATGAACACCCACACGCAATGAAAAAACGCGTTCGCCGCGACCCACGCGACCCAAGTGTTGCACTGGCCGATGGTAATCATAGTTTTCCAGAAACTGTCGTTTACTGCCGTCACGTTGCAAATCGGTGAATTCTGCCAGTACTTCAACGAGCCGTACAATACCTGACCACACATCAGGACGAGACTGGCGAGGAAACCGATGAAATGTCTGTGGTTCTTCGCACCTAAAGAAGTTCAACGGGCACTAATTAAGGTTCACTCTAATAATAGCTCTTCCATACCTATGCAGTTAGCTACCCAAGGGCAATGGTGATCGAATCTGGCGACGCAGTGATTACACACGGCACAATGTTTAGAGCGTAGAGGCCTTCTTACCAGACAGGCCGAACAGAACGATGACGGCTCGAACCCGCCCGGGCCCCTCTCGGCCAGTTCAATAATCGTCTAAAAAAAGAAACAACTCAATTTATGAGGAATCATGGTGACGGCGTAATCATTCTCGTGAATCTATTCCTTTCTATAAGTGAGTGATAAAAAAAATGTTTTCCCCTTACCCTGAACTGCAGTTGCTGCGAAGTGGGAACAACTCCAGCATCTCCGAGCCAAGACTTCAGAAAACAATACCACAACAGACCAGAGGAGGTAATAAAGACCACGGTAAGCAAAACGTGAACCACCGGCAAGAAGTAAATCAACCAAGTGAAGTAAAACCACACTTTCGTCGACAGATAAATACTTAACGGCAATAACGCCATCAACCGATCATCGTACAACACCTGTCCCATGTAATGTATAACCACATACAAGCAAACCAAGAGGAATATTTTGATGAGCACAATCAAATTAGTGCCGAGCACTGCCCCCGCTATGTAGAAAGCCATGAAAGGTGTGCCGACCATACACCACCATCGCATCCTCTTGTCTTTTGCTATCTTGAACAAGAAGGACTTCTTCGAGTTTGACTGGTGCTCCTTGACTAGATCGGCGATCTTGGGACTCACCCAGATCGAGCTCAACTGATTCTGGAGCATCGAAAGGGGGGTTTCTCCCCTCAAGTTCGGGACATTCAGGCTTGCATGACCCTAAAAATTAATACGACAGAGAGCTTCAGTTGTATATACGACATAGCATCTACATTATAGTTTTACCTGCAATATGATGGTAGATATGGCGGTAGTGTTCCTGGCTAATATAGCCCAGTGTAATGCAGTGTTGCCCTGTTGGTCAGTAAGATTAGGAGACGCCCCCAAAGTCAATAGAAGCCTCGTAGGATCCAAGCTGCAGATTTTCCACACGGCCCACATGAGAGGTGTCATTCCCGCTCTATCAACTAAATCAGGACTTACACCCCTTGCTACAAAGTATGCCACCTGCCGGATGGAATAAAGTTATGTAGGGGTTGTAATGTCAATTTGTGCTTTCTGGTATACATTGATTTAAATAAAAGAACAATTACCAACGCTGTATGTCCAAATTGAGCGGCAAGATGTATGCATGAGCATCCCTCGGCATCGCGGAGAGTCGGATCGGCCCCTGCGTTCATTAAAATTACAGCTGCATCGAGGTGTCCCTGCCTTGTCGCCCAATGTAATGGAGTCGCATTTAGTTCCCCACCGATAGCATCCACTTCGGCCCCTTTCTCTATCAGGTATAACATGATCTCCTTGCGGTTGTTGATGGCGGCCCAGTGTAGCAGGGTGACTGTCTCCGAGTCACGCTCATTTACATCATAGCCAGATTCAACCAAGTCCTTCACTCGACCAAAGGCCCCATACTACAAAACAGGTAATTATTACAGACCTTTTAAGAGGTCACTGCTTGTTTATAACGGTCAGTTCAAGATTAAAAGAGTATATGGATAATTCCCCATGGGGAGTGTTTTTTGAAAACTGCGCCGGAAAAAGTGCTTTTTACCTGTGTAGCTTTAACTATATCGAATCCGCTGTAATCATGCTCGACGGTGTTGGCAGGGGGCTCCTTCGCTATGAGCCCGTGCTGGCACTCCCTGTCGTCGGCCTCGACGCAGACCCCGCCGGCGGCGCCGCAGGTGTTCTGGTACATCTCTAGGCCCCCGGAGACACCCCGGACGAAGTGTACATATGTATACACAGGTTAGACGTTTGACAGACGATCGATCTCGGGATTTTCAATTACGTTCATAAATGTTTAACGACAATAACGCACATGCAAAAAGGCCATAAATTATAACCGAGGGCTGTTTTACCGACATGAAACAGATAAAAACTGGTGGTAGTTACCGGGGAAAATGCAAAATAGAGGATAGCATTTAGGCATGGATAGGCAAACAACACAACACGAATAATGCATATGATTATCAAACTTTATGGCGGTTTTTGGGAGCTTAGTAACTAATACCTTATGTTATGTTGTGCGTAGCATCTCATACCATTAAAGCAACAGAGTATAACAACAGTTTAATGCTTGAAAATCTGTTTAAAAAGTATAGGTTAGGTGATTTATAAGAAATTTCGTCGATTTGCCTGTTTCGTGTCAGTTGTTAACAGCTTTGAGCGTCCCGTGATAATTGACAATTCTTTGACTTGAATGCTCACGTCTCACTGACTTTCTCGCTGGTTTGTAGGGGGGAGACCGAGCCCACCGTGTTACCTATGAAAAGATTGAGAAAACGAAATACGTACATCACAATACACAATTAAACATCAAAATCGAACATCTCGCATTTCTGTGACGTGTCCGCGTCTTCACCCTAAATACTAAACGATTCCCTTCGACTCTCATGAGGTTAAATTAAATATAAGTGTCACAGTGATCAATGGATGGTGTATAGGTGCATATCTAACATATGTTAGAAGAAAAAAGGTAAGTTATGCTAGTTATGTTATGTAAACATTAAGTATTTGGTGATGTTTATGGTTTGACAGTCCAGTGACACCTACTTCGTGTTTTTCGTTTCCAGACCTCCTAGTCATGTCTTGGGTAAAGCGAAGGGAACAGTCCAACACGAACAACGCCTCCAGTTCGGCTCCTCCTGTACCGATGTTTGACCCTAATCAACATTCCCAGCAAGACGTGGTAGGTACACAAAATTCCATCGTTTAAGTAAAAGTACTCCCAGTTGAGAATGTCCTACTATCTAAACTAACTGTTATTACCGCTAATGTTACTTGAAAAACTATAGTCCAAAGCAATCGACCTTACGTTATACATCCCATTTATTAATACATTCACAAATTCATAAATAGGTATAATAGGTGAGGTAAACCTTTATACATATAATTTACTGCTGTAGCAAATTGAGAACTTTTTTAACTTCAACTTTCTTAAGTATATATGCCTCCTCTATTTCTTGGCCTTGCCTTGATTGGCGACTTCTTCCATTGCTTTTCGGACGGTCTCTGGATCGCCTAGGAACTGCAAACTGCCATTCTCCACAGGTTTTAGGTTTTCATCCAAAGTGTACATGAATGGAATACCGGTTGGTAGGTTGAGTTTCATAATCTCCTCATTCGTCATCTGGTCCAGGTGTTTAACGATACCTGGAAGAATTTACCACATTCTAAAACCAAACTTACAAGTTTCAGAATAGTGAAAAATAGTGACAGCAAATCATTGATAAATATAAAAAAATTAAGTATCGAGTGGTCCCATGAACAATGTTGTCTTTTTACCTCTTAAACTGTTTCCATGGGCAGCAATCAGGATGCTCTTGCCTGCCTTTATTTCTGGAACAATTTTCTCATTCCAGAATGGGAGGGTACGCTCAATGGTCAGCTTCAATGACTCGAAAAGTGGGAATTGATCCTTGGGAGGCTCGTCTTTATAAAGGGGATCTTCCATGATGACTTTGTAATAGGGATTCTCAGGAGTGATGGGCGGTGGAGGCACATCAAAACTCCTCCTCCATATATTTACCTGTTCCTCTCCATATTTCGCAACTGTGTCTGCCTTGTTTAAACCTAAAAGGAAGAATGTTTTTACCATACTCATCTGTATAGCTTCTAAACATCTTTGGTACATTTGTACAATTTTTATTACTTACCAGTGAGACCTCCATAGTGTCTCTCGTTAAGTCTCCAGGATTTCACAACTGGCAGGCTTTGTTGACCGAGTTCCTCCAAGATCCCAGCCAAAGTATCGTTAGCACGCTTTAATACAGAAGTGAAAGCAAGATCGAACTTGTAATTAGAGTCCTTGAGGGCTTTGCCGGCCCTTTTCGCCTCCTCCCGCCCTCTATCACTCAGTTCTGCATTGTACCAGCCGCAGAACAAGTTCAGTTTGTTCCATTCGGACTCGCCATGGCGCACCATGACGATCTTGTAGGTCTTTCCTTCCTGTGAAAAAAGGGAAGAATTGTTAAAAAAGAAGAACGCTTGTTGCAATACCGTGAGGATTCCACGTCTCTTGATAATCGGTAACAGTGAAAAATGCATTTCGAAGTTATATTTAGGGCAGAATAGAAGAAATCAGACTTACCCCAGCCATTTTTTGGATATAAATATCTCTCTCTTGGCTTCACGGGCTTTGAGTATGTTCGTGAAAACTCCTAACCTAACTTATCGATTGAATAAAATTGTTGAAAGTCACAAGAAGGTCGAGAAGATGGTGGACAGGGTCAGGTGATTTGTTGTGGGCGTGGCTATCGTGAAGAGCGGGAATTTCAAATTTGTACAATGAGTTACGGTGATGTATATTTTTATACTAACTTATTATCATTCAACAGATCGTACAACATAAATGTACAATTACGATATTTACAATTACATTTTTTTTTGTAGAATCAATGGTCTAACCCACAAGTACACGATAACTGGTATAACCAACAGCAACAGTTTCAACCATTGCAGAACCAACATTACTGGCAGCAGCCTTACAATCCTTCAAATTACAATCAGATCTATGAACAACAGCAGCAACAACCACAACAACAATTCCATCATCCGCAGTACCCTTCCGGGTAAGTATACTACTTTAAAGGGGAATTGTGCGTTAATGTACAGTAAATAATTGTTGAAGCAATTACCGCAACGATACCT
Source organism: Cryptocephalus primarius (assembly GCA_963576515.1). Taxonomy (NCBI): domain Eukaryota; kingdom Metazoa; phylum Arthropoda; class Insecta; order Coleoptera; family Chrysomelidae; genus Cryptocephalus; species Cryptocephalus primarius. The sequence continues at coordinate 14,779,506 of OY754944.1, read as the reverse complement.
ATGGCAATGTGCAATACAATAGTGAGCAGTACAATCAAAATGTCCCATATAGAAATCGTCAGACCGACGGTGATCTTTGGAATGAAGCCTGGGGTGATGAGGATAACTCGAATGTTAAAGTGGAAGGACAGGCGACGACGCTAAACGATGGCGCTGCTTTAGGTGAATATTTATTATATGTTTGCAAAAAATCTAAATGTATCGTTCAAGATGCTCGGTTGGTTGCATAGCAACCACATCAATAACAGTAGGTAATAGTGGGTAAAAATAACACCTATTTTTATAATCGTAGAAGATGCTTTTGCTAACGATTCGTCATGGAATTGGAGAGTGGAAGACCAGAAAGCTAGACCAGTTAAAGTGGAAAACCCGGAAAATTTAAAATTCCCCAAGAGAGGCAAGTTGGAGACGCCGCAGTGGTCGACTGAGTCTCAGGTGTCTCAGGAATCCTCCGATGACGTCCCGGAAAGCGACAAGAGCAACATGCTATCCAGGAATTCAACGATCAGCTATTCGCCCCAGGATTCTGCCACTGGTCCCCATTCGACTGACGTCCCTGTTATGGAGTTTGAAAATAAACAAGTCCTTAAAACTACCCCATCCACTACTGACGATTCGAAAAATACTCAAGCGAAGAAAATTATTAAGAGCACTAACAAACCTAACGTGGTCCAAAGCGGAGAAGGATGGCAGAACACTTATCAGTCCAGGTTTCATAATCAGGTGAATTTAGAGACTTTACCAGATAATTCGGAACAACCAGATCCTGTGCCAGAACACTTTCCAATGGTAAGTGTACTAAAAAAGCAATGACCACAAAATAATTTTATCGCTCGCTTAACCAGACCACAACTCTTTCAGGTGAAACCATTAACATCCTGCCCTGAAAACAACGAAACACCCATAAACGATAGGAATCAATATCTAGAGACAGGTCAGTTATCGGAACCTACTAATATCAGCACCGCTACCGTCAGCAACTTCAGTTTCGATCAGTTAGACACAGAGGACAGTAGGCAAGACGTGCTACCTCCTCCCGGACTTAAGAGGATGGTACCGGGACAGCTAGAGCAAAGGGATGATTCAAGAATCAATAGGATGGTGTTGGGGCAAAAGGAGGCAGCCCCCAATGATCAAACCGGTTCAGTGGGGATGGCTTCTAATGAGTCAATCAGGTAACTGTGTAGTTCTAAGAATTTATTGCAAATATATAACTGTAATTAATATCGAGTATATCTGTGATGATGATACCTTAATGGCCATTAAGATAAAATATTTAATTTGTCATATCTAAGTTAAGTAGATTTGTGCCAAACACCTTCAAGGCTATTAAATTAGTAGTTATATTAAACACCTCTAGAGAGTAATGCTTGTTACTCTAAGCTGGTTAGAAGTAAGTAAATGAGTATTAAAAATATTTTATGTATTAGATCGCCTTATGACCTGCCCGGACCGCCCGAGGGCCTGCACAGGATGGTCCCGGGGGAGTCGAGCTCGCCGGAGTCCAGTCAGCGACAGTCATCGCAGGCAGTCAGGAATGACAACTCCTCCGAGCAGGAATTCCAGCCGATCCAGGCCACCTCCCAGCCGAGGTCTGCGACAATCGGAGCGGACACGCCTCCGATCCTCCCTCAGGCGCCTCTCGACGATGATAACGTAGAAGAGAGACGGGAATCTATCGAGGGTCAAAACAGGGAAGCAGATGAAGCCCCGACCGTTACAGACTCGATGCGTAAGCTCTCTTTAGGGGAACAGGTAGATCACGGCCATGGCCTGAGGGAGAGCAGCGACAGCGACAGGGAGCGCAGCAAGAAGCCTCCGAGGGTCCCGAGGGAGAGGTCGAGGAGGGAGAAAGAGTGGAATAGGGGGCACGAAAGGGATAAGTACAGTCCAGATTATAGAGAGAAGTACGAGGGTAGAAGGAGTCAAAGGGATAGGAGGTACAATGAGGATACAGATTACTACAGTGATAAAGAAAAGTAAGTTGTTATCTCTTTACTCTTCATATCAATTATCCTTTTTTTAAAGATTGTTTAAAGGATTTTTTAAAAATCTTTCAAGGAAACTCGTATTATGTTTATATGTTTTTATATGTTCATTTTTCTGTCAATTTCTGTTTTAGACGTCTTCAAGATAGTAGAGAACGAGAATATGAGAAGAAGTACAGTAGCTTGCGTAAGGAGAAAGACAAAGAGAGGCGCAGAAGAGATCACAGAGACTATCGCCGTGGAGATTATGGATATGAAAGAGATAGAGGGTAATGGGTTTTAACTGAGCAATAGAGATAGTATTAGAGTTCAATTGAGCTCAATTTGAATCTTCATGAAATCTGATTTTTAAGGTATGAGGACGATTATGATAATTTTGATGACAACCGATCCAGACCATCGAGCAGATCTGATTCTATGCATGAATCCTACAGGGAAAGGTATGATAAAGAACGCAGAGACAGAAAACATGATAAGGATAAGGAGAGGGACAGATACAGGAGGCGAAGAGATTTATATCCAAATTACTCGGTAATATATGTATAAAAATCATATTAATATTTAGTTTTTTCAGTTTTCTATTCAAACGGTGTTCTCATAAACTATATTTAGAAGGACCCTGGGCTACAAAAGCCTGAATGTGCCACTTCTTAATTATACTGACAAAAACTAAATCTAATACTACATTTACGCCATTTTTGCAGTCTGCAACCGAAATTACAAATCATTATTTTAGGGTTATTCTACGTATGATCCATACAACCCCTACTATCAGCAGTACCAATACTACGAAAATTTGCGTAGGAATAATCCTCACGCCTATGCCGAATGGTACAGGAAATATTACCAGCAGTCGACAGGGCAGACCTCTTCTTATGGTGGCGAGGATAGAGGCTCAGTACATTCAGGGAGGAGTTCTGCTAACGATGATATAATGAAAGATAGGTAAGAGTGTACCTGCAAGTGGTGGAAGATACAAAGATATTTTTTAGTGTGTATCAGTGGTAAGAACAGTCGTTGTGTTGATATTACGATTTTTTGTTGTTTGTGTGCGTTTTAAAGTCAAAAAGGGTATGTAACGATGATACTGGTGAGTCCAATCAACATCTCATCCTTACAGCTAAACCCAAAGAGAAATTGCAATCAGCAGTGAAAGTGTGTTACTCGATGCTGATAGGAGTAGTAGCCCTCTTAGTAATTGTGTATGCTGAAAATTTTAGGCATGTATTTAAACAAAAATCTCAAATTACTCATGGGGCAAAGTTCCTATGCTGCATCATCTATGATCAGTTCAGAATCAAACTTAGTCGGTGCTTTCATATTACAATTTCATTATCAACGTGATTGCACTCAATCAAGACACTCGCTTTGTCATTTGCTTTGTTCGTTACATTAGTTTGCAGGTTGAATTTCAATTAAGGCGTCCAATAAATTTAGAGTGTATTTATTAAGACTCTGCCACATGAAATTGTATGTGTGTAGCCGTCTTAGCTGAAATTCACTGTACATTCAAAATGTGTGCTTTTGGTTTCATGGCGTTTAGGTACACGCGGCAGAACTTTTACAGCCGGATGAGCCCTGCATATTACGGGAACATTTCGAGCCAATACGACGCCTCTAGGTGAGAGAGAAAGAGAGACCCTACAGTTGATATATCTTCTCTTTGGCTGGCCGACGTGAATATGTCTTTAGTTACTGTGAAGTTCTAGTTTCTAAATTGAAATGGCTGATACTTGATTTTGTTAACAGATGGTCTATAAAACTGGAGTTTCAGATTATTTTGCCTAGTGATACATCTTTGAAAACGAAATGGGGGTATGAGGGTATATGGGGTAAAATTCTATACCCAAGAGACATATTTACGGAAAAGCCTTGGGGTAGTGGTTTAATAGACTACTATTTCAATCGTTTACTTCTTTTCGTTATTACTAAGCCTGGTGTAGGAATCTGTTAAGAATAGTTAGATTTTAATGTGTCTGTGTATAAATTTGGACCATCATCTTCATTGGCATGAGTGTCGCAACTTTTCCATTTTCAATTCATCGTAATAGCATGCCGCATCATCATTCACCTTATTTTAAACATTTTTCCATCAAGGGTTCCTTGGCAAAGAGCAAAAAATAATCCTTATGTACACATGTGTACAATTTTGATGCAAATAACTCGTGCCTCAAATATAAAGCCATTGTTTTTCTATTCGAAACATCGAATAGTCGCCGAAAATTTTTTTCATTCAGAAAAGCAAAAGATGAAATTTCTGGTAAAGTTCAAAGGTTATATGCATTCAAAATTTGTGTACTTGTAAAATTAATGCCTGAGGTATTGTATTTTTTGTGAGGAACTACTTTTAAGCCACTTTAACGAAATAACATTTCATTGTGTTGGAACGATTTAGTGTAATACCTCACCTGCATTTCCAATCTGGGGTAATGGACTGGTAATGAAAAATGTTGCATTTTGTGGTTGTGCCGTTTTAAATAGTTGACGTTTAGCCAATATTACACCTTTTTCCTCAAAACCCAGTTATTCGGACAGTAATTCTTTGCATTCTAAAAAAGTTTCAGATTCACTTAAATGATATATCTATAGTTACAGTCGTCCCTTCGATCCGTCACCAACCGAAGATAATTCAGGTCAAAGGTTGACACCAACGAAGTTTTCTACCGCACATTTGAAAGCTTCAATATCTTCTGGTAAGCTGCTGCGTGTCCTTCCGCATTATCCTTCAGATGGGCAAACTGGTGTCGTGGAAATATCACAGTTGGAATCTGTGTTGGGTAACAATGAGGATTATAAGGAGTTAAGTGTGTTTCCTGGACCATTAGTGAAAGGTAAGATTGAAATACTGTTCATGTGTATTACGAAATCCTCCTTAAGGGCTTATGAGAGGTTGTAGAAGTATGTGTTTGTTAGCCAAGGTAATATACATGACATTATCATGTAATTGTTTCAGTTCTATTTATAGTATTTCTATTGATTTTTTTCAATCAATACTTTGTTTTCGTACGGTTTTACTTGGGACCGTTTGAACTGTAAACGTTAAGATGATAATTTACTACGGTGACTTTTTAAAATTGTTGCTACTTAAGAGTAAGATATACATATTTTCAGTAGCTCGTGAAACTCTTAGCACATTTAGCTTATTTCGTAATAGTATAGATAAATCTTAGTATATTATTAAGCTGTTGTTATTTTAAACATTTTTACATTTTTAGGTGTCACTCACAAAAAAACCATCATTGAGTACTGCGAAAACAAGATCCGCTCTGCATGCTACAATCAAGATATAATCGACCCAGACAGTTACGTTCTGATGTGGGAATTATTGATCCTTTTAGTGAGACAGAATGGGGTACGAGCTTTTTTCTTATGAATAATGCGGTTAGATTCGAGATCCGAACTTGAAATATCGACGTAGAAGTTGTGGCATCTCGAGCTTAATTATCTTTTTCCTCACAGATGGTGGTAGGTACCGACATCGCAGAACTCCTATTGAAGAATAGGAAAGAGTATCACTCGCAGAGACCGGCGTCGGTTACGTCGAACGTGAGCAGCGCCAACGGTGATAATAACCACGTCTCTGATCACCACGACAGTGTGCAATCCGTGCTGAGAGAGGAGGAGGTGACGAGTAAATTTCGGGAGTTCTTATTGTACGGTTCCGGTCAGGAGGCTCTAGGTACACCGATCTGTTGTTTGTTTTTCGAAATCATGCCCGTTCCTTTTTAGAATGGGCAATGAAGCATGGACTGTGGGGTCACGCACTATTCCTTGCGAGTAAATTGGACAAGAGGACGTACGCTAATGTGATGATGAGGTTCGCTAACGGTCTCACATTGAACGATCCCTTACAGACTCTGTACCAGCTATTGTCGGGAAAAATGCCTGCAGTCGTCACTGTAAGTCAGAATCTTACGATTTACTTCAGTTATAAAACGGACTAGATAGATGTTTCACTGTTTTACATTTAATTCAATGTATTTCTGAACGTGAATTTGGAACTTTTAGTGTATCGCAGACGAGAAATGGGGGGACTGGCGTCCCCACCTCGCCATGATCCTCTCGAACTCCTCGCAGCGTCCCGAATTGAACCGCAAAGCCATCACCACCCTCGGCGACACCCTCAAGTATCGGGGCAGCTTGTACGCAGCCCAGTTTTGTTATTTGATGGCCGAGGTGGAGTTTTCCAACCACGAGGAGCCCGAAGCCAACCTGGTGCTCTTGGGGGCCGACCACTCGAGGAAGGCGTTCCCGTCGTTCGTCACCAACGAGTCCATTCACATGACCGAAATCTACGAATACGCTTGCGGGTTGAACGATCCCGAATTTGTCATACCGCACTTTCAGGTAGGGATGACGGATTCATAACGATAAGATAGGTTAGGCTGATTATGACTGAGAGTAATTGCTGTAACTTTAATTTTTACATAAAGAAACACTTGTAGGGGGAATTTATTTTGCTGTAATTGGTAGATTTCTGAAATTTCAGTTACAAGCTCGAAATTTCGCTAAATGAAAACACGACTCAATACTTTGAACTTAGCCTCCTAAGCCCTATTCAGGCTGGTACAGATGAAACCTTTCCTTTTCAGGTTTACAAATTCATCTTAGCCACGAGATTAGCAGACAGGGGTCTGTTGGAGAAGGCATTAGCTTACTTGGAGAAAATAGCATGTTACATAGTAGCTAATCCGGCAGGTGTGTCCGATCCTGCTCTTATCCATAACGTGTACAAATTGGCAGACAAGCTGAAATTCTATGATCCCATCGGCGAAGTCGAGGATGAGACGCAGTTCGGGACCGTTCTGGAGACGAGCAGACCAGACCACTCCTGGTTGAAAGATCTGAGGGCGATACAGGAGAATTTACAGGTAAAGAGATTTCGTTTTTGAAGTTCAGGCAGTTCCTCTCGCTCTAATTATTTTTCTTTTGTAGTCGGGACTGACCTGCCAAACTACCGTGCAAGATCCTTCGACTGCTGTAGAACCGGAGCAGCCCGTCTACGATTTCAGTCATGAACACGACGTCTGGCAGAATCAGTACGATCAGCCTCAAACCTGGCAACCGGAGCAGCCCCAAAGTGGTAAGAGATGGGCGACAATTGGCATTTCTTTCTTGCTGCTACCCTTGTTATTTTAGATATTCAGCTCGGGTACAGTGAGCAACAGCAACAACATCCACAGAACTCTTGGATGGATGAGCAACAGCAACAGCAACAACAGCAGCAGCAGCAGCAACAACAGCAACAACAGTGGACTGAACAATTCAATCAGTTTAATCAAGATCAGATGCAAAGCTTTTACGGGACAAACGCTCAAATGGAGGTAAGTTAATATATTTTTGACGTGCTAGAGTCGAGGTGTAGATGGTTACTTGAATGGAAATACACTATTTTAAAGCGCGAGAATGTTCTATTTTCAAATTTGATTTGGCTTAACGCTACAGCACGATAGTTTAGCACACTGTGCGAATAGAGTTTCTAGACACACGAGGAATTCGTTTACATGGAAGGCATTCGTTCAAGGGTTACTTTCAGTCTTCAATTGAAGTTCATTACGTAAACCTCCTTTGGAACATCACATCTAGTTTGAGACGAGTATACTTTGTATCGTATCGTAAATAACTTAGAATTTCACACTAACGGTTCTGTTTGGCGTTGTCTTTAAGACTTCAAATTATATGCGTGTAGCACACTGAAGCACACATCTAGTAGCCCTCGCACGTGTCTATAAACTCCATTCGCACCATACAAGTAGGCTCGGCACACATAACAAGCGATCAAAGGATAAGTAAATCAGAATAATTGATTGTGAGATGTAGACGACGTAGCAGATCATAAACTTGAGTCTAATTACTTTATTTGTTTCAACCCGCTCCTCTCTCTCACTTTCTCTCTAACCGGACGCAGCCTAAAGAGATCGAAAAAGGTGCGAGTGAAGTAAGTACGATCACAAAACCGTTCCACGTTACCGCATTACGTAAACGCGCGACGCGCACCAGCAGCCCGTCCACTCTTGGCGGCGACCTGATCGAAATGCAAAAGCTGAACAAGGCCCAGAGCAAGACGGTAGCCCCTAAACAGGACTCCGAGTCCAGAGAGAGTTCCGACGTGGAGGTCGAAACCTACGTGGCGAAAAGGAGGCAGAAGAACGTCACGTATAAAGACGAAGAGAAGTCCCAATTGATCTGCTATAAGGACACCGCGAAGATCGTCAAGATCAGGAATGATGGCAAACACGTCAAGTACAATAGACTGGTAAAATACAAATCACTGGACATCCCGGAAACATCTTCGAAGACCTCCATAGTGCGTTACGTAGATTCTAACACGAAACTCTCCATATCTGCCGAGGACTTCGGGTCAGATCATAAACGCAGGTACCGTCACGACATCATAACGGACACAGTCGACGCTTGGGCAAAGAAACAACAGCACCGCAACCTATTCTCCAATTTGAAAAACTCCTTGTTCCGCAAGGAGCAGGAGAAGGAGAAGGAGGTCGTCTATAAGCCGATAGTATTTGGGGGGACTTACCCGATCGATTGCCCGACGGGGTTCAGTTTGAAAAAGACCCAGAAGAGTAGCTTTCAGTCGCCGCCAAAGTTGAGGGAGTACGGGCCGCCGCGGACGTTCAATATCGATCAACCCATTTAATACGAGACAAAAGATTGATGAAGTTAAATCCTTGGTCAAATGATGTACGGTGAATTTGTGGTTCCTCGACAGTCTCTCTATGTTAACCGGTAGGATGATCCACGTGCTTATCGATTATTTTTGTTTAATTGATAGTTTTATACGTTCTAGTAGTTCAAACCTAAGACAGACTAAAGAATCTCTTTAAAACCTTTTAGGTTCGACTTACGAGAGTTTAACTTCGATGACGATCGCAATACATGTTGCCATCGTAAGCATAATTAATTAGTTATCGAGGTGCTGGAAATGAATCTTGTAATTTATTTTTATTCATGTAACCTCAACGTTGGCTTATTAGTTTAGATACGTGTCGAGAGTCGACAAGACTAAAGGAGCTCGAAAAATCCACCACCGACTTGATTGTTAATGTTTGTTAAATCAATTGTTGAATCACTATACATTTAAACTTTGTATAGGTATAGCATAGGATCTAGATCTAAACACATATTTTTTGTGCATTTTACAAGCTTGGAATTTTTTTATTGTATGTTTCAATAAATCGTGTTTGAACAAAAGTGTTTTCTTGAACGAGGCCACGAAACAACATGCCGTACTGTAATTTCATGACTAAATTGTCGCTTTTCTGTGCTTGTCCCCCAGGAACACGGCCCACAGCAGATAACACTGCCTAATCAGCCACAAACTCAACTACAGAAAGTGGAAGAAGTGGGAAACAAAGCGAACGAAATGGAGAAGAAACAAATGCTCAATAAGGCCGCGGAAGAGAAGAACCAAAGTTCCACCGGTTGGTTCGGAGGGATATTCAGTAAATTAACTTTGAAGCCCAAGAATCAAATGAAGTTGCCCGACGACAAGAACCCAAAGGTATGATGAATTTTAAAATAAGTTATACATCCTTAAATGTACGTACAAGTAAATTCTGAGTAAACATTACTAAGTAGCATAAGCGCGATACACGACGAGAAAATCAATTCTTGAGTTTCCGTAAAGAACTGCAAATACAACCGTAGTTTATGTATTTGGGGTACGGCAGGCAGAGCCCAAAGTAACCTCGTTATTTCCAAAAAAAAAACTTTAAACCTGAATAAAGTGGGACGATAAGTTAGGCGTGATATTGTATAAATCACATAATTTAATAATACAACTATCATTAGAAACAACTTTGTACCTTTACCCAACCCTAGGCCGCTGCGCCACTTTTATCGGCAGCAAATCCATGTTTCTTTGTGCCTCTATCGATGCACGAACAACAATATCAGAGTGGTCACACAAAAACTGTCTGATTAAATATAATTTCTTGTGAAAAAACTGTTTTTAAACCATCCCATCATGTTTTGAGCTACGATTTGGATGTAGAATGAAGCAGATTGCTCTTAATTCCAACCAAATGAAGCATAAGTGTGTTGTGATCACCGACATTAAATTCATAGTTATTTCTTAAAATGGAAGGTTTTAGACGTGAAATTTGTTGGAAAAGTCCACCTATTTAACATCGATCGTACTCAGAACATTGGGGTAGCCAAAATAAGTCAAGAAATTACCAAAAAAATATTCATTTTTTTAGATCGTTTGGGACGAGACGAAGAAACGTTGGGTGAACGTCGATGAGGATCCGAACGATCCATCGAATGAACTGAAACCTCCTCCTAAAATGACTGAAATCTTAAAACCTAAAGCCGATCCCGTGAATCCCATAGGAGCTCCTCTGGTGCCTAACGAGGAAGTTCCACGACCGTCGCAGCATTCCAACATGTTCAAGATGCAAAAGGGTCGAAGTTAGTATCGTACCATGAGTTACTTCGTCCTCGTCCATTTCCCCATCCAAATAAAAGAAAATTCGTTTAACCCTGTTTTAAAATATTTTTGTGGTCTTTTTCAGATTTGAAGAATTCTTACGTGGACGTATTTAAACCCAACAGCAGTAAAGCGAGCGGTCCGGCCTCGTTACCCATGATGACTAACCTCTCGATGAATTCGATGCCACAGATGAATTTCTTTATACCGCAACCTGTCGCTGATGCTAATGCCCCCGTGAACTTCCTCACGCCCGGCGGGGTACCCCAACTACCCGATTCCCAGGTAAGCAGAAAAACAATTTATACACGTGCAAAGTATCAAATTGCTCCTCTACTTAATGTTTGTATGTTTTAATAGAAAAGGAAAGCTAACGTTTCATAAGACAGGAGTAAGTCTGGTTGTGGCATGAGTTCTAGGCATTTTTGCGTTGCTTGTGCATGTACAGTTTCAAAAAGACTCTATATATCTGTATTTACATTGCATAAGGTAAAAGGATCATTATTTTTGGTCATGTGGCTAGATGTCTAGGTGGAGCTCGGCTAGTTCGCTATCACGGGAGGTACAGTTCTATATGAAACGAAAACCACCCCTTCCTCCCACCCATTCGCTTACTTGACAGCTTGCGCACTGTATATATATAAGTTAGTATGTGCATTATAAGTTGTAACTGTGAAGGGTTAATTTGGTTTGTTTAATTTTCAGTTACAATAGCAAACGGAGCTGTAACTATTTCTTCCAAGTGTTTCGCAAGTAATGGGTGTAAGTTTTATTCGATAATTTTGATCCTGTGATCACATAACTGTATGTATAAATAGGCAATTTATAAGGGAGTAAGTAAACCGTTAAGTAAGATTAATACTTTTTTCTATTTAGCCTTACAAATGTCACTTTTATTGAAGAAAAAAGAATCCATTTTCCTTCAATCGCTATACAGTACGTCAAATAAAAAAAAAAATGAAATTTAATATAAAGAATGTACTCACAATCATAGGTGTACCATTCCAGTGTGTTTACACTTATCGATTTATGCAACAAAATCACTTATATGCAATTACATGATTACAATTACTGTATTTACTTAAAATAATATACTATATAAAATTTAGGAACGTTACAACTATCTGATGTATCTTAAGACTATTGTGTAACCCGAACTTATCGAGTTAATTTTGAAAAATTCAAACAATAAAGGTTCAGCTGTAATTTAAGATGCGTTTGCGGTAAACTTAAATATTATTATTAGTTAAGGTTGTATAATACTTCATTTCTGAACTTTAAACATTAGCTTTAGAAGAAACACAAGGTTACCTGCCGGCTGTACCTTTTCAGACCAAGCTGACGAAGAGGGTATTAAACATACTTTGACTGATACTGTCCTATATGTGTCTCCATCTACGTCGTACATGGTAAGTATTAAGCGACCTTAAGAAGTGTACTATGGTTAAGTTACCCGTCGTTGCTTAAGTTCACCCCATTGATTCAAGAGAGCTTAGATATGTAACCAGACGTTAGAATCATATGTTTGCTCCCAGATCGGTTGGTTCCATTGTTCTACTAGAATGAAGACTTTCGAGTCTGTAGGTTTGTGCCTACGTGTCACCTTCACCCATGAGTACATTTCAGTTGATAACGGTTGAAACTTATAGAAATCTACGAACTCGATACTTATGGTTTTAGTAGAAGGAAGGCGCCACTCGAGATGGTTGCGTATCTATGCACTCTTCGATCACCGGTTTAACGGTGATGTCCCTACCATGTCCGATTGTTTGAAGTGGTAAAATCTTGAGAAATACCTTTAACAACGTATCGAATATGAATGTCAAAGTATTGAATGAGCGCGTTCGCTCCTTTGCTGTGAATTTTATGTTTTTAATGATCTGCAAACTGACAAACATGGTGTATTCGTTTCTTTGGTTTTGTACATATGTTTAACGCTATACCATGTGTTACATTATAATCAGCAAACTCAAATATACAGAAAATGTATCGTGTTTCCTATCGTCCTGACAGTACTGCAATAAAACCATGGATTATAGTGAAAAATTGGATTTAGATGACTGTCGTTGTAAGAAAGCAGTCTACTCATTGGTTAGAAATTGAAACAACTCACAACAGTTCGACATGGTACGGACGATATGTGAACATAAATGTTTTAACACATTTATGTAAAAAGGTCGATATATGAATTTTAACATAATCATAGGGGTTTTAGGGTTGTTCTATTCCCATACATACGGCAAATAGGAAGAAAAAGACACCAGCCACGCACACGCACTTTCATCATAAAACTTATACAGTGAGGTCGCATACAATCAGTGGCAATCGCTTTTAAATTGTGGACCGTGGCCCCATCGCTGACTCTCGCTAACTTTAATGTTCCTTCTTCTCCTTCCTCTTCCGTTTCCTCTTCTTGTCGCTCTGCAGGTCCTCGTTCTTCCTGCACAGGCAAGGTTTACAGTACCAGTTCTCGTTCTCGTCCGGCGGGACCTGTATCCCGACGCACACCCAGTGGTACCAGGCGTCGCACCCGTCGCAGCCGATCATCGGCCTGCCGTCGTCCTGTTGCCCGCACGCGGGGCATATCCACACCTCGTTGCCCTGCTCGTCGATCTTCTTGAACGGCTGCTCGACCTTCTTGGGCGCCTTCGGCTTGGACTTGACGCGCGGCCTCCCCGGCGGCTTGGGCGACGCGGCGACCGGCGCCGGCTCCTCCGGCAGCAGCTTCGGCTTCGGCGGGCCGGTCACGAGCGCCGAGATCTTGGCCAGCCCCCCGGCGGGCGCCGGGGACGGCTCCCTCGGGGACGGCTCGATCGGCTCCGGTTCCTTCACCGGTTTGACGTGGATGTTCAATTTCTTCTCGGGGGTCTCCGGGCGGGGCGACGGCGAGTTCACCTTCAGGATGATCTTCTGGAGCATCGGGTTCTCCGGAGGCGGGTTCGGGTTCTTGTCCTTCTTCTTCTTTTTGGGTTTCTCTTTGCCGTCCTTTTTGAGCTCCTTCAACTTCTTCTTTTCCAACTTTTCCTTCTTATCCTTGTCCTTTTTCTCTTTCTTCTTTTTTATTTTCTCCTTTTTCTCCTTCTTGTGCTCCTTCGCTTTAGGCATCGCCGCCTCCGGCACCGGTATCGGATTGGTACTGGAATGAACAGAGTCCGGCACTTGGATCGGTTGCGGTGGGATGGCTGGCTCGACCGGTTTGATCTCCACACTGCTGCTTTCTTTAGGCTTCGGCGATGCCAATGGTACCGGTTGCTGTTCGACCTGCGGCGGAACGTTAACCACGGGAGGAAAGTACGGGTTCTTGCCGGAGAAGTTGGGTAAGTTCCCGAACTGGGGGAACGGGAACATCTGGGAGGGGATCAGGCCGGGGCCGCCGAAGCCGGCCAGCAGCGGAAAGGGGTACGGCATCGGCGGGAAGGGTCGCATGCGGTTCATCAGCACGTCGGGCGTTTTCGGCCTCTCCATGATCAAGTCCATGTAATTGGGCTCGAGGTACGGTTCGGGGGGCTTCTTCTGTCTTTTCCGCGACGGTTCCTTCCGCTTCCGTTTTTCAGGTATCGGAGGGCTGTTTAGGATAATGTCTGGGGTTTTCGGTGCCGTTATCGGAGGTGATGGATTCTCCATGTAGAAATCGCCCTTCTCCGGATTAGGGTTGATGGGCTCGATCGTGATATCGCTGGATAGATGAGTGATTTTATTCGCTATGTTTTCGTCTACTATCAAACTCGGCGTATTCGACCTGGAATCTTTCTTGGGCTTGTTGGATATTTTTTTGAAAATGTCTACTTTCTTCTTATCCGGTTCGTTGAGGAGTTTCTCTGGTGGAAGCGGTGGTATCGGGGTGATCGTAGTGTTTAACTTCAGCGTCTTGGCTTTCGCTGCCGCCAGCGCCTTATCCATCTTCTCTTTATGGATCTTTTGTGCGTTGACGACGATGCGCTCACGCTCGGGTGGTTTCGAGACTTCCATCGGGATAGGCGTGAGCGTCACCCCGCTAGAGACCGGCAACGCCGGTGGCGGTAGCGGCTGCGGTTGAGGTTGTTGCTGTTGCTGTTTCTTCTTCGGCGTTTGGACCTTCCTTTCCGATTCCTTGGGCGCCTTCTCCTTCTTCTTTTCGACTTTCTTTTTAACGGGAGCCGGCGCAGGGATCGGTTCCAACGGCGGTACCGTCATGGGTTCGACGGACGGTGGTGGAGGAGGTGGCGCCACGGGAGCCTTCGCTTCCGGCAGTTTCCCCTCCCTGGCTGGCGACAGGAAACCAGAAGTCGTCATCATGACACTGCTGATCTCGCGCGTAGGTCGGCTACCGCCCTCCTCTTCTCGTTTCAACTTTCTGTATTCCAACGGCGGTTCGGGTTTCTTAAATTGAGGATCGACGATCACCGTGTCTTCTACGGTCAGTTCTTCTTTTATCGGGAACTTTTCCTCAAGGTTCTCCGTGCCTGAAGAGAATAATGACACCATGACGTCAAAGTGTAAAGTAGTCTAAAGGGTACCCTACGTTAAGATATGTTAACATCCTATTGTTTGAATAATTTCAAATAAATCTATTCATTCAAATCCACTATACAAAAAATATTCTGGATAAACTGGGACTCCTGATCCCTCACGTTGGGTCGGTGAAGCCCAAAAACGCCTTTTGTACATTACATTTAAAATGGATGATGTCCTGGCTTTGACCAATCAAAAGTTAATGTCTATTATGGTAGAACTATTTAGACCCTTTCCAGCTAGAGCACATTTACTTGAAAATATTCAAACAAGGACATTTCATCTACCTTAATGGAGGGTACCCTTTAAACTCTACATACCTTCTAGAAGGGGATACATCGGTGGTAGATGCTCATTGATATGTACGGGCCTCGTGACGACCTCCTTACTCCCAGGCTTCAGAAAATTCAGGTTGTTTTCTTTTGCGATGGGAAACTTCGGCGCTGGGAGAGCTCCAGGTACGAAATTCACGTACATGGTGTACTCCTCCAGTTCCGTAAGACTGATCCCCATTTCTTGAAAAGTCAAACCGAGGTGGTCCAGGTTAGCTTCCGTCTGCCCAAATTCTGTGCAGTATTCATTAGTCGTCTTGCATATCTGTTGAATATACTTGACGAGGATGTCGGTGAGGACTTCTAAGGGTGTCGAGGTGATCGAGTGCCACCCGAGGGTGTGGAGGATCTTCGCCACCGCCACCTACATTATGACGAACAAAACTGTTATTTATCCTATTACACATGGATGTGACGGCGTTTCATTTACCTTGCAATGGTCTCTGCTGTACTGCGAGCTCATTGTTTAGTAAATCTGAAAAAATCCACCTCAATATCAACTGAATTTCTCTTATGAAATTTGTAAGTTGCCGGTAAGTCGTAACGCAGTTCTGCTAGGACCTCAGCGTCTACTCCGAAGGAGTTAGCAAACTTCAGAATGTACTTCCTGAAACGAAGCTATTAAAACAAAGCTAATGGTATGATAAAATAAGCTTTTACCTCGTCGAGGTCTTGTGTAACGAATAAACGACATTGTTTGAAATTTTAATTGCACTTTCTAAAAACTTTACATCTGTACCGGCATTATTCTTTGTGCCGAATGGCGGGTTCATCAGAACGGTATCGAAACATTTATCAAACCTACAAACAAACAATACATGTAAACTTGCCCTAACTACCTTTCATCTCGATAAAAATGATTTCTCTAGGAACATTAATAGCGTTGCCCACTGAATTGCATCAGAACATAATACCTTTCAGGGATCCCTTTTAACACGTCACACTGTAAGATGTCGATGTTCGTTAACTCTTGCTCCGAAACGTTTCTCTGAAAAGTCTGTACTACATCGACATCTATATCCACTCCGACGACTAGCGCGGCCTCTAAAATAGCAGCCCCAATCGCTAGGGATCCACTGCCACACCCGAGGTCTGCTACAAGTTTACCTGAAATGTCTCCATATTGGGACTTCAAGAAGAAAACTGTTCAGTTCAATGAGTGTGTGATTAATGTTTGTGACATTCTCGACAAAGTGACAGTTTCACATCGCATATAGCATTCATATAGTCCAATTATACTTAGTGATTTAGTTACATGATCAGTACAAGAAACAAAACCGAATCTCCCTCAACAGAAGTCGATAGGACAGCGACACTTTTGAATGTCAATAGGAGACGATTCAAGTTCTCTAATTTGTGCTTGTATATATATAGTGCAGAAGGGTAAAAGCTTGGTATAGATGCATATAGAGGGGCACATTTAATGGGGACAATGTCCTTCCTACAGAAGGTAAACAAACAGGGTTGTATGCATCTACACTCGTTGCTTTTACACTCCGGCTACCACCAACTTTTTACAAATAAGGGAATGTGAACGCTGCGGTTAACAGAAATAACTTTGTACAATACTACCGCATTACTGCTTATACGAATGAGTCCACAGAAAACAGAAAAATACCAAACATGAGCACAACCTAACTTTCCCTAATACAAGTCGAGTACTTTTAGAGGGCATTCGTCTAAATGCTTCTTGGTTTAGTAAAATCCTTGTAAGTCGATACACATAATTTCCTCGGTTTCAGACTAACCTGAACGGTATACAGAATGTGTGATGCTAGGTGCGGAGGCGTAACGTACTGTTCAAGTTTCACCTTGGGCCTCTCGAAACCTTCGACGCACTGCAGACGCTCCTCAAGTTTCCTCAGTTTCAAACATGGGAACATTTGGTCTACTTAACATCAAAACGGGGCAACACGGGCAACACTAGGTTCCCGAACGACGAGTCTTGCGTCACAAAGTAACCGGTGGACTGTGTGTTTGCCGTCTGCAAGGCCGTACGTTGCAGGGGGTTCATCGGGTGGCCCCCTTCGGAAGGGGGTGTGCTCGCCGCGGTGGCCACGGACGTAACGGGGATGGGAGGGTTGAGGCTCGAGGCGACTCCCTGTTTGAGGAGGAGCTGTTTCTTCAGTTGAAGTTCTTCCAAGATCTTCTTGCTGTTCAGGTCTGAAACAAGTGTTTATTAGACTGCTTATCACCGCAAAGTACAGCGATGACGTACCTCTTTGAGCGTTCGGTTGGGGAAAAGCCATAAAACCATTTAAATCACTGTAGGTAAGATGTTATGCCAGCAGTAAAGGAGAGATTCACCTAAAGATACCCTTCACGGTCAGAACGTACACCACAATCACATATGACAAGGTATGACAGTAGTGTGTTTTTCTATGGTAGTGACAGTATCAAAGTTCCTTTTGTTCTTTCCTGTTGTTCATTTTGTTCGAACTGTCGTGTCTCTCTTTTACACGTGGGATTAATGGAGTGCGAAATATTTAGGGACTTTCGTTGAAACTCGCTCCGCAATTTCTCCTTCTAGAATAGGCTGTGTAAATATGTGTATGTTTTGTGTACAAAATGTCTTAACCTCAATAATTTGGCAGAAGTGTTGGTCTCTTAAGATATTCAAAAAAATTATTTTTGTTGTCACAGAATGGTCTATTTATAACCACGGATGCCTAACGAATCTATTTATAAGCTGAAATTCAATTTGAAATGATCAAACTCCTTTCTGGTTGGCAAGAGACTTGTACACTATTCATAGAAGATCTAGGGGAGCTGGTCCAAGACGTTTTTTCCAAATTTTCGAGATATATAGTAGACATCGTGGAGCATATCATACTAGTTAGTCTAGGGTACATAGCGATATGTATCCTGTTGTATCTCTGTGCAGTCCGATGGAAGTATTACACATTCGATCAGGGCATGAGACACTCAAAGAGGGTGCTCTTCATCACAGCCCACCCTGACGACGAATGCATGTTTTTCGGCCCAACGATACTTTATTATACGAGAATGCCTGACTGTGAGGTGTATTTAATGTGTTTAACCACAGGTGAGACGTTATGTAAATGTTTCCAGTTTTGTTCCAAAAGT
This sequence comes from Cryptocephalus primarius, assembly GCA_963576515.1. Lineage (NCBI taxonomy): Eukaryota > Metazoa > Arthropoda > Insecta > Coleoptera > Chrysomelidae > Cryptocephalus > Cryptocephalus primarius. The sequence continues at coordinate 14,761,159 of OY754944.1, read as the reverse complement.
AAAATGGGTACTTACTTTTAAAGTTCCATTGATACTTTCACTAAATGTCTATTTGATCGTTACACTTTTATTACTCCAGGGAGAAACTACGGCATGGGTAGCACGAGGAAAAAAGAACTGTACGAATCCTGTAAAATCCTAGGAATTAAAGAAGGCAATATACTCATACGCTATCATAGTCTACTTCCTGATGCTATGGATGTACGGTGGCCTATAGAGATAGTATCGAAGATAATTAGCCATACCGTTGAATGTTTGAGCATAACGACTCTAATAACCTTTGACAGATATGGTGTATCCAATCACTGCAATCACACGAGTATCTACTATGCAGTAGCTAATTTGATTCTGGACAGGAATTTACCCAAGGGTACGAAATTTGCTTTAACATCTGTTTCGACATGACAATATTTTTTTAGGTTGTGGGGTGTACGTGTTGGATACTCTGGATATTTTGAGGAAGTATTGGCTCATCTTAGATATACCGCTGGCACTGATATTCTCTAGATTCAGGTAAGAGGAACCTTTGGTTTCTAAATTTTTGCAAAATTCATTTTCATTCCTAGGTTTATAGTTTCATGTAAAGACCGTCGCTTGATCCATAAAGCTATGAGGCAGCACAAGTCCCAGCTGGTCTGGTTCCGTTACCTTTTCATGTACTTTTCAACGTACATGTTGATTAACACTCTCGAACAAATTAATTTAGTAGATATTGAGCTAGACCTTGTACTAGACGATTAACTGTACATAAAACTACTTTAGCCCTCATATTAGGAGAATTTTCTATGAAAATTTAAACCTCTAATACCAAATTTCTTGGTAACTGTGATACAAATATTTTTTGTTTTATTTTTGGAGTACAACTTTTCTTTCAAGCTCTAACAATGGAGTTCCACTTATGGTGTTTAATACTGAAGTAATTACAAATTTATCGAGTAAGTGATATCTTTCCTTTCATTAAATATGCTGGTATTGAAAATCAAAACGTTTTTAATCTTGAAGTGTAGCGTTATAATACTGGAATTAAATTTATTTTTAAGTAAAGCTCTCCATATCTGTTCTCCAAAGAATTAATTACATGTTAATTTACAAAAAGTGAGTGTAAAATAACGGTATAGTACAAAAGATATTACATTGTATTATAACATGTAGTATTTTCAAATAATTTCTAGGCTTTTGAATACTTCTTCGTAAAGTAAATTATCACGAAGCTTTAATGGTATCCCATTATATCGTTAAGGATTTGTAAGCGTGCAATCTGTTAATTATATCTTAGTTTATACTGTTAGATTGATTCAATTTTATTACGTTGAATTGTAAATAAGTTCGTGCATATTCATAAAGAAAAATAAGGCATGCTTCGATTTCTGTCCACACTTTAGAATAAAATCTACTTCCTTTTTTATGTCATGAACTTCTTTGATTTGTGCCAAAGTTTATTGCTTCAATTTGCCATGTTTTGTAAGTTTTTAAAATAAAGGGAAAACTTTTTAAGAATCTTATTTAGTAAATTCAGGGACAGATCGTCAGTAGTTGATGTCTGCATATAAAATAAGTAGTACTTACTCCATAAACTAATAGAAGTGCTGTTACCCTTGATGTTAGTCGCATTAAATATTCGTAAGTGACTTGACGATCGATCATGCCAATAATGAAAAGGAGGAACATAGTGAACAGTATTTTAAACTGTACTAAGAAATTGCTTCTAATATTTTTACATGTTTTCGCCTGCCAGGGGCCTATCTGGATGGGAGAAAAAAGAATGATTGTTATTCATATTAATTAGATCCTGAATAATTTAACATTTTACGTCTATGAGCGGTACTTATAGACCGTAAATCAAAATTGTACGTGTAGGGTAAACCTCAAGTATGTAATCGTTTAAGTTTGTTATACATTTTTTAATAAAAATGACCGCCCGCGAAAATTAAACCTTTGCCGGGTGGGGCATGTGGTGACGAAACGGCCAATGATAGCACAACTTTCCACAAAACAATAAAATGCGCTTCTTATTGCTCGTGAGTTGTTTTCTGCGTTCCACGAGATCTGTGCATTCAATGTTCTACGCCTGGATACAAACATGGCGTCTCGAGTGATGTGAGTGTAGCAGTTGTGCGTTCAAATAAAACTATTTCCGGGGTTTTATCAATAAAATCGACCGACAAACTTATCGCCACGGCCGTTGGACGGTTTACAAAAAGATTCAAACCATGAACCGCCATTAAAGATGTTCAGGTTTCTCAGCGGCAGGAAATCTCGGAACGGCCCTTCTGGCAGGGCCAGCGACTTGAAATCAAACAAACATTTTGTAAATAAGAATCTGCTGCAATGTAGGGTCATCCTGCTCGACGGTACGGACCTCACAGTTGAATTATCGGTGAGTAAATTACTTGTGCTAGCCCATGTAGGTATGGTACATGCATGTACATTTCGTATGTGGGTGGGAACATTATGTTATGTAAAGAAAGGTATTTTCGCTTTAAAGTTCAAGGAATTGAATATGTGTACCCGTTTACATTGTTCTTACAATCTAAAACTTGTTCATCAGTTGTGTCGTTATCCTCCTTAACGAAGTGGAAGTCTGATAAGAAGTTATTCGTGGATGATATTTCATATCTTTCAAGTTTCAGTGCTGTTACTAGTTGAAAGTTAAAGGTTCTTAATCTGTTTGTTGTAAATTCAACCATTTGACTGTCTTTTATGGTGGAAGTACTAAATTGATCTTTTGGCATTGAGCAGTGCCTTAATTTTACCCTCGTTTCCTTAATACAAAGTATGATCTAATTGCTGTATTAAGTAGCATAATGGGATTCTACGAAATAAATAATTTAATTACTCTTCTAAGAGGAATACGTTTCCTAGCCCTTTATATTACATTACTTCCATATCTAACGCCTTAGTATATGTTATTGTATAATAACGATACACATCAGATTTAACTTTAACCAGAGGTGTAAGGGTAACGACATTGCTACAGTTTTATTAGATTTGTTGGTATAATCCTAAATCCGTATTAAAGATTTTAATCTAATAAACTCTACCGACAAAGGTTGACCTAGTTACATCACTTGTTCCTTTGAGAAGTAAATCCCATCACAATTCTTGTTTTAAATACAATGAATATTTCCCATTAGGTAATACATGTAATTTCATTGTTGCTTGTGTGAAAGATCTATTAATTTGTACAATGTCATTATCCCTACATAGTGTGTAATACTTTTAGAAAAAAGCAAAAGCTCGGGATTTGTACGAACAAGTGTTTTACTCCTTGGACCTGATCGAGAAGGATTATTTTGGCTTGCAATTCACCGACGCTAACCATGTGAAACACTGGTTGGATCCGACGAAGACGATTAAAAAACAAATTAAAAGTATGTTTAATCAGCCGTGATGCGTAACATCGATCCTACTTGAATTTTTTTTAGTCGGTCCTCCGTACACCTTACGGCTTAAGGTGAAGTTCTACTCATCGGAGCCGAACAATTTAAGGGAAGAGCTGACGCGGTATCAGTTTTTCCTGCAGTTGAAACAAGACATATTGGAGGGAAGGCTGGAGTGTCCATATGAAACTGGAGTGAAGCTGGCAGCTTTCGCCCTACAATGTAAGTGCTCGAATTCCACTAGCGATTATTTTTATTCGAGTTGGTTTTATCACCATTAGCCGAGTTGGGTGATTACGATGAAACGCAGACCCCTGCGACCGTTTCCGAGTTCAGGTTCGTCCCGAATCAGACGGAGGAGATGGAGATCGATATATTTGAGGAATATAAAAAGTGCAAGGGACTCTCACCCGCTCACGCCGAACAGAGCTACCTAAACGAAGTGAAATGGCTCGAGATGTACGGCGTCGATATGCACACCGTTTTGGTAAGTAACAGTTTGAAAGCTTCAACTCTTAAAGAAGTACATGTACTCATCGGCGAAAAGAACACAATTAAACCGGATTTTTTATTTTACAGTTACTTTTCAAAATTATTTAAGGTAGGAAGTTGTTCCGTGCATGTTTACATAAATGCCTTATCTTTAAACGATAACAGAATTGCTGAGTGCAGAATGGATATTTTATTTCGTTGCTGTTTTTTTTTTGTTATCTTTAAGCGCATGAATCAGCATGATTTAATGAAAAAAATTATTAATTCATAAGCGCCCCACGGCGATTTTAATAAAATGTGAAGTTCTTTGAAGCTCTAGAAGACTTGGGAGTGAACCACGCTAAACATATTGCATATATTTCCCAAATTAACGTTAGTTTCAATAAGACTATTTCATTTTATCTTTAATGTGGGTGAAAAGAATCGTAATAAGAATATGGAAGGAATTATGTGGTAACAGTGGATAGTACCATGGACCCTGGTGGCAACTGGACTTAATTTTATTAAATTCAAAAGTGGGCTTTGCATATTCCTTATAAGTTTAATATTACTTCCCCGAGCGACATTGATTTACTTATTTTGCTGATGTGCTACAAGAGTCCGAAGGCATGGCTTCCATTGTTTCAGTTGTACGTTTAGCTAGCGCGTTCTTTCACTGAATTTTAGGGTAAAGACAGCATGGAATACAAACTGGGCTTGACGCCGACGGGCATCCTCGTATTCGAGGAGCCCAATCAAAAAATCGGCCTCTTCTTCTGGCCTAAGATCGGGAAATTGAATTTCAAGAAGAAAAAACTGACGCTGGTAGTAGTCGAGGACGATGACCAAGGAAGGGAACAGGAACATACGTTTGTATTCAGGTGAACAGGCTTTTTTAGTCACAAATACTGTTATTTACTTGTATCGTTATGCAGGTTGCACAATGAAAAGGCATGTAAACACTTGTGGAAGTGCGCAGTTGAACACCACGGCTTCTTCAGGTTAAGAGCTCCCGTGAAAGGTCCTTCGGCGAGGCAGAATTTTTTCCGGATGGGTTCCCGGTTTCGTTATTCAGGAAGAACTGAATATCAGAGTACTTACCAGAACAGAGCTAGAAGGACGGTGCAGCTGGAAAGGAAACCGAGTCAGAGGTAATACGCTACTTCTATTATAAAATTTTAAGCGAATGTAATGCTTGGGTTTAATCTTAAATCGTAAATCATAAGTAAAAGGGAGTTATTTTATGGTTCTCGAATTGGTGTTTTACCTTCTCCATTTTTGAAATTTAGAAACTTTCATTTTGGTGTTTCACTTGTAGATATGGAAAAAGACAGAGCCACGTGTTGAGAGAAAGGGAGAGAGAGAAGGAAAAAGAGCGCGAGAAGGTCCACCCATCGTCTTCAAGCGAGAAATCCACCATCGTCAACACCGAACCGATTTATTGTACCGTCAAAGACGATTTAACTAAGAGTTTAACTCCCACTCCGTCCACTCCGACTGCAACAACACCGACGGGTAAAGCGTTTTATTTAGTATTAAAGCAGGTTGTTAAGTTTTATATTTTAGGCCCCGAGTCTTTAGGTTTGACCAGTCAGAATAGTTTTGGGAAAGCTTCAATTGGACAGAGTAGTTTCGGGAAGGCATCCGTCCATTCGTTCGGGAGAGGGTCGCTAGAAGCAGGTTCTTCAAATAGGTACGTTGCAAAATTTGGTATTCGAGAGTTTTTAGCCACTAGGTATTCATTCTAACAATTTTGTTGAAATGAAGTAACCTTGATAGTTACATCACTCGTATCTTGCTTATGTCTCTGTAACAATTTTCAGAATAGCCCTATGATCTTAATGCAAAACCAGTAGCTTTTAGTGCTGTTTTAAAAAAAAATGTATAGATAATTTTGAATTTCTCATTGATACAGCCGTTATTTTCTTTTGCAGTCCCGTCTTGTCTTCCAGCAGCAGGAATGGCACATTACCTAGGAACAAGTCCGTAACACCAACTAGTATCTTACCAAATCCGAGTAGTCCCACTCCATCGAACACGGATAGCCAGTTGGACTTTCTTTTCAAGAGTCTGGCTAAGGAGTCGTTGAATGGGATCACAAGGGATGGCAAACGTAATGAAATCAATGGTAATGTATCATAAAACAAAAATTTGATATTCAGGAAAGTCACAGAGGCAGTATTAAATATTGATCCTTTTTCGCACTTCCCCTCCTTTATAAAAACGTAGATTCGTATTTTATAACTGCTTTACTCTAGTTCTTTAGGGCGTACTTAAATTTTTAACCGATTTTTAGATTCTGAGTCTGAGTGTAGTTCTAAATCCCTCCCAGCGGAAATTCCAAATAACATTACTAAAACAAGCGGGGTGGCTAAGCCTCTCCCCCCAGGTCAGATCAAATGTAACATTTTAAAAGGTAAGATCAACAACATCCATTTATTCATTCCCTTATTGTGTTGCTTATTCAGCTAAGGTCGAGGAGGAACTACACAATCAGAAGCTCACGAATCAGATGTTCGTTCAGGCTAAAGAGGAGGAAACGTCGTTGAACGCAGCTACGTTCATTTCAGTGGTAAGATTTTGGTCCTTTTTGTGTTTTGTTGCTTATGTGTTTGTCATACTGAGTAAAATTATTAAGTAGACAGTCTGGAGGATATTTAAATTTATGCTATTACTCTCTCATTTACTTGTAAATACAATATTTTATATCAGCGAGTAATGTAAATTAATAGTTTTACTCAATTTATGTGTGCTTTTCGCCCAGGGCGGAGACAAGCTAACCCTGTCGGTAAGCGGGCCTCCCAGTCTGCCGCCGGTGATAACGAGTTCAGTGCTGAAATCGCCTAAAATCCTCGAAAACGACAGAACGGAGGAATCTAAAAATAAAAGCGACGAGAAAGACCATAAGCGTTGCCCTACGCCTATCACCGTTACATTCTTCGGACACAACGATGGTAAACTAGAGATCTGTCAAGTAGAAGACGAGAAGGTCAATTTGAATCCGTTTTTGGGCGGCGAGGATTATAATCCTTTCCACTCTATTAATCCGTTCAGCAACGGGAGCAATCCGTTCTGCGATGACAGCGAGGAGAAGGATTCTTCCGACGTCGACAGGGCTAATTCGGAGGAGGAGGTTAGTTCTCGCATGCTTCTTGTGGCTTCGTTTGCAAACACTTGTAGCTTTGGAATTAATTTTGGTTAATATGTGCAACAAGGTGTGGTTTAGCCAAGAAATAAGTGACGACGGTTAAATACTTTTTTTGAGTTGTATTACAAGCACATCGTCGAGCCATTAATATCTTTACAACAGATTTTCGTCAAGTAGATAATAATATTTCTGTCCATTTCTAATTATGTATTAGATTTGTATTGTAGTAGTAAGAATTTTTGTAAATAATTTTTATGAAAACGCACATCTTGTTTTTTAAAGGTTAATTCAAAACGTGTTTATTTTCTGAAATATCTATTTTCCAGATGAAGAGCATGGATCAAACGGACAATAAACCCATGACCCCGTTGAGTCCGACTTTGAGTAAAGTTTCCCCGTGGCTGGTTTCCTCGGAGGTGGTTTCTTCTCCCGTTTCGAAAGTAAACACGACGGAAACGGCAATAATCAGGAAATCGGTTATCACCACTCAACTCTGATACGTAAATGAGATTTATTTGTTTTTAGTTAATAGTATTTTTATCAACATGCGCCATGAAGGCATTTTGCCTGCTCATAGCTCGATCTGTTTTCATAACTTTATGCTAGGTTCTCTCTACTTATATTTAGGTGCTTCGTCTTGTTAAGGTTTATTCAGATTTCTTGTCTTTCGGGCTGTTTCCTATTGATAAAAGTTTATCGAATGTGATAGAATAATCTCTACTGTTGCAATCTCCTGTACGAACTTTTGATAGTTTATTATATAAAGTATATTTTATATTTAGGAAGGCACTAGTATGCGAAAAACGATAGTTTTTCGTTTTAAGAATGAAAACATCTCGGTTAAAATTTTATATTTTTATATCGTTTTATTATCATTTTTAGCAGCTCATTTTTCGTACCTTTCAGTATTGTATTTATTACATCGACATATCGACCAATTTTAAAATCAAACTTGTGTTAAGTTAAGTGCCATGAGTATAATAGATCAAAATATCGCTTGAAGTTTTGGATGCTACTGTTCAGAAATTATAATCTGTTCCTCAAATATTTCTCGAATAAGATATTTATAATTGTTTTTACATGGTAGTTACTTTCCTTTTGCCCTTAAAAAATATGTTAATCGCTCATGGCAGAATTCAGTCAAGGAATGGAATGTTACATATACAGTGTGGTAGGAATATCAGAGTCAAATAGTGGAAGATTAATATAAGTGAGGCGATTTGCTAATTGGCCGATTGTATCGAGACTTGTCTTTCCTCCGCATGCACGAGCTCCGCTTGTTTAACCCCTTACATTCAAATTTTTGAAATTGGCAGGTTTTTTTCGTTAATTGTTTTATTCAGTTGGTATCACTCCATAAAGTATTTTATTGTAATAAAACACGAAATATCTTGGTTGTTCAGGGATTTTTAAGGTAAATGGTTGGTATTTATAGCAATTGAGATAGAGATCACTTGTAAATGGAAATAGGCGAAGTTATCTTTCCATCACGCATGCGGAGCAACAATTTTCGTTTCTTGTGTTTGTAGAGCTACCTACCTGCACCGCTGGACTTGAGACTGGAGAGGAAAATTGTATATTTGCTAGATGTTCATCTTCAAGTCATACTGTAAAATCAAATCCTAAAATGGTGGACCTTGTGGTACTATTCAAGGAATTCTCCCGAACAAAATGTGTTGCTTGTGATACATTTCAGGAAAATCACAGTAAGGAGTTGAATGTTTGGGAAACAAGGAAAATTCTGAAATTCAACCAAAAATTACTAGTATCAAAAAGAAGAAAATGAGAATCAAGTGAGTAGAGCAGAAATAACCTCCTAAATCGGCTGTATGCCTGTAAATCAAGGGCAAGTTATGCTTCCCTGCCTGCATATAATGGCGTCAGGGCCCTATGGTTTATAAAGTCGGGGCGTGAATGTCTTTGGTTTCTTAAGTGCTGCCACCTAGTGTATAGTATCTATCAAGTGTATAGTATCTATCAAAATCAAAGCTTGTTGTCTTGTAGTTTGAAGTTACACTAAAAAAACGAAACTCAATTGTACGTATAGAAGCAAAAGTTTCAGTGAAACGCTACAATTTATGAAATACAGGTTGACAACAGGGTTTGATGTTTTCCAGAACTTTTATTTAAACTTGAGCTGCAAAACTTCCAAGGATATCACGTTCATTTAATTGCAAAGTTCCAACAGCTGTACAGGTACCAAAATGCTAACAGTTTTTAGAATCTACATCTATAGAGCTTCAAAAGTTCGATCTTTGAGCTAAAAAGCTACAAAGTAAGTTACCAAGGAGCTACAAATTTTATATTTTAAATCTATACAGCTGCAAACTCCAAGGATTTGGATCTCTTTTTGATTCTTGAGCTTCATAGGCATCAAGAAACTATGTTTCTAGAATCTATATCTCTCAGGGCTTCAAATCTCAAAAAGATTGATTTAAAAGCTTAAAAGGCTTTAAAGGAAAGGTAACTAAGAAGCTACTAGTTTCTAAATGGAATAGAAATGTGAGGCATTAATTTTTTCTTTTTTAAGAGAAGTTATATATGTGAATTACTGGATTGCAATTCGATATACACGTATTAGCTTTGAGATTAGGTTGAATTAGTAAGTTATATCATTATTTAAACGGTGGGTAATGAATTAATTATATAGGTATGGTAATAGCCAGTTTCTTGGGAACACATTTCTCGATAATCTTCGATATAAATGAATATGCAACCAACTTTCTCGTACTCACAAAACGTATCCTACCGTAAGCTAGGTGGCAGCACTTTAGAAAACAAAGACATCTTAGTTCCTACTAAGTTTTTCAACAGATGCCTGTATTCCCTTAGGACAATCCGGGAGGTGCTGCCACCTGAAGAATCCAGTGAATTTAAATTTAGAGCTGTAATTATGGTGATCCGTAAAGTGCTGCCATTCTGCCTCCGACGTTGTAATCTGAAGGATCGAAAGCAAAGGTAGTTTTCTGGAATGTATTTGGACTCACGTAGGAACCTGTAAGAAGTATGTTTTAAATTTCGATTTTTATTTTAAAATAGGGATATTTTAATTATCGCTTTAAATTGCAAAGTACTGCAAAGCTCTGTTAAGGCATCAGGAGGTTTGATTGGTAGTTATCACTTCCTATAATGATAAAAATAATAGACATAAAAGTAAATGTAATTAGTTGTATCTAATTGTGAATTGTGGAGGATTATTTTTAATGCCTTTACATACATTACTTAATTATGATTAAATTGCACGAATATTAGTTAGATAACTAATTAGGCACCATAAGTTCAATACCTAAATCACAATTTGTCTAATTGACTTAATATTGGATAATTTTGATAGTCCATGTGTACATAAGGGAAAGGGTATGAGATCTTTGAAGGTGGATAGCGCAAATAACGCTTTAATAATCAAACAACATTGTTTGTACTTAATGAATTTATTGCCTAATAACATATAAACAATATTTTTCTACTATACTCACTTTTACATAATCTTTCTCCTTCTTCTTCAGGTTTTACTGAAAAAAAGATGTTCAATTATGAATTGTTGGTAATAATAAGACGTATAAGCAGAATATTTAATAACAGCTAAATTGTTCCTCAACAGCGAAGCTACAGTCACTTCATATGCCCCGTGTTGCAAAATCCGCCATATTTGGAGTAGAAATTTGGGCGGGAAATGTTGAATTTCATAAGTTGCGTTTGTTATAGTACACCGCTTATAATAACCTCCTACAATTAAGATTTAGTCAATTTATAAAATTCAACATTTCCGGTTTGAATTTACTCACTCAAATTTCTACTCCAAATATGGCGGACGTTGCGCTACTGTGTATATCTAGTGACTGTAGTAGAGGCCGTTTTAAGCGTACGTTGGGGCTTGTTGGATGATGTCAGTTCTCATTAATTTTCAAATCGACTTTTGGGGCTCTTATGGTGCTCAAAAAATCGGGATGAAATTTAGTGGCATTTTTAGACCATGAGGGGATAAATGTTTTTTTTTTTGTAAATTGAGCTGATTTAAGAAGCCAATTTTGGTTTGTTGTTCTCACTCTAACATTATTTACTACTTGGCACAGCTGATTTTTTTTTAATTGCGCTAATGATGGTAATACGTACAATTTTATTTAATTACTCGTGAACTTAGCGTTGCTCAGACCTCCCCAGATCCCTGTCTTCTCCCTCCTCCCCTTCCTCCTCGCCCGCCGCCTCCTCCCGGGGGATTGATTGCGAAGATTGAAATTAAAGGCGTAATCGAAAAAGCCCGCCTTATAAAAATCAGTTATGGCCGTAGCGGGAGGGAAAAAAACCGACGAGATCCTTGTTTTTATCGATTTTCCCTGCAGATCGAGAGAGGATATTAAAATGGCTTTCTTATTTTGCAGCGGGATTAGGGCACCTTTCTCGGGAACGTCTCCGGGGGGACCGACGACGGGGGAAAATTGAGGGAGAGAGAGAGGATTCCGTCTTTCGCGGAGGAGAGAAAAGAATATGAAGGTTTTTGTCTCTCGGTTTCGAAATGGAAACGAATGGAGCCGGCGCCGTTATGAAAGTAAGTCTCCCTTCTTTTTCTTTCTTTCCTTTCATCCCTTGGAATTATTAAACGTTTTTTATTCGCGGACACAGGCGCTCCTCGAGAACAATCAAAATGGAAAACAGCTTTAAATATTTACATTTCAAAGTTCGCCTTGTTACATTACATTAGGCACGATACAGGGTACGTTAATCTATAGATTATTTACTTGAAATAATATACTTAAAACGTAGCTACAGTTCATGGAAGACGGATCTGGTATCACGTGATTTGCCGACGTCACATATGTCACTGTTATATGCAGATTCGAATTCACGCGCTTATATCATGTTGGCAACAGTGAGTGATAGCGCTGAAAAAACATTTAACTTAAATGAGCTTACAGCTCTTAAAAAAATCCTACAAATCGTTTTTTGAAGGGCTTTATAGTTTAAAAACTAAGGGAGTTATGGGTAAAATATCAATCACATTTATTTCCTGATATCCGAACACGTATATTGGAGCGTTGATGAATACAATTTATTATCACTATACGATTAAATCATTCCAAGTTGCTGATTAACATTTTTCAAAATTAGTTTTTAACGATTACTGTCATAGGGGGTGATTTTTAGGGGTTAAAACAGTTTAATTCGTAATAATTTAACCCTCGGAATGTCAACTGATGTTTAGTGCCTTCGATTATCAGTTCAAATCTACAATTCTAAAATTATTTTCAAATAGGGACAGTTTTCACTCCTAAAAAATAAAAAGCTACCCCTGACGCAGGGTCAGCTTTGAAGTAGAGGGTAAATAGACCCTAAATCCAAATTTTTGTGGAAATCGCGGTGCTGCTAGTAAAACATACGATATCACCGTGTTTGACCTTCAGTGACTGGACTATTAATCACATATTTATTTTAAACCACGTCTTCTTTTAGTACTAATTTACTATTTATCCATAATTGTATTAAAAATTCAATTTACTCAATGCGAATGAAACGAAAATATTCCACTATTTTACCTGGCGTTAATTTCATTTAAAATACACGGCGATTTTCGCCTTTTCTTGTCTGTTATCGCCTATGATTCAAGCTCGAGTACGTTTTTTGTGCGATTTTTTTCTATTGTTTTCGGGTAAACAACGTCGAATTCCTTTGCTCGCTACGAATTTTCTCGTATTTGTTAAGTGGAGAAGTGAGAGAACGGTCGTTTCAATTAGCGGAGGTGCCTTAAGAATAATTTCCTTATAATTCACTAATTTTTTCGAAAAATAAGTGCCCTCAGTGTACGGAAAACGTCGGTCCTTTGTATATCCTTTTATTTGCGCGATTGAAATGGCCATAACTGTTTGATTAATTTAGTCCCCTTAGTATTTTTAATGTTCTTTGTTCAACATTAATTCAGTAATTTTTAATTAACCTATTAATTAAACAACTCATGCCTTCAGGCCATTTCTTCTAATTTTATTTTTGAATTTCTTTAGTTTCTTATGATTAATTCTTGTTATCGTTTCAGGTAGTGCGCGGTGAACATTTCGGTGACAGTGGCGTGCATCTAGACAGAGGCGTAGTAGCAGAGGGTTTCATGCCTAAATGCCATTATCCAACGGTGAGTTTTTTAAATTTATTTCATCAATTTTTGAAACACAATTATCATGTTAACAACTGTTTACAATAAAAATATTTTTAAGGTGAGTATCCTTGGGGATGGTGGCATAGAACTTCACATAAGGACAGTACGACGGATGTACCTGTTGATAAGGTTAGTTTCCTTTAAAATGTGTTATTTTAAATTATTGCGATTTATTATTCTTAATACACATTTTCATTATTTTTAGGTGTCTTCAATGCGATAGTAGCGACGTCTTCGTAGAGGTGCAGAAAGGCGAAAGGAGATGTAATGGCGGGCAATTTCGAGAGGAAAAATCAACAGTCTTCTAATGGTGAGTAATTTTACCGTGAATTATTCGTGAACCTTAGTATAGCAGTGCATTGTATTTTCGTTTTTCTCATTTGACCCTTGTATTGACGAGTCGTTTCATGGTAAATAACAAAATTTAAATGCGAAATATTACGAATACGGCATCGAAAATAGGCGCCTAAGGCCCCAGCGATGCAAATCTGGCGCGAAAAGTGCAAAAGTAGCCCTCGATGCAAATAAACACATTTCCGAGGATCCGCCATGTAGTTCATTAAATCAGCTACGAGGGGGTGACCCTAGGAGGGTGCGGCGACCGCGGTCCCGACGTTTTTCGATGACTTTTCTCCTCCGGATCGCCCCGCGAAAGATACACATCTTCCGCCTTTATCAATCACTTTCAGGGGAGCGGGGCGCTGCCCTCCCCGTTTCCATAACGGCGTAAGCAACAATCATAATTTCGGGGGTGGCGCGCGCTTCGATACGGCCGGGGGGAGGTTTTTCCTAACGGATTCGGACCATCGGAAGACGTACGAAGTCATCGCACCCGATGATGTAGGATTGTTTTAGGGGATCCTTCGGGCGGAAGGTTTTGATTTCAGATCGGCGGGGACTTGAGGGAAAAATGAATTAAGAAAAGGGTTAAGGGGGAGCGTTTCATAATGTTGCAGAAAAAGGAGAGAGACTAGGGGCGAAAATTAATCTGCAATGGGATTTGCTATGGCAGACGTTCGTCTCGGTAGTACGCAGAAACTCTTACTAAGTGTTAACTTAAAGCTACTTAAGTTACCAAAAACTTTATCTGTGACAATTGAAAAGTTAAGTTGTAGTCAAGAAGCTCTTCCTATGATCCTTCCTAAATTTATATAACAATAAATTGCTATTGAAGTCAGTCTAACGACCCAGATTTGAACGCCACTACAATTGTTGCCAACAACAAAAATGCTATCCTCGTAAGAACCGCTATAGTAGGATTCATGAAGCTACGAGGTATAAAATAAAGTTCGGAGTACATACGGACTTTGTTTACTTAGTTACAGTTTCAAACGCCAGATATTTTATTATTTTGGAGGGGACACGACGCGATTCGTTACCCGCAGGAGATTTAATGGCTTTAGTTGATTGGATCATCGGTATACAATATTTTTTGAAAAAATTTGTATTTTGTACGAACACTCGTAATTTCCCCATTTTGTTTCTCCGTAACTTCATGGCTCCTCGTATAGTTTTGCGCCATCGTTGCTATGGCGTGCATTTAGTGGGCATAGTCGGCTATAATCGTATAGAAGAAAGGAAATTATGTTGTTCCCTGTAGTGTACACTTATACCTATCTATCATTTTTTAATTGGTTTGCTGTAATATCTAAATCGCCTCGTAGTTCGTGTCCCTCCTTTGTTGGCAGCCCCGAAAGGCAAATAAAAGAAAATAAAACCGGGAAAACGGTGGAAGCAGAATGCTTTTTCCAGGTTTTCACTTCTCGTATTTTCCTAATAAAGAATCGTTTCAAAGGCAAGGGCATTTTAAAAGGTCTTCTTTGAAGCCGAGATATTTATATTTCTCCCTTTCTTTGCGTTTCCGAGCTGCGCTATGGAGGGCTGCTGAGGATTTTTGCGAAAACGGGGGAAAATGTGGATTATTGCAGCGTGCTTTTCTTTGGTCGGTGATTTTCTGAAAGTTATTTAATCGTAAGTTACAAAATAATTTTTTTTTGTCTCAAAAATTTTCTAAGAGCGTTGGGCGCTTGATATACGATTTGGTTATTGAAACGCTTTTACTTGGAATTAAGAAAAACTAAAAATTCTCAAGAGTAAAGTGCCCTTTAGAGGGTTTCTGAAAAAAATGTTTCAAATAGAAATTATATATATTAAATAGCTGAGTCAAATTGCGAAGAATCAATAAAATTGTCAAAACCGTTTAAGGGAAAATATTGAAAAATTAAAAATTCTTAAGAGTAAAGTAAAGATTAGAGCGCTTCTGGAAAAAATGTTTCAAATAGAAATTATACATATTAAATAGCTGAGTAAAGCTGCGAAGAATCAAAGAAGTTGCCAAAATCGTTTATGGGAAAATTAAGAAAAACTACATATTGTCAAGAGTAAATAGCTCTTTAGGGCGCTTATGGAAAAAAATGTTTCAAATAGAAAAAATAGATATTAAAAAACTGAATCAAGCTATAAAGGGCCAAAAAATTGCCAAAACCGTTTAAGGGAAAATTAGGAAAAACTAAAAACTCCCTTCAAGGCGCGAAAATGATTTAAATAAAAGTTGTAGCCGCTAAGTGGCTCTACAAACTCCATATTTACAGGCTTTCAGAAAATTCTTAAGAGTAAAGTGCCCTTTAGGGCGATTTTAAAGGTAAGTTATGTTTCAAATGAACGTTACAGCTATTAGATAGATACCTCCAGTTGTGAAGTTTCAGTTAAATCGCTAGTCATTTTAGAAACGATTGAAAAACATAAAAATCTTCTTAAAGGTAAAGGGCCGTTTAAGGCGGATTTGTTAACGATGGCTTTGATAAAAGTTGTAGGATTTAAATCTCTAAGTAAAATTACGAGGTCTGCATTAAATCACTAAAGGCGTTCTTAACAAAACTAAGAAAAACTGAAAGTTCTGAAGACCGAAGAGCTCTTTATGGAAAGTTTAGGAAAAACATTTTGAAAAAGAATCACAGGCACATAATGTAGTAATTCAGATATACAGTTTAAAAGCAATGAGTACAGACCTTTTGGAGAAATTTGAGAAAAAATGAAAATTTACAAGGGCAGAGGACCCTGCAGAGAAGATAGGTTAAAGAACAGATTAGACATATGAAGTTCAAAAAATATTATGGTTACTTCTCGAGATAATACAAAAATTCCATTTTCCCATAACTAATTTTGAGCAAAATCGCCTATATTGTAGTTTTCAGGGCACCAAGCCTAATGCAATGTTTCAACTTTTCACTATTTAGCGTTTTTGAGAAAAGTCGACCACACACTTATACATTACTCATACACACTATGTAACTTTAAGTAACTTTACTTAGCTTTATTTGAAAAAAACTTTTCTTTTGTGGAAATATTTTCCAGATAGCTTCTAGACTGGTAATTTTAAAAGCCATTAGCTCAGTAAAGAGGATTAATAGAATATTCGGTGTCTCTTAATGAGTCTGCAAATTTTTTGTGAGAGCGACCCGCCCCGTCCATATTTTTATCGACAAAATGGTCCAGAAGGGAATCGATAAAAGTGGAGAAGAGAAGAATACAGCGAAGAATCTTAAAATTTCGGAGAGTGCCGCTCACAATCGGACATTGAGGCTCTCTCTCTCTCTGTCTCACTCTCTCACTCTTTTCGTTTTCCCTCTCTCTCCCTCTCTTTGCGCCTCTCTTTCGTTCTCCTCTCTTTTCCACTTATTACGGAGAGCGACCCTTTTCGAGAAGTGTAAAAGTAGGGTGAAAGAATAAAAGAGGGGCATAAACGGGGGTGTTTGGGGGTGGTCGGGAGCGGAAAAAAGGGGGGTGAATTTACATCGGAAAGAGTTGATTGCTTTTCCTGAGAGGCGGCCATCTTACTTCTTTATTATTGGCCATTGCCTTTATGGAACGCAGCCAGATAAAAATTTTACGGTTATGGTCCCTTTCGGGGGCTTTCGAGGCGTAAAAGTTTTTATTTTTCTTCGGGAAGTACGGCGTAATTTGAATGTTGCTGCATTAGAATGATGGGAATTATTAAAACTCCGGCGGAGCGAAACATTTTAGTCGAATTCGCGGTGATAACTTCACGGGTGCCCGTCGGAAAATATTCCTCAAGAATTTTTACAAACCCTTCTTACTTAAACATTTAGTAACAGCAGAGGGGGAAGATTTCTGAACCGATAATAACAATAATTGGATTTAAATTTTTTATAATGTACTCTTTTCGCTTGTTCATGAAAGATTCCTTAGTTAAGTTACTTAGGAATGTATGTTTACTAAGTACGATTATTTCCCTTGATGTGTTTTTGAGATGGGAACTAAAGCAATCTATCCATCTAAAATCCATAACTTTCTTAAATGAGGCACGTGCATAGGCTCTTGGGAAATTCTCAAGAGTAAGGTGCGCTTGAGGACGATTTATGAAAAACTTGTTGAAATGGAAAGTAGGTTATGAAATGTAACTCAAAAATAATTCAAAACGAGCCCACAAAAACGTGTGTAAACATATAAAAATAGAAATTCAAAGTGATGCTTTATGATAAATTGATATATAAATCTTTAACAATTTGTTATGAATTTAAAAAAAAGATCAAAAAAATATAATGAAAAAGACCATTTTTGGATATTTATCAGAATTGTAATGCAATCTAAAATGTTTCAATAAGGTAAGAAGCTTTCAGTAGCAGACTGATAATTATAGAAACACGTGGATGAAAGGATACTCCAACTATTGGTTCATATTGAAAGCTTTAAAATATTTAAAAATTTAAAGCTCGTTTTCGATCATTTTCAATATTCAAAGATTCAGTCAAGATTTAAAAAAATTGTAGTTTATTTTAAAAGAAGTCTCAAAATTCCTAAAAAATACTGTAATGTTCACAAATGTAGTACTCATATATAAAAAGGTGAAGGAGTGTCCACCCTGTAAGTTCTCAAATGAGGCACGTGCTTTGTATAAGTTTACAAACCCTTAGGAAGTTCTCTAGAGTAAAGTGCGCTTTGGGGTGATTTTAGAAAAACTTTTTCAAGTAAAATTCTCAACAATTGTGAAAAATTGTATTAGTGGCAAATACAGTATTGAGATATAGAAAAAAATTGGTGACGTGTCCCTCGTATATGAGGCACGTGCACTTAGGAACTTTTCTAAAGGCACTTTAAAGCAATTTTAGAAAAATAATTTCAAATAAAAAATATGGGTATTAGATTCATAAGTCAGGTTGTGAAGTTTCAAAT
The DNA here is from genome assembly GCA_963576515.1 of Cryptocephalus primarius. Lineage (NCBI taxonomy): Eukaryota > Metazoa > Arthropoda > Insecta > Coleoptera > Chrysomelidae > Cryptocephalus > Cryptocephalus primarius. Next base: position 14,742,825 of record OY754944.1, on the reverse strand, counting down.
AAATTACTATAGCTGTTTTGGAAAAAATTTAAATAACCAAAAAGCCTCTAGAGTAAAGTTCCACTTAGGGCGAGTTTTGAGAAAAAAGGCTTCTTAATGCAGTACATGAGAGGTATAGGAGGAGAAAATTGAGAAAAATTGAACATTCACTAGGGCAAAGATATCACTAGAAAAGATCACCCAAGGTGAATAAAGTTGTCATCAATAAATTGTCAAAATTTGTTTTTTCCCGGGCAGTTCTTTAGGCTTTTTAGGTCGTTTTAAGCAAGAAGGGTCCTTAGTGATTTTTCTCTAAAGTTGACCCTTTTCGGGTTATAAATGATTTAAAGTTCCGAAAAACGCAAGAATCGCCAGGTTCAACCCCGAAAAAGAAAAAAAAATTTGAATATTCCCAAAATGCTTAAGTACTGTTAAGTATGCTTTAATAAAATCTCGAAGGGTTAAAGCGATTAGGTAATAGGAACCCGTCGTTGTTTAATTAATTTTTTTAATTTAATAATTTTAATTGTTAATTGTTAATTTTTTGTTTAATGTTTAATTGTTAATGTTTAATAATTTTAATTTAATTTAGCGCGTTGATTTTAGTGATTAACTCTACTGGTGCTAACAACCTACAGGGTGGAGGCACTCTGGTTGGACATTTAATTTCTATAGAGTTGCATTTCAATTCATTCTCAATCTGCTATCGTTCTCAAAAAATAGGCGCAAGTAACTTTTATTTCGAATTGGTCGTGCACCTCGTGTCCCGACGGGTCACGTTTTAGCGCTCGAAGATTTTAAGGATTAGAGCCCAAAATTGGTGAAACGGACTTTAAAAACTTTCTATCATTGGACACAACTCTCATAAGTACTTTCCTATCACAAAATTTTCCAAAAAATACCTGTTTTATATCGAAACTTTTCGAAACCTTCACTTCACCTGAAACCCTCACACTCACCAAAAATCACCAACTAAACCCTCTCGGCCTAATTCGCTCACTGGAAGAAGCACGGCGGCGAAAAATTCCCTCTTCCTCGGACGTCCGTCCGGGGGTAAAGGGTCATCCCTCGGGGGCCCGCCGACCGGTCAGACCGGTATGCAAATCCGGCCGGGAGAGGTCATCCCTTCGAAGGGCGCGGGCCGATACACTCGAACATCTGCCCCGTTTCGGCGGCTCGACGGGACATTTTTTCCGCTCTCTGGAAGGCGAATTTTACACGGGCATCGTCCTGGTCATCCCGGTAGGAAGCGGGAACGGAAGGCACGAATAAGGGAGATTTTTAGAAGGACGCCTGTGTCTTAACGATGTAGCACATCGATAGTCTGGTGGACTTAAGCTTATGCGAGTTGTGACGTATGACCGTACTTAACACTTTTGAAGTGCAATAGAAGGGCTTTTTCCTCGAAATCTCCAGCTTTGATCGGTCTTCTCAAAGTTTTGCTTTAAAATTTTAAACACCAAGGGCCATTCCTATTACATATAGGCACTTACTAATATTAATTTTAACATCCACATAGAACACTTGTTTTGTTATTTTTACAAGGGATATTAGTATGTTAATTAATTAGCACACCTAGTTAATTAGTAAAGGGCACTTAATTACCCTAAAAATTGCATCTCCTTCTCTCTGTCTATGTAAATAGATATATTTCCAATACTCCCACAATAGTGGGTATGATACAATTCTGTATAAGTTCTTTCACCCGGCTCCTCGATATCACCCGTCGGGTTTATTTCATTTGTCGAGCTCGACTAGAATCAAGCTACAATCCTTAGAATGGAAATTACTTTCTAAAGGATTACTTAGGGCTAAAAAGTTATAGGAGTTACATTTTAGCACTAAATCACCCCCTAAAAGTTGTCCTGGCCCACTATATCGACGAAAACCCAGTTTTAGCACTAGAATAACCCACAGATTTCACTATCAAAAATTTTCAAAAAGCTTTCCTCAAAATACAGTTCGGCTGTACCACTTCTATTTTTGTATTACAAGGGACGAAACAATTCCACGATTTAATCAGTGCACCAAAATACTTTTCTCTTTACTTTAGGGATTTATTATTTTCAAATAACCTGCCGTGTGATTTTACCTCTCCTATGCGAACTGAGAGAATTCCATCTTAAGGGTAGCGTGCAGCATCCGTCCAATTAACCCTCCCGGGGTGCTAACTCAAACAAATCCCTTCACTTAGTACCTGTGATGCAAGCGGCAACAATACAACGGGCCAGAAAGAGATGTACCCCCTTTGTTGTCGAGATGACCCATAAAAATAAAAATTTCTCTTAACCGGTTTTGACCGATTCTAAAGAAAAAGGGGTCGGAAATATAAAAATATTGACCCTTGATTTGCATACCGGTCTGACCAGTGTGGGAAAACGATCGGTGGCGTTTAACGTGCGGCGTTATAAGGGGCAGTTTCGACGGTAGAAGGGCGAATCCTTCAATGGTCATTATGATGTGTTAACGGTTTTTTGATTTTTTTATTTTTTTCGGGTGACGGGATGAGCAGATGTTTTTTGTGAGAACATCCCGACGAAATTACGCAAGAGTCCCTTAAAGGGTCGGTTGGGTTCTTGAAAAGAACATTTGAAACATTTTCATGAACTCTAGTCCAACTGGGTGCTAAATCGTGGATTGGTGCTAAAACGTAACCCCTAAGGATTCTAGCTTTATTTTTGTTTAATACTTTCTTGCGTGGGGGTTAATTTAGGGGGCAAAATAGAGGTTGACATTATGTAAAAGCAGTTTTTTACAAATAACTCTTCAGCAAAAAATAAAAATTTTGAAGTCAAATCAAAAATACTAGACCTCAGAGACGTATCGATTTTGTGCAATACAACCTCCGTTAATAAAACTTTTTTACCCTTAAGAAATGGCAGGTCTAGAAGAGGCGATTTAGTGTAGCACAAGTTCCCTGAAATACATCATTTCATCCCCTAGAAATATGTTGAAAAGTTGAATTATGTTTAAATATATAAATAAATAACGACGCATTTCTTAATATTTTTGTTTTCGGAAATAGCCCCCGATTTTTACGAATTTCGTTCCTTGTTGTTGACAGTAACATTTGTGGGTTACTCTAGTGCTAAAACTGGGCTTTCGTCATTCTAGGGGGTGAGGACAACTCTTAGGGGGCGATGCGTGGATTGGTGCCAAAACGTAACTCCTATGTTGTTTTAGCCCTAAGTAATCCTTTAGAAAGTAATTTCCATTCTAAGGATTCTAGCTTGATTCTATCTTTACATTTTTCTACCCCAGGGAAATAGCCATAAAAACAGTTTTTCAAAACGTCTCTGGGATTTTTTTTTGAGTTCCATTAAATAGGAAATTGTGGATCTCGAAAAAACGCCTTGATTTGATATAACGACATACCCTTAAAAAAGTATTGTAACCCCTAAAAATGGAGATTTTTCTGTAGCTTCAGCTCTCAGTTACAATTTTGTTCGTGGGTTCAAGGGGTGTTTTATTGCTATTTCGAGGTGAAAAGGTGGGAGAGAGCAATAAAAAAGTTTTTTTCAACATCTCTTTGGGATTTTTTGAGTTTGATTAAATGGAAAAGTTGTGAAACTCGAAGATGCGCGTTGATGTATAATGACATCCTTCAAAAAGTATCGCAACCCATAAAAAATGTTTTTTTAGTATTTCTCAGGGAGTTTTCATGTTTGTAGGAAAAAACCTATATGCCCTTTTGACAATTGACAATTGACGTTGTGTTGCTTTGCTCTATTCTTCGGGTTCCATTGTATTTTCTACCTAGCACTAACAAAGGAGAAACGTTTACGATTCTCTTTACCTTCTTGTACCACCCAACATGTTTGGAATGGAAAATTAATCTTATTTTCAGTAAGAGCCTTTAGGACATTCAAATTTCAGTAAATAAATAATTTTAATATTTCCATAAGATCTCTTACACGAAGAAGATTCTTTTCCAAAAATTTTTGTTATCGCGCAGCTCAATGTTTTGTGTTCCGTTTCTTTGGATTTACCCACGAAATTCCAGTTCATTTAAATAATTTAATGTTACGAACACAGTCACTATTTTATTTAAAATTAAATTAATTATTAAATATATTTTATTATTTAATTCTTCCATTAGATACATGCGCTACTAGTAAATCGGCCCTACGGGCCCCCGCTTAGTCTCGATTCATCGTCCATGCATTGTTTCGCCAAATTTAATTTATCTTTTAAGTTTCCAAATTAAGAACGCTATCAGTCTTGTATTTAAAAGATGTCCCTTCTTATCTCAGGCCCCGTCGCCGAACGAGGACGGAGAAGGGCCGAACGGCAGGCGCGCGAGAAAGGGACGCCGCTAGAAGTTGTGCACGGAGTATTTTTAATGAATAAGGTGTATTCGAGGAGAAACAATTTTGAAAAACGACTTTCTTTGTCTCGCCACCATTAAGGACTAATTGCTACGTTTTAAATTTTAAGGTTCGAGATAACTTTTGACAATCTTTTGAATGCGAGTAATTTATTAGAGTTTTTTAGAAGTGAATAGCTTCAGTAAACACTTTTAATGTCCCACGGGAAGACGGAGGGGTCCCCCCGGAGGGGGCGGCGGCGGTAATCGAGACGGTGACGATAGGAGGGACGAATAGGGGGAGCGGGGGAGACGTTTCCGCAAAGTCAAGGCGTTTAGAAACAGGACGACAACACGACGGGAAAAATCAATCCAGGCTCAAAAAACAATTGATCAGGTGATTCAAATTGAAGTACTGCACGGCACTTAAAATCTTCAAAGTTCGATTTAGTGATTTTTGGCATTAAGACAAATAGAAATAATTGCGTAAAAATGTTAAAAAGCGAACGTTTCGTCAGTTTAAGCGTACCATATGGTGACGTCACGTCGGCCGCCATGACGGATAAGAGCGTTTTCGCGCCAAAATTCAAATTAATGTGTAAAGTCCATTTCTGGAATTCATGAGTTTTTTTACGTTTTTCTGATAACTGTTTATTACTTCAGCGATAAAATAAATACAAACAAATGCGTAAAAGCATTAAAACAAGTAAAGTTTCGTAAGCTATCAGTTTAAGCGTACCATACGATGACGTCACGTCGGCCGCCATGACAGATAAGCTCGTTTCCGTGCCAAAATCCAAATCAATGTGAAAAGTAGATTTTTTGCATTAATACGAGTTTTTTCTTTTAACATTTTGCTAAGAACTGTTCACCCATTTCGCGGTTAAGGATATTTGCTAATCTCACGCGCTTAAAAAGGTCGATTACTTCCTTTTCTTTTTAGTTAAATGACAGTTGAAAATTACGTGTGACACAGCATGTTAATAATAGGCCTAATCCATAAAGGGACCAAAGGCAACTGTAATTTATTTGGTCTTGTAGTGTAAAAGCTGAATTTTGCCCCTATAACTTCAGAAGTAGCCTTTTTCTCCTTATAAGAATAAGCAAAAGAACAATCCCAACGCCTGAAAATATCGAAAAATGGCTAATTTGTCTTTGGGGAAATAAGCCAGTTTTCCAACTTTTTTCGACCTTTTTCTATTATTTAGTTTAGCTTTTTTGGGCAATATTTCAGCAGCAACGGAACTTCTCACGTTTTCTTAACTCTACATTCTCTCCCCCCCCCCCCCCTCGACCGGTCGAAACTTCCTCCTTGAACAGAAAACTCCCGATGTACGTACACCTCCGGTCTCTCCCTCGTTCTCCCTCTCTCTCGTTGCTCCCGTCCCTTCGGGCACCTCATAACGGGTCAATTAAGACCGGTAACCGTATGCGGTTTGCTAACTCAATTATAACCGTTCCCGTATTCCCTGGTACAAAGTAAAAATGTGCCGGCGATCCCCCGCGGAGTGTCCTGCTCATTGAATGTAATACCGGCAATTTTAGGGCGCACCCGCGGCGGCATGCGTTAATTACCCCCGCGGAGGTACGTAACGGACTTTTGTAAATTGGCCTTTGAGAAAAATTGCAATGCTTTGCTTTATTGTCTCAATGTTCCTGTAACAAGATACTGTAGTTAGTGACGAGAAAGAAAAGCGAGCAAAACAAACTAGTTTATGACTTATTTGCCAATGAACTTTAAGGCGCGTTACAAAGTACTCATCGTGAGGACGAGTCAAAGCGACCCATTTAAGTCTTGATAAATGCGTCATTTCCCCCCACAGTTGCTCAATATAAGCGCGATGATGTTTTGGTGCTCTTTTAATTTTTACTGTGCGCTCCTGCGCGCATTTGACTATGAACGCGTCCATTACGCATGCGCTATGTAATTAATTGAGATTAAAAATTCAAATAATTGTGTTGCACTTTGCCATAGATTCTAAATAAGTCTTAACTGAAAACGTATTAGAATTACTTTCATCTTAGTATATAATACGACGAAATAGTGATGGAGGTCGAGATGCGCAGGTCATGGAAAGAGAACGTAAAGAAGTGGTGTTAATTAGCAATTAAATGTATCTTTTCCATGGATTTTGAAAATTACTGCTTGAGGGATGTTTCGTTAGGGGATGAAGGGGGTGAATTCAGTCTGTACTATTCGACAGCAATTAATCAGCAATAAAATATACCGTTTGGATCATGTCTTTATGAGGTATTTCATGGAATTTCTAATTTTAGCCTTAGGGAATTATTGTTATGGGATAATGGGGTGGTTTTGATAAATTTGAGCCAAACTATTCCAAAGAATTTAATTAGCAGTTCAATATACCCCTGGGATCATTTTGATACCACATTTTTCATGGATTTTTCAAATTCCAGCCTGGGGGGTGTTTCTATGGGGGATGAAGGGGGTGAATTTAAGAACTTTAACGTTTACCATTCGACAGCAATAAATTAGTAATAAAATATACCGCCCGGATCATGTCGATGCGAGCTATTTCATGGATTTTCGAATTTCCTGCTTGAAGGGTGTTCCGCTAGGGGATGAAGGGGTGAATTTGAGGAATTCGACACCAATAAAGTATGCCACTTGTATCATGTCTATACCAGATTTTTCGTGGATTTTGAATTTCAGCCTCGGGAGATGATGAGGGGGTGTTATTCCGTTTTCCATTATCTTGTGTTTTTGTCCATTGTTTCCTGTCTTTTTTACTTGTCCTACACAATATATATTTCAAATAAAATGTAAATGGGTAGTTATTCAGCGTGTTTGATTGGTCGTTGTTTACAGATGTGCAGCGTAACTATCACCGCCATTGTTATTATTGTTATCGTCGTTTGTCGATTTGATGTATCCTTTGTTCCTTCGGGAATTTCTGCCGACGCGTAATCGGCAAAGGGGCGACTCCGTCCTAACACAAACTTCACTTAAACTTACATTATTCCCGCTGAATGGCATTCCATTAGTCCTGGGAGGGATAGAAAGAAAACAACAGCATAAAAAACAAAGTTAAAACGAGGGCGAAATAAATGAAAATGGCTAATTTACATCCCCTTGTCCTTTTCTCTAGACTTCTGGAGATCTTTCCTTACGCAGATGAAACGAAAAAGGACATTTGGGCAGTGGCGCAGAATAAAAGGACACCAATTAGGATGTGGGGGGAGTGGGGCAGAGAGAGAGAGAGAGAGAAAGAAGGGAGGAATTTTCGGCAGGAGGGAGGACAATTAGGATGGGTGGCTGCTTGTTTCGAATTTATTTGACTCTCGGATCGCCAAAAAAGTGATTACATCTTGCGCCACTCTTAAATTTATAAGAAATTATTCGCGGATTCCCCTAGAAGGTTTTGAAATTTTCTAACGCAATATGGTCTAACAATTCGAGATTTCTTCAATTATCTCTTATTTTTCCACAACAGGTAATTGCTTACGATACCTAATTGCTCCAATGAGGTATCGTCTTCTTAAGATTATTTCCTTAAGGTGTCCGATTGCACTAGTTGATTAATATATCTCCTTAAATTGAGCCTGGAAAGAGCATAAGAGAGGTTAGCTCGTGTCACCTTTTTCCAATTTTTCCCAGTCGAAGCGCGAGGGGGACGGCGCTGCGCCGGATAAATCACTAGGGGGCGGCGGCGCAACGATAAGAATCCCAGATAAAATGTATTCGCAGGATTATACTTTTAATCATTTCGGGAGAGGTGCACCTCGGTATCAGTTCCGTTGCCTTCTGCTTGCATTCGAAATTCCGTCATTAAGGGGAACGCGCCGGCCTTAGGAAAATACGAGATATTAGATTATGTACTTTAAATCGCAGATTGGAAAAGGGTCCGACCCTCTTCCCCCGTTTTTATTTATTCTTTCGGGAAAAATCGAGTTTCTTTGAAGTAAGCAGATTCGGGGTTATTAAGGAATTTAAAATTTAAATAAGCAGAGGAGAGAGAAAAAGAGCGGGGGGACGAACGGGAGCCCAAGGGGGGATGAAAGCAACTCTGCAAGCCTACAAGTATCGATACAGTGTGAAACATGTATTTAAACTAAAGCAATTAAAAGATACCTTTGAAGGCTTCCCTTAACGAAAAAGAAGCGATGGCCACCTCCTCGCCTCGCGAGGAACTTTTATAATTTACCATTAATAGATAAAGGAGAAGTAAAATTATTAAACTCAATCGTCCACTTTGTGTAATTTAAGTTTTTAATGAAACTCCTCGTACATTTCTTTAGGGTGAAAATTCTCTTAAAAACTTTTAATAGAAACTGAGTTCGTTCGTTCGCTTTTTCAATGAGATGAATTTTAATTTTGTATATAATTGGAACTTGTTATTTCTCTGGAAGGACAAAGACGCGAAAGAAAGATTCGACAAGGAGGGAGAGCTTGCCATAAGGACCGTAACGGCTTATTTTTTGGATACGTTGCAAAAGAAAAGTGATTTTGTTTCATGCTTTAGTTTCTTCATGGGAGAGTATAATGTCAAAAAGTCGATCATTATTAAACTAGTGCATTTGTAAAAAATAAGAGTGTAAAAATCGTAACAGCGATTTTTTTGCGTAATTGTATTGGAAATTGTAACAGAAAAAAATCAGCGATTTTTTGTTTAAAAAAAAAAAAGAAGAAAATTCGGCGTTACTACTTCGTTTAAACAAAGTAATCGAAAAAGGCTTTTTAAAACATCGAGAAAACTATTTATTTTAGAGAAAAATGTTATCCAAAAATTTAAAATCGGTTAAAAAATGTAAAAGTTATTGCAAAATAAGTTGAAATGCGTCATTTTTATTATAACTTTACAAAATTAATTTAAAACTAATGAAACGCCATCTTTGACATGAGTTTTCAAATACTTAGATACGTGCAAGAGTTTTTTTCAAAATTTCTCTCGTTTATCGTGTCTGGTGAAAACACTGCCATCTTTGAACACCTATACAGTCGCGATTTTGTAGTGAAACAAGATTCAGCGACTTTTATATTAAAGGTTAGAAGTGGAGCTAATAATCCTTATAAATTAAATAATGAAATTTCGGGAAAAAATCCCCGTAAATTGATTAATTCAAAAAATGACAACCCTTAATGTTTATAAGCGTTGAAGCTGTGATTTTCTAAAGGAAATTTGCTATCTCGCTTTTTGGTGGTCGAAGATGCTTCTATTTTCTTTTTAAATTCGTGTTTTCAACCAGCCTTTACTTTTTTAGAAACTTTAAGTTAAAAACAAGAAAACAATCAGTTTCTTTATAAAAAAGGGCTAAAATTGACAATTTTAAAAACTTTCCAATTTTTTTGAAAAGAGCACGTGCAGTCTTTTGGTATTTCGATTCGATTTTCTAAATCTCTTCTCCGAATTAAAATTAGAAAATTCGAGCGAATGAACTGAAGTGAGTTAGTGCGCATGCGTTAAGCGGCGCGACGTTTGTCCTTGGACTCTCGGATGGCTCGGATATCTAATTTTGCCATGTAAACCGAGGAAGTACACACTTACACCATTACACACATGAAACGTGTATGTTATATTCAATCTCGTAGTGGAAAATGCGTCATGCTGACTGCGTCATTTGTCAAATTTTTCCTACAACTTTTTTCAGCCTTGCGGTTTTACTGTATTCCTCTTACTTCAATTTTAGCCCAAATGAGCTCAGTTGTTGGGCTTTATTTTGGGTTTTCACCTGATTTTCTATTAAAATTTGGTTCCAAAATTTGGTTCCAAAGCTGTGTAATCCTGCTTTTCACGTCAAATGTAGATGTAGCACGTATTTCGCCCCGTGCCGGCCCTGGACCGAGATCGATAGCTCGTTTTTACAATTTTCTTATTCTCGGACCCTCTCCCCGGTCGAGGGCGAAAAACTCGGGCGCGATGGAAAGAAGAGAAAAAGTAGAGAACATTCATCAATTATTGAGAACTTTAACCATTTTATAATTCAATTCGACGGGCGAAAGTTGCGAGAATCGCCGAGCCGATCGAACGCGCCGGTACTCGATAGATATTAAATCCGGGATTAAAACGCCATTAGGAAAAATTTTAAAGCTCGAGGATGTTTTGATCCGGGACGTCGGGGGATTTTAAGATCGGGCCGCTGGTACTCGTGAGGAGAATTTAATAATTTACGAAGGGTTTTTGTTGTTATTAAAGGTGCCTTGCGTTCTGTGAAAAATGATCCCGTTTTTAATTCGGGAGGATATTTCGAGCGATTTGTTTGTGGAAATAAGTACGCGGGGAAAACTCCAGGGAAAATGTATAACGGCTCTCTGGCGCTCGAGCTTTTTTCCATTTGTTCTTTCTCCCCGGTTCCGGAGCACTGATAAAAACTCTTTTCCTTTGCCTTTTCTTTATGCTGGGATCTCTTTCCCTCTCTCACCCCCCCCCCTCTCTCTCTCTCTCTCCTCGACTGGCGGGCTTTCTTTTTGTTTCTCCTTCCACGGCCAATAGCGAGTCTCACAGCCAAAACTGAATTAAAATGAAAAATTAAAACGAAATAGCAGTCTTTATTGCAAGAAATTTAAAACGGAATATTTTAAATACAAATTTACATTGCTTTTAACTTTCCGGGAGAGACGGGGATATATATATATTTATTTTGTTTTTGGATTTAATTTTGTTGTGAACAATGGTCGGCGCGAGTTTTCATGTCACGTCATGTTTTTCAACGGGAATGAAACGCTTAATAAAACTTATTTTGATTTGTTTTATTAAAACACGAAATATTATTTACCGGCTCCTTCACGGTGCAGAAATAATTTATGAGGCGTAAAACACTGACGCTCATAGAAATGTTTACAACTCACTCGTGTAAATGTCCATAATTTAAATTGATAACGGGGATTTTCCCTTAGAATTTTTCAATCACATAATAACCCTCTATCAAGCACTATAACCCCAAGTTATTTCATATCAGTACCTTTAAGATCGTTCACTATTTTAAGACCTAAGAAAACATGGTAATCGCTATAATTAAAGCAACAGAAGTGATCTGATGTACTGGATGTAGTGATGTTATCACCATTAGAATGCCTGCAGTAGCGATAACCTGTCCAGTGAATACAAAAATGCCTGAAAGTAAAGATTTATATTCACTAATATTAAGAAACTATTCATTTTTGCGCATGGCGTCATGGAAACTCTTTTGTAGCTACAACTCTCAGCTACAATTTCGCTCATAGCCTCGAAGGGTGTTTTGTTGGTATTTTGGGGTGAAAATTATCTCAATGGGATTTTTTTCGAGGTCGACTAAATGGAAAAGTGGTAGATCTCGAAAATGTGCGTTGATTGGGCATAATGTCACCCCCTTCAAAATACTACAACCCTTAAAAAATAGTGATATGCGAAAAAACGAATTTAATTTAATACTTCGTAAACCATTCATTTCTCACGTAGTTTACTATGATTATTTACTTACCACCCGTTAATTTTGCTCTATTTTCATCCCCTGTTCAAGATAAATTCTGTTTTTAATTGTAGAGAAAGTTACGTACATACATACAGAAAATTTCCTTATATAAAATTTGTTCCACGTGCATTCCCCTAAAATTAACCCCACCATGGGGTGAAAAATAGGGTTTATGAGAGGTACTGACATATTTTATTTGATAGAAATCCATGGCTATCAGATAGGGTCTCAGAAAAGGTTCCAAGGAAAAGAAGTACCTACAGTAAATGGAATTATAGAAAGTTTCTCTAGCTTGGTGGTTCAGTTCGATATACCAAACGATCTTTCCAGTCATTGTGTTTCTTTTTCAAAAATCATTTCCAGTTTGCAATTCCAAAGAGTTTTAATTTTTTGAACTCATTTCAACAGTTTTCTCTGGTTTTCTGTGTATGGATTTTTCACGAACCACTTGGCTCTATACATTTTAACTCTTCTCCCCCCTCCCCCCATGGGGACTACCGTGGTTCTGGCTTGAATCTCCCTCCTCCCGTAGTTCCACATGTCTTTTGTTTAAGAAAATTAAATACACATACGTTCTGCTTTGATGCCCTGGTGAAATACTTTGGGATAGCCGATCGTCCTAGGGTAAATTTGAGGTTAAAAATCTTTACGCCTTTAAGCCCTAAGATTTTAAAAAGCGAAGGGAAAGCTCGAGAGATTCCCAAAAATGTCGGACCCATCTCAGTCGCCGTCCCCCCCCGGGCCGGAGAAGACAAATGAAAATCAATACACGAACCACCCTAAAAATTGCGATGACGGTCGGAGGAAGTGGAGAATCGGAATCGAACGGCCAGATATTTATTCACCCTTCTTTTTTAATCTTATTTCCCCTAATAAGCGTTCCCCACCACCGCACGCTTCCAACCCCATTTTTTCCAACCCTCCTCTCCGGCCGTCTCTCCCTCCCCGCTCGCCCCCTCTCCGTCCCCCCCTCCCCACCTTTTCCGCTTCCCTCCCCTCGTCGCCCCTCCGGGTCCGACTTTTTCTTATTATTAGGGACTGTCAGCTTCAGGCCGTGAAAAATGAGCGATATTTAAGAATACGGCGAAGGAAATTAAACTGTGATTTTTCATTTTCGCGAGACGAACCCCGTGGGGGGGGAGAGAGGGGGGCGGGGAAATATTAATTTCAATTCGAGATTCCTAATACTTCTTCTTCGTACATACAACGGGAATTTCGTTCGGACGGATATCTGTCTTTCATTAAAAAGGAAAAAAAATAAGGAGGAAAAGAAGATTCAGAGAGAAGTTTCATAAATTATTATTAATTTTACTCTGAAGGGGATAAGAAGTCAGAAACGTATTATTACATGAATTTCGTTAACTCAGTACAAACTCGGAGTTTCCATAATCGATGATCCCAGTAATCCGAACGATGATGTATTTAACCAATTAACAGCTTCAAAACCTTACACGAACAAACCACTTCATTAAAATAGTGTTAAACCCTACTTAGCAAATAGTTTAAAGCACCTCATAATCGATCTTAAATCTTAACAAGATCACCAAGTTTACTTCACAGCACAATAAAGGGAACACCGGGTAAGAAAAGCCAAGGAAAATTAAAGACAAGAGCATTGTAGAGGAACAGAATAGTACCAAGCAAGGAATACTGTGAAAAACCGGTACACAAAAATGGAGCTTCCATAGCAACCATAGAAGAAAAAAAAGGGAGTCTGGAGAAAGTACCAGGAAAGTCTGTTTCGAGATACAAGAGCAGACTTTGAAGGAATAACCATAACTGAGTGATATTCTCACAGAAGGAGTGGAAGCAGTTATCACACAATTGATAGGAGGGAAAGCACCAGGTCTGGATCACGTAGAAGCCGAGTTCATAAGCTACTGGATCAAGGAAGAACCTCAGATCAATTTGGTTTCATAAACTCGATTGGAGCCAGAGTAGCTTCGCTTAGTGTCCAAGTGCTTTTCCAGAGATGCAGGGATGTTACATGTAACGTTTTACAAACTGGAACTAACTGGAATATCTGCCCCGTGCTGGAACAGGTCAGCAGTTTTGATAATAAAGGGAGACTTGGAGACTCTGTCCCCAATACTGTTAACTTGTATGCGGAACTTTAACCAAAACGAAGTTAGTAAAGGAGGTATAAGAGGAGTATCCCGCCGTATAAACCAACAGGGAATAGGTCCTGTAATCAACGAAGACTGGGACAATCCTGAAGAAATCGTGATTCGTATTGGATAGATCAACGCCCGTCCTTGTGAACCTTAACCAAAGCTGCCCTCGACGAAGTCGAAGCCTTCGAATTTTGACCGTACAGAAGAATGCCTAGAATATCATGGATCCTTTGAGTAACGAACGAAGAAGTCCCAAGGAGAATGAAGAAAGGGCGGGAGGTTATTAATACAGTCAAGTGAAGAAAGCTCCAATACCGTGGGCACATTATGAGAAACCAGCGAAGGTATTATCTCCTCTAACGAATCCTCACGAAGACCACCAGGGACAAGAAGGTTTTCCTGGCTTTTGGAACCTCGTTAGGCAAGAGTTCAGCAGAATCGTTAGCAACCAATGAAATTGGGATAACCTTGATGATCGAAGGTGACAAGCACCCTAAGAAGAAGTGCTTGGAATGATTTCCCATCAGGATAGGATGGATAGAAATGCAGTCAAGAATAAAGTGATTCATGCAATTGCAACGTGCAAGGTGTTTAGATAATTGAGTACCATAAAAGAATTTTCGTTAGAGGAGGTATACTTATTTACAAGTATAAACTGTCGTGTTGCTGTGTGTCTGCTGTATGTTAAAATGGTAGAATCAGTTAATTCGAAGTTTGGAATCATTTGTTAATTAGTAATGTTGTAGAGGGCCCATCGAATAATTTTCCATTGGGGTTTAGAATGGAGAATGCCTCTAAATTTCAAAAAATCATCCCCTCCTCCCCAACGGTATCAATAATATATTCCACCCCAAGCCGGTATTTCAGAGGAGACAAAGGAGTCGCGAAATGTAAATAGTGTTTTTGTGATATCTTTTTAACGCTCTCCTTATCCCGACATTCATTTATTTCTTTGCGAGCGTCCGTCTTTTGTCTCGGCCCAAACAAAACACAGCCTTAACTACCTTTTGTCCAAGTGTCACTTTTCTTTTGTTTTCTTATTCTTCTTCTTCAGTTCGCGTCGTAAAAGTTTAACGTCGGGAGGTTTTTATCTGAACGAGAGCGTACAATTTTCTTTATGGAAATCATCTTCCTACCTTCGTCGCGCTCGCCCCGGCCGTCGCGATGATTTGTTTCTCCCTCGTTAAGAAAAATACAAATTAGTCCCTTTGCTAAACCCAAAAACCCTGTAGACTTTCCGCAGGTTATTTGAAATTAATTTATTTAGTGATTATTTTACTCTTAGGGACTTTTGGTAATCCATCGATAATTTAATTAACTATATCGATATCCCTTCGAATTCGCTATGAACAATTTAATATTTTTATTACTCAAATTCTCCCTTAATTTAAAAATTTTGCCACGAAAATTACTCTCCGAACAATTTCCCACTCCCCCCCTCGGGGCAACTTTGCCGCCTCGGCCCCAAAAAGGAAAATTTTAAGGAGAGATCCGATGAAAAACTTTTAACAAATTTCTCCTCTATAAGTTCCTTTTTTTCCCTCCGACGGTACTTTTGGAAACTTTTAATTAGGAAACTCAATTTAAAATACTTTAAGAGGGTCGAAGTTATCGAATGGGGGTGCGAACAAAAAACATTCCGGGATTAATTAAAATATTGGAAAAATGTTCGAGCAATTAACTCCGCTGCGCTCCTTCGCTCCACGGAGGATTTACAGTGCGATACGCAAAAAGGAAAATTCGAGATATTTGGACTTCTCCTGTATAAATAATGGAATTAGTACGATTCGATAAGTGATCTAAGGCTAGAAGAAACGTATGGTAAAATGGTACCTAAAAATTATAAGTGACTATATAACGTAGGTGACTAAAAGAATTATTTTATAGTAAAATGGCGTGGGTTGCTTTTTACAATGTTATTGTCCTAACTTTACTTTTACAAGTAGTTACTAATGAACTATTAACAATAATTGATATCAAACTCCCTACGCTTTTTGTACAATAAAGTAAAAAAAAATAGTCACTTTATTTTTATTGTAAAATTATTATAGTTCGGTGTGCTTTTTAGTTTTTTAAAGTATAATTTATTTTAATATAGAGACACTTAAATTACGAGAAAAAGAAACATTTCCACCATTACTTCGCTCCTGTAGCTCTTTATAACGTTTTATAGAGCGTAAATTATTTATAAACAGGCCCCTGGTGTATTAAAACTAAAATTACAGCTAAAATGGTCTGAATTTTATTCTTAAATTAAGTGCAGGTCCTAAAGGTCCTGAAAGTCCCGTTTCTTGCTTCTTTGACGTCTGTCAATTACGTATTAATTTCTGTCGAAAAACTAGGCAGTAGGTGAAGATGGAATTTTTTTACACCCATAACAGTATTTCAAGGGGATGATGAGACCCAAAACCACCCCGATTTAATCCTTAATTGCGTTCACCAGCTGAATATTAAAGAACTTATCACTTCTATCTACGAGTTATAAGAAATGGCGAATGCGCATAGTAATTGCATCATGTTATTAAATTATTAACATGTATATTTTAAAGGATTAGCTGAAATATTGCGTGAAAAACGTTCTAGAATAAAGTGCTTACGTCAAGCATAAAGTGCAGATTTTCTCCATTTTTTGGCGGTGAGTTTCGCGCTGTAAATTAAAAAGTCCACGTTAGAGGAAAATTAATAAAGAGGCTGTAAATCGAATAAAGCGATTTTAAGGGTACTTTGTTTGTGGAAACGCCATAACAGTAATTCATGAGTGTTTCCCGATAGCCGGCGAGGGAAAATTAAAAAGCGTTTTCGTTTCCTCGCAGGAGGGAGTGAGGGAGAGATCGGGTAGGGGAGTGAGCGGCGGGGGGCGGGGTGGGGTAGAGCGAGGCCGGGGAGAAAAAAGTAAAGAAAGAAAGAGAGAACGGGGAGACAACAGAGACGGGGAATCGCATTAATAGCGGGAGCAAAGGCGATTTTATAAAATGCTTGGCGCGAGTAGATAAAACGGGACAAAAATTATTCTCCACTCTTTTTATTTCTTGCGGGGTTCTCTCTCTCTCTCGAATTTTTCCCTCCCCTCGCGATCGCCGCGCGCCCTCCTTTTTCTCTCTCGCTCGCTCTCTGTCTTTCTCTCTCTCTCTCTTTCTGTTGGGAGAAAAGTGCCCGCCCGCGTTCCTTTTAGGACAAGAAAATCATTTATCAACTCTAATTGTCTCTTTCTGTATCTGCACCGGATATTTTCTTTATATTTCAAGACGAAAGTTCGGCTCGCTCCGAACGCCTTCGACGGGCACAACTTGATGATACATCACGATGACGATTCGAATTCAATTATTTTCGAATCGAGTTATTTAAATTGAAGTAAACTCTTTGTATTGACACTTTATTTAGTGCGCCGGAGTTAGAATCCTGCTATAACTCTCATTCTCATTCTCATTTTTACCCACTTCGATGCTTCTCTTTACAGAACCGTACGATGCACGTGTAAGTGACTTATGCAAGAATTGGAAAGTGTACTTAAAGCATTGTTTTAAGCTTGAAGCTTGCTTAAAGCTTGAGAAACACTTGCTTGTCGGCACACTGTATCGGTCACACCGCTGCCACGTTCGACTGAAGAGCCAAAAAACATTTCTCGCTTGAAATAATAATAGAATTATTCATCGGGTTCGTACGTGTAGACCTTGATTGAAAAGTTCCCAAATTTGTGCCTCACTAGGTTCCAGATCTTCGTTGTCAGGAGTTTTATTGTATACCACCAGAGGACTTACAAATTATACTCTCTTATTAATCCAACACTTACACAAAAATTATATCACATTTATCACTTGAATCACTTTTCACTATCACTATTTAGTCAGTAAATTTCACTCGCCGTACTACCAGTAAATAATGTTTCTTCCTCAAAAAATGCAATTGTCTCCACACTGTATCGGTCACGCCACTTCTACGTTCATTTCTAAACACCTGCTAAGTTCACCGACCATTCCACGCATTACTTGTCGTTTAATACTTAATCTGCATGTATATGCTGGTATGAATATATATATAGGGCGTCCATTCTATTCTGTTCCCATTTAAATATGTTGACGTTCTGTGGGATGTCGTACAATTTTCACTCTCCTCACTGTATTATATGTGAGGAATAGACATACGATGAAGAAACTATCGAGGGTTGCAATTTTCCACCCAATCCCAGAGCAGCACAATAAAATATTTCGATCCTTATATCATCTTCAAGCTTATTTAGATAATAATATTTAATTCTGATGCCTATTTAACATGGTAAACTACCATAATGATTTCGAAAATTTGAATTTTCCTTACTTGTTTCGTATTTAATGATCACCTCTCGTTTTGCTGAAAAATCCCTACTATACTAGCTGTATTTTACTTTTAAGAAATTTTTGCTTTAATATTTTGTTAAGAAAGCGAATCCATTCCATTTTCCTGCGCAGTTGTGAGTTATGAAACTTTAAACAACGTTAAAGTAACTATTAATCAATAATCATATCTAAATAACTTTATGGAAATGTGACATCCTGTCCTAAAACTCTTTAAATAATCCAACAGAAATTCTGTTTATCGAGTAAGATTAATTTTAAACTACAGTATACGAAGCTACTATCCATTAAAAAATATTGACAAACACTGTCTAAAATGAACCTTTTCATTACTTCTTTGCTCAATATTTATTCCTGTCATACGTAGTTTTATTATTATCATCAACTCGACATAAATAATTTACCCTTATGTTTTATTTGCAATGAAATAAACCTATTTCAAATTTCCCCGATCGATTTTACATGAGACGCCATCTATCGTCAAATGGGACGTTTAAGAAGGGGTTGAAAGGGTAAGAAGGTTCGACGTCATCACCGAATCAACCCTCCGCAGTGTCCTGTAATGAACTCTCTTGCTAAAGGGGTTGTAGAAATTTATACCGAAGGGGTTCATACGCGTGCTAAGTTTTCTGTAGGGGAGAGTGGGTCATGTAACTTGTAAGTTTTTGAAATTAATTTTTTTGGATTCCTAGTAAGAGAGAAACGAAAATGCTTTGGGTGAACATTGAAAACACTTTAATATTTTAATAAAAACCAATTTAATGTCAAATTAGGTAAAATAGTTTTCATTTATTACATCACGGGATTTAAAGGAATTAAAATAATTGTAAGTTTCGATTATGGTATATGGTCCTTGGTCCTCGGTGTATTCTTTTTATATTTTCTCATAATTCTTTTTTAATTTTTGTTAATGTGTACCTTCACCATTATTCCTTAGCAACTTAGGATCTCCCATATGTGACCTGCAAGTCCAATTTCAAAACCACTATATACAGCGCTATATATGGTAAAATTACCACCAAGCCTACATATTCCCAGTGAGGACATTTCTGAAGCAAACTAACACTAATTGATTTTTGCCTACATACTTCGATTTTTTAATTTTTCGCAAATAACTTCTATTGCGTAAGTTATTTAAAAAAAGTTAAATACGGAAGTTGTAGAACGTTTTAAGCTCTACAAAAAAACTTTATGACATTTCAGTATCGGATCGAAAACAAAAGAATTAGAAAAATTTGACAGGCCGTCATTTTGTTTTCAGTGGGCCGATACGGCTTATCGACGAAGTTTCTCGAGACATTTACCCAAACTATTTTTGTGCCTAGTTTTATTTGAATTAGTTAAAAAATGCGCCCTCTACCGTGTTTACTAATTACATATGTAGTCGAGTCGTTTTCGGAAGGCGAAGTTGTATTAAGGCAATACCGATATTTAGCCCATTTTTGTTAAGATGAACGACTACTGTGGTATCAGTACATCCACAGTACACCTCTTGTGTCCAACGCCCTCTGCTTTTTACTACTTGTCTCTTTCTGATCCATTTTGATAGGCTGCTTAAACAGAGAGAAAACAAATTCATGCAACCGTGTGAGGGCGAGGTTTCCTATGATGCTCTCTGGATAAAACGATATTTTCGTCCTTGTTTGATAATTCATTGGCACTTTTGCTCGATTCTATTTGATTCGACTACAATTATTTTGTGGAGTTTCACTCGTGATTTAAATCGTCGTCCTTCTATTATCCAGGTCCGTTCCGTTTTGAACCAATAAGAGCAATGCAAGGCGCGCAAACGTTACTACGAGCGGTACGTCACCGTTCAACAATAAATATTAGATAACGCTTTATATCTCATCTGACGTTATATTTACCGTTTATACCGTTATATTTCAACGTCACGTCATTTCTTAGAAATCAATCCTTTACAGTTCCTTGAATTTAACGATTCCTCATCATCAAATAGTGTATATTTTGAAATCGCCTATTTCAATCTTGCTGACAACGACATAATGGGGGATCTCCATTGTGGTTATGTATCTGGCTATCTTCTTAATATCGTTCGGTGTGGAATAATACCGATGGGATTGAAAGCGGGATGTCATCAACACACACAAACACAGACACAGTTATATGCTTTATAGGAACTTTTTAAATAATACGCATTAAACAATTAAAACAGCTCAATTACCATTATTACAGCGGCCATTACCTCTCACTAAGACATCACGCACATGTGCGTGCGCATCCCTTAATCTGATCGAGTCGAAATCTTCAATACTAACGGACATTATTTAATACTAAACACTGCTTGAATTTGAATGCGATAGAGTCAGTGGATCGAAAGTTATTGCGGTTTTAGTAATTTAGCGGCATGGACGAAGAAACAAGTAACTGACGCCGAAAAGACATTAAATTTTTAATTTATTTTTATTTTATTTATCTATATTTTATTTTTATATTTTTTATGATTTATATATATTTTAATTTATTTAATTTAATTTTTAATTTCGCACTATTCTTAAAAATCGTAACGTACGTTTTATGGGGCTTTTTGAAGGAATTTTTTCCAGAAAATTATGAGAAATATCAATTCACGAAGGTAAAACTAGCAAACTACTCAATCAATTTGAGCCAAATTTGAACCTCTGATAGATCGATATAAAATCGATCTTTCCAGAAAGGTTGAAATCAGAGGGTTAAAGTATGTGGCTGCAATTGGCTAAGGGATCTCGGGTAAAGAAGACACTTAAGTGATCTTAACGATTAGTAAGTCAGAATGATTTATGAACTGAGTAGATTAAGATAGCCTTCTCAGTGATTGGGTGAACATTATGTCGGATTGCGCGTTCATTGGTCGAATAGAAAAATCACCAGAATAAAATTGAGGTTTTCGAATTTTTTAGAAGTGGAAACTGTCGAAAAAAGGAGGGAGAGAAGCTATGAATTTGTTTAATAACTGAGCAATTAGTTCTTAATTCTGTAGAAAATCAGTGACGTAGTCCTCAGTAGAGATCAAGTATAATAGTCAAGTGCACTTAAACATTTTTGGGACTTAATACGAAGGAAACTGTTCAAAATTAGATGTAAAAGGAAGCTAAGTAGCCCTATAAGGGATTTTGAATTTGTATACTTTAGAAAGTGTATGATGCGACGTTGTGCAGGAGAAGACTCAGAGGGCTCAAAATATCATTATGTATTTCTTTTATTTTCTGTTTAATACGAAAGTTCCGGAGTTATTCAAGAGCAAGGGAAAACACAAATCAAAAACAGTAACGAGATTTGGATTTTTCATAACATGACCACAACTTTTGGAGCTTAACGCAGAATAAATGTCGCAGTATTTATGATATTCTCGAGGCGTTTCAACAAAATGCTCATCACGGCATTTACATCGCGCTACACCGCTTTTTCCAATTTTAGCTACACCGTCCGGTAAACCAAGTAGATGCGGCAACGCTGGATCGAAGTTCACCACGTCAAGAGCGTCGAGACCAATCGCGGCTCGCCTCTCGCTTCCGCGCCCCCACCGGTCGTCAACGACACTTCGGCTTATCTTCGTGTGCGTGTGGGTGTGCGAGCCGAAGCCCCGTTTAAAACTTACAAGTTTTCCGGTTTTTTCGAAGTGTTCCGCGGCAATTTTACCGTGAATCGATAGATTATCGAACGGGCCGGCCGTTTAACGCGAAATCGCCGCTCGAACGTCGGTTACTTCGCCGTAATTCGCGAGGGTGAAAATCGATCGGGCGATCGACCTTCGGCCGCGTCGGTAGAGTGGGAGAAGATGGCGGAACGTCGGCTGCGCAGATTAATTCCCGTAAATATTTCAGAAAACTTTCGTGCGATAAACGGCGTGCGTGATTCGAATCGAACTAGCCAGTGCCCTTCGACCTGCTCGAGCTTGCGAAATTTCCAGGTTAGTGTCCATCGCGTTTAGGTAGGTTCGTTCTAGACGCGTTGCTAACGTCGGATCCGTCTTCGTGCCCAATGAGAAGACGGCTATTTTGCAATGTTCGTAGCGTTTCTGGAACAGACCTACCGAGACAAGTCCCTGACATTCCATACTGTACAGCTAAATATGTAACGCCTTCAGCAGTTGTGGAAGTCATAACAAAGACGTGTCATTACATTTCAAATCAATACACATACAGGGTGATTCTTAATTTTCGTGGTCTTGTGGTATTCATACTTTTTGATTTTGAGCACTATTTGACCGATCACCATGAAATTTGGCATATGTATGTATTTTTTCGTGGAGAAAGTTTGTGTGATACGCCCATTGTTGTAGCTCGCCACCAGGTGGCGCTGCAGCGTATCAACTTCCATATCCTTTAACCGATCGACATGAAAATTGATATGCATAGCTGTTTAAGCGTAAGCAATAGTTTTTTGCTTTGCCCATCGTTGAAACTCGCCATTAGGTGGCGCTGCAGCGTATCAACTTCTGTACCCTTTAACTGATCGACATGAAAATTGATATGCATATATATTTGAGCATAAGCAGTATATTTTTGCTTTGCCCATTGTTGTACCTCGCCACCAGATGGTGTTGCAGCGTATCAATTTGTATACCGTTCAACCGATATCGGCGAAAATTGTTACAAACGAGTTGTTGGGTGCGAAGAGTATTTTCGTGCTACCAGCTTTATTTTAATTTGTCACCAGAGGGCGCCGCAGTGTATAAATTTCTATTAGTTATGTTTGTTACTTGTTATGTATTACTTATGTTTGTTGGTGTCCAAGTGTTTCGTTTATTTGAAATATCCATTAATCATCTAGATTTCCTTTGGAGGCGATTTTGAAAATGTTGCATCTGGATTCTGTTGGTTTTCTAATGATTAGAATGCCAGTTGAAACATTTGAAACTTCTGAAAACAATTTTGATATTATCTTAAAACCTATTCTAACGTTCCAAAATTGTAGAGAAACATACAGGGTCTTTGTTCAGCATCGATTCAGACTTCTTGTTTTTTTGATACCACTTTTGACGTTCCAAAATTGTAGAGGAACATACAGGGTGTTTGTTCAGCATCGATTCAGACTTCTTGTTGTATGAAATTGTAACGACCATGAGGTTTTAGGATATCTGAGACCATTTTACTAAGGCCCTTGCAGTTGTATGTTGGTCTGTTGTGTCGCACGAATTGCAAAACATTATTTAACGAAAATAAGAGGTGGATTCACATTGGCGGTGCAATAGAGTTCTTCACGGTTTCATGAAATAGGCGCAGGTATTGGCTGATAAATCTCGATGGGAAATTATTTTTATTTTTACGTTCGATCTGTCACATTTTAATGTCAAAATCGAGCGCGTTGCCAATGCGACCTTACAAAAGTAATCACGGTAACCAAAAGTCACGCGGTGTTTTCGAGGAAACCTACTCGATTTAATCGTTTTGCTCGTATAAAAGCTTTTATAGCTTTTACAAGCTTCGCTTGTGAAGTGTAATTGTTCGTCGCGTCGGATTAAAAGCCGTATCGATCAGACTTTGACGTTAAGAAGCAATCCGAGAGGTACGCTTTATCGAAAATCGGCTCACGAAAATTCAAGGGAAGACGGATCCCGGGGTCGAAAGATAGAGAGAACGACGAAGCGGCGGGGATAGAGAGGGATAGAGGGTGTGTGTGTGTATGTGTAGGAGAAGCGAGTACTCTCTCTCTCTCTCTCTCTCTCTCTCTCTCTCTCTCCGGGATATTTCCCGGGGTTTTTCCACCCTGTTCCTCCTAAGACAAAGTTAAGAGTATTGATGCAAAGCCGTGGGCACCGCCTATTCCGCGGTTACCTAGGTAACAAGCTCTAACCAATGAGATATAAGTATTGCCCGTCTTACATCCAGGGCCACTTTTATATTATGACTTAAGAGTGGAGGGTAGTAAGGCTGAAATTTGCCTGAGATAGGGGCATTTTTAAAACCGGAGAAGGAGCGCCATAGGAGGGGATAAGGAGTGGTTATAAGGTGCGGGTCGGAGCGGCGGGGGGCAGGCGGGAGGGGTGGGTTAAAATAGGATATTTTAAGGGTAGCTCCCTTATCCTTTAGGGTTGTTTCGCTCCCGAGATTGAATTTCTAATATGTGTTCTGTTTTTGATTAAATTTATGCTAGTTTTAGTTTTAGGACTGCTCTTCTCTCTCTCTCTCTCTTTCTCTATCCCTCGCTCCCGCCCCGCACGCCCCCCCGCGTCCCTTCTCTCTTCCTCTTTCGCTGGAATTTTAACATCAAATTGGGAAAGTTTGTTTTGAAATTAGTCACTATGAATTATTACTAAGATAGTTATTTTCGATTTTGTTCGTTCGTTGTACGTTATTAATGGCCCCCGGATTATTAGTAACGTCGCTTACCGTCTCCTCTGTCCTAACTTTTGGATATAATGGTTACATCGAGTTAATGAATCATGAATTCATTTTATAAATCACTTATTCGCTTTGGGATGTCTTATTCACATTTAACCCGCATGTGATACGTACATATAAGCCTGTCGGTAGTGTATCTTGAATGCTATATGGTAATTAATGGATGTGATGAGGTAATAATTACATCGATTTAATTGGCGAAAAATATGTTTTCTGTAAGATATGAAATTTGCATTAGTTTTCGATTTCTTTTTGAGGCAGTCGGTGTGTAAGAATGGTTGCCTGAATGTATTAGCATATGTGTCATTTTTATAAATGATATTAGTGCGGTAATTAATCAGCACACTTAGTCTATTAGTGAAAGACAATTAGTCGCCCTAATAATTACATTTCCTCCCCTTTTTTTTATATATACAGATGCAATTCCAATACCCTCATAATAGACCTATTGTAGATTAGTGGGTGTAATACTTCTGTGTATAAGTTCTTTAAACAGGCTACTCGATATCACCCGTCGTGTTTATAGCTCTGCATAATTTTTAACATAGCCCAGTTTATAGGTTTTTTTCTAAAAGCAGACGGACCAAAAACTTTGTTCAAAACGAATCAAAGATGATAAAGATCCAAAATATGGACAAATCTGAGCATTTACGTTCTTTTAAACAGTAAAAATTAACGAAAATTTTTCACCATGGTGTGAAAATTAATGACGGAAATATAAAACGTTGTACAGAGGATTTGTAGAGAATTAAAAGATCTTCAAAATGAGCATTTCTAAGAGATGATCTGAGCATTTTTCACCGAGAAAACTTGGAAAAATCGTTAAAATAGACCCTTTTTCAAAAATTCAATTTCAATTTAAAGCTGTAACTCTAATTTTATATAACATGTTTGGTTATTGTCTCTACTTTAAGCATGAAAGAGTTGGATGCTGTCGGATGAATAGTTTTGTACAATTACGTTATTAACGCTTCAGCTTTAAACTGGGCAAAGCTGTGAATTTTTGAAAAACGGTCCATTTTAGCAGTTTTTCCAAGTTTCCTCGGTGAAAATGCTCCGACACCTTTTAGAAACGCTCATTTTGAAGGCCTTTTAATTCTCTACAAATCGTCTGTGCAACGTATTGTATTTCCGTCATTAATTTTCACGCTATGGTGAAAAAACGGAAAACTGTTTTTTTGGGAAAACACGGGAAAACTGATTTTGGGTTTTTTTCATCTTTGGTCCATTTTAAACAAAGTTTCTCGATTCGTCTGCTGTTAAAATTTACCTACCAAAACAGCTTTTTTTGATTTATAAAAATATTGAGGCAGGGGGTTGACAGCCATAAGGTGTAGAGAGCATCTTTCCATATTTTATGGATTCGGAGTGTTTACATGTTCCAAATTCAACAAAAAAAGTTTATTAAGCCTTACCAAAAAATGTAGTATTAAAGGCCAGTATTTTATTGACGATTTTGCAGAATAACGTGGTGTTTTAAGATAAAATCAAAATGGGGAACAACGAAGGTATGTTTGAGAAAATATAATTTCGCCCCAACACTGTCCAATGTTGTCTTAGAAAATATTTCTACAGTTTAAACTACTGTACTAACTTTTTATATTTTTATTTACATATTTTGTTTAGTAATTTTTGAACATAATTCGTAGCTCCCCCCACAGTTGGTTCTGGCGTAATAACTCGCAATAAATTTCCGTGGACGTACGATATTATTAATTAGACCGAAACAATGTTGAACCGAGTATTTTTCTTCCCGAACTTTTGGCACATGACAGACGAAATTAGGAAACTCCACTAACGAAACTAATTTGTAACTTCCCTATCCTCTGCATATAACATTTCACATTATCCTTGAAGTTATCTATTCAGGGAGAGGGCTATACGCGGACTTATTGTTTTGCGAAACACTTAAGACCATTCAAGTCGGAGGAAGAATTCCGCCATTAATCAATAAGCTTTCAAGCCATCATTATTCAAGACGGCGGCGGGGTGGGGGGTGCAGGCGTACGCCGAAACTTTCCGCTTTAATTAAACTATATCAGAGTGTGTGTGGGGGTGATCGGGATCCGAGCTGAAATAGTTTCGATGGAATTTTAATGTTGGACGACCTAAAACTTACCTCGGCTACCCTGATCGTCAACTATAGATTAAACAAAAAAAAACTGATTCGAAAATTGCTAATTAATTTTCAGCTTGGCAAGATTAATTAATCGACGTACGAAAAATCTGCTATTATATTTTATCTGCCAAACAATTTTGTTTTTGCTCTATAAACTAGGCTAATTGGCACAGTATTTACTATCTGCAAGTGCGAATGGGGGGGAGCAGGGTAGAATTTTAACGTTGCGTTTGCGGTTTCTCTACCATTCGCTCTATGTTTTTATAATTTACTTGCCATCAGGGATAAACGTAAATCATCCACGTATTGATTAAATCATGATTTATTAGTAAAATCCTATTAAAACTCACTACTCCCCTTAAATTCAAAATTAATCAAAGTTTCGTATAAATTCATCGGTTCTGGACATTACTTACGTATGTATAACTGTTTCTAATCCTTAGTAGGAGTTTTTTAAACAACACTCACACAAAACGATCACACGACTACCCTTATTCACCACGTAGTATTACAATTTCGTGGGGCAATACACTTATTCTTCCGCACTTACTTTTCACCTTCGATCCCCTCCGAAATCGAATTACCCCCCTTATGGGTCGCGATACATCTCACCTAAAATTAAACCGAGTACGTTTAACAAAGAAACACGTCCCATCTCGCCCAAGGAACGCCATTAACCCCCCCAAGAAGGGTGCGATAGCAAGTTATGGTCAAGGTTCGGGGTTGATACACTTGTTTTGAGCCTTCGCCTCAGGTCCTCGCCGTGCGGAATGACCACTGGTCATCATCCTTCGTGAGAAAGTAAACTTGTAGCGTTGGAAAATAATTTTATGAAGACTGGTTTTACCTCGTGTGGAGAGGAGAAGAAGATAAACGTTTTTCAAAATATTTTGTAAATTAACGTAAAATGATTTTTCTTGCGAGAACTTTGGAAATTTTTACTTAAACGTGCCTTCGTCTTTCAGGCCCTTTTCGTAATTCGAGAGCTAATTTTGTGCATGCTCATATTTGTAGGAGAACGTGTCCGGTCCGATGGAGGTGAGATCCTCCTCGCGGTGGGGTCAGATAAGCTCCTAAATAACAAAGAGAAACGAGTGAAGCGCAAGCAGACGAAAAGCTTTTAGCGGGCCCTCGACATTTTCTCCATTCGGTGCCATTAAATCGTCTGAGTGCCTTATTTAGAAGACTACGTATTCATTAATACCGGCAGATAGTCTTAAAGGCGTAATAGCGCAGTAAATTTAATGGGAGGTCCCGCCGTTAGATCCACTAACTTAACCTTAGGTAAAATCTTGTATAATTTATAGTAATTCTCCCCTTCTAAGTTAATAGTATCGTTTTATCATTTAAATTGGCAAAGTTCCAGGGAACAAACGACTAAGGGAAAGAGCGGGGACGGGGCCGCAACCGTCGAGAATATTATTCTAATCCTGGAAGTGTTCGGGATTAGTTGGAGAGGCTAAGCAGCAGGCGGATATTTTAATATTGCTGCTTTATTTCGGCGTTTTATAACCTGGATATCGCGCGCGCACGTATTTATTAGGTATGAGCTGTCTCTCTCTTACACGCGGAGTTAGATGGTGGAAAACAGGTTTTAACAAAATACCAAATTCCAACCGTTTTAAATTATCAAGCTTGAATCTTTAATCGCCCTTCGTATGTTACTGCGTGCATATTAAAATCGAACTAATTAATTAGTTGGCATTAATTTTAATGGGCATAGTTGCGCATTAAAGTTCATCGCAATCAATAAAGTAATCGTTTCAATTACAATAAAAGGAGTTATGGCGATAATTTGTCATTTTTGGAATTTCGGGAAGTGTTTAAAGAATTTTTTGAAAATTTCGTTAGGCTATCTATTTAAAGAAATACGTCCAGGTCGTCCATTTCATAAGTCTGCATTCTTTTTAGCACTGATTTGTCGTTAATTTATTACGCTAAAAACGATTTTTTTTGCTCCACCCCTTTCCGAGGTGAAGGGGATAATCTGGCTTCATACTTAAGTCAGGGCACCCACACTTATATCTCCGGAACCACTGAAGATGCAGATATTTACCAAAAGTCATATTTTATTTAAATATGGGTGATTCTATAGAACTTCGTAGATGAAAAAACTTTTCTCTTCATGTAAATAACCCAAAATCATTCATTTACATGAAATACATTTCCCTGAATTTTTCAGATTTTTTAAAGGGTATTTTACCGATTTTACACGAGGTTGAAAATGAGGATTTTACATTTTTATTCATTTATTTGGCATTTCTCAAAAAGTTTTTTAATATGAATTAATTTCAAAGTTATGATCTTTGAAAAGTATGGTCATTTTTTGTTTAGGTATCATTAAAGAAATCCACCCTCCACAAAAAAATTTTTCGACTATCTTAACTAGAATTATGACGGTTTTATGAAAAGATGCAAAAAATATCTATTTACTTTGACCATTTTGGCACCTTTCATTTGGTACAATATTAAAATAGTCATAACTTTGCTTAGAGAGCACCTAAAAACTTCTATAAAACGTAGGATTTCTGATGAACATTTTGTCTCTTATTTTAAGAAAATTTGTAATTCAACTCTCAGTTGATGAAAAAACAGCAAAGAAATATTTTTTGAAAACTTTTGTAAGTAAATCGCAAGATATTTTGATTTCTGGGAAACAAAAATCGACCCTGCCCACCTCAAAACCTCTACGATATGTCTGATCGCATTCGAAACTATCGACATGCATTTTTTGGTGTAGAGAAAATCAGAATCGAATTTTCTTTTTATTTTTAACTAATATTTCTGCGAATCGCTAAAACTATGAAGCATTCTGTATTGTTTTGTACCATTTTTCCCCTGAAATTTTGGAAAATTTGATGGAAAATCCATGAATTCTTCATATCTTTTTTTTTAAATAATCAAATGTTAAAAAAAAACGCAAAATCGTCGTTTTCAAGCTCGTGTAAAATTGGAAAAGTTCGAAAAATTAGCATTAAGTTATCCATGCTTTGATTTGCAAAGAAAATGTCTTTAGAGATATTTCGGGGGGTGAATAATCTGCTAGTGGTTGAAGGGGTGATTTTGGGAAATCGCATTTTGCCTATATCGTCAGCAATAAAATATAGTGCTATAATGAATGCGGACTTATGAAATGGATGATCTGGTTTAATAGACATTAAAGAAATGCAAGTTTAAATCCAACCCGACATATCACATCCCATATCCTTACGCCGTTCCCTGAAAATTCTCAAGGGCCACTCGTACCAGTTATGGATATGACCAAGAGGACCTGTCACCTGTTTCGACCCTTTTCACAATACGTTTCATTACTTGATAATCTTGTTACTATATAGTGACCAGTGGTCAGACAGGCCTGTATCGTACATTAGGCTATTGTTACGTTACGTTATTCGTATTTCTCTTAATGAAATCGTGGGAAATGGGGTATATTTACCCTGCGAGGAATCTGTTTCCAGGAATCGAAACTAGTTTAGGATTTAAATCGGTCGATCTGGTTTCTCTATAAATCGAAAGTTGACGTACCTGGGGAGGTATCGTATTCAGATTTTTGGATAACAAGTTTATAAACCGTTAGTCGGGTGTACGGTTACGATAAGGGCAAAAATCACCAACATTGTGTGAGGAAAGTTTGATTTTCCCATGGACAGAAGGGCCCACTAGAAAATAACCTTTGGTAATATTTTTTTGAATTCAATTCTGTAATTTCAAACACTTAGGGTGGTATTAAGAAACGATACTCAAATATTTCTAAAATTTTCCTTAGCTTAAATTAGGAAATATTTAAGGCAAGATTTTTCTTAAGTAAAAACTATTCGTTTTGTCCCAGCCCCAGTAAACTGGGGTTTAGTGTTAATCCCCATTTTAAGGGTTTATCTATCAGATAGCAGGTAAAAGCAGAAACTTATTACTTAATGATGGTATGTCCTCCCTAGTACTAAGTTGTATTAAAGGTGTTAAGGGCATTCTTCGTTGGTCTTCCACTTCTGTAACTAAAGGGAAAATAACACTGACCGCATTGTACTTGGTAAGCTTACAGCGCTTTCTAAATTCGAAAACGTCCAGTTCGTGCAGCCCTTTTGTTTACATTAATAATTTTATCCAATATCGAAAATTCTCGTTGCAAATTTGTTTCACCCTGTATCTTCGAAATGAAGCGATGTGTCAAAAATCATCAAAGGAAAAATATTCTTAGAATAGTACAAGGATAATCCCTTAAATTTTTAAACACCCTGTATAGGACAACGTAATTTAAGTAATGAAATAGAAGAGGTGAAAGCAATTTTACGAAAAAATTGTAAAACTTTGGGAAATTAACAAAATCACTTACAGTAATTAACATATTCCTTATCTGTTTATGGATTCCCATCAGTTCTGCCACATTATTGTATATTAAAACCGTTATAGATATAGGCTGATTAAAATATTACTGCATGTACAATTGTTAAAATGAAACGTGAGCAAAATACAATTTAGCGAAAATTTGAGGTATAACGATTGAAATAAAAAATTTCTTTTTTAACTTAACTTAAAAAAATACTATATCTCACTGTCATATATAATTTTGGAAAAAGTCTCAAAAATCCTCAGGGAAGGAAATTTAGATGGTTTTCACAGTGCTAAAAATTACTTGCTAGTATTTGATGTTAAAACTTATGTTAAATGAATATTCCAGGGGGTTTTTACAACTTTAAATTAACGTAATTTCCTTAAAATCCCAAAGTTTATGTCAGTTTGAAATTATTTCATTCATCGAGGACCACAGAAGAGAGCTTAGATTTCCTTAAATTGCCTCAAAATTCGTTTCTCATTGTAATTTAAAATAATAGAAGGCCCGAATCATGCTAAAGGAAAATCTTAGAGATTCTTTTAGAATTTTAAGTTTTAATCTTAAATATTGAAAAACTTCTAGGCAATTTATACGTAACACGCATACAAAATTGTCATCAAAGGTTTTGCGGAGGTTCAACATATAATATTTTAGTTTTAAACGTTAGAACTTATCT
Source organism: Cryptocephalus primarius (assembly GCA_963576515.1). Lineage (NCBI taxonomy): Eukaryota > Metazoa > Arthropoda > Insecta > Coleoptera > Chrysomelidae > Cryptocephalus > Cryptocephalus primarius. The sequence goes on along the minus strand of OY754944.1, from coordinate 14,711,216 downwards.
AAAATCAAGATTCTACACCTGTGTCAACACCCCCTGTTTTCTCTCTTTCACATATATTTTAACAGGCTGTTTAAACTGAGCGGAAATAAATTTGGGACGTAGTGTGCAGGTCTAAATTGCATCTTTAGACGATTTTTGTGGTAGAAGATGCGCGATACAGCCTTTTTTTAAAAATGTTGTAACTTGGTCAGTTTTTTAAAGTTCTTATGGTATCTAAAAAGGGGTATATTTTTGTTAGCATGAGATAGTCGTGATAATAAATGCGATGCTTGTATTAGAGGATTTGATGCATAATAAACTATTGTTTTGAAAACAAAACTTATTTCAGTCGAGAATAATAAACCCTTCCCGGGGGTTTCCAGTTAAGTGGTTTCAATTTGGCAAAAGCGAAAACGAATTCCGACGGCCCTCTCTCTCTCTCTCTCTCTCTCTCTCTCTCTCTCTCTCTCTCTCTCTCACTCTCTCTCGCTGGTTCGTCCTCTTCTCCTATCCGAACTAAGACAGCCCCGCAAAATATTTAAAGCCCGAAGTCCTGACGAGTAACAAGTTTTCGAACATCATTACCGGCACACAGAAGGAATACGTATCCCAAGAGCGGACGAGCGACTCTCGTCCCTATCCCCTTCCGTTTTAGACCCCAAAACTGCTAACGACCCCACCGCAGTGTTAACTCAATATCCGCGTTGTCTTAAGTTTTCTATGTAATTTGCATGGAAGCCATTTTGAAAGCTCCGGGGTGGCAAGGCTGAGCTTTCGCGAGTAGGGTTCCGGGGCGGCGGCGACTCCGGGGGGCCGATATGGCGCGCACGGGGACGCCGAACGCCAGTGGCGTCCTTAAAGGCTTCCCTAGGAAAAAGTTATACTCTTCCCGGGCCCTAATTGGCGGCGTTAAATCGCGAATGCAGCGGAATAAGTGCGTGATTGGTGGCTAATTGCCAGATTTGTTGAGTTCCATGTTCCACCTTATATTAATATATAGCTTTATTACCTTGAAAAAGTTTCAAAATGGACAAAAATTTGGATCCAAATACATGAAGTTAAAAAAAGTTTACTCTAAAATATTCAAAAATTTAGAAGAAATAAGTAGAACGTTTTATAATGCCAACATTTACGTTAAAAATATGGAAGGAATAAGTTTCTATCCCCTAGAGGGGGATGAAAACATCATTGGGGTTATTCGCAGGTAATGGGGAATTAAAATTTGGGTTCTTTAAATTAATTCCTTTTTTTCACCACAAGGGTGGGTTTTAGGAAAAATTCAAGAGGGGTTAATTGTAAGGGAGGGTACGTGGAACGAATTTTGTTTAATTTGATTTTTTGTAGCTGTGTAAATTTCACTAGAATAAAAGAAAACGTTTATTTAGAAGAGGGGATGAAAATGAGGGAAAATTAAGGGGTGGTGCGTATAAAATAAAATGTAAATAGTGATGATCCCTGCATGTAGAACATGAAAACTACCCGAGAAAACCTAGTTATTCAATGAAAATAACTTTTTTCATGTTTAAACATTTTTTAGGGTTAGAGTATTTTTATGGGGGGTGTCATTGTACAACTTTTCCATTTAATCAAGCCCGAACAAAATTTTTTTTAAGAAATAATTAGAAAAAACTGTTTTTTAGTGCTGTGCCCCCTTTTTCGCCCCGAAATAGCAACAAAACGAAACGTCTGAGCAAAATTGTGGCTGAGAGTTGTAGCTCCAAAAAGTCTCTATGATGCCATGCGAGAAAATGAATAGTTTTCTCTCGAGTTCCTTTTTGAATATGCAATCTCACGTAGGGGTAGAGAAAATAGAACCAGCATAGCAAGTATATTACAGCAGCACAGTAGACCTGTGTTATGAACCTAAAAATTTGGTTCCCATTTTAACTGGATAGGATATAAATGTTGGATTCATAGAAGGACTACGTGGACACGTCCGGGAATTACCGATTATAAGCATTGTTACGGTGTATTCATTCGTCTACAGGGGTGTAGCGAAAATTGGTATGGATGAGAGAAATGTAGGGTATTTGGGTCGTTTTCCACGCCACTGCTGGGTAAGGAAATTACACGAACCTTAAGTAAGCGTGGCTGAGGCTCGCTGTCATGGAGAAACTACCATATTATGATTAATTATGCTCTGCCGCGTGTATATATATTTACCCCGCGGATTTTGCACTCTCTCTCTCTCTCTCTCTCTCTCTCTCTCTCTCTCTACCTACGCATATTGCTCAAGTTTCGGAATAAGTAATTACCGGGTGGAGCAAGGAGGTGAGAGGAGGAATATTTCATTATATGTATGCGTGCGTGTGTGTGTGTGTGTGTCGACTTTGGGAGGGTGGAAGTTTAAGACATTTCGAAGGGCTTTTGCGCCGCCAAATCTGGGAAAGGAAAGTAAATGCGAAGCCATTAGAATGATTAATTTCGGGGCCCGGCCGGGGTTTCGCTAACGGATAGCGTCCAGACGTGATGAAATTAAGACGCACGCAAAAGAACGTAATCCACCTTCGAAAAGGCGATTTTCGCGTTGGAAACGGTCGTTTTAAGCCCTGCTTTAGGCTGTAATTTGAGTTGCTCCATCCTAATTTCGTCGATTCGATCTTATCTTTCGATAGTCAATCGATGGTCGATCAGAAATTTATAACTAAAGTAATATTTGCAGGAGAAGTCGATCGTGAATTACTAGTCCATTTTCAGCGAACCAAGTGATCTACTCTCGCGTTGTGGTAAAAGTAAAAGCGTCACCATAGAGCCATTTAAAAAATTGCACGATTTAATCAAAAGTATTAAAGTGAGATAAGGGATATTTAAGGGAGGTACCCTGCATCTTTAAATATTTTTTAAATGATGTGATAATAATCTCTATTAAGGTCAAATTATGAATGCCGTTGAGTAGGAAAAGTTTTAAAAATTATTAAGTGCAGGAAAATCTTAAGGAACGTTTCTGAGTAGCATCCTTAGATCACTAGAGCGTTTGATTCCAGCTGTTGGTCCAGAGGCCAATTTAGGATTTATGACAATCAATTGATTATCTATTAGAAACATATGATCTCAGCAGAAATCGATCATCAACTAGAGTCCATTTTCAGCAGACCAAGTGATCTACTCTCGTGTTGACAGCGTGATTAAATGACAGCATTTGGAAATACGTTACGAGGATTTTTCTCGTGTACTTTAGATTGAATCTGAGAAGAGCACAAGAAACATGTGATTTAAAGGAGCTTTTATCAAAGCATGCAATGCAAAAAGGACGTATGTCTGATTACAATGTTGGAATTGGAATTTTCATGGAACATATTGATGGAAGGTGTTTTAAATTACGTGTTATATTTTTGACTCTCTCCTGTATTATTTACGCGTGCACACCGAGCCTGAAATTGCCTGAAATTCTACATAAAATTGCCTTTATGGAAATGTAAACAAATTGAACATTTCCCTACAATTGCCTACCTAAGCATAACAAACAGAATTATTGGACTTTGATTCAAGCAACATTAATGATCATCATCAGCATAGCAGCAATCAATAATTCGCGTCATTAGCAATGATACAGTATCAAATTTAAGAAAAGAGTCATCACAGTGGTCGTTAATACTGTTTGATTTTGAGTGATAAAAATTTCAATCCCCATAAAAGAATGTTGTTTCAACGTATTCATATACAAATGGAACAAGCAATCAAGCAAAGAGGCATTGACGCAATCAGTCAGACAATGATTGTATGTGTCGTAATTGATATAAATGCATAAATAAATAAGTAATTTATTGTATTATGGTAATCTATTCCTTATATTTTACGTTATTTGAATTCATTGGTTGGTTTTCAAAGATTTTTGTTCAACGCGATAAACAATTAAGTCGGTTTTCATTGCCAATTTTTTTCTTAAATGAGGAGAGGTGAATCTATGTTATTTAAATACGTTTGAACTTTAGTTTGGTTTAAATATTATGTTTAAAAAATCAAAACGAGTCCTATTTGTTGTGTAATTATATACCTTTATAAATTAATGACGTTTGATTTTATGGTATTCTCCAGGGAAATGTTCTTTAAGTTTGTTTTTGATTTAAATATGGTTGATGACTAATAAAGCTCGTTTTTACCTCAAAAAAAGTACAATTCACCACTCATTTAAATCAGAATTTAGAGATTACATTTTTGGGTGTACGTACACTGGCAGTATTTCAGCTAGTGAGTGTTATACTATAAGTAAACACGCTGAAAAATAATCACTATAGTAGATAGTTAATGCAACGTGAATATTTGATGCTTTAACGTTTTGAACCTACATGCACAGATACGAAATGTACGATTGGGCAAGGAAAGCAAGCCATGCAAAATGCCGGCGCGCCTCCATCGAACAGCAGAAAAACGAACACTCAACACCTCTCACGTGGAAAAAATCCCCATAATCCTCGTCGAACTCGCGAACTCAAAAACCACCGCCACAACTCAAAACCGACGTCATCCATCAACTGAAAACGAAAAGAAGCCGCCAAATGGCGTGCGGGGCTCGGGTGGGAAAAATGGAAAGAAAGAAAAAGGAGACGCATTCATTCCCTTTTTAACGACACATGCGCTTTTCGCTTGGATATGGATTCACTTCTTTCATTTTTCCTCGGCCGTATTATATACCCTCTTTATCGCTTTTTACGGCGTGGCCGTGCTGAAAGAGGGCGCAGAGAGAGAGAGAGAGAGAGAGAAAGCTAGATTGGGGGGGGGGGGTGGTATTCCTGTAGCGGTCCCAGCAGGACTTTATGGTTATAGGTCAGGTCTATGAGATGAATTAGTTATTAGAGGTGATTATTGGATATTCTCCAGGATATAATAATTCATGAAAATATAGTCCTTGCAGTTCAATTTTGGATAAAAACAAGTTTAAAGGACCTTCTTGCCTCTATCAATGGAAGTTTCGTGTCCTTTGCTATCAGCTCTGTAACCAATTAAGCTAATAAGCTTGATAAAATTACGTGATTTAAATGCTCATTTAAAATTGGCTTAAAGGAGTTAAAATCTCATTTTTATTTAAGGTTCTTCTCTATAAAATGTGCAAACAATCCCTCAATTATCATCATCTATTGGACCGTTAGCTTAGCTTGGCTTAGCCTAAGTTAGATTAGGTGAAATGATTGACTAGCACCAATTGCAAGACTTGGGATAACAGGACACTTTATGTCCTTTAAGGACTCTAATATTTTATATTCCTCTGTAGATAATCTATTCGCATTTCCAATGGCCGGCACGCCGGTAGGCACGCCACTGTTTTCTTTAGAATTTTTAAAAATGTATAAAAGATTTTCTGGAAGCTAAGAGTACAGAAATTGCCTCAAAATCAAATCTAGATGGGTTCCAGGTGTTTCAAGTAATTTTATTTTAATTTCAAACGTACCCAGGATCTTGGAACAGGAACCTAACTTAACCTAACAATTCTTGATTCTTCTAAAACGTGGCTTGACATCTAATCTAGATATTTTAAGGAAATTTCAAATCATTTCAGTCTCTAAGGACCCTAGAGAAAAGTCTATAGTTTTCTAAAGGACCTCGAGGGAAATCTAGAAGTGTTTTCGTTTTTATTTCGAATACTACAAAACTGAACAGTGCCGAAAAGGACCTTAAAAGATTTCTTTAGAATTTAGAAAAAAATAAAGACTATAGGGGTTCTTCTGGAACCATAAGTTACGAAAAATGCCTTAAAATCGAATCTAAAAGGTTTATGCAAGGTTCAAATTGTGTCATTTTCTAAGAGAAAACATCTAGGTATTCTCAAATTGTCTTAGATAGTTGCTATTAGCTTTTTAGTTATAATCTCAAACGCTAGATCACACTAGAATGGAAATTCTAGAAGTTCCATTAGCATTTAGAAACCCTTGAATGCGTTTAAAGAACATTCATGGAAATATTAAAGGTTCCTGTATTAATTCTATACGTTAGAATCCTTTAACATTTTAGAAGGAATATTTCTGGTCGTCCTAACTTGAACGAAAAATGGCTTGGAAAATTATTCCTATAGGATCAATTATAAAAACGATCCTTTCAGACAATTTCATTTTAATTTTAAACGTAAGAAAGATTCTATTGAAGAAATTCCAGATATAACTACATTATAGCCATGTATTTTTTTGGATTATCCCGGATTTGGCTTATTTAAAATCGAAATCATTTAGGTTTAGCGCTGATTTACAGAATTTTCCTTGGAAAACATTGTCCTTGCGATAATAATTCTACGTATTGGTACCAGGCACTGTTTTAAATGTACTTAATGGCAAATCTAAGTCGTATTAACAACTGTTTAAAACTTTTAAAATGATTTCTGCCAGGGCCTTTTTAGTCCTTAGCGACCAAGATATCTTACAGAAAGCAAGTAACTTGTTATTCAAAAATTAAGGCGATAATTAATTTTTATTTTTCAAAAATAACCCTTATTTAGGGGTTGAAAGGTCCGTAAAAGCCAATAAACACGTCACTTAGTATGAAAACAATTTTTGCCCTATTTTTTATCAAATAAATCTTAGCGAAGTAAAATCATGTAGTTTCTATGTTTCTACCCCTAAGATGATTGTGGTTTTCGCAATTATTTTATGAAAAAATTAGTGCAAGTATTTTTTCTATGACTTTTCATTATCTTCTTCTGATTGAGGATGGCGTTATTTTCGTAGGGGTTGTTTTCTCATCAATACTAGCAAGAAATAGTTAATGGTTTTCAAGATTTGAAACGTTTAAATATTTCTGCTCAGATAATTTTTAAATAGTTTTGTTTTTTCAATCCTTGGAGATGATTTTACTCCTTCAGAGGGTTTGAGGGTGCATTTTCAACCATTTTCTCTACCAAGAAAATACCCGATTTTTCTTCGTTAAAATTTATATAATTTAAAACAAGAAATTGGTAAAAGTTTCTTTCATATTTCAATTTTCTCCGTTTTTGCGGAATTTTCGACCCCGAAATAGGGGTAGTTTCTCTGAAAATTTTCGAAAAACATACAATGGTGATCTCTTGGTTTCGAATGACGGCTAATAAGACAGATTTTGACCCGTTTCCTATAGTCAATATAAGATTCTCAAAAAACATGTAAAAAAAATTTTTTTGCGGTCACTCTTTGGGATTAAAAAATTCCTTCTGTTGAAACCTTTTTTTTGTAGAAAAGTGCCCACAAATTTTCTCTTGTTTTTGGAATAAGGAGTGCATTATTTGTCGCCAAAATGCGTATTGGTTCAAAAGTAAGCACATTATGACTGCCATAATAACATTGGGTATTTTATATATGCGCCAAATCTTGGATTAGGGTTAAGGTACAGATTTTCTCTCATTTATATGAGAAAATTGAAATTAAAATTAAGTATCTTCGAAGATATAGAAATTTCCACGATTTCCTTCAATTAACCTAAGTATCCCACAGTCGTATGCTAAACTATTGCCGGTATTTATCCCTTTAAAATATTAAGGTTTTGCTTAACGGCCAGGCAGCAACGATAAAAACATATAGTTATAGTTGTTACAAAGGGAGGGTCGCACTAACTACATAAATATATTAAATATTCAAACATACATTTTCCTTTAGACCACGCGCTCTCAAAGTACTATAATACCGTCAAACGATATTTTAATTACACCCTAGTAAAGTAAAATACTCAACCCTATAAAACTCAGCGCCACTGTCAGCAAAATTTCACCGGAGCATCCCTTCGACTCCCTCTCTCTCTCCTTCTCTTTCATCCCCATGGAAGAGACCGTTCGGGCGTCTCTGTCCGTCGTGAAGGTGTACGTTTCTTTGTCTAAAGGGGGGTAGATAGAGAGAGGGCGAACTGAGATTCGCCCATTTTATATTATATTGATTTAAGATGGCGGTGGAGCAGTTCCCCTTCCGTTTTTCAATTTTCTCGCTCTCTCTCTCCCTCTCCCGTTCAGTGGGAGGAGGTACGCGCGGGGGTTGGAGCTAAGAAAGCCGCAGATTATTCAGGGAACGAGGAGAAGTTTTAGAATATATTAAACTGGTAATCTCGAGTCACAGGAGTTGAATTTCCACGCTAAGTTAGATTAATACCTTGGAGAATTTACAATTTACGTGCCGCGCTCATTATTTATGCTCGAAGGCTTCTTGAGACGTGTAATTTCCAGCTTAGTTGAAGTAAGATTAACATCTCCGTCTATAATGACTGAAGGGAGGAAAGGAAAGGAGGCGACTCACTCTGCTGCCTCTCTCCCGTCCCATATCGCCGCCCTTACGAAATGGTAATGTTAATCCTTTGAGGTCTTATATACATAAAGCACACATGGAATGCCTATCCGTCTTTCGTTTCGCTCGAAAACGTTCGCACAGCTTTTGATGTCAGCTACTTGGATCGATGAAGATTACCGGAGACACGCGGGCAACTTCGCTCAACCATAAAGTTTAATTAGCCAGGTAATTTTAGGAAATTAATGTCTAATCATCCGCGTATCGTATGGACCTCGTTACGCGACGCGGCGCCCGGCAGGAACTCCAGGGGTACTCAGTTTACGCCATCCTCCTAAGGGTGCTCCTTGGTGGAAAATAAGGGCGGTTACTTGCAATTGAACGTAGGAGAAAAGTGAAGGGAAGCGATGAAGGCGTTGAATTATTAAGGAGTCGAGACGTACATAAGATGTAAGAGAAATACGGACGGTTTAATACTTACAAGAGGAAAAAGTCATGGAGTGACCGTCCGAACTGCAAGAAACGGCAACCGACGGGGCGTGAACGGCAGGAAGCAAGCACGTTTGCACCCTACAATTGATAAATTGTGACACAGCTGTCATAATCATCTTGTCAAGAAATGTTTAAATAAATACACATTTTTGCGTATGCACCTTTTTCCTTGAGACGATGATTATGACAGTTGGTGCAATTTGTCGCTTCCAAAATTCATGCACGAACGTACTTTCGTCCTGCTGATCCCTTCCCTTTTGACTTGATCGTCCCATGTCTTCATCATTTTTTAACTCAACATGGGTTATACCACCCCGACGAAGCTAATAAGCAGAGACACGTGTCGGTGGTTAATGTGGCCAAAAAAGGCCTCTATAATACAGCCCCACAAAAATTTTTGGCCTCTGGAGCCAATTCCAGGGGTGCAGGGCTTTTTCTGACCTCGGATTCGGATCCAGCGATGAGAAATACATAAGAATACTCGTGTTTGATCTATAGGACTTTTTTGTGAGGCTGTGTTATGGGGGCGATTTTTGGCCTCTGGGGCCAATTCCAGGGGTGCAGGTCTTTTCCTGACTTCGGATTCGGATTCAGCCCTCAAAAATACATAAGAATACACGTATCTGATCAAAAGATACGGACTTTTTTTGTGGAGTTGTGTAATCTATCGCGGCGAAAAGAGCATCCTTCAGGACTACCGATTTCGATTCCCCGTTTGCCTAAAACGAGGCGATATTTCACCGGAAAAAAGATCATGGCACCCTCATTATCGATTTCCTCGCGTAATTACATTCGGGAAGCAGTTCCGCCTATGTTTCCCGGGCGGGGATCAAAAAGGAGAATCTGAGACGGCAAAGGATGCGGGGGGGGATCCCCTCCGGGGCCAGAAAAGGAGGCGCGACTCCTCAGAAGATCGTCGTAGAGGGAACGGTAACGCGTCTGAGCGCGACGGCACGGCGTACCTGTTAAATATGCATGAGCGCAAGGAAATATCGGATATAAGGAGGAAGTACGGCCATTTTCCAGAAACGCCCCCGAGGATCCGGGCGATCGTTTTATTTTTCTCCCCCTGCGTCTTCGCAGGGACCCGGGTCCTCATTGTCCGCTTTAATTAACGTGTGGCCGGTAGAGATTCCCTCTTTAAATAAATGATTAAATGTGTTTGCTGGGATGCGGCACACTTCTAAGGAATTTATTCTCGGGGATTAATTATGGCGGTACGCCCGTCAAGTTTACTTAAAGTACGGAATTGCCCCCTGAAAACCAGTCGGATAACAAAATCGGAACAAAAAAAAATAATTGCCGGTCTTAAGACCTTAAATTTAAATGGGGGTGGCAACAGTTGATCTTATTGGCTACAATCAGTACTGCGCACTATATATCAAATCGCACTTTTCTGATGTAATATCTGATATAACGAGGAAGAATAGGGATAACACAACAATTTTTTTTTTGAAATAAATGTCAAGTTATTCGGATTAAAGAAAAATATGTAAGAATGCCAACGTCCCTTATTGTCGGGGTGAAAATAAGGGGTGAAATCGACCATGCTTAAAAAATCGATGACGTTTTACTTTTCTCTTTGTAGTATCTCAAAGGGAAGTCATGGTATCGATACATTTTCTTTTTAATTTCTAGTAAATTATCTGGGATATGTACATTAGGCAAAAATTTGACTCCTAAATTAGGGGCGAGTGGCTAAAAATGTGTAAAATCGCTGAAAAACTTTGTGAAGGGTTTTCGTGGGTGCTGAAAACGATTCCAGTAACCAATTTTTCTTAATCCTCAACTGTATAGATGTTGATGAACTGAAGATGTCTTTATTGTTTCCCTTTATAGGGATGGAAATGCACAGTGAGAAACTGAAAACATGAAAAGTCGCTTCTAAAGAGGATTCCATCATCTTTCGTCCTTCGTCATTTCATCATTTTTCATCTTCCTCCACTCTGTAAATGGTTTCTGGTTATCGCCTCTCATTTAAGGGATGAAAATGAAGGGTGAAAAGCTGAAAACGCGACTAAAGCCAAATAAAAATGGTAAATGGTTTTTGTGGGCCTGAATATGATTCTACAATCATTTCCGCATTATTCTCCGCTGAAGACTTTATTTTTATTATAGAAATGTTATTTCAAACCGTTTCTAAGGGGTGAAAACGGGTTACAAAGTATTAAATATGGTAAAAATGATTCAAAGAGGGACGAAATGGAAAAGTTGTCTTTATGACTCAGTTGTGGTCTATTCTTATTTCTTTAGGTATAACATCGTGTTTTCTTATTGATTATGTAATGTGCTTGAAGTGTCAACCAGTTACAAGGGGTGAAAAGTGGTATTTTTCGATGAACTTAAAGAAAAATATTCCAAAAATGTTTTAAAGGATTCTTTATCAAAGTAGGTATGTATATTTCAGCTTTAGAAACAACTGATTTGTATAAGAACAGAATTTGCATAAGAATGAAAAAGAAAACCTTCCACCAAGTGCTGGATTATAAGGAAATGCTTTATGAAATCGTGTCGAACACCCACCAAAACTCTTTTCAGTGTTTTTTCAGGAAATTTTCTCGTTTTTAGACACTCACCCCCTATTTTCACCCCTTGGAATGGGAGCGATTAAGGGGACTCCTCCATATTTACTACAATTTCATAGAAAATTATATCGATATTACGACTTTTCTTTGAGATGCAAGCGGAAAAGCGAAAGCTCGTCGATTTTTTGAACATGCTCAAGTTCACCCCTTATTTAAACCATTAAACAGATGAGATTTAGTAAACATTTTGTAGATGAATTTTCTTTCTTAAAAGTGTCAGATGTTCGCTTAGTTCAAGAAAATCCCATGGAATTTTTCCAAAATTCAACGTCCTCTGCCACTTCACGTTATTTCACTTGGAACACCTTTAATTAAACGAAAGGTGACGCAGTCATTTCACCCCTATTTTCGTACGTGCGCCTACGTATATTCCAGCGTAACATCGGTCTAATGGAAGTTATACACACGAAGACGGCAGACGAGCTCCTACATCGACTAAGTAAACTGCCTTTTATGCTCCAATTTCTCTAATAATAAAGCAAAACACGTTGGCAGAAGACTGTGTAAATTTGCCTTCGCTGCCGCCTCTCGCGATTCTCGCACATATCCACAGCCTCATTGGGGGTTGGTATGGCGGCAAAGCGCCCGAAATATGTTTCAAGTCGAAGATGGCGTGTTGTCTTAAGGAAAATGCAAGACCAAGTTAATACAAGATATTTGCATTTACGAGAACAGGGAGGGAAGGGGGAGAGGATGAGGCAAAGCCTCGAACTGATGAGGGTTGAAGGTAAACTCATGGTCGACTCGGGGACGCTCGTATAAAACATAATTAGTAATATTAGTATTACTTAGTGATTAATAATTAGTGATTTGAAATGATCTAGTTTCAATTGTAAAGTGAGCAAATATAACATTACTCATGCTTCATGAAATAATGAGTAGAAGAAGGAAGTGTTGATATGCTGTAGCACCATCCGGTGGCGAGTTACAATAAAGTGGATAGCAAAAAATACGGGGGTGTATCTTCTGATCCGCTGGATTTTTTTCAAACTGACGAGAGCTAAAGAGCAAAAGCCAAAATGATGGTACAAATCGCAGCACAAACTTTTATTGAAAGCGTGCATTTCTACATAAACTCGCTGCCATTACAATATAAGGGTCGTAGAGTTCCGAGAATCACCTCCCGGTATATCAATTTCCTCTATTCCCTCCATCGTGTCGTATTGTGGGGATTATCTTTCAGTCCGGTATATATCCATCGTATAAGTTTCTTATCTTCGGCGTCCGTGGCGCGCTGCCTCGTAGAAGTTTCTCCTATAAACAAACAATACGGCATCTAAGTTAGGCCATATACATGGCTAAAGTAAACTGGTTGCAGATAAACTAATATTAGCCCTATTACAGCGCACCACATAGAGGATACGAGACGCCATAACTCAATATAAATGCAAATATCTTATACATGTATTAAGTCGGCGGTGGTGGGTAGTGAATTTTCCTTAAGACAACGCCGCAATTTAGAACTTCGCGAGGATTAATAAATATTGTTCGGGTTAATCGAACGCGGGGGAGAATTAACAATGTTGTAAGGGGTTGACGTTGACTTTGTGGTTAATTTAAGTTGCATGTTTAATAAGTTATTCTTATCGACATCTTCAGCAGTCGAGTTGTTACAAATACAAAAGTGATTTAAGTGCAAATGTTTAAAGGGTTTTAAGGTTCCTGAAGGATTTTGAAATGGTTATTGTATGTAGGTAAAGTGGTAGAGTTTAGATGGCGCAGAAGTCTTGCAGATTCTTTTATAATCCCATGTGGGTCTTTTATAACATCAATGGGAACTTCCAGAATTTTTCCATAACGTGATTCACACTTTGTGTTGTCTTAAATTTTACATAGAGAGTTCTAGAATTTATCCAAGGCGATTTAGGAAAATCTATATTTTCTGCAGCCCTCAGCGAACCTAAAAATTTAAAATTTCCCTAAACCTTTCTGACTGCACGTTGGGATTTGCCAACTTGGGGCAGTTTGACACTCCTGAAGGACCAAGAAATTATATTTTAAACCCCCTGTAATGCTTAAAATTTTAATGAAATTATTTAAAACTCCCATAAATCTTCTGGATTATTTATTTTAAAAAATTCTGGTTTAAAATTTAAATGTAATTATTTGAAGTTTCCCTAAACCTGCTAGATTCGATTTTCAGGGAATGTATGTGTTTTAAGATTTCAGGAGAATTTGGAAATATTTTCCCCGTATATTTTAATTACTTTAGTAAGTCAAATTAGAATGGGATAGTTTTAATGTCTCAGGAATCTTCTAGATTCTGTTTTAATCCCATTTGGGTCTTCTAAAAGGAACCAAAAGGAGTATCCAAAGAAACCCCTCGAGGTTTCCTTTAACATGATTCGAAGTACGGGTTATTCATAATAGAAAAGTTCAGAAAAACAATCTTAAAAATGTTTTAATTTGTATTAAAATACCACAAATGGTCTTTAAAAGATTCAGTAACGTTCTAATAAGTTTCCAAATATTTTAGATGTGATTTGAACATTCTTCGATACATTTCGATTGATGCTAATAGCACAAAATATTAGCTGAACTTGTTTTTAAATTCTGTTTGATCAAATCGTGCCTACGAATATTTTGGAATTGTTGAAATATTATAAATAGTCCTTGGATGGCCCAAAAATGTTCTGGTGGGCCTCCATGAAGTTCAGATATGCCTGGAACATTCTTCTAAATATTCCCACTGCTACTTAAGTGCCATAAAAAAAGTTTTTAAATTTTTCAAAAATGTTCTGGAAAACTTTTTGAAATTCTAGACGATTTGTGCGTACCTTTACAATTTTGGAGATGTTCCTTTTGTTTCTTGCCGTATATTACACCCAATTGCCCTATATTTTGCCCTAAATTTCAATTAAAAGTTCCAGTCATTTGTATTTAGTCCTAGTGTTATAGTTCAGATTCAAATTTCGTGGAATTTTTGCCATGACAATGCTGTTATTCTTCTGTCGAGTAAAGTTCCAGAGTTAAGAAATGCTTGTACTTATTTAGGTTCGAGAATTGGGAAAAAAACAGGTAAAAATTCGAAAATTCCCCACTCGAGAGTCCCCGAAACGGGAAATACACGATTTCATTACCGCTGATAAATATTTTTGTAACACCCATACCCTAATTTTTCCCTCGAAACGAGTTCCTCCAGGACCGTGAGAACGTCACTTTAAAAATTCCCGTTCCGATAAAATGTATTATAATGTATCCCGTTTTTAGCATTTAAATATCCTTTTTAATCGAAAGGTGCATCTCTCGGACGAGTCGAACTAGTTTCTCGTAACTGTACTGTACACTCGTGGAAAATGATGGTAGTGACCAGTGGTCAACTAGTTTTTAGTATAGCTGTATAGGGGTGGGTATATGGGATATATAGGGGGATGTATAGGGATCGTGAGAATTATTGTAACCCCCGAGAATTAGTTTTTCGTTATAATCAGGCGTTATCAAAATATTTTTGTAACTATTTTTCTGATTCTATGTTAACGAGTTTTTTTTTTTAATTTCAGGAGGTCAAGGGAAGATCTTTCAAGGTGGCGTCCTCCAAATTTTTCGGGTAAGTGTTTTTCAGCTACTTTATGTCTATAAAAAATCTCTCCCACCTAAGTAAAATTGACAGGTTTTTCAGTTAAAATCTAAGTGAAAATGAAGGATTTTATCTTTGAAAATGACGGAATTTTTGCGCCACTTTTTTTTTTGAAAACATGTATGAAATAGGGTGGAAGTATTGAGGTTTTTTTTAAAGAGTTTTGAGAAGTTTTAATCATTGCGTTTGTAGAGCGGTACCATTGCGCAACGGTGTCGCGCCATTTTATACTCTGTGCTTTCATAAATACTACTATAGTTAGTCATCTTTAACCAGATCTGATATTCAAAGATCGATCGATCAAAGAGATCGATACTCTTATAGAAAATTTAGGGAGAACAAAATATTTGGATTTAAAAACGCTACATTTCGCATATTCACGCATATTCAGTAGTTTTGAAGTTATTTTGAAGAGAAGGGCATTTTTTACGAAATTGCAGAAATTCGTTTTTCACTTTTGACTCCAATTTTTTTGAAATTAAGCATTCTAAATCGGTCAAACTTCCAGAATGTATTGACTATACATACAAAAATACAATTGGATAGGGTCAATGATTAATTTTAATTATGGTGGTAATTAGGGGGTTGTTTCCCCTGATCTTTTTACTGAAAATAGTAAGGACCTGCTTTATTTTCATAATAACTCCCTCAATTTTTGATCTACATTTCAAAGAAGATTTAATAAGTTTTCTTAGAAAAAATGCATAGTTTCCTCGCTTATTTGACTTAATTGTAAAAAAAGCATTGTCATTACCTTTTTATAAACTACAATTTTGCTTATTAACAAATATAAACAGAATATATAATTCGAAAAATGAAAAAATTCCAAACAAACATTATGTTTGTATTTAAACACTTGAATATGTTTTTTAACATCTCTTCTCTTAGTCCCTTCATTATTAGAAAACGTGACGTTTCTTACATACAAAAATCGGTCGTAGAACCTTTATTTTTCCTTCAAGATTCCTCCATAAATATCCCGCCTCTGCTCATGGCTACCTCATTTAGTAATGTCGTAGGTCAACACCACGTTAGTTCGATACAAATGGACCCTTATCTTTTAGATCAATTCCGAACCCCCATTAAGAAGAGGGTGGCGATCAGCTGTCATAGATGCTACCCCCGTTACACCCTCTATTTAATCGAGGGGCGAGTCGTAGGTTGCCATCATGGAAATTCAAAAATGGCAGGCGGTCCCACGGGGGTAATAATATCGAGAGAGAAAATGGTAGTCCGTGTACCAGTTTTAATAGTGTATTTTTTAAGCTACTTGGAGTAAGTTTGTTTCTTCTAAGGATTTCTTAAGGAAAAAATTGAGGCTTAGCTGTTAGGATATCTTTCACCATTGTTTTGTTCCAATTTGAGTTGTGTACTTATTTTTGGAGGTGTGGTAGATAACGTGCAGCCAAGAAAGCCAAAACGGATGTATAAGCTGCCTTATTAGCATTGCATCACCTTAACAAATTACGAGTGTTATCACTGCAATTAATTTTGGGGCACCCATAAATTTAAAAGTGAAGTAATTTGCAGTTTTAACCCTCTGGAGTTTCGCCCTTTAAATCAAGCTGTTTGCAGTAAGCACTTAAATGGGACCCATTAACAACAATCCATATATTTTGTATGGAAACGTTTACCTCAGGCCGTATCGTTATGGATTTCCCAGGTCTTAAGATCCTCGGGGGCCGGGAGGCGGCGGCGGCGGCTTCGGTATTTAAGCCGAAGGGTGCTGGTAAATCATTAAAATTCATCCAGTTCGAAATCCAGAACTGATACGAGTCCCATTCGACTTGGAGAAACTAATATTTCCCGAATAATTTCCAGAACTCGTTAGCCGAAGTCATTGTTTGCCAATAGAAAGCCGAGGGGGAGAGGAAGCGGGAGAGCGTGCGAGCGAGAGGCAGAAGGGAGGTGGGAGCACGGGAAGAACGGGGGGAAGCTCGGGACACAAAAGGGGAGAAGGACGGGAGAAGGAAGGGGAGCGAACACCGCCGCCTATTCCCAGAAAACGAACGGCACCGAAGAGAGCGGACGAATAGTTTCTAACGACTTATGGCCATGGAGGGTAGAAGGTCTCCAGGAGGGAGGATTCCTTGCCTTATACACGGGTTCGCTGGAGACGGATAATATTCATATCACCTGTCCACTGGTGCATCCATACAACCTCTAGACGTTGCCAATGTTTCCACTACACTAAGTAGATTCGTACTTGGTCATTCAACTTCCTTTGCTATCTGCAGACCCCTTCGATATTTAAGTTACTTCTACTACTGCGCATGTCAGCGTCAAATGTGAACTACCAGGAGTCAGGCGAGAGTGTGTTTTTACGTAAGCCCTGTTCCACATGTACTCAGAGGAAATCTTCGCCAAACCCTCGAAAATGATGCCAGTGGAAGTACGTAGAAGACGAAAGGCTGGAAACGGTCGAGAGGAGGAGAATGGAGAAAGGCGCAGAGATCCTACACGAATCGAAAAAGAGAAAATCGCAATCTCTCAGCCACATCACGAGAGGTCCAAAGTATGAGATTCTGCGGCTCATAATCCAAGGAAAAATTGTGGGAAGGAGATCTCTCGGTAGGAGGACGATTTATGCTGGCTTAGGAACCTGCGAGAATGGTTTACCTTTGTTAAGGTCAAAGCAGCTTCCAAAATCAAAACGGCAATGGTGATAGGCAAGCTTTGAGATGGAGGCAGGCTATACGTGTAGAAGAAGGCTTCTATCACTTATTCCTTGCTGGAGGCATATATTGCTAAGGTTGATTTGCTATCCCATTTCCATAGATACATGTCCATTGCTACTTCCAAGTTGTGCGCTGTCGATAGGTGTGTCATCTGTATTATTGCTCATCATCAATTACTTCTTTATAGTCCTATTTGTGGTCCTAAATGACGTATTGAGTAGTCTTGAAAACAAATTTGGTGACATTATATCTCCTTGGCTAATTCCTTGCTTAATCTAAGGTTTACTTACAGGCTTGATATTTTCATGAAAATTAAGTCTGTGGAAGATTTCCACCTGCATTTTTCCAAGTATTAGACAGAAAATGCTTTTGTTTGCTACTTCGCAACACTTGACGTTGATATGCCGTTAACACAAAGGCAGATACAGCGAATATAGGTACAGTAAAATATTATCCTTCCCTTCAAAAGTGAGAGCCATCCCTTATCCTCTCCATGGTCGCAGCTACGAGCTGTCACATCTTCTGCGAGACGTAAGTTTCCTACGTATTCGTCCCGGCGGAGTGGAGCTCATTAATTCAGACGTCTCCTTCGTCTTATAGTTATTAACGACAGCCAATGAGGGCGTACTGTCTATTTACAACGCTCCTTTGTTTCACTTCCTGTGCGATCCTCCGCCGTCTTAACCACCTTCCAGCGCCACCCACGCGCCCTGCCTCCCTCCCTCGCTCCCGGGCCCGACGTGAGATGATGGTGGCGGTGACGATCATGTTGATGATGATGACGTGGCACGTCTTGTGAGTTTGCCTGTCACGTT
The DNA here is from genome assembly GCA_963576515.1 of Cryptocephalus primarius. Lineage (NCBI taxonomy): Eukaryota > Metazoa > Arthropoda > Insecta > Coleoptera > Chrysomelidae > Cryptocephalus > Cryptocephalus primarius. The sequence continues at coordinate 14,692,922 of OY754944.1, read as the reverse complement.
GGGAGTTTCTTCGGGAGGCGGATTAAGGGATGATGTGTGAGTACGTGTGTTAGGATATGAGCGAGTGTGGAAGCAGGTGGGGCGATTTATCATTTCTTAGTGGTCTCGGTTCGTACCATTGTGTACGCGTACACTTGGAGCCTCTTAAATAAATTGGAATTCGACACGAAAGGAAAATTAATTCGGTAGGATTCGGCTCGGGAAGGGATTATTTGCGTGTTATTTTATTTATTTTAACCGGTACCGACTAATCCAACTGCCCGATCCACCTGTACGCAGGTTGGATTACAAAACATGAATTATCCTAACCTCACGTACTTATTACGATACTAAAAACGACTTTAAGTTACGTAAATGTTTGTTATATTCTGCTTTTTTCAAATTTTTATTTCAACAATTCAGTAATAGCGTGTAGAAGTGATTACGTAGTTTTAATGGCTAAAACCCCTTAACGCAGGCAACCAACAATACACAGAGACACAGATAGGGGTGGACTTCCGACGGATACAATACTATACTCACACCTCCACGTAATGTATTACAGCGATAATAACGTTGGTTAAAATGAAACCTGGTTTATCACTTAACTGAAGGTATTGATTCTAGTGAAGCTCGTTTTCATTTTAACCGCGTTTAAAGCCGCTTTAACCGCGTTTAAAGAGTTGGCGAAGCGTCTAAATGGAATATTGATACTTTTTCTTACACATACATGTAGTATCTACTATGAAGGTATTGCTAGGAGAAAAGAAACGAAGCACAGTCATATGATGGTGTGACTGTCTGTTATATCAACGTATACATTAAGAAAACCTGCCAAGGGCAATCAAATGCGAGGAAATTTTAAAAGATGGCGCTACTTGAGCTTATCCACATACGTAAATCTTAAGAATTAAAATTGCAGATTTATCTTAGAACGCCCTAATTGTACCACAATTGCCAAATTTTAAAATGAGATTATTTCAGGTATTAACTGTAATATTTAATTAAACACTAAGAATTTTAAATTTCATTAAGTGAGATTTAATTTTTTTTAATATGTATATCTGTACATGTCTTAAACTTTAGCATGCAGATTAGTTAGGTGACTAGTTAAGCAAATTAAGTAAAATTAAACCTGTTCAAAAATGGGGTGTGCGTGTTCACCATTTCACATAAACGAAGTGTCTGCATCGATCGCAATTTATGCCTTAAAAAGCATACTGCAATCCCTGTATCGATCGCTCTGCGCTTAGGGGTGAAATTTCGTACCCTGACGAACAGATGGAGCCGTCGGTGTTATTTTCGCTTATTTAACTTCCACCAAATTGCCATAGGAAGTATTATTAACATTGAACAAATATTTGAATTGATTGGAACTGTACACGCTTATAATGAAACTAGAATTAGTTAAACACGTGTAAAGTAATCAGTTTCGTTAATTAAAATTTAGTATTTAGAGTAATGATTAGGGCAGTTGTAAGTATCTCTAGATTGATATTCTGGATTGATTTGATTACAATGAAGGTAAAATAAGTTAGCAATAATTTTATTTGGTACGTGTAGGGGGGGTGTGCTTTCGTTATCTGGAGTTTGCGTGCACCAAGGCATCCCGGTAGCAAAAATTGCGCTGCGCCTGATATTAAAAATATTTGCTTGATAACCCGGTAATCCCGGTATAATCGTCGATTTCCCGGGGACCCCCGGTTCGTAAACATCCCAGGTATTTCCGTCTCTCCGAAGCCTCATGAGGAATTCATCCAGCATTTAATTAGTACCTCTCGTCGTCACATCTTCGCCCTTTTCGTCGGCGAGGGCGGGGGTGAATTTTAGAGTAAGACAAAGTGGGAACTTTGATCGGTCCCATTCCGCCCCCACGAGCTGCAACCGATAGGTGCACGCCCGCACGCGATGGAATAGTTGAGATGCGAGAATGTTTCCGAAAGATTTCGTTTTGTTGCCGGAAGACCATCGACGCGAATTTCCCGCGACGCGCAGGGGAAGACGTCGAAATGTTTTCCGCGCGACTGGAATCGCTCGCGACGTCGATGACGTTCTACTTTTGTGACAGAGAAACAATACAGATCCTTACGTTAAGGATGTTTTACTAGAAGTTGCTGAATTGACTAACTACAAAGTGTCACTCTAATTCGCCTTTTTACATTTGACAACGTCGCAAATGACGATAAGTAGTAAACGAGCCGGCCTTGAACTTATTCAAGTGCCACGTTGCCAAATTTATTGTGGCCAATGCAAACTATTGTTATTCAGTCCATTCTATCTCGTGAAGCGAGTGTCCAAAAATAATTTCTATTACACCAATCGAAAGAGAAAGTATTTTATCATCAATGCACCAATTTCCACATAATTTTTAATATTAACAGTAAATATAAGACGCTTTGAAGTGCTGACTCCCATGAGGCACCATGTTAATCTCCGAAAAACTATGAATTTCGCGTTCGAAGGCTCGTACTCGAGTGCCTATTTTTCCACTTGTTCCGCCATCAATTTTTCTCACCAGTCGTTTTCACTGTTTTCTTGGGTTATACGTGGAAAAAAAGGTGTTAATACGACGCCTCCGTATTCAAGTAGAAGGTTTTTGTATGCATTTTCCTATCCCTCATTCTCCAGGTGTACCAGCTCTTACAGTTTTTAACAGATCGAAAACAAAGAAAAAAGAAGAAAGGGTTTTATTCCTCGCCCGAAAATGCAAAAAGACAAAAGACAAAAAGAGAAAAGGATTTTCGGGCAGAGCGAATCCTAGGGACTGGAGCGTGAGAGGCGAGGGAGGTGACTTACATAATAGACGAGTGTTGAGCTTCGGATTTCCACAGGACGCGACGGGGCGGAGAGCAGCTTCGGGGCGGTGGGTTTTCTCGGTCTTCTCGCAGGCAGAGTGTCTTCTTTGGTCTGCCACTCTCTCTACGGCCCTCAGGGGCTTCCCTCTGGACAACCCTTCCGGACAACACTGGCCTCTCTTCGGGTTTCCTCTTTCTATTTATATTCGTACTTTGTTTTGTGTTTTTCGCGCTTGTTGCTATAAGGCGTTTCGTTTATAGAAACATTTCTCACCTTGTTTTGTCAGCGCGTTTATAAAAGTTTGTACCGCTTCACCTCGGCCTGAGCCATGATCCGACTTATTGTTGATGGTTGTCGAAGTCTCCTAGTCGTGACAATATTTACGTAGGATTCAAACTCCTTCATATTCCCTCCTTCAACTTATAGAATGAATGAGTAAATTACTCAACTCTTCTCTCTCTCTCTCTCTTGATTTATTCTACGTATCGTATTAATAGCGATTAACCGTTGGATTGACGCGAATGATAATGCGTTTAGGGCCTCGCTAAATCGGGAGGAATTAATTCTAGTATCAATCTGCATACATTTCGTCGGCGCGGATATTTCTAATATTTTTCTTCGCATAATTGATCGTGTCAGAAGTTACCCCTTGGAGCGAACGAGGCGGAGGACTTCGTTCCTTATCCTCGGCATCCTGCCTCCTCTCCTCCCCGTTTACTCCACTTAATGTGACAATTAAGCGAGTGACATTTAAGTGATGAGTGACATTAGAGTTCAGTTACGTAACTATTATATTTAATCTCGAGTTAAAGTTCGTGCCGCCTAATGATTCGTTAACTAAAATTAGCGAGGAATCTGGTCGGGTGCATCCATTCTAATTTCTAATATACGCGCTTTTCTTCGACCTCATTTGGTGCCAAGATTACGTCCCCGGATCCGTCACGATATTTCGGCAGGGGAGGGGGTTTAATCGGTCGATTTCGGGGGCGATTAAACCCCGTGGAAAAATAATTCTTCGGCGTCTTTGAAGAACGCCGGGGGCGAAAACAGCATTGAAAAGGACACGTGGAAATGACAACACTGTTTTTGGCATAGCTGTTCAAACTGTTGAAAACGCAAATAACTCTAATTTAATTAGTGCTTAGAATAGTACTTTTGAAGGGTTAAATTTAAGTAAAACGTAGTAAAAGTAGTATAGTCAGTAGTGGTAACACTATTCTTGAAGCGTTCGTGAACATTACGTCTTTTATGCCCTCTTTATGCAAGCATATCTTCGAACCTAATCCTTGCAGTTCCATATAAAATCCTTTACCATAACTGGAAGATGAAGGGTTGTCGTATCGTTTATCCTCCATGGAGCTACAAGGATAAGTTGCGGAGTTATAGCGGCTTACACGGGAAAGTCACGCCCAAATTTAATATGCAATTGATTTCCATCGATCGTATATCGATTGTTGATACGCATCAACAACTGTGGGGTTATATTGGTTGATTTACTAATGAAATTCCCTTTCCCTTTAAAAGAAACCCTGGACCATAGAAGGGAGCCTAGGGGTGCGTTTTAAACGTTAGGTTTTCAAGGGGCTTTACTCAAGGAATGTAAGCCAGGTTTATTTATATTCGTTCTTGGGGATGCCCGAGGAGTTATTCGCGAAAAACTGATTAAAAACCTTGATTTTTTTCGATAAAAAACTGATATTTTCAGTCGCGAGTAACTCGAAAAGTATTAGTTTTATGAAAAAAAAATGTGTAGAACCTTTTTTTCTTTGAATTAGTTTTTGTATCGATCCCTGTAAATGAAATATAAAATATTCCCACCCCTAGAGATGGGGTGGCAACCACCCCCAAGGCAAAAGCGTACTTTGGTATGATATAGATTTTGTTTTTAATTTTTCTTTAATTTTTTTCATAACGGAAAGACGTGTTTTCTGAAAGTTCCTTTATTTGTTTCTCCAAAACCGAATACAACATAGATATAAAATTAACCAAAATAACTTAAAGCTATGATCATAAACCTTTACAAATACTGGTACATAATATATTAACTTAAAAGATGTCGAAAACAGTTGTATGTGTATTACAAGCCCTACGTATACTTTTTTGTGTAAAGACTAAACTTAAACCAAAAACAAAATCTTAACATACAATCCATGCAAAATAACATAAATAAAACGAACCTAAACTTAAACATTAAATTGGTAAAATATTTCCAGAAAAAGTTGGGGGCCAATTTTAGATGTTAATTGTGTTGAGGAGGATATTCTTTAGTTATTCGTTCCGACATTTCTGGAAATAGTTTTTGACGATATCGTCGATTTTGTCGTTCACAAAATTAACCTAAATTAAGATTAAAGCGAATTTAAATTAATTGTATGTTATGAACAGGAAATAAAAAACCGTTAAAAAGTAGCCAAAATTGTTGGAGAGTGCGGGAAAAGTAATTTTATGGAGCCGATTAAATGCAATGGAAAAGTAATTTTGATGTGTTACAACCGCTACGAAAAATGTAGAGGGGGTTGGAAACGGTAGCATTTCTTCTGTCGTGGTGAATAAATCTTTTTTTTAAGTTGGTTATTAGGTGTTAATTGTGAAGCAATGACGAGTAATAAAGTGATTTAATTGGAAGGAGTGATAATCAAGTTTTGTGTAATTAATATTTATCATTTAATTTGGTGTAGCGAGAAAATAAAATTTTCCATTAGTCTTCCGTACGATTCGACAAATTACCGTCTAAACCTCGTTAAAAACGTGACAAATCTGTTGACATAAATCTGGAAAAACACCGTGCGGGAAAAAAGGGGCGATAATCTCGCAGCTCATCCCTCTAATTAACTTTAAAGCCTTCACCCCTTTTTTTCTCTCCTCTCCTAAAGCGATAAAAAAGCGACACGCGATCCTCTCAAACGCGGCGGCGTCCGCGTACTTTTTTAAATCGGCGTTAAAACGCCAATTTATCTTGTTTCGGAAAAAAGCTCCCCCCCTTCCGGGCTACTTGTTGCGCGTCCTAAATGGCCGTTAAATCCCCAGGAATTCGCTTGTTAAACAACCCTTCACTTTTTAAAAGCGGCCGTGGAAAAATTCGCGGGCGAAAAGTGCCGGGCGCAGGGCCGTACAGGCCCAAAAAATATTTTATTGCGATAGAATGAATTTGGTTGAAATGTACTGCCTTTGCTTTTAACCTAGTTACGGGTTGACATTTATGGCGGATGCACTATTGCGCATTCACCAAAATAGCTTATATAATAAGGGTTGTTTTACACGGTAGTAATTCGGCATATGAAGCATAAGAGAGAACAATTGAGATGAAAATGGACTAAAATATACTCAATTCTACTTTATTAAAGGTTATTTAGAGTCAAAAGTGCTTTAAGATATGGTGGGTTTGGTTGTCTGGATTTGTACTTTCGTGTAATATTAAGCTATTTTTTTCAAATCTCTTATAGCATTTGGTAATTCGTCATACTATTTTTTATGGGTATTTCATTGAATACTGCTTGCTTAAAATGGAAGGTACAGTAAGTTTCTTATTAAAGTCTTAAGTGCTTGATCATATAAAGCGAGGGTATTACTGCTAGAGCTCAGTTGAGGTTTTTATTTATTTCATAAGACCTGAATTACTTTCCTTAATGATTGATACAAGTGTTGAATTTTTTGAAATCGTTTATCTAATCCATTTTTTGTATGAAGACGATTTTTACTTTGCCTATGGTAGTAAAATTCTATTTAAATGTCAAAGGATATTTTTTACTGCAAACACTATTTTTTTAATACTGGAATAATGGTTTATTTGAAACAAATTTTAAATCTTCCGTGAATTCCACGCCCCCTTCAATAGCAAAATGTCTGAATTGTAATTTTGGGTTATAATAAATTTTTTTAATTTGATTCAAATAATATTTATCCAAAAATATTATTTTATTTTTCATTTAAAGGTACTGACAACTCTGTAAATTATTATAGATTGATTGAAATTTCTATTAAACCTATAAGTGATATGAAAGGTCTCTTACAGGGTGTTCATTCAGCCCGCTGTTTTGTACTATGAAATATGCTTTGTTTTAAGCATCCCTAAAATTTTTTTTCCAAAAACTAATTTAAAATTTGTTTATATCTTTAATAATATTTTTTCTACAAAAGTGATGATACTGTCCTCAATTAGTAGCCTCTTATTTTTGCAGCATTTAATTCATGAAATATTTTATAGAACGTACTCATTTTTCACTACTCAAAACTTCAAATCTTCTCTAATTTATATTTCTTCTTCAATGTTACAGTCCTTACAATGTTGATTCTATTTTCTAATCTACGAGTATACTTTTTAAGTCCTTTTTTCGTATAATTTCTACCTTAGTGATGGCGCTCCGTAATTAGATTTTGAATTATGTTTTTTTGAGTACAATTTTGAATCTACCCACAAGTTTGCATTAAAATGTGAAAAAAAAAAGTGATAATGAAGCTCTGCTTAAGAAGTTAAGCTTCTTGTAAATTATTGAAAATCGATTTATTTTCGCAGGACTTAAGTCATGAGGTAGCTTATAGAGTTTTCTCATTTTTCATTACTTAAAACTTCAAATTTTCTGTATTTTCTATTTTTTTCTTCAATGTCAGAATTCTTGCAATTGCTTAAGTATAGTTTCTGTCTCTGTGTCAAATACTGTTTGTTCAAAAATAAATTTCATTACTATCGTTGATTCTAAGAGACCTGTGGAATTTACTGAATCATGGGTTAGAGCAGTAAGTGATGACACTCTTTGAATAATATTTTTTAAGTACAATTTGAAATCTGCCCACAAGTTTGCATTAAAAAATATTTTTTTCTATACTGAAATACCTCTGTAATAATATTTTTTCTACAAAAAGTGATGATAAAACTCTGCTTAAGAAGTGAAGCCTTTTGTAAATGACTGAAAATCGATTTATTTTTGCAGCACTTAAGTCATAGAGTTTATTCAACTTTCACTACTTAAAACTTCAAAATTTCTCTAATTTCTATTTTTCTTCAATGTTATAGTCCATGCAATTGCTTAAATATAATTCCTGCCTCTTGCTATGTGTCAAGTTGCATTAAAATATTTTTTCTTGTAATATTTTTTTGATAACATTTTTACTACTATAAATGATGATGATACTGTCCTCAAAAAGTGGCCTGTTGTACATGATTAAAGATCGATTTATTTTTGGATCAAAGCAGGATTTAAATCGTGAAGTATTTTATAGCATTTATGTTTTGATGAATGGTGCTTCAAATGCCCCCTAATTTCTACGTAATTTACGCTTATTTCTCCCTCTGTTTCAATGTAAAGTTGCATGGAATAATGTCTTGCTATGTTTCAAATGTTTCGAGCTTCAAATATTGCTTGTGCGAAAATCACTGATCCTAGGAGTCGAATTTATAAGTGATGATTCCCATCATAAATAGTGCAGTAAATAGTGCAGTAAAACTTTTCTGTCTTCAGTTGTATTTTTGGGGGGTTGGATTTAAAATATGCCCAAATGTTCGCCCAAGCATTTCTGGATATTTCAAAGCAAGACTTAAATCATGAAATATTTTTTAATGTCCTTTCAAAATTTTCTCCCTTTTTCAACGTTACGGTGCTCTAATTTACACCTGTACTTTTTTATTCCGCCCCTGGTTTTCATCCCTTAGGGATGGTTTTTTTTCCGTCACGATTACCTTGTTAGCGGTTTTTTAATTGAAATCGTGCGGCCGACACCCGATCGGCGGGACTCTTTTACGGCTTGATATTTTTATCCTTTTAATAGGAAACAAAGGAGGGTGGAGAGATTTTTTTTTAAAGCGACGGTATATCGAGGGTAAACAACGGGGCGATTTATGGGAGATCGTTCGGGATAATTCGGGTTTTATTAGCGAATGAATTTTCCCCAATTTCCATTGATTGATTGTGCGGCGACTTTTTGCCCTGCGAACTATCCCGCCACGGAATTAACTTTGACAAAAAGCTTATTTTCGGCATTCTACCTCGCTTACTATTAAATTTCATAGGAACTTAACATGTTACGTGGCTCCGGGTGTGCCGGGGCTCTGAATTTAAGATTCATAGAATTAAAGATGAGTAAATGTATTATTCACACGGCGTGCCTTGGAAAGAGCTAAGATAAATGAACGTATACAGAATAAACAAAGTGCCGTACAAACGCTTACTTGGGATATGTACGTGGTCGTATTGCAAGAAATTTAATATCGTACACTCTAAGTACGGGGTGGATCAATATAAGGGCTGAAGCCTCGATTTTTGGATTTATTAGAGTAATTTCTATTTATCGACAGCAACACAGCTGCAACTTACTTTAGAAGCTATTAGAGGAAATCGTCTTTACAAATTGATTAATTAGTAATTAATATTTTTTGGAGCTGTCATATGTGTCTTATAAAATAAGATAATGGAAAGATTTTCTTAAGTAAATTCCTCAACTCTGATTATTTTTTTTTAAATTGAAATATCGTTTTTAGTTTAATTCAATTTTTAATTTAAAAAATCAAAATTTAACTTAGTCTAATCGAAAAAACTTGAATTCATGTATTTCATTGTCCACAGACAACTATCTTAATAAATAAATGTATGCATAGGCATTTGGCATGCTTAAGGAGGGCAAAAGTTCTTGAAATACGAATTCATAAGAAGTCATATATTGTGCTTTAGGCTTAAATTAGTCAAAAAACGGCGATTTGAATCAAACTCGAGTATTTGCTTAGTAAAGGAAAGTTACTTTAAGCTTTAATGCCTAGCTGCGCGAGAGATAAATTTTCATACCGTCATATGTTCTGCTTTAGGCTTAAATTAGTCAAAAGGGCGATTTGAATATCGAGTATTTGCTTAGTAAAGAAAAGTTGCTTAGTCTTTAATGCCCAGTTGCGCTGGAAATGTATTTTGTTGCTGTCATATGTTCTGCCTTAGGCTCAAATTAGTCAAAAAGGGCGATTTGAATCGAATTCCAGTATTTACTTAGTGAAGAAAAGTTACTCAAACCTTTAATGCCTAGAAATATATCTTCATACGGTCATATGTTCTGCTTTAGGCTTAAATTATTCAAAAAAGGGGCGATTTGAATCAAACTCGAGTATTTGCTTAGTAAAGAAATGTTACTTAAATCGTCAATGCCTAGCTGCGCGGGAGTTATATTTTTATACCGTCATATGGTCTGCTTAAGGCTTAAATTAGTCAAAAGGGCGATTTGAATCTCGAGTATTTGCTTAGTAAAGAAAAGTTGCTTAGTCTTTAATGCCTGGTTGCGCTAGAAATGTATTTTCATACCGTCATATGTCCTGCCTTAGGCTTAAATTAGTCAAAAAGGGTGATTTGAATCGAACTCCAGTATTTGCTTAGTAAAGAAAAGTTACTTAAACCTTTAACGCCTAGCTGCGCTAGAAATGAATTTTCATAGTCATATGTTCTGCTTTAGGCTTAACTGAATCAAAACGGCGATTTGAATCGAACTCGAGTATTTGGTTAGTAAAGAAAAGTTACTTAAATTTTTGATGCCTAGCTGCGCTAGAAATATATTTAATGCCGTTTGATGCGCAGATGCTGAAGAGCGTTTCGTTCGAAGAACTTCTTAAACTTCCTTAAAGAACGCGATAATTTAAATAATTTCGAATTTCTCACGCTGTACAAGTCCCGAGCGCAGACGAAGCGGAACATTAATATTTTTCGCGCGATGATAAATGGAAGCCGGGGAAGAAATTATCTCGAAGATTCTTCGAAGGGTTTCGGTTACTTGGGAGATGTTCAGAATTTAATGAATATTACAGCGCCAAGTTTGCATCGTAAGGAATAGCGAGAGGGAGAGAAAGAGAGAGAGAGAGAGAGAGAGAGGAGGAGGAGGAGAGCAGTGCACGCGTCCCCCGGAGTTGTTGTTAATGATACGACCCCGGAGTTTAGTTTTACTAGTTCGAAAAAGAGTTCGATCGCGGCGAACTTCGGGAGTCTATCGATTGCGCCTATCGGGATGGATTTTTGAGGGGATCTCGTAGAGTCACAGCCAGAGATGATTGATTTAATTGGGAGTCGAAAATCGTGGATTTTCTACTTTTAATGAGAGATATTTAGAGACTATCAGGTCGTTATTGCATAACGGATTGACGGTCTGTTTTCATCGTTTTAACGGTGAAATTTCCATCGCTCCTCCCTTTCGCGAGTTTTACAGACTCCCGCGCGCATAAATCGTCTCGAGAAATTTCATGTTAGAAATCACTGCATAAATGTTAAAATTAATGGGACACGCTAGCAATTTACCTATAAGTTATGGGGCGAGGCAGAGGCAATTTCTTACTCTTAGTCGGGGGAAGTGAAATACGAAATTATCGTTATAAAAGGGTAGCAAATATGCAGGGGTGGCGGCATTCCCGGGATATTTCGTATTTTACGTTTTCGCCTCTAGATGGAACCATCTTCGCTCGAAGGGGCGGAATGAGCCACGTGCTAATACCAGCAAGAGAAAGTGTAAAGCCATGGAAAAATGTGTAAAACGCTTTGAGAATCTTTTGGATTATTTTAGACGGTTTTTGGGGGTAAATTTCAATTGTATATCCCACAAAAATTTCTTTGTTACAAGTGATTTCCATTTCGACCAATTTTAAAAGGACACATCGTTCTTAATACGTAAATGGTTCGTATATAAATTCAATAATTTCGTTAGACGGTTTTCTTCCTAAGACTTTATTTTATATCTTCAAATCTTATTTCCTATTTAAAACGGTAAGGGAATTTTCAAAAATAAAAAGGGATTATCCGTTTTCAACGAAAGTTGAGAGTTAAAACTTAAGTATTATTACGACGAGGGGAGCATTTTCAAGTCAAAAATGTTATTGTGAATGTAATTTACCTGTGGAGCTGCGAGATTTATCATCACCCTTACGAATTATGCATTCTGCTTCAATTTAGTAATTTTATATCGAAATTTAGGCTTCTATTTATTTTGAGCAAGCACCAAAAGGCACTATTAATCATTGGAAAATCGGATTATATTCTATTTTTTGTCTAATCAGAGGCGCCCAGGTTCCAGATATTTTTTCCTGATTTTGTGAGCTAACCTGGAGGTTATTTTGAAAATAATTTCACAACTAAAAGCTGGGCTCGATTCAGATGGGATTATTTTTGTGAAAAAGTAGCTGAATGGTTAAATCGACATGAAAGTTGCGTTTTTTTGTGCATTTTTTACTGTTTCCTCCAGGGTTCTGAAGAGGTGAATTTTGGAAATATTTTCTTAAAAAATTTCTGTTGCTCTACAAAACTGAAAATGGCCGGCACATGCTTCATATGTTCGAGGTAGATCGATTCTGGTTTGTCCTGCGACACGTGCTTAATTTACTATGTCAACTTTACAAGTGCATACTTTACTACAAGTGTTTTCTTAACAAAATTCCTCAAAATTTGCTAAACAAACGTCGCTCAATTATTTTTTAAATCTGAATTTACAATAAATATAGCGTGAAGATTTTTGAAACTTTCACGTTTACTGAAACTCTGACAAGCAGTTTTTTCTCAAAATTTATTGTCACTAATGCTGTACAAAAATGGTAAAAAAAATCCCTATTTCAATGTTTATGAAAGCTGCTAAGCAATAAATAGTGCAGTCATTGTTTCAACTGAAAGCTCCTAACAAGCTTTTGAAAATTACTTATATTTTTTGAATGCTTCAATTTGTACCACATCTTATAAGGTGTATAGAAAGCAAAAATGTTACTAGTGATAAAATTTGCATACGAAAATAATATCTCAACTGACGAGCTTTTGGAAATATATTTGTTTCATACATTTTTTTTTTTTGATTGGCTAGCAGTGTAGCATTACGTATTAGGTATATGGAGAGCAAAATTTGTATTAACAATATTGCCACTTTGTGACCCAATATGGTTTATATAGGGAGTAAAAATGTTACTAGTGATGTTGCCAATTTGTGACGAAATTTGTTGAGGGAAATTTTGAAATATTTGCATCTGACGAGCCTTTCGAAAAACATTTTTTTACCTGCATACAGTTTTTGAATTTTTGCTGTGATCTTCTAGTACTTGAATAGTTTAGCATTATATATGAATAAATGGAGCAATAAATGTTACTATTAATATTGCCACTGTAGGTGACGAAATTCGGGCTTTTATTCGTGTGAGAGGAATTTCGAAATTTCCTGAAGAGCCTTTTGTTGTATGCATACAGTTTTTGAATTCCATCTAATGTTGTACTATAACGCAGGAGATAAGTAGAGTGAAAAATCTTACTAATGATATTGGCACTTTCTATGAGGAAATTCAAAGTTAAACTCGTCTAAAAGGAATTTCAAAAATTTTCTGACGAGCCCTTGACAAACATTTTGGTGTATGTATACAGTTTTTGAATGCGACCTAATGTTGTATTATAACGCAGCAGACTAAGACAGTGAAAAATCCTATTAATTATTAAGACTATATGTGGCGAAATTCGAGGTTATATCCGCGTAGTAATTCTTTTTTGGGTGACAAATTCACAATTTTCCCATTTGACGAGCTTTTTTGGCGCCCATTTCCCTTGCACAGTTGAATCAAAAATTCTTCAAAATCTGCCTTAACATAGAAGCGTTTGTATTTACCGATACGGATGGGCTGTTTTAATCAATTTTTACCTGGGCATCGAAACGTGATCGTCCCCCTCTCTTCTTGCGTGGAAAGGTGCCTATTTTTCATATTTCCAACCCCTAGGATGTTGTGATTTTTGCTGAATTTTCCGAACGTTCGTCCGGCCTGGCGATATTATTTTTCAAGATGATCGCCTCCCCTCTTCCCCGATCTGCCCGAGCTGGCGGGGGAGGAAGGGGAGAACGAGAGAGAGATGGCGAGAGAGAGAGAGAGAGAGGGAGAACGTCATCATCCCCTAACCGAGCGGGGCCGCTTTAATCTCAGACAGCGTATTCTTCTAAGGGTAGCGTAATCATTGATTTCTTATGACGAGGCCACTCCCTTCAACCCCTCCTTAATTCCCCTGTCGCCCTCCTCGGGCCTCGCCTGGGTTTCAGTTCTTACGAACCTCCCCTACTCCGGCGGCGGCGGGCCGCCCCCCTCCCATGCGCTGCGATCTCCCTCCACCCCTTTGCGCCGTCGACGGCGAAAGAATGTAAGAGAGAGGTGAGCAGGAGGTAAGTTCCTGAGGGATGATGCCGGGCTTCGAGGTTATGTTCTCCTTCTTCTTCTTTGTATGTGTGTGTGTATATGTGTTTTTTCTCCTCTCCCCCTTGGTGAGGAGGGGTGGTCTTGACTGCGGCGACGGTGGTGGGGGTGGTAGCGGCGGGGGTGCGGGTGGGGGCGAGTTTTAGGGAGATACCTGGAAAAAAATCAATCAGTTCTAAGTGCACCAGAGAGAAAAATTAAATGGAGAGTGGGTCCATGTGTATTTCCCCTTCTTGCTACTACCTTAAAACTTGGGTGACCCATTTTGTGGATGTAATCCTATTGTTATTGGACAATTCGATTACGGCCAGATATTCCTTGTTTATAAAGCTACTATTGATTCTATAGGGTTTAACGTCTAGAGCGAGGCTAAATTACAAGGAATTATCAAGGACTTTCCGTGTTACAACTAAGGCAGTTAGATTTTTATCAAACGTTCCTCTATTGAAATGTATGCAGTATCCAGTTTTCTCTAATTCTCAACTATTTATTAGGGTGAATAGCGCCCTAGTGGCCCTAGTGGATAGTTTAGGAATCAAAAAGGAAACTTCTTTTATAGGACTTTCACCTGCTGTAATTTTTGAGCAATCCTGCAATTTTTGTAGAAGGAGCTATGAACATTACTACAGTTAAGATGAGTAATTGTAGGGAAATTTTGAATCCATTTATGAAATAATTTATGAGGCTTCACTAAGCTATGTGGTATAAAATGGCGTGACACGGTTTTGCCTAGGTGCATCCACCAAATTTTCGAATATGTACGTGCCTGGCCAGTTTGGTGCCAGTGGTGGTCATTAGATTATTTTTTGTTTTGAGATTGCCTATTTAATTTCTCGGTTTGTAGAAATTGCCTAAAATGTTGGTTTCTTGGACTAAAGCCACGTAATTTTTCCTGGATAAACTTCATTTAATTGGACCTTTAGAAAGAGAATTTTAATGGGTTTCAGCTTCAAATAATCCAGATTGATGAGTAAGGTGCTTAGTAAAAGTTTGATTTCTAGGACTTTGATTGGATAGATAGTTAATACTACAGTGAATTTCTAGAGAATTGTATGCCATATCGATCAGGATTTTGAAAAAAAGATTGTTTTTTGGAAAATCTACCGAATTTGTTTCAAGACATTTGGAGAGGAGAATATGATTAATAGATTTTTGAAGAATTTACTAGATTTCATTAAATGTGTCGGAAATTTCCTGACATTGATTAAAAGCCATGCAAGTATACTGTTTTATGCTGTTTGAAGTCCCTCCAACTACAGGAGAAGTTAAAAAGTGTAAAATGCCAGAATAAAAAGACTCCGTCAATTGCTTATTTGGCATATTTTGTGTGATTTCTAAAGTATTTTCAAATTTCTCTTTTAACCTGCATAAAATATAAATGGCTTTTGCATATGATTAAATGGCTTTTCAAAATTATTGGGTGAAACCCCTGGCTATGCCCAATTTTCCTAATATATCCCTTGGCGATGATCAGGATTAGAGTGATCAGGATTAGCATTAACGGCAGTTTTTTCTGACGACGCTTTTATGGTCGAAAATGACTTAAATACTACAATTTCCTCGCTTGTAAAAAGCATTTATGTTATGAAATAACCTGATTTAGGATTCAAAAGTGCAAAATTGCTCTATAAACAGCTAATTCCTGTTCACAAGAGAAGTAGTTGCAAACAGGAATTCGTTTGATCATTCGCTTGAAGGTGTGTTATTTTTAAAAAAGGCAACTAAACGAAGATTCGTGGATAAGTTCGTATTTAAATGGCCTGAAGAAATTTGCATGGAAAAACCGTTTTCGATACAACATGCTACCTGAAGTGACAATGGGATTCATCACGCGTATTGTATTCAAATTCTCGCCCTTACTTACCTCTGCCGGGATGCGCTCGTTCTTTTTTCCCCTCGTCGGCTTCGGTTCGAGATACTTTTTTCCCGCCGGTACATCAGGTGTAGCGTGTCCTTTTTGTACGTCGATGACGGCGTATATTGTGACAGTTGAAGTGCTACCTATTTCACTTGTCACCTGTCACACTTGTCAGCCGAATTAATGTTTCTTTGTGCGAGGCGGATCCGTTTCCATCTTTTTGTTTCCATCGGTTTTTGCGCGACGACGGTGGATAAAAGTCGGTTATCGGACGCTGGAAATGAAAAGGGGGGTTTTGTTAAGTTTTACAAAAGACACGAGCGGAATCGGTCGGATTTAGAGGCTAAATCTGACGTTTTTCCCCCCCTTCGCGGACCCACGTCTAATACAATCGTCGTCTGGACGGTTTAGATCTTCCGTAAATTTCTATTGTTCGATTAATAAGTAATGGTATCGTCTGATGCACGGTCATCGTTCGTTTGCGGTTTGACATCCACCTTTTATTTTTAAAATGAAAATTACACATATTTACAGCGATAACGTACGTATATTACGTATTTATTTACATGGGTGATTACTTCGCTTCTTTAAGCAGATTAGGGCCCTCAGATTTAGATTAGGATGATTAGGAAATTTAAAATACCAGCAATTTACGTAATAATTGCGTTATAGTGTATAAATTGTATAAAGAACGAATTAAATACGTTTGGATTGTCGTAAACCTCATATGTTAACTGGGTAGACATTGCAAGTCCCTATACCATCATTTTATAATATTTTGCCTTAAACTTCCTTATACATTGGAAGTATACTTCTTACAGCATCAATTTAAGGTATACGACCATCACTTTATAATATTTATCATTAAACTTCCTTATGTATTGGAAGTATATTTCTTACAGAATCAATTTAAGGTATGCGACCATCACTTTATAATATTTTGTCTTAAACGCCCTTATGCATTTGAAGTATACTCTTTACAGAATCAATTTAATTGCTCTTTTAATTGCTTTTTCACAGCGGGAGAGAAGGATCATTTGATTCGCTGAATTGACCGGTTGTTGTTTTTTTTTTAGTTTTTCAATTTTGAGAGGATAGGTATAAAACAATACAATAAAATCGCCTCAAATGATCTTTTCATGAGTAACAAGTCCACTGTTATCTCAATACTCTAAAGTTAATAATCAAAATTGCATTTATTGGGCTCAAGAGGATCCTCGTTAAATTTACTGGCGACCTTTACAATGCCTCGAAGTAAACTGCATGGACTGCAATTTCCTTGACTGGAATAATGGAACTTTGTTTCCAGTTTTTAAGCAGGTAATTGCGATGATTGTTACTGGGGATGTTCATTTTTTCATACGTGCGTAATCACGAAATTTCATCAACGGGCTGATTTAAAAAGAAAAAGGCATCAAAAACGGTCTAAATTTAAATATTATTATTATTAATGTTGGATACAAAGCTACCCATTAGTTACGTAAGTTTAATCAATCGTGGTTATGCAAGTATGAATGTGTTTTGGTGATATTCAAATCAGGATTTTTCTCTGTATCATATCGTGACCAAGACTCATGGTACGAATTTGAAGAGACCATAAGAGGTCAGCTGGAAGGAATAGAAGCCATTCAGACATAATATATTGTGACGATTTAGCTCGTAGCTTCAAAAAAGTGTTTCAAGCAATAATCCTGCAACGTTTCTTTGCAACTCCGAAGCTTATCATTTGTTGCGAGTGCTTTTGCTTCTGCGTTTTACACACTCGAGCAATAGAACGTGTGAAAATTAACTTACCGGTACTTTCGGTATATTTCGTAGCGGTCGTGGGTTTGGTTTCTTCGGTTAATTTCGGTGGGGTTCGTGTCCAAAGTTGAGCCCGATGCGGAAGGTGGTCAAGCTGGACATTATCCCGTTGAAGGCGTCCGCCTAGAGTGAAACGAGAAAGTAGTTAAGTGGAAGTAAGGAAATGGTTATCGGAAGAGTGTTATTTTTGCAAATAAATGAGTTTTCCAGTTCCAGAAAACTGTCTGGAGCTTTTCTTCACTTCAAATAATTATCACCCTGTATATGAAAAATACAGTAAAGTTTTATGTGCAGTTTTGCCCGATAGATCAAGAACGCCCTGTGTAGATAATCGGAAGAAAAATTACTCCTTTGAATAATGTAATTGCTGTTACGAGTTTAGTTGAAAAAACGGGAGCATTGCCAAATGTAGAAAGAGAAGACATGGGTCAAGGTAGAGTTACACTTTGTAGCTCGTCAATTCGGCAGCTTCCTGTAAAAATCCGCGGAGGAGAAGAACATCCTGGCTTAGGAACTTGCGAAAATGGTCGAATGTCACGTCATCTGCCTTATTTAAGGGCACAGCTTCCAAAATCGAAATAGTAATGATGATAGCCAACCTTCTACATGGAGATTTCATATAGAAGATGGAGAAAATGGCTGATGTATCGGAGTTATCAAGATAAAAGACACTTAAAATAACTATCACCCAATATATGAAAAATACAGAGAATGTGCAGTTTTTGGCCGATAGATTACAGGAACACCCTGTATAAGCGATTGGGAGAAGAATTGCTCCTTTGAATAACATAATTTTTGGGGGACGATTTTAATTGGAAAAATAAGAAAATACACGCTAGAATATTACAATATACTGAGAGTATTTAAAAGTACCTCCCTTCCGAGCCCTTCATGTCCTGAATTAATTATTCGTAAGATATAAAACACTACTGCTTTGTCATAGCGAGGGCGACCGTTTTCAGTTTTTGTTTCTTTAAATTATATACGTATATACTTGTGTGTATGTATAAATTCGAAGGCAAAACGTCGTCGTCGTCGTCGTCGTTGTATAGAAGAGCTAATTAGTTTTCCCTTCTGGCAGAAAAGCCGGCAGACGAGAGAGAAAGAGAGAGAGAGAGAGAGGGCGAAATGGAGGAAGCGTCGTATTACACAAACACAGAAACTATAAAACATTTTCCCAATTTTCCTTCATTTAATTCGAGCCAGGCAGACTCGGAGGCAATTATACAGCCATAAAATCCTCCTTAAACTTAAACATAACTAAAATCTGAAATCTACATTGAGAAATTCAAATGAGAATTACTTTCCCTACATTAAATAGTACGCCATTTTGGCTCAAAAATCACACAAATATCACCCTTAAACTAATAACATTGAAGGGCGAGTATCTTAAATAAAATATCTAAGGCATATACTTAAAGGATGAGGGTTCAGTTTTCTAGAGAGGGATATTCGTAAGCCGCTTTCAAGCCAAACTAAGCCTTGTTCGGCCCCAAGGTAAGGGTCGCTCTTCGCTGTTTGCCCCTCGCATAAAGAGGGTGATTTTAAACCTGGGGTTGGTTAGAAGTTAGGAATGAGGGTGCAAACTTCAGGAGATAAATAAGGAAGGTTTTGTTTGAAGAAAAGAAAAACAACACCGAATGGATAATGAGGGAAGCGAGCACGTTCTCCACCCTCTCTCTCTCTCTCTCTCTTGCTTTCGACGTCTTTCCCCCATCTCTTTCTCTCTCTCACACTCCTGCAACGCCTAGACACACGGGAATTTCCTAACGTGGAAATTTAAATTTAACGAAAAGGGGATTCGTTCCCTCTCCTCCCGCCGCCCCTAGCGGCCCACCCTCTCTATCTCGTTCCACTGTTTGAGTTAGGAATTAGCAGGGAATTTTTAAACGTTGAATAAATGATATGGAAACCAGGGATTATTTCAAATTCGATGCTCGGTAGGATTATAGCGACTACAATCTTGTTGTATTTCATTACATTACAGCTTCTTAATTCGAATTTACCTGCGTTTTGTCGATTTATAACGTGGAAATGTGAGGGTAGGTACATTTTATCGTTTGATGCGGTATTACTATTATTTCCCATTCACTTTTCGAATAACAGGACACTAAAATCATCCATTTTTAAGAATATTTCATTGCTCTATAACTTTACTGAAATCATATACCTACTCCACACAAAGCAGGTAGTAGTTCCACTTGTATATTCCATTAGTGATATTATTCCATAACTATTCCTTTTTATTGTCCTGTGATTATTGATTCACTTACTAATTCTAATCTAACTTCACGGTACATCTCATGTGGTTTAAGAATTCTATTAAAGATTCAATGAATATCAAAAATTAAACAGATTTGTATTGGCTTCTTGTTATCTACATTAATTATTTGCATTAAACTGTCGATGATTCATAATTCTTGTTACAAAATGATGGAATTTTTATTTATTAATGATGTAGTTACGATAATGACCAAACGCGATTCACAAAATTATGATTCCAGATCTTTCCTACAATTTTATCAATTTTTTATTTGCACAAATTATTAAACGTCCAATTATACGGTGAATTCCATCTTTAAATTTATTAATCTTGCGGTCCACTGTAGTACCTTGTGTTATGAAATCATGAGGCATTTATTTATTTAACGAGTGTATAGTTACAATAATTTCTCATCATCATTAAAAGATTCTCTAAATCTCGACAATTCTTGATTCTTCGTACAATCTGATCAGATCTTCATCATCCCCTATTGGTGTGTCGTCTATTGAAACATTTCGCACCTCGGTAGTCAGCTCGTCTATAAATGTATACATGGTGGAAATCTCTCGGTCGTGACAATATCGATTGCTTCTTTGGATTCAAGAAACGTGGTGGACGATCGATCATTTCTGATTCTTCTTACAGTTTGTAATTTTGTTGTGTGGCAGCTTCACGTGAGTCACGGTTGATAATTGAAGATTCGGTGATTCATTACTTTACTGAATGGCTGCGATAGGTGCATTGATAGTTCAGAACTGAGTCAAGTGACAGATTCACTCTTTTAAATTTATGATGGCTTAGTAGCAAACTGTTGTAACTTTGATCCTGTGAACAAGTATCTCTATAACTTATAACTCTATAAGAAAATTGTAATAAATTTAATGAATTTGCACGACTCCTATAACGTTATTAATTATTTTATTACGTTAATGGTATGAGGAGAGTGATTCAAAGCTTGACATGCGCAATGGAAATATTGTTTGTAATTTACCTCTCGAGACTTCAAAAACAAGATTTACTATTCTTCCTTTGGGCGCATATTTAATTTGTAACATTCTGGGTCTCGAACTGGTTTTTACTTAACCCTTCCTGCGATTATCCCAAAAATATCCCGTGGACCGGTTTTCGTGAAAGTTTCAAACTGGTTGCATTCATTACGTTCCTTTCAAACGTCCATCCAGGAGGAATTTCCTGAAAAGAATCGATGGAAGCGGGGTTGAAATAAACAGTTTCGAAACGAGTTATTCCTGTTATTTAATAGATAAATGGTTTAGTTATGTACCCTTAGAAGTGTTTTAATTTGGGTCAGTTAAAGGTGGACGTGACACGGGAAACGTTTTGAAACGGCAAAAATACCTGGACTTTCACGGGAAGTACTTTTGCTAATAATGAACATCCCCGTCTGTCGCGGGAGGGTTTTAACAGTTAGCTGGAATAAGTGATAACTCGGTGAAGGGATGGGCAATAGGAAATTAACACTTTTCTTTAACACTTTTCACCCAAGTACGTTTGAAAATTGTATATTTTCTGTACTTACGAATAAGGGCCGTTTCCGCTCATCGCGACTCACAAAAAGATCCGAGTAGGAGTGAAAGGGCGGAGCGAGACGTCAAAAACTTTATGCGGGTTTACATAACGGTTTACACGAGATGATTCGCCGGCGAACGTCGGAGCTCGTTATTTTCTTATCTTTTAATTTCCGTTTTAATATTAGCAAAGTTCGCTTCGACTTAAACTTCGCCTGAAAACTAATTAAAATTTGAGTATCGTGAGCTCCTAAGTTTTACGCGAGTTTTACTTATTCATATCCTAAATGATGGATGTTGTTGAACCTCCCCCCGCACGGCTGTAACGCCTTATCTGGAGAATTTTCAATTTCGGATTCGTTATTAGACGGGAGGGGAGAGGGGGGATGGAGTCGTAAAAGGGTAAGAAGTTTACGACTTTGATGTCTATTTTTGCGCGCCCCGAGAGTTTAATTACACTTTGTGGAATCGGCGGTTGCGTAACTGTCTTTTACAGTGTGTTGAAGTTATTTCTACAATGGAGCCGATAGGTGGTAGGCGTACGTATATTTTGAACTTTGATGTTTCAGGTGCGACAATGAATTTCACGGCGGAAAACAATTGGGTTCATTGCCGATATTTCGCACATGTGATATAAATTTTGGGTCCAAGTTTTGGTAAAAAATAGGCTAATTTTGTCATCTGAAAAATTCAAAAACGGAACATATTTCCATGAAACTTCAATAACTTTGAGCGATTTTTTTAAATTTTTGTGCGTGCTGTTACATTTTACGGCTGTTTGTTATGGAGGGGAATCTGTACCTTGGAACGAATAACTATGGCTCCTATGGCCAAATAAAGTGCTATAGTTATGGTATCATCGCTATTGTTTTACGAGACAATATTTTGACTCCTCTTTGTGTGCTTTTAATAACCATCATAAAATTCTTAATCTACGAAATTTTCGCCATTAAAGAGCTTCAGACGGTGAAATTAATGTTTCTGATATAATTGAGAATGCATGTGGGAGTTGCAGGCTTTTCGCTGTTATTTGAATTATTTTGGAAAAAGGAAAGTTTTCCAACTAATAATGGATAAGAAACAAGGGTGAAAATCATCCAAAAATGCTATGCGAGTTCTTTGCTCGAATGTCTTGAGAAAATTAATACAAACAGCTTTTCATCTCGTGGTTTACGAAATTTTGCGTGCGTCATTGTTTTTCCCTCAACAATTTTACCGAAAATTGGTCTTCTTTTGGGTTTTTTTTTGATTTTGTGGAAAAACTGTGCACCGTATAGAAAAATGTTACAAAGACGATTCGTGCGATATAATATGGTGAGCTAAGTAAGTTAAAATCGCTCCATAAACAAAAAAGTTATTACAGAACGAAAAGGAAAATAAGCAATTTTCGAAATAACCATCGACAGTTTACCAAAATTTCCAAAATTGTGATTCTTTTGCTTTGTCTAAAAATTCTAATTATTTATCGCATTTTTATGCGGTCCTACAGTAGATTAGTCAACGATTAATACTTTTGGAAGTTTGCAAACTCTTCGTGAAGTTTTCTAGTATCACATACTTACAAAAAAAGGGGAATTTTTCACTATTTATTTACAAAAAATAGTTGCCACGCTCCTAACTATTCTCTGCACAACTTTTCGTGTCTGAAGCTTTGTCAAGTGCTTATTTAAAAAAAAATCCTTGAATTTTGAAGTTCTGAAAGGCAAAATGGCGTTTGTTGCGATTTTGAAATTTCAAAGGAGAAGCGAAGGTAGGGCAAGTTAAAAATTGGTGTAAAAATGACAGCTTCTTGACAAAAACTAATTATTTCCCTAGGCAACAGATTTTCATAAGAAAACACTGCATTTTCGTAAGGCACAATCTTAGAATTTTAATATTTTCCTGTCAATTACACAATTGCTCATGGAAATACTACCATTTTCCCCATCTTATGACTTTCCTACGGCCTATTTCTTCTTTGTGTAACTCAAATCGGCTGCCGCCGGTAATGGAAAACTCCTACAGAGTAAAACTCTCCTTTCTGCGCCACCCGTATAATTACTTCTTGAGTTTGAATACGCGAAATGTGCGAATTCGAAAGTTCGGCGATATTTCAGTCACAGATGCATTTGACAGTGGTAAAATTTAACAGGAGAGACGACGAGGAGAACTCCTTTAAGAAACAAACGGCGGGAGACGGTTCGTCCCCCATTTTATAGTCCGGTTCGTGGCCGGAATCGTCCTGATGTAAACATCGATCGATTCGACTGAGTAAATCTCGATACTTACGGAGTGAATTTTAAGTGGGTTTTGGAGGCCTACGATGACAGTTATTTTTTGTTTTGAATTGCGGTCTTTTTGATGTAAGAAAATATTATAAGACTTGTACCAAATTTGAGATATGACGTTACCTACTATTTTTTTAAATGGCAATACTAATTTTTTTATGACTATTCTTAAAGGGTATGTCAAGTTGGAAATGCGTATCAAATATCAAATTTTGATTTCTTGTCGTTTGAAAGGTATTTAACAAACATCAACTAATTCGGAAAATGAAGAAAATTGAAGCGAAAATTGATCAGATTTTTTAATTTTCGAATTGACTGATGTTTGTTAAATATCTCTTAAACGACAAGGAATAAAGAATTGATATTTGATCCGCATGTGTAGCTCGATATACCCTTTAAGAATGTTAATAAAAAAATTGGTATTGCCATTTAATAAAATTGTCGATGACGTCATATCTCAAATTTCGTACACGCCGTATAGTATTTTCCTACATAAAAAAGAGCGCAATTCCAAATAATAATCGACCTGTCCGAGCATATTTCCAACAAATAAACTGTCTTTGATTTATTGGATTTATTCCAAGTTAGAGACTCGCACTGTATAGCAAAAAATTAAAATTTGTCAGCGAAAATTTATTTTGTTAGAATAGTCAAATTTACATTTCACACAAAAATCAATTTTCTAATGTTCATGTACCCATTTTTGAGTTGCGTGTAAAATTGAATTAAACTCTGAGCTCAAATGGCGTTAAAATGATAAATGGAAAAAATCGGTGCTGTTATTAAAATCCTACGGTATCGTCGTATTTGACCTTCAATGATTGGAGTATTAATCACATATTTATTTTAAACCACGCCTTCTTTTAGTACTAATTTACTATTTATCCATAATTGTATTAAAAATTCAATTTACTCAATGTGAATGAAACGAAAATATTCCACTATTTTACCTCTCGATAATTTCATTTAAAATACACGGCGATTTTCGCCTTTTCTTGCCTGTTATCGCCTATGATTCAAGCCCGAGCACGTTTTTGTGCGATTTTTTTCTATTGTTTTCGGGTAAACAACGTCGAATTCCTTTGCTCGCTACGAATTTTCTCGTATTTGTTAAGTGGAGAAGTGAGAGAACGGTCGTTTCAATTAGCGGAGGTGTCTTAATAATAATTTCCTTAAAATTCACTAATTTTTTCGAAAAATAAGTGCCCTCAGTGTACGGAAAACGTCGGTCCTTTGTATATCCTTTTATTTACGCGATTGTAATGGCCATAACTGTTTGATTAATTTAGTCCCCTTATAGTATTTTTAAGGTTCTTTGTTCAACATTAATTCAGTAATTTTTAATTAATCTAATAATTAAGCAACTCATCTCTTCAGGCCATTTCTTCTAATTTTATTTTTGAATTTCTTTAGTTTCTTGTGATTAATTCTTGTTATCGTTTCAGGTAGTGCGTGGTGAACATTTCGGTGACAGTGACGTGCATCTAGACAGAGGCGTAGTAGCAGAGGGTTTCATGCCGATATGCCATTGTCCAACGGTGAGTTTTTTAAATTTATTTCATCAATCTTTTAAACACATTTATCATGTTAACAACTGTTTACGATAAAAATATTTTTAAGGTGAGTATTCTTGGGGATGGTGGCATAGAACTTCACATAAGGGCAGTACGACGGATGTACCTGTTGATAAGGTTAGTTTCCTTTAAAATGTGTTATTTTAAATTATTGCGATTTATTATTCCTAATACACATTTTCAATATTTTTAGGTGTCTTCAATGCGATAGTAGCGATATCTTCGTAGAAGTGCAGAAAGGTGAAAGGAGGTGTAATGGCGAGCAATTTCGAGAGGAAAAATCAACAGTCTTCTAATGGTGAGTAGTTTTTAAATTGCTATCGAACTTTTATTTTCCTTTATCTCATTATTAAGGCTCGGGAAATGTGCAAAATGTATATTTAACAGATTTAGGCAATTTAGCACATGCATTTAATATTGTTGCACATTTAAGTTTCTTTTTTCCATAAAATGTACTTTTATGTAAACTAAAATTCACTTACTGTGAGATCCGAAGTGAGAAATTTCTAAGAGACTTTTGGCATTTGTACGGAACAGATGCCGTTTAAAAAGCAGTTGCATTTGGATTATAGTCCAGTGTTTGATGGTAAAAATAAGTTAGTATCTTGAAATTCTTTCAGGTAACAAAAATTTTCATTGAAATACGAGATTAAGTCCATAGTTAGGGGTGATAACTACCCCTTTTAACAAAAATTTCAAAAAGCAGAGAAGTATGGTTTTCCTTAGACTAAAATCTTGTTTGAAGGAAGGAAACAAATATCCCTTCGTGTTTCGAAATGAATTTTATAGTGTTTCTCAACGTTTCAACCCCTTAATACTGAATTTAAAAAAGTTTTTAACATTTTAATATATTTTAGTAGTACATATACAGTTAATAGTAAGTCCCAGTCGACATGTTTTCTATAAGGTACATTTATTGTATTCTAAAACATATTGTGAACGGTGTAGCAATTTTTGAGGGAGATTTAACGTCAAATCTTTGACCATCTCAATTTGGAAACTTTTCAACTACAGTAGAGATAAAAAATTTCTGGAATAAACAGACAAATGGGAAGAAGGGAACTCATACACCATGTAAATTCAAATCATTCAAGGAATTGACAGCACCAGACACTTTTGGTCCATCGTCTCAAAATTTGGTCTATTTTTGAGTCGATCGTCTCGATTTATTTCTAGATTATTGAATCGTTGTTCATCCACTGTCGCTTATGTCTCGATAGTCTCAGGGCGTGAGATTATTTCCGGAAAGGTTTGGTGGAAGCGCCGTTTTCGGCGAAGCATCGAAGGTAATGAAGTTTAAGAAATTACACTTCGTTTTAGTGGGAGGGGGCGCGAGCGTTCGGCAGGAGAACTTTGGTCAATTAGAGCTCCGACTGCTGCGCGTCTTCCATTAGAAAACCTCTCAAGCGTTCCCGGGGCGCTCGCGCCGCCCCCCGTTATTTACAACGGCTCCAATTGTCAATACATTCAAAGCACGCTTTTACAAATTGTTTAATTAAATCAAGGAGGCCTGGCGCTCCTCCGCTACTGTGTCTTCTGACTCCGGAGCAGCCGCCTCGTGTCTTCAAATTAAATTTAAGACTTGTCTACGAACGTTCAAACTACGAATTTGATGGCGTTCTCTTCTGCCTCTGTGTTCTGTTACTTCGGGGTCGGGGGGGTGGTAGTAGGGGGAGGGCGGCGTCGCCCGTCTCCCGCCGTACTTTCATCAATTCAATTGCGTTACTCCCCCGAGGGTCGGGCAGAGGAAGAAAGGCCCTCTAGCCAAGTTTGTAGAGTATTTTTTGGCGGATAAGATTTAATGGCAGACGGAGCAAAAAACTCTGTTTGAAATGGGTCAGAGGTGATGAAAACGCAGAATGTAGACAAATCTGAGCTTTTGCGGTTTTTTGAATGATAAAAATTTAAGAAAATATGTAATTTTTTAGGTTTTTTCGCCATAGCGTGGAAATTATCGACGGAAATGCAATGCGTTGCACAGACGATATGTAGAGAATTAAATGGCCTTCAAAATGTTAAGTTATTGGGCCAAAGTTGTCCCCTTGAGTAAAAAATCCTTTTTTGTTATCGATCGCAAGGAGGGAGGAGAAAATGCGTGGAAATATTAATCACTCCCGGATGCCGGCGTGGCCCCTTTAAGAACAACAACCCGCCCTGCAGTACGTATATATTGTATTCCCATATTCCTTTATAAATTATGCCCGGAATAGAAGCGCAGAAAGACGAGAACTTAACGAATAGATCCAAATTCTACCTCCCTTATATTCTAACTAAATAAATGAGTTTGGCTTTGATGAATAAGGCGCAAGGAAAGTGCTTTGTTTCAAAGATTAATTTAGTAATGTATCCATTCGTCTTTGTTTTCGTCAAGTCCTTTCAAAGTACAAGCAAAAGCCCGATTTCGTCCTCAGGATCCAATTTAACACCTTATTCATCGCTTTTGTAGTCGAAGAGGGATATTTTTTACCGAAGCCGTTTACTTATTGTCGTTACGCTTTGAATATTCGTCGACTCGCATGATTACTTTGCGGTGAAAATACAAACCCTGGGAGAGAGAGAGAGAGAGAGAGAGAGGGAAGTTTTGTTGTCTTACGCCTTCACATATACACGTGTCAATAATTCATTTGTAACGTACATTTTACGTGTAAGCGTACACCCCCTGTATGGGCGCGCTCGAAAATTACAAGAATTAAAATCGATTTCACACTCATTTTTCCGTGTTATTTTCTATTAGAATTTTTGCTTGTATCACTCGTGTGGTGCAAACGGTGTGTGTGTATGTGAAACGGTCGCCGCCGCCCCTCCCCCTGCGCCCTTTCACCCTAATTCATTCGGGCAAGGCGATATTCCATTCCGGGCACGTTATTTTGTAAGCACAACCTTTGTCAGCAAGAGAAATACAAAATGGAGACTTAATGCCTAATGGGATAAACCCTTCCTATTTTGTTTCTTAAATATCTATAGACCGGGAGGTGGCGTGGGGGCCCTTAAAAATCCCGGGGTCGTCAGCAAACCTAATAAGGTCCGGATATTTTGTGTAATGTGGTGGGGGGTAAACGCTGCGGTTTTTGTTGATGGAATGTATCGAATAGTGTATTTTGTAAAATGTTAGCAAGGGTAAATCTGAGCAACGAACTTAAAGGTCCTAATGACTTAATGATTCCTATTTCACTTCTATCATATTGAATACCATAATCGTTACCTTAACTTGTCTTTCCTGAAGCGCCCTTTGGCCTTCGTGAATTTTCAAGCTTTTTCAGTTTCTTCCAAAACCATTTCATACATTCTTACAAGTGTCAAAATCTAAACTAGAATTTTCAATGACTATAATTTTTATTTGGAGCATTTTCTTCTAGGCGCGTCCTGAAGGACACTTTATTTAAGAGCATTTTGAGTTTTTCTACATTTTCTTACATACAACATTCGCAGGATTATTTTCTAAAATCGCCCTAAAGGACGTTTTACTCTTCAGAATTTCCTTAAAGGTAAGGGATCCTTTACTAATGTATTTCAAAATATCCAGCATTGTGGAAAATCCCTGTTGTGGCTTCTAAATTCCAAAATACCGTAAAGAAAAGAGAAGAATTGTCGATCCCTAATTGCGCCCCCGTTAGCAACGTTAAATCGATCCCTCCCGTTAATTCTTCCCCGAAATCTCGTAAAAATCCCTCCCTCGCAACGTCCGCAAAATAACTATCCCGCAGGATGAACCCCGCAGACGTCTAAATAATGTAACGTAATCTACTCCGCTTAAAATTCACTTAACTTTAAAAGTGTTGCCTATTTTTCACGGTAAAAAACGACCGGCGAAGTTAACAAGCTACTCAACAGGACGCAGTATTTTTCACACCCCCTGGATACGAGCGGGGGTGACCAGGGCAGGGAGAATTGTCCGGGAAATCGGGGAGGAGAGCATGGGATGGTGGAGAATAAATATGTTGAGCATAGTAGTTCTTCTAGTTAGAATTGGTCAAGTTGAAAGAAAAGCAGTAAAATTGCTCATTTGTTTTTGTAGCATTATTTGTATTGTGTATGATGTCGATATCATTACAATTATTAATTTCGTCCACGTCGAAAGATCTCCAAAAAGTCATTTTAAAATAATAATTGCACTTGCATACACACACCACTGAACTCTAGTGACGACTGAAAATGAACACATGCTCGGCGCTCAAATTAAATGGCTGTAGTGGATTAGTCTATTTCCCGATACTAATAGGCATGTCATATATAGAGACTAATAACAATTGTTCGCACCAAATATACGGGTGAAGGTTCAACTGTAGGTTACATGAATACTCTGCTTTTGTATAGGGCTAAAAATCGGTTAATTTTTTTGGTTTTTTAACTGGACCAGCGTCATTTGACCTTCATTGTCGAAATATTTAATGTACTGTCTTAACAAACCCGAAATTCTTAACATTTCTGTAACTGAATATTTGGATATCGTTTTTAATTTATCTCACATATTTGTTTACCGAGTCAATGAATTATTCCTGAGGGTTCTTAGTAGTTCGAATGGATCAAAACGTATTCTAGAACGTTCATGAATCCCATAACATTTCAGGGTAAATTTAAAGTTTTTCGTCGCCCCGGTCTCCCCCACGGCCCCGTCGTTTTTCTAACGAGCGGGTAATTTTTCACTTCGAACGTGTAACCGCTAGAAAATTACCACTTAGGACCACTTTTATCAAATCCCGCCAGAGTTTTCCCGACTTTTTAGGCGAATTCCGCCCCTTCGGCGGTTTTCTATTAAGGGTCGTTTTGTCCACGGGGACGGGAAGAATAATTTATCTGAAATATGTTAAGAGGGGTTAGCCGGAGTTGTTGTTTTTGTTGCTGTTTTTCCTTCCAGGGGAGGGCGGTGCGATATTTTTCGGATTTTGTTCCCGTTTTACGGTCGCAACTTTCGCAGATAATGGAATCCGGGCGAGTGCCGCCGGAAATATTTACGGAGCCGGAGCCGTCGGTTAAGACGCGAACTTGGGGAAACAGCTCGGGAAATTTTCGGAAAATTTCTGCCACCCTCTCCAACTTTTTTTGAATTTTCTAGTTTAATACTTTTAGTAGTCTTTATGAAAAATTTTTTTTAAACCTGTGCACGTACGTACGCAGACGCGGATCCCCGAACGCCGTGTTAATGTATTTATATTTTCAGTACCTAATGTTAAAGATAATTTATTAGACGTGTATGTTTAGCGAAGGGATTCGTGACTGTGGCGCCGCCGCCATTCTTATCTGTTTATTAACTACGTAGAAACTGTGTCTGAAATAGAAATTCCTATCCCGCAAACTATTCATGCAATAATATATTTTATTTGGTCATATCCGTGCGACTCGCTCTTCATTTCTCTCTCTCTCTCTCTCTCGCTCTCGCTCCTCGCTCTACCTTATCGACTCGAAATCCTCGGGGGTATTTAAATTCGAAGACGTGCGCTCGCATTTCTACCACCCTGATAACGTCAAATGTTCCTATTAGTCTCTTAGGGACTTTAGTTAAGACGCCGTTTAACGCGTTACCGTGTTTTTCGACCGCGATATTGCCATTAATCATGGAAGGAGCGGAGGAGTCGGGAGAGAGATAATGTTTGTTTTTGCCTGTACACTAACGTTTGATGCAGGTTACTCTAGTGTTAAAGCTGATAATGGCGCGAGAGGCTTCGGTTTCGGACGTTATCAACGTTCAAAAATACGTGGATTACACGCCTTGGCGGTCCTGCGGGACCCACCTGCGTCTAAGAGGAGTCTAAGAAGACATTTACGCCCAAATCTTTACCCGACTTTACCCCAAGATTTAATTTTTGGTGCTTTCAAATATATACCACGTCTTCAGTCACAGTAAGAAAATGGCGAATTCGCCAAAAATCTACATGGAAAACTCCTCGAGTTACATTAGGCTTTGAAGCTGAGGCTCAAGCTGTAAGTACACACATAAACATAAAATGGTCAAAAATATCCAGGTGTATTCGAAATGAAATGCTCAAAAGTTCTCATAAGGTTTTTAGGTAAAGTCCTATCTTTAGGGGTGGTCCTTTGACCTATGCACCTGCGCAGTTATGAATTTTCAACTTATTTTTTTAATTCAATTTAGTCAACGATACTTCTGGAAGAACCTGAGGAAGAAATGCTCATGAGGACTCATAAGGTTTTTTAGGTTAGCTCCTACCTTTAGGGGTGGTCCTTTGACCTATGCACCTGCGCAGTTTTGAGTTTTCAAATTATTTTTTAATTCAATTAAGTCCTAACGATACCTCTGGGAAAGCCTGAGGAAGTTAGAGCGAAACTAAAATGGAAACTAAAAATTATGTTACTGCCTATAATTTAATATTGAATGCAAATTTGTCCCTACCATTTAAAGGACACTTCCTTGAAGCCTGCAATGAAAATTTTTCTTGGTTATGACGTATTTTTTGAGATGTAGGGGCGAGTGGGGCAGGAATTTTCCTTTTGTCTTAAGCACTTACGATTTTTCCCAAAATTGGGTGCGCTTGGGATTTTCTAAATTCCGATGGCGATCTAAAGAGCGTGTATCCCTGGTGCGAGTAATTAAAAAATTACTCGGCTACGACGTCCACCTGGCGGGATATAGGGGGGAGTTGGGGCTTCATCCTCGTGAAAATTCCCCGAAGGGGTTTCCCGTAACTTTCGATCGGGACTCGTGTCGCGAATATAGGTCGCGACAAGAAGAACTCGGGAATACGCCGAAATAAAGTTGTAATTTAATAGATTCGTAGCGGAGGAACATCGTATATAATAGGACGTGGGGAGATGGGAGTGGGTGCTCCCGCGAACCGCCGCCGCGTACGGGGGCATAATTTTCTCCAGTTTTGCGAAAGTTGAAGGAACGTAATTTTACTTTGAGCAACACACTTCGCGTTATCGCTCAGCGGAGTCTTGCTAGGGAAGCGCTTGAGGCGCGTGGAAGAACCTCGCGACCGACTCCGCCGCCTACAATGAAATGCACGCCGGCAAAATACGTAGCTAAAATGGCGGTCCCATCTATCTTATTTTAACTGTTCTTCATCTTGACGAGTTTTACAGCGACGCAGCGATCTCTCTTCCTCCCTGTCGCGCCCCTAGTCGTTCCCTCTCGCTCCCGGCCGACGTGGGGAGCGAGAGTGTTAATTTTGTTTTACGAACGGGGATAATTTATATTAGCGAACACCTTCGGCGGAGAGAAAGGAGTTCATAATGTCAAAGGAAAGTTTCATTTTGTTCGACTCTGAAATATATAAGGATCTTAAAAGCACGCGTCGCTAAATTTATCGGAGTGGAAAACCATTTAAGTTAAAAGCGGAGCAAGACTAACAGCTCTGTGATGAGACGGCTCGGTTATAATTTTCACTAATTTATCATTAATAAGACGCTATTGAAGCTAAAAATTTCTCTAATGAGAACGCCCGTTCGAGCGTTAACTTATCTCGCGCCGAGTTCGCTAGGACTGCGACACCCCCTCGCCTCCCCCTTGTACACACACACATATATATGTTATATACGATGGAAAACAAACATGGCTAATTTACTACGTCGGCGTATCTGTGGAAAACTTTTCAATAAACGCCGAGATATTACGATAGATGTGAGAACACGAAAAAATTGGAGACGCGACATTTTGAACTGGAAATGGTCGAGGGAAGGGTGATAAGCGAAAGAATAATGCAAGAGTAAATAAGGGTTGAAAAAAGACATTATTGCGATTTCTGGTAAAAGTTGACTTCCTACAGAAAAATATCAAATGGAAACGTTGTATATCACGCTATCTCCAACTTTTGTTGAGATCACTTTTGAACATAACCTCAAAGTATCATAGAAAATGGCGAAAAGTGACTATTTTTGTCGTTTTTCATTTTTCATTTCGCCAAAAATACTATATTTTTGACAAACATTGGTGAAAGTATAGCTGAATCACTATTAAATGGTCACATTTTCTTTTTTGGTAAAAATAATCAAAAATTTTCCTAAGTATCCACTTTTTTCGTCCAAAACAGTTTCATTCAAACAGATTCACCTCAGGAAATTTGTCGTTCAGAATTCGGGGAGCTCTTTTTTTCCGTTTTCTCTTAAACTTTTTTCATAACAATGGAATATAATACGTACCGTTTAAAAATGGACTTAAAATCGAAAAAAATCACTAAAAATCGCTGTTGCAAAAGTGATTTTTTTGAGTAACTGTTGATAATTTGTTTATATTTTTCATAAAGTTGTGGAAACTCACTACACCGTTCAATTTTACGAGGAAAAGTACTGAAGAAACTGTTTCATTGTTTTATTTACTAAAAGGTTTGTTTTTTTCACAATATGGTTATAAACAATTAAGTTGAAAGATTTTGCATACACAGGAATTTGACTTTTTGAACCTTTTTGAAAAAGTTTGTGATTTTTTACGAAATGAACGAACAAAATTGTGATTATTTGAATACAGGTATACTTTCATTAATTAAATTTGCCTTTTTCACTGAAATTTTGAGGTTGTATTGAAAAGTGACCTCTTCAAAAGTTGTAAATTTCTGTACACTTTCCCTTGACGCTTTTTTGAAATAAAGCTGTAGATCGCAATACTCTTTCCAACACTTTTCCACCCCCAAAATCTACCCTTATTCGCCCCTCTCACTGCATTATTTTCCCCCTCGTTTTTTGTACGCCCTTTCACCATTTCCAGCTGTCAAAGTGGCGTTTGAGATTTCATTATTTTCCTACAAAATGAGCCAATTCACGTGGTCTTCAGTGATTTTAAAATTAGCTTAAATCATTTTCTTACTAGATTTCAAAATATAATTTTGAAGGTTTCTTTAATTTTCTACTAATATCACATTAACAAATAATGCGATTTCATAGGTACTCGAAAATGTATCGATGCTGAATTTCCTCGAAGTTTTCAGAAAATTTTCCATCATCGCCTCTCGCCTGTCAATTTATTTTTTGAAGTTTCACGTTGCAAATGTCAGTTCGTATCGTTGGAAATCCGTTCGGAAGCTCGGAAAATGACCTCTTTTTTAACCAGTGGGTAAAATCAAGGAAAAATATCAAAATTTGGTGGAAATTCAATTTTCCAAAAATGGTAACCACACCAACCAATATTGGAAAATGGAAAAATTGCTCAAAATGGAAAGCAGGATTAAATCCTGGACCAACCAACTGTTATGAGCTCAATTATCGACAATTTTGACGAAATGAACCTTCCTTTAATTTTTAAAGCCAAAATGTTGCTTGTTTTGTTCAGCAGGATTTGAGAATTTATCGCAGGACTTGTATTGCGCAGGAATCTTCAGCCATGTACTCTCTACAGTACTATTGAATATGCCGTCGGTTAAATAATAATCGCGCTCGTCAAAAATTTCCTAACCTGAGTATTTCTGTATTTTCCCCCTACGTTTAAATCTGACGTCACACCGGAAACATCGTATGTTGCATTTCCCTCTTCTGCGGTGAAATTAACGAATCCGTGGATGATTTAGAGCCGTTACGGTGCCCCCCTTCGAAATTTTGCAACAGAATCATTTCCCGGCTTATCCTTCGCACACACTTTGGCGATATTAAATTAAAATTAATGACTAATAAGATTACGTAAAAGGGAGGCGAAAATTTAATCAATTTGTATTAGACTACTTCCGGGAAATCCCCGTGTAAAACGTCTCCATTTGAGTGTCTCCTCGTTATCTGCGTCTCGGTGATTAACTAATTAAAAGCGCGACGTTAAAAATTGATGGTTTAAAAGGTTTTCCCAGTAGTTTATGGGGCGTGAGGTGTTTAATGCGAGGCGTGTCGGTACTCTTGAGGTTTTTGTCTTGTGAAAGATGTGAAAAACCTGCGGGAAATACCAGGTATTGTGAGGGGTTGATTTATTAGCCGGTTGCGAACAAAGAAGAATTCCTCGCCGGAGCCAATTAACCGAGAGCTGTCCGAGACGAACATTAAAATTAATACGCTCCAATAACTTAGGACGAAATAGCAAAGAGTCGCCCTCTCCAGAAATTCATCCCCCTCCCCCACCCTTCATCCACCCCTCATCTGTACACACACACACCATCCCCATACAAACTTATTCCGAATACGGCGTGATAATTCAAGAGGAGGAAACAAAAGCAACCTAAGATGCAATTAAAATTCTGAGATTTCCATTGGCTGCGGCCCGGGCGAGGATTTTCCACCTTAAACCCTCGAAAATACGTCGGAAATTTCCGGCAAAGCCCCGGTAACGTCGGGACTGGCGTTTTGCTTAATGTTTCCCATTTATAAAGTATGCCTGGAAGTTTTTAAACCGCACGTCAGGAGTTGCGGGGGCCGGAGGGGCACGGAGGCGATCATGGACGGAGGAGGGAAATCGGATGGTCGAAGGAAAGAGGGTGAT
This sequence comes from Cryptocephalus primarius, assembly GCA_963576515.1. Taxonomy (NCBI): domain Eukaryota; kingdom Metazoa; phylum Arthropoda; class Insecta; order Coleoptera; family Chrysomelidae; genus Cryptocephalus; species Cryptocephalus primarius. The sequence goes on along the minus strand of OY754944.1, from coordinate 14,657,350 downwards.
CGGCTGAAAATATCTTAGAAAATCGACACGTTTGTATTGAAAATTTGCAGGCACGTGCTCGAGAGAAAGAAGGTTTAACCACCCCTTTTTCACGAAAACCACCCTTCGGATTTCAGAAGTATCGAAACGTTGATGAATGTACTTTTCCTGATATAATCAAAGTGAGATGGTTTGTAGCTAATAATTTGTTTATTTGTTCCGTCAAAATAGTTTTTGTGTTGAAATTTAAGGGATGGTTATCGGGGAAAGGGGTGGTTTTAAAAAATGTTATTTACCTCAACTTACAGCTACTGCTGTAAAGAATTCGATATCTCGACCGATTCCAGAGGTACAAAAATTGACAAAGAGCGGTGAATTTTTGAAAAGGGGCCTTTTTGAAATGTTTTTCTCGGTGAAAAATGTTCCGGTCACCTTTTAGAAACGCTCATCGTGAATGTCTTTTAGCTCTCTACAAATCGTCTACACGATGTATTGCATTTTCCTCAATAATTTTCACGCTACGGTGAAAAAACGAAAAACAACCTATTCTTTTTTTTAATTTTTACTGTTTAAAAAAACGCAAAAGCTCGGATTTGTCTAGATTTTCAGTTTTTATCAAAACAACTTCTTTTTTTGCATTATCAACTGGGCTAATTGCAGGTATGATTTTTAGCTGCAGTACTTATTATATACAAATCATGCAGCTATTCTATCTCAACGTGTTGAGGCGATATGGAAACGAATGTAAAGCCATAGTTTACCTCATTTTCTTACTTTCACCCTGAAACTTTGACCTTAAGAATGCCACTATAACATGAGAATGGCAGTAAAGAAAATGGCGAATGCGCCTGTATAGCCATATCAACAGAAGTGTAGAGAATCATCGCCATAAAGAAGGCGAAGAAGAGAGAAATTTTCTGAGGCGTATTAATACGTTAGAGCCGTTTTCCATACTTTCCTACTTCCCTAAATCCCATTTGTAGACGAAAATTTGCCCAAATCCACATCCTTAAAGACACGTTAACACAATTTTAGTTTAACTACGATTACAACACATGTATGTAGTTATATGGATTAAATATTTGCTTAAGTGCGTTTAGTTCCAAAAATCCCCAGGAGTAAACCCCGCGTGCCCTCAAAGCGGCGCCCCTGTCCCCCCGAATGCGGGACGGGAGAGACGGGCGGAGACTTGAAGAAATTGGGAGACGAAAATGTGTATACTTCGCGTTATTATACAAACAGAACTTTAAGCAAAATACATAGTAATTTTATGTATCCAGCGAAAATGTAGCTTTCTGCAAATAAGTCTGGTAATTTGGTAAGGAAATTACTGTTTATTCTGGGGAAGTTTGTTTCTCTCCGTTGGATAACCTGAGCTTTCATGTTTGAGCCAAGGATAACTCGGCGGCGAAAGTACACAAAAAGTTCCTTCGTTATGGGCTGAGGAACTATTTTGGGTGGGCGCCTAAACGTACGTTATGTGTTTTAATGGCGGTTCGTTTATAGAAAATTCGCTGCAAACACTACCTCGTTAAATAAGTGCGCGGAAATAATAAGTTAAATTAATAATTATTACTAAAAAGGAATCCGGGAGCATTAGTAGTGATAAGGACGTTTTGGGCACACGTTCCAATGTGTGCTGTGTTAGTTTTGAAAAAAGTAGAGTAAATAGGTATAGAATTTTGGATTTAGATTCTACTTATCCCTCTTCATCTCTGATCCTTGAAATCCTTCATCTTGATCAGTGAAAAAAAGTCCGGGAATGAATAAATTGAATAATTCTGAGCCACTTTTGTGCTATAAAGTTTTTTTGAAAGTCGTTACTTTTCGACTTATTTGTGAGCGAAGGGTCAATTTTTCAACCAAAAAAAAAACAACCACTTTTTCTGCAATTTTTACAAGGGTCGAAACCTATAGACAAACGATAAAAAATTATACCAGTAAAGAAATCTTAATTCATTATCGTTATATTATTAAATCATTCCATGTTGCTGAATAACAATTTTCAAGATAAATTTTTAATGATTGCTGTCATAGGGGGTGATTTTTAGGGGTTAAAAATGTTCAATTCCTAATAATTTACCCCTCAGAATGTCAACTGATGTTTACTGCCTTCGATTAGAAGCTCGGATGTATAATTCTTAATTTATTTTCAAATAGAGGTAGTTTTAACCTGTAAAAATATAAAGCGACCCCCGATACAGGCTCAACTTTGAAGTAGAGTGTAAGTAGAACCTAAAACTAGATTTTTGTGCAAATCGGGGACATTTATTCATAAGTTGCAAAAGAACATTTTGAAGATATTTTTTAATTATAAATTTTTGGGGCGAGAACTGTTCAATAAATCATTACAATTTTCTAATAATTTTTGAATAGGGGTAGTTTTCAACTCTAAAAAGTAAAATTCAATCACGGATCATTCAAGTAGAACTTGAATCGAATTTTTTTGAAAATTATACGGTGTCTCCATATTGTACCTTCAATGACTGGACTATAACAAAATTGAATAAACATTTCTGTGCTAGAGGGGCAAGGGAGAAAGACGGGAAAAACTTATGAGCAAAATAGGGATTTTTGGAGAAATCTTCAATTAAATAGGATTTTATCAGCGTTGATATTCAGTCTGATGATGACTGATTTAGTGGATGAAGCGTCTGGGAGAAAATAATGCCTGTCTTAAATTTATCTTTATACCTTATTGAAGCAGAAATGACTTTTCATTAGTACCTTCAAGAGAAGACATGATCGCTTTACAGCTTCAGTTGAAAATAAAATAAAAATACAATATTGCACTAATTCAGCTAAGTGCTTAAAATCTAAGCAAAACTTTGGACTCACCAGGATAGTGCCCACTTCGACCACCGATGTCTTTTCACTCCAGATCCCCGGATCGGACTGAATAAAATATCCAAAATAATTTCGGATGATCTAACCGAAATTTACATGTAGCAAAACTAGAAAATCAAGTCTTGCCGCTGGACATTGCAATTGTTTGCCGTAGGAAAAAGGGTGGCGGGTCGCGTCGCGCTCCTTATCGCCCCCCGGCATAGGGCCGAGCCTCCGTCGGCGCTGACCCTTTCTTAGGGGGTCCGTTCCCACGTGTGTCGGGAACAGGTTTGGAGTGACCAGTGGATTTTTTCCCTCTTTTTCTCTTCGGACTTGTATACAAGGTAACCTGATTTTTATGGAAGGGTCGGAGAGGGATGATTTCGGGACCGTGGGATAAGGAGCGTTCGAATTGACAATTCTTCCCGCAATGGTCAATATCGTGAAATTTGAAAACGGTACCAAAAAGCTTTTCCAGTGAATATGACGTTTACGTACGTAGGCAGAAGTGTAAAGTCTTGGGATGTACAGAAACCGACCTATACTACTCTTACTAAAAATCACGCGGGATATTACATCCCTTGACCTCAGTGCCGCTGTCCACCCGATGTCCCTTACAATCGAAACAAGTTTTCATTGTACGTCACGCAGTAGGCATATAACGAGCTGTATTTTTCCTGCGCGTCCATTCATTTTTTCCCTTCTTCGATATCGATATTGCAAAGGTGTTTGTACGCCGCATACAATCGCCATAAGGGGGCAGATGTAAGGAGTAAAGACGATCCGGTGCAAAACCTTCAGATTTAGAGAACGAAGAGAAATGCGTAATGCGTCGATGGTAATAATGGTGACGTTATTACTCGAATAGAAACCTCTGTTACCTATTTTTCTTGTATCTCCATTTCTGTCTGCTCCTCTCCCCCTTAGCATTTCGAATGTACCTCCATCGTTGTGGCAATAAAAGTATATTTCAGCCATTCCTTAGAGAAATTTCCAAAGGCATAAATGGAGTTCATTATATCGAAATGATGCTTATGATTGCTTCTACTTCTAATGAGCTAAAGGTTATATTTGTTCTTCAGTCGTGGAAGAGTTTTATAATACTATTTTTCCAGTGTGTTAAACGTTCTTAAATGTTTATTAAATGTTTTACCGTATCATCTATCAATTTTATCATTACCAATGCTAATTTATTAAGTTGACCAATTAGCTAAATGTCATAGGAACTTTAATAACAATGTTAAATCCTGTCGTCCTTTAACAATGCTAAGTAGCTGTGTTATCTTCCATATTAATATCTTTCTATTATTTTCAGGTCGTGGTACCAGCAGTTTGCTTTCAAGGGACCTTGGCTTTCCGATGTCATTTCGTCTAATGAGGTGAGTGTGAACAAACTTTTGTGACGAAACTGCTTCCCTTGTAAACTTAAGTCAATGCACTTAAGTGGCACATTTTTTATTAACTGCATTGGTTAAAAAATTGCACAGGTTGAATGCTCTATAATTATCACGCCCCTATTAAAATATTCAGAGTGAAGGTTAACCCGGTTAAGCCTGAAATTCATTTTTATACAAAGTGTTTTTGTTCCTGTGTAATTAGGAAGTGAATAAAACACTCGTATTGGACCAAAGTCGCTAAGTAACTCCGTTAACGCACTGGTCCTTAGGAGATTAATGCGCGTCTGCGCGTGGGAGATCGAGACGCACATTACCACGGATCGTCACCGACTTCGTTTCGTACGCGTGCTGGTGTAAGAATCTGGGGGAGATTAGTTGGCCTGTTTTCCGTTTGCAATAAAGGCCTACGAAATTTCGCTCTAACACCTGTCAAAAGCTGCTTGTTACCATAGCTTTTGCCTATTTTTGGATGCCTGTTTGAACCTTTTCGAGAGCTTGAGTGCTTCTCGTTGTATATGGATCCCGTCCCGAAATACCTCCATCGATATCCACCCGAGATTCTATCGGAACATCCTAACTCGTTAGTAATTTGGGTTCGAAAATTGCTTTTTCATCTTCATCGTCTTGAATAATTCCGCTCGTATATCAAAAGTCGATTAGATAAAATTGGATGTTCATATCGACTTACTTCATCGGTTCGGAATTTAATCGAAACGGTTGAAGTGTGCGTAAGTATATATGTGAACCTCGAGCGGGCGAAGCTATAGGTATAGTGCCGTGTAGCTAGCGTGTACCAACGTATCGAGCGAAATTATATTTTCGATTTTCCATTTTGCGACGTCGGAGAAAATTGTATATTCCGCGAAAACTTTGAAGTTCCAAGTCGGCGGCGTTGTAGTGTGATTCATTTATATTATATAACAGTGCGATATTAGATATGCAAATGAAGCTCCCCGGGCGTTCCTGCCGGCAACACACTCCACTAATTGGCAACTTCTTAATGTCGTTTATACTTACTTTGCCAAGCAAGGCACGTCTCTTTGATAAATTTACTTCACTATATTCTAATACAATTCTCCGTAGACATTGTTCGGGCCATGCGAAAAGGCCCGAGATGCTTGGCTTGCATGCGGGGAGACCAACGCGCGAAGAAAACCTCTTCTGTTCTCCCTCTTTCCACCTTTCGCCCTCCCCCCGCCTCCCTCTTTCTCCTCTGCGGGAACTTTGAGGGAATGTTGAGAGCGTTTTAGTCCGGGGGAAATGCTATTCGCATACGCCATTTTACGTTTGGACGAGAAAAACTCTGACCGGCTGACAGCAGCCAAGTTTCTTACTCAATCGATATCATCATTTAGAGCTTTCTATGGTTCCCAGCTTCCTGCTTGTACTTTCGTCCAAATGGTCTGGGTGTAAGTTCCTCTCAGACTGGTGTAATGCCTCTTATCCAAGATGGCTTCTCCCTTTCTATCAGTTGGTATCCAGTTTGTTTGGAGAGTCTTCCTTAGGCCATGTCCACGCCACGTTAACTCCATGGGTTCGAATTCTTCCATCGTCGTCTGTACTCCCATAATTGGCCTAACCTGCTTATTGGCAGGTATTGGGCTTGGACTTATCAGCAGCCAAGTTTATTACACAATCGATATCATCATTTAGAGCGTTTTATGGTTCCCAGCTTCCAGCTTGTACTTTCGTCAAAATGGCCTGGGTGTAAGTTCCTCTCAGACATTTCCTTTTGGATGCCTCTTATCCAGGATGGTTTCGTCCTTCCTATCAGTTGGTATCCAGTTTGTTTGGAGAGTCCTCTTTAGCCCACGTTAACTCCATGGGTTCGATTTCTTCCATCGTTGCCTGTACTCCCATAGTTAGCCTAACCTGCTTATTGGGCGTTTTCCTCTAATCTGGATCGTCCAGCAACTCTTCGCCAGAAGTCCACTTGTACTACCAATAGGCGACGTTCCAATGTCTTGCTCAGCTGCCATGTTTCAGGATTATATAGCACCATGGTGTTAAAGATGGAGTTGAGGTGTTTTTGGACCATAAGATTGAACCTAAGCAACCTATAGCTTGCTTCCCTTTCTTAATTTCTTGTTCTATTTCGCTTTCCACGAATCTACTGACTTAGAGCCATTTGAAAGATCTTCGAATCATAAAATCCAGTAAAAGGTTGTCTCTTTATCTAATGATTCGCCTATTTCGACGCAGGGTCTTCTTCACTATTTTAAAGTCTTGTTTATACATATTTTATATAGTAAAGGGCAGATACAGCACCCTTGCCACAACCCTTTTGTTGCCATAAATTCTACTGAAAAGTTCCAATTTGACATGTGATTTTTTCTGCTTGTACATTTACTGTACTGCAGCTACGGCCCTATTGTTAATGGGGAATCTTTCCACAACTTGCCACAGTTTTTTATTAGGGCTGTATCATACGCTTTTGCAGGGTTGACGAATCAGAGGTGGATTTCCCAGGCTCAATGCCGGCTTGTTCCATGAGCTTCATTATTCTCTTCTATTATCGTTTTAAAAAGTTCCCCATATAATCTACTGAAACCCTCTTTCCACGTTGGTCTATTGGACCCTTTTTGTATACAGGTGTAACCAAAGCTTCTTTCTAACGTGGTGAGATTTCTTCCCCATGTCGTTGTATGTAATGGCTTATAGTCTTTTCCATGTTTCTGCATCTTCAAGATGATCTGATCTGTGGGGCATCGTCATTTTGGGCCATATACTCCCAAGTTGTAGGTTTTGAGGTCCTTTTTCAAAAATCGTTTGAGAAATTAAAATCAGCCCATTTTAGTTAATACGCCGAATTTTGCAAGATTTCAGTGTGTATTATTAATAACGTAAGTGTGCAAAAACTGTTCGTCCGGCAGCATTCAACTTTTGCATGCCTAAGGTAGGCATTATTACCTAACATTTCATGCAAAATTTAGCGCTTCAGCTTTCAACTGGGCAAAGCTGTGAATTTTTGAAAAAGGGTCCAGTTTAACCGTTTTTCCAAGTTTTCTCGGTAAAAAATGCTCGGATCACCTTTTGGAAACGCTCATTTTGAAGGACTTTTACTTCTCTACAAATCGTCCGTACGACTTATTGCATTTCCGTCAATAATTTTCACACTACGGTGAAAAAACCGTATTTTTTAAAATTTTCATTGTTAAAAAAAACCGCCAAAGCTCAGATTTGTCTAAATTTTGCCATTTTTGGTCTGTCTGCTTGTGGCATATCGCTTCACAATTAACGTGTGTTTGACTGATATTTTAATTAGGACTAATTAGAGATGTTTTAGCAGTTACCGCGTCGGTTTAAGGGTTATTGTCGTCGCCTCGAATGGAATCTGCGGACCAAATACTGTTAGTTCGGGACTAACCTGGTCGAGTTGAAGGACGACTCGACCAAATTAACCTTTATGTAAGTAAATTCCGGCGCGCAAACAAAAATATCGCACCCGTAACCCCGCATACGAAGGTGTATGTACACCCACGTAAGTGAAATAATTGAAGTGATATTTCCCAGAATGCGCGCGTTTATAGAAATAAACCGGAGGTGTGTCTGCGTGTTACAATTCAAATTACAAAGTTCCGAGGGAATGAATCAAACTTTGTACGTGTATATTTTACCGAAACTTTCGTCATTAGGAATATACAATTAGGTGCGCGCGAGAGAGAAAGAGGGCAGACAATGACGACTGGCGCAAATTAAAATCCGAAACGTCTAATTACTAAGTTTGAAATCGACGCCATCTTGTACACTTTTCTTCGTTTCCACGGCGGGGAGTTGTCAGCCCTCGAGCGTCGAAAACTTAATATCCTCCGCGAGCTATTTGATAGATCGTGTCGCAGGGATCAATATGCAACAAGAAATTTACATTCTTAAATCAATTTCACGTACTGACGACTGACTCATTTCGAGACGCCAATTCGGAAATTTCACTGATCACCATAGCTTATCGTACGTATAGTCCCGCCGTGAGCGGTAAAAAACCTTAAAACTGTGGAGTTTCGGGTATCCTACCCTCTTCTTCAAAGTTGGACGTGGGCCGAAGTGTGCCTTTTACTTTCTAAGGGTGGAAATTATCCCGTACTGCAGAATATTAAAATATCCTAGATTTTACACAAACACAAATGCAACCCCTGTAAATCATCCCCTAAAGGTAGCAATTTTCAAAACTAGTTTTAAATATATTTTTTGTAATTTAAATTGATTACATGTACACATACACACATATACATACACAGATTAGAAAAAAAAATCTTTATAATACTCTGACTCTATGCCAGATGTTGCTCGCTTCTGCCTTTGTACCTGTGCATCAAAATTTTTTCAAAATTTTCGACGTTAATTTCCCCTATTTTCCAAGCTAGAAACTTTTTAAAAGATGCATTGTGTAGGGAATTCCAAGCGCTTTAAGATCAAATTAGTTAAAAGTTTTTACTTCCCTTTGTTTTGAAAAGGGTTGCGTTCAAAGGGCTTGGATGAGCTATAATTAGTACGCGAATGCAAATTTCGAACCGCCATATTTCCTTCAATTTTTATGATACAAAGATAAATAAAAAAATTCAAAATTCTCAATAAGACAAATCCCACAATTAACATTTGAAACAGTTTTTCATATCTAGAATAGTTTTTGATTTATTTAAGAAAAATGCATTTTTGTTCCAAAATTATGAAAATGCAATTTTCATTTTAAACAATTATTTTTTCTAAAACAAGCATTCTAAACCGGTTAAACCATATTAATCATATCAATAATATCTAAATAAAGTTAATTGCAAGTGGGTTACGCTTAATTATTATCAGGGTGGTAAAGACGAGGGTGTAATTTTTAAATTTAAAAAAAAGAAAGGTGTTACTTTATTTTTGTTATAAATCAGTCAATTCTTATGCAAAAGACTTGTCAGTGCTCATTTTAAAGGGTTTTTTTATGTACTTCAAGATAGGTCTGTTGAGTTTTCTCCAAAAATTTCACCATTTTCAAGTTATTGAAGGTTGAAAATGTTCAGTTTCGGGGTTTTCGAAAAATAACCACCTTTCAACGAGCAAATAACTCAGCCCTTATTGGGTTTACAGAGGTCATTCAAAAACGAATCTCTTTGTTTTTCTATTAACTATATGTTTGTTTTGAATGTTCATTTCCTATAAAATGAAAACTTTTCAAGTTAGTCGTGAACAACGGTTAAAAAATATTCGTTTTTTCAATGAAAACTGTGTAGTCGTGAATAACTCGAAAAATATCAATTTTACAAAAATACTGTATAGAACAAGAGTTGCTTAGAATTGGTCAATCTATCGATTTCCGGATTTGCTTTTGCAGAAGGGGTGGCTTCCACCCCTAGGGAAAAACCACACTTCGGCACAAGTCCAACTGTTATAAATACTACCTAAACCCCAATTTTCAAAATAATAGACCTTGATTCCCAAAATTCCACGCGAAAATGGCTAATGACTGCACTAGTACATGGCAACTATCTATTGATTTCCAATTTTTACCCTTGCCGATCTTCCTCAGCCTTTAGCCTTGCTCTTCGCTGACCCCGAGTGGTCAGTCGTCTTTCCCACGACCTCTCAATATCATCCCTTAACGAAACGTCGGGTTCCTCTACCCTTCTTTTTATCAGTACCATGCCCATACAGGTTTGACTCGATGAAAAGGAAACAAGTTTTATTTCCTGTAGGAATACGACCGAATGGAAAGTGTGAAGAGTTCAAGGGATTCGTTTTACGTTTCAGGGGTGCGTTACGTAAGCGTGGGTAATGCGAAATATGTTGGTAATAGTAATAACGTGATTGTGTTTAATTGAATTTGTAATCCTTTCTGGAGGATGAATATCAGTAGATTTACAGGATGAGATGTCCTTTCATCGTGATTTCTAGAAGAAAATTCTTTTAATGGCCGCTTAGAAAAATCTAGTACAAAATATTTTTTTGGATACAAGGGAATTTAGTAGTTTAGTAAGGACCAATTTCCTTCATCTAATAGTTGTACTATGTAAGCATTGCAATGCAAGCGTTTTGTATATCAGGATAAATCAAGGATCAGGATAAATGTTGTGGAGAAATAAAATATGTTGCTAGATATGTGGGACGGAGGCTCTTTCCCTGGACTTTAGGACAAAATCCTTTTATCTAAGAATCCTTAAAATCCCTTCTAACTTAGAATCCCTGTTTTTTCTAGAGATCTAAAGATCTACAGAATAGAGAAACTTTAGAATCTGCATTTCTGCTAGGTAAGATCTGCTGGTTATAATTTTCTCGTAAGATAAGAGGAGGTACTTTCGCCAACTGCTCCATATAGCTTCCCTAGTTGATACAATTAACTGTGATCATACCTATGGATACTAGCTGCATTTTCATTTCATTTAAGAGAAGAACACAGCCCTTCAATAGCTCCTCTATACAGCATCCACAGAACTTAAGTTCACATAAGTCCAAATCTTCCCTATGGATTCATTGCAATAGGACGAGCAAAAATTACATGTGCACGTGCATTTCAATTGACTTAAATGCAAATCCTCCACAGTGCGCGTATTACATATTTAACGGGGCATAACGGTTGCAATTACCCGCCGTCAAAGATAATTTTTAATAAGAATCTAAGCGGGAAAGTGTATTAGTGTCCACATATAAAATTGTTCGATTGAGGAATATAATTTTCGATTCCTGATCGAGATGGAAGCGAGTGTGTGTATGTGTATGAGAGAGGGAAAAAGAGAGAGTGATGGAGAGCGGGAGAGAGGGCGTCGGGACGTCAGCGTCGCTCCGTCTCCGTCCGTTCTCGTTCCTCCGCTACCGCCTTCCAGAAAATAAGAAACGCCTTGAAAACGTACATAAGGGAAATAAAGCTGAGGATTTTCCTGGAGAAAATCATTTATTTTTGACTTGCGCACAGTGGCGCTCCCCCGTATCGGGATCGCTCAAAGAATCATCCTAGTTCCTTTTCGTTTTCGGGGGCGAGAACCCGGCCGGGGGTCGGATTATCATTTTCGACCAAACCCGGTCGGGGAATATTAAATTAAAATTATATGAAAGCTGCCAGTCGTGATTTCCTCTCTAGGAAATTTTGATAGGGGGTTCGCCGATGGGGTTTTGTGGCTCCACTCACTTCCACGGATTATTCATCATCTCTTCATTTTTAGCCCCTCTCTAACCCCTTTCTTCCGCCCTACCTTCTTAGGCTGAAACGTAAAGACAAGGATTAGCAATGATTCGATTTATTCATTTAAGTAAATTTAAAAAAAACACACAGAAGGTACCTTTTTAAATAACTAAATTAAGTAAAGGTACTTTATTATTACACTTTGGGAAATGGACCATGCCTAGTGTATCCACCCTGTAATGGATATAATTTTAGTAAAAAATTAGTCGGGAAGTATTTTCCATATCCTAAAAAGTATAAACACGTTTTCATAATAAGATAAAATTGAATCCTGCAGTATAGTATGCCTAGCGATTTTTTAGAAGTTTCCATTAAATCACATACATAAAATTTAATGGAAACGTTCCAGAGCAAGTCCCGTTTGAAGCAGGTGAATTCTTTTATGGTACCCACTTACCAAAGCGTCTTTGAGCGCATTTGCACGAATTATTTTATTTTTGGACTAGGGCAGAGCTTATAAGTTATTATTTGATTTAAATTCCCAGAAAAATTTCCGAAATTATACAGCTGGTTACGTTGTTATGCCACTTATAAAATCTTCTATATGCTCTCTTCGATTCAGACACTCTAGTAATTGTAATAAAATGCAGAAGATGGTGCCAGGGGATTTTTTTTGGAAACTTATATCTAGATTTTTGACATTTCTAACGTTTAGAATTTAAAGTGTAACGTTTGAAATTTCCATGATTTTTCCATGAATAATTCTTTCTTTCCAAAATATTAAAGGAACTTTTAGAAATATTTTCTAACGTAATTGAGAACTTTTAATGTTCGAAACAGTTCGAAACTTGCATAAACATTCTAGATGCAGTTTTAAGGCATTTTCGGTAAATTATGGTGGTTGTAGATGTTTTTCGGAGTAATTTTGGATGCTGAAAGTTCTATAAGACTTTCTGGAATTCTCCTTCTGGATTCTTGAAGTTCTCTAACGTTTAAAGTTTTATAAAACTTCCTAGATTTAATTTGGAAACCATCCCAGCTTTCTTGGATCAATAAGGAACCTCTTTTTTGGAATGTTCCAGACTTTTTAGCATTACAGCTGTTTTTCCTTCTGCGAAAATAGCATTCAAAAAATAACTGCAATTATACATTAAACGAATCATAACGAGTGACGTCACACTTCAGTGGCACCAAAGTACCATTTAATGGAAACTATCCAGAACAGGTCACGATTGAAGCAGGTGAATTCTTTTATGGTACTCACTTGCCAAAATGTCCTTAAGGACGTTTGCACGAATCATTTCATTTTTCCACTCGGACGGGGCTTGAGAATTAATGCTTATTCGATTTAAAATCACACAGAATTTTCGAAAATATATAGGATGTTATATTCATATATATACAGAGTCGATAAAAGTTATATTTCTTCGAGAAAATGGCATTGTGTTTGTATAATTTAGGTAAATATTAATTATAAATTACATCCCTTATTGGCCTAAAAGATGTGGCCAGTACCAATGGTTTGGTTTATAAAATTGCTTTATTTTATGGAAAAATCAAGGCGAGCTTATAGATTTGTGGTACCCATAATATTACTTTAATTCATTAAAATTGAATTATCATGAAAATTACAGGTAGTACATTGTTATTGTACAAAAGGGAACATCCCTAGAAACATTTTAAATTTTATTTCGCATTATTCCGTACGTAACATTTTTTTCCGACGTGGACTTGTGGTCATACCGTCCCCTATATTCTAAAAAACAACGCACCCCTGTATTCCCGAGGGTTAAATGCTGGGAAAAAGCCCTACCCCCTATTTTTTGTATTCATAATACCCGCCATACTTTATCCTGTGTGTAAACCAAAACAAGAGGGTGATTCCTGTAGGGGATGGATATCGAGCCGACGTCAGCAGATGTCGACGTAGGGGTAGTTAGTTTGTACTTATAGTATCGTAATACAGATGGCGCTAGTGGTGAAATAATACGAGTGTTTTAAATTTAGTAAAAAATTGCGTATAGTTAGTTGTTTGGTATTATTGGATTATTAGTGGTTCGAAGTTCTAGTGAAGCATAAATACTAGTGATAAAATTATTTATTTTTGCCTTTATTCGCGTCCTCTGAGGTATTTTTACTTCGTAGCGTTTTTAGTGTTTATTCACATCGAAAGAAAAAACCTACTACGTACAACTCCTAACTTAATATAGTAAAGTACCTTAGTTGTTTATTAAAATACACGAGGGTATAATACAATAAAAACTACTGCTACTGCTACAATTGTTCCGTCCCGAAGTTCGTTTATTACATTTCCCCACACGAATTACGCGAAAATACAAACTTTGCGAATTAAAACCGTTTTATATTTCAACAATCTTTTCGCCGCTGCGTACGTATATCACTTTTTTTCCTCTCCTCGTGTTCGTACACGTGGATTGTTCTCGCGCGCTCCACGGACTTTTATTCTGTTTGTTTTAATCAGCCGTATAGTTGCAGACTTTACTTTTATTTTTAATGGCGCACCACGGCCCTGTTTATCGCGTAAAACAAAAAAAACACATTTTCGCTACGGAATTATTAAAACACGGTTATTTTCTACGGTTCAAATTTGTAATATCCAGTTAGTCTGTAGGAGAGAAAGAGGGAGGGATAGAGGGAATGGAGGGAAGGATAAACAATCCAAAAAACTTAAGGGATAGTCAGGATATGCGTTGATTTTCCAAGGGACTCGACACAAGGGTCGTTTTGTTGTAGATCCACTAATTAGTAATTAAATAGCTTATTCATGTGGCTACCGATATCATTGGAAACGTGTAAAAATGAATTTTATTCCTCATGGAAGAAAATCGTTATTTTCCCATTTCCCTCGGGCTTAAATTCTTTCCTCATCAAATGGAAATTCGGTCCCTGTGGTCGATTATTTTACTGCAGGTGATTTGACCGGCAGGGGGTCCCTTAAATTAATACAGTTGTCGTGAGACAGTCGGAGCCCCTGTACAAAACGTTATAAGTACTCGGGCTTACCTGCGTTTAATCCCTTATGACCTAACATACCTATTGATTAGGCTAAAAACCGGTTTTATCGGGTTAAGTATGCTAGGGGTAGTAAGTGAGAACCTTTTCTGTATTTTACTTCACGTTCGTGGTGGTAAGTTTGGGGTTAACGTTTGTAATAAATTAGGGAATGAACTGTACTTTATCAACAACCTTAGGGCGGTATTTAGAATCTTTACTCGAGATTTTTCTTAACTTCTATGGTTACTTAAGTTACATTTCGTATTTTTTAAGTACTGCTCAACTAAATTCTCCTTGAACATGACTAGAAATATTAGGGAAAACGCCTAATAAACCTCAATATATTTCCCCTTTAGAAACTGTGCTTTAGCCCTTTGAGTTATAGGGATGAAATCTACTTTACTACGATATTTCCTAAACAGCTTTAGAAGTATCGATGTAATTTAAGCGTACCAAAATTCTGTGAAGTTTTAAATGTAGTTATCTTTAAGGGTAGTTTAAGCAAAGAATGTTACCATGTTTTTTTCTCGGCGTTTGTACTACTTAAAATATATCCAGAAAAATTTGTCTGGGACATTTGTATTAAAATCAAAGCAGTAACAGGCGCTTTAAATAAATTAACTTCGATTTTAGACGCTACGAAAGGTGTATAATAAGAGTTCCTGGTTTTTCTGAAACGTTAAAGAGTCAAAAGTGCCTTAATGTCTAATCTAGAAGCTTAAGAAATTTTCAAGATTTTTGAGTCTGGGAGGACCATAGGAAGCCTCTCGATTTTGGTTAATAGTTTCAAGGAGAATCCAAACTGTTTTTGTCTTGAATTCAAATACTAGAAAATGTAAATGATATTGAAAAATAGTGTGAAGGCTTCTTTAGAAATTTAGGTAACCATGGAATGGGTTCAGAACCGAAATATAGGTGGTTTTTTGAGTTTTCAAACGTTTCAATTTTGGTTCTAAACGTTATATATTTTCAAGAATTTAAAAGAACATTTCAGGGGTTCTTCTCTAAGTTTCAATCCAAAACTGCCTCTAGGGAAAACCGAAATCGAAGGCTCTGTACAGTTTTGTTCAATTTTTCAACGGTAAAATGTATCTAAAACAAAGTTACAAAAGATCTTGTAGAATTTTAAGTTATCAAAAGGGCCCTAAATTCGAACACAAGAGATTTATGCAAGTTTCAAATTGTGTTTCTGGAATAATCGATGCTAAAAGATTATTCATGGTGTCAAAACGTAAAAATCATACGCAGTGAAGTTCCATCTTAGAACAACTAAAAAATTGATCGCTTAAGACGAATAGGGGAAGGTGTTTTATAGCTTTTATAAAATTTGTGGCTTTTGTTAGGGATATGAAAAGTTTTTAAATAGAAATTAAAGAATTTTTCTTTTAAAACTTGGTTGGCGAAGAAACGTTGTATTGTATTGTACAAATCGTTGTTGTCAAGGACAGAAATTATTGTTATCGATTTTTAATTCCATTATAGAGATTTTTAATTGCCTGATAGACTAAAAACTGGGATAAAAGCAATAAACACAGCAAAATTTTGTCGCTTCATATGTTCAATTGATGTATTAAAGGGTTAAAACCGCGGAGTGCAACTAAATTTAGGGGCGCGTTTTTGACAATGGGTTAAGTCCGTCCACATTTTGATTTTCACCTTTACTCAAAGACTATGCATTTTTGGTGAAAAATTGTAAGGAGCATTTTTGTAGAGAATTAAAATTCCTGTCGTTTTTTACTTTCTAAACTCATAAAATTTATTCTTTCGGTAAATTATATCCGAAATCGAAAGCGAAAAATGAAAACACCGCGTTTTTTTAAATTTTTGCCTATAACTTTATTTCATAGAAAATAAAGCTTTCGAAATTCCCATGAAAATGGTGGAAATATTTTAAATTTGAAGCGTCTAAGTAGTATGATGGGAAAATGGTTTACAATAATACAGTAAGTGAGACGCCATTTTCCCACAAATCTCATTCAGGAATAAGTACAACAAAGGCAGAATCTGCGAATAGGATTTGTTGTTTGCACTGTTAATTAAAAATAATTTTATTACCTTTTAGTTAGCGTGAGATATAAGATGTGTCATACTACGACTTTTTTTAATTAAATTGGATATCTTGTAATATTCTCAATGATTACAGGGGGATTTCGGTGCTAAATGGTCGGAGTATGGATCATGCGTTACGTTGTCATAGGGGTTGAAGTGTAATTTTTTATAAGGCTAATGGTTTCTAAGATCGGCCTTATTACCTGTGGCGAATTCATCCGAGAGCAGCGAACTTTCGCCAAATTACAGTGAGCGATTTAGATTAACGGGGGAGGAAGGGGAATCGCGGCGGCGCGCCATCTCGAAATTTTGAAAGTGCAATTAATATCAGGCATCAAAAGCAGGCATTTAATAAATTTATCAAAGAAAATTTCATCCAAAAGGATCGCCTAGCGCAAAGTAATAAGTGAAAACAAAGTAATTTATCAAACAAATAGAGTGTATTGTTACGGGAGCTCGTGTTTTACGGAACACACCATCCAAAATATGGACTTGAATTCATCATCTTCGTTATTGTTTTTCACATATACACGTATACACGCCGCCCCCCCCTCCCCCTCCTTCTCTCCCTCGCTCTCGCTCTATAAGGGTTCAATTTACGGGGGTAAGATGGATACCCTCGCCGAGGTACGAACTCTCTACTTAGAAATATATATGGCATCATTAATAATTTTATATTATATGTTGCACTATTTGTTTTCATTTGATTCTCTTTTACTTGGGAATTAAAATACGGCGTACTTTGTCTTTTGCGCGCCGCGAGCGCCGCCATATTTCACGCTGTCAAACCGGCGCTTCGAATAAATACGCTCGCAGGTAACAATAACTTCCATTTTCTTTCCTCCGAATGGGACACGGGGCGATATCGGGAAATTACCAGCGAAAGAAAATTAAAAATCGACGCGGAAATTCGTTTAGGGTAAAGGGTGTTTACGACTTCGACCGGGAATTGCCTCACTTCAATCACTTACTACACGCCATTCCAGCTGATTCCTTGGTTATGTAAAAATGGTTGCTTTGTGTTAGTATATTTTTGGGTTTTTCCGGCTGCTCGATATTTCAAATCCCACAGGATCCCTATAGATAGACATTAATAACTCCTATGGAGGAAATACTAGGAACACCACCAATTTTTTAGGGGAGGTGTGTAGATGATACACTCTCTTTTACACTTTTACATTCTTGTTGTTATCCCTAATACGGAAGTTGATAGCATTATCACCAAATTTGACTCAAAAATGACAGAATCCAATTTACGTGCGACCTCCTGAGTAATGACAACATGCCTCGCTTCATTAATCAATACAGTCCATCTTGCCATTTTATTATCAAACGTAACGTTCTGGGAAGAGAACATACATTTTATAAAACAGGTTTTTAATAACAACAATTATCCCCTGAACGTTATACAACACACCATACACAATAGACTCATTGAAATAATGTCGCTTTCAATAAAGCAAAATAATTCCGTGTAGAGATATGATTTACAGAACACTGCAGAACAATATTATCAAGTAAAAAAGGGGGAGAAACCCCTTCACAAAGGGACGAGAGAAAAATACCTAAGGAGTTTTGCCCTTCCATGAAAAGAAGCATCAATTCTTCCAAAGACGACCTCGGTGGCCATTAAATCGGCCCGGAGCGTTTACGCGTCCCCCTCCCTAAAAAAATATAAATCGACAGCTCCCCCGCGCCCTCGCCTCCCCTCCATCCCCCCGTCCTGGGAAGATAAAAGCCTCCCTTCGTTTTCTCTTCTGAGCAGTCCAGGGCGGTTAGGTGGTGGGGGGGGAGGCAGATCGACGCCGAAGCCAAGGAAAGTCGTGGAAATATAAGGTAAAGAAGTATTGAACGGAGTAGCCGTTCAGGACGTTAGGCGTCGTTACGTTTTCCCTCAAACGACTCCGCCGGAGCGTTATAGCTTTCTTTCTGGTCGGGAAGAGGGGGAGGGGATGGACAAAGGGGGGGTAGGGAGGGCGGCGGCGGCGGCGGCTGCGACGGCGGTGGCGTAGGAGGGAAGGGGAGTTCGGCAAGAATGATGTTTTGTTGCGTTAACTGCGAGGAGAGGTGAGCTTCGTGGGGGGAGGAGATTTTCGGGAGTTTGACCTCCATTCGACCCCAAAAATTTTCCAAAATGATATAAAACCATTTGCTCAATGGAACACAAAAGAACGCAAATCACACATATATTTCAGTGATAGGTATTTCCATTAGAATCACGTGTTACTCCATACGACCCTTGTTGACGAACAAACCTGTTACCCTTATGTTAACAATGAGCGATGTTTGTGAAGGAATTTTTGCGCCACGCATAATTTCCAGGTCTATTTAAAGGGATTTGTTAGGTCGTAAAGGCACTTCTGCTCCTTTCCATCACACATGTAGAACTAAATCAGGAATACAAAACGTAATACGTGCAATACAAAAAATAATGACCAAATGACGTGAGTGAAGAAGCATCCAACTTATTAGTAGTATAGTGTCTTCGATTTAAATCTAGGGGTGTGTTAAGAAGTGGCGAAATAGTAGGCTTCTCTGAGCTAGAAAAACCTTAAGGGGTAATTGTTGAAGGGGTATTAGTGCTTTATTTGTTTGATTTGACCCTTAAAGTACTTTAATATTTGTAGGGGAGCACAGTGGGCAGAGAAAATCGGTTTAAAAATTATCGAATTTCAAACGTTCTAAGAGGACAGTAAACTCCCTCCGCGGTTTTTAAGGACCCCCTAAGACCGCCCCGGCGGCTCTAATTTTACCTGTAAATTTAAATCCGCGGCCCGACCGGAGTAAATTAGCATTTAACATATAAATCATAAAGAAAGCTCGGGGGTAGTTTCATCTGTATGTTTATGTTAATCCATTCTTATATGGCATGTAGCGTGGATTAGTTGAGAACTTACCTAATTCCGCAAACTTGAGGTTTTAAAACCTCTAATCCACTGTATTCTACTTAAAATGTCTCTTCTTCTCCTCCATACTTCACGTACACGGGGCCACCCCTCGAGTTAACGCACTAAATTTCATACTGAAAGAGTTTATCTCGCTTTAATTCGTCGACTAGTGCGGTAAAATTATTTTTTCCGACACACAGTAAATTTCTCACGAGCTGTCGGTGCCCATTATTAAGCTTGACGTCCTATAGATTCGATAAAAAATTACCTTATTGATATACCCTAATTATCGATACAATGAGCGCACCTCTGCCATATGTTGAAGCCGCGCTCAATGCGTCTAATTATAAATTCAATATGCTTTCACTGTAGAGTGTTCGGGCAAAAGCCGCATCAATTTTTTTTGTAAGTGGAAAAAAAGGAATTACGTCGGTGGATCCTTGACGAAATTCCTCTTAGGATAATGCGTAATACAATAAATATGGCTGGGCAAAAATGCTGTAAAAATTGGTCATTATATGCACCTTCTATGGCGTAAAAATTAGCTGTTTTATGGAGGTAAATATGCTGTAGGACTCTAAAATATGCCTTCAGATATGGGTGTTGTGATATTGATCTATTGGAAGTATTCAAAAAAGTGTATTTAGCTAAGCACAAGCAGCCAATTTTTCCGTTTTGTCCGTGGAAGCCCTGAAGTTACTTAAAAGAAGTCCTTAATGTGTTTTATATGAAAGTCATGGTAATAATAATAAAGTAATAGATTTCATTTCGAAAATTTCTGTGTTTATGAACAGAATGATTTTCCGATAGACCGAAATAAAACCAATACGAATGCTAACGAGGGGCGTGTGCACGGTTTGAAATTTAATGGCAAGCCTTAGATAGCTAGGATAAGTTGATCTAGATTAATTAATGAAAGTATTTTCCAGGACCAATTTATCTTAGAATTAAGATTAAGATGTCTCGAAACGTCTTAGTCTTAATTTGTCACTTTCCCCGCCCCCTCCGCCCGCTTCCTTCTTCTCACTTTTCTCCTTTGCTCGTCTCGTGTTCTTACCAGCAGGACGAATTTAAATTGTAAATGGATTTCTATGAGATTTATTGATTTTTCTTTAACGGCGGCGGCGGCGGCGGCGGCGGTGCACTTGACGACATCGGAGCGCTCCTTGCGATCTATAGGGGAGGAAATAAGGGCCATTGTTTTGTACTGCTCGGAGGGGTGGTTACGCGACGGTCAACCAAAAACACGTAAGGAAAATTAGGGGATGGGATTTCATCTGAGGGTGTATTCGGCGAAATTTAATATATTTTTATTAGTGGGTGCGGAAATGTGTAAAATCGGGTGAAAATAGCGTTAGAGCACAAAGGCAGTTCTTAACTTAGTACGGCTGTAAATACAATAGGGCGAGACTCCATGCCCTTTCATTTTGTGGGTCTTTCGAGTGAAAAATCTTTAGATACCCGGAGGTAAATTTTTGTATTTCTCTGGATTCCTTTGGGCACGGCGTCTTGAAGGGCAGTTCTCTCCCAACTCAGCATAGAACGATTTCCACTAAAGACATTCTCAGTAAAGAAATCGAACTGAGTACGTAGAGTGTAATAAGAGCGAAAACGACGCGAATGGCGATGGCGGCAGTTTACGCCTTTCTTCGCTTCCATATTAAAACCCCTAATCCCTTTTTGCAGCTGAGTAAAAAGTTACATAAAAGATAGAGTTTAATTTGAGTACGCGAGAGGCGGCGCTGCCGCCTTCTCCCCTTCCTCCCGCGCTCTCTTCCCGCCGTCTTCTAATACTTATTATTTTATGTAAATGAGGTAAAAGTAAAAAGCCATTCCCTGGGCTTATTTACATAATGAGAATATTAAGCGGGGCTTTTTATCGGCGCTAAATCACGTCGGGTTCGAGTGTCTTCGGGGCCAGTCAGCGTACGTACCGCGTGCTCGGCAAGAACACGGGAAAAATTGATCGAAGAAGGGAAAAGTGTGTGCTTTACTTAAGATATCCATGGGAGAAAGCGAATACCATGAGATCATCACGACTACAAATACACGATGACGTTTCGACTACGTCGACCAATGTTTCCTCCTCGTCCACTAACACGTGGCGTTGACAAAAACTAATCCCGGCATCCTATCGTAGCGCCACCTACCTGGTTCAGTTGCGATTCTAAGCCATCCAGGGGTCCATTCAAACACCCACAGGAGACTTCATAAAAATTGGGGCCGTGATTTAGGAGGAGTTTAGTGATATACACACGTACAGAATAGGTATACACGTGTACATAGGCTAAGACTTATTGCAGCTATATTTTAGGCACAGCTTACCTACATCTTGTGACACATGTATATAAATATAATTTTTTTTTGTTTTTTTGCAAGGGGTAGTTTTTACAGGGGTTGAAATGACAAAAATTTAAGACAATACAGGAATCTTAATTTATTATCGCTATATGATTAAATCATTTAAAGTTGCTGAATAACAATTTTCAAAATTAGTTTTTAACGATTACTGTCATAGGAGGTGGTTTTAGGGGTTAAAACCGTTCAATTCGTAATAATTTGACTCTTAGAATGTCAACTGATGTTTAGTGCCTTCGATTAGAAGTTCAAATCTACAATTTTAAAATTATTTTCAAATATGGACAGTTTTAACCCTAAAAAATAAGAAGCAACCCCTGGAGCAGGGTCAGCTTTTAAGTAGAGGATAAGTAGACCCTAATTCCAAATTTTTGTGCAAATCGCGGTGCTGCTAGTAAAAACATACGGTATCACCGTGTTTGACCTTCAGTGACTGGACTATTAATCACATATTTATTTTAAACCACGCCTTCTTTTAGTGCTAATTTACTATTTATCCATAATTGTATTAAAAATTCAATTTACTCGATGTGCATGAAACGAAAATATTCCACTATTTTACCTGGCGTTAATTTCATTTAAAATACACGGCGATTTTCGCCTTTTCTTGCCTGTTATCGCCTACGATTCAAGCCCGAGTACGTTTTTTGTGCGATTTTTTCTATTGTTTTCGGGTAAACAACGTCGAATTCCTTTGCTCGCTACGATTTTTCTCGTATTTGTGAAGTGGAGAGGTAAGCGAACGGTCGTTTTAATTAGCAGAGGTGTCTTTATAATAATTTCCTTAAAATTTCCTAATTTTTTCGAAAAATAAGTCCCCTTAGGGTACGTAAAGCGTCGGTCCTTTGTATATCCTTTTATTTACGCGATTCTAATGGCTATAACTGTTCGATTAATTTAGTCCTCTTAGTATTTTTAAGGTTCTTTGTTCAACATTAATTCAGTAATTTTTAATTAACCTATTAATTAAACAACTCATGCCTTCAGGCCATTTCTTCTAATTTTATTTTTGAATTTCTTTAGTTTCTTATGATTAATTCTTGTTATCGTTTCAGGTAGTGCGCGGTGAACATTTCGGTGACAGTGGCGTGCATCTAGACAGAGGCGTAGTAGCAGAGGGTTTCATGCCGATATGCCATTGTCCAACGGTGAGTTTTTAAAATTCATTTCATCAATTTTTTAAACACATTTATCATGTTAGCAACTGTTTACAATAAAAATATATTTTAGGTGAATATCCTTGGGGTTGATGGCATAGAACTTCACATAACGACAGTACGACGGATGTAGCTGTTGATAAGGTTAGTTTCTTTTAAAATGTGGTATTTTGAATCATTTTGTACGTCATATGTGCACATAGACTTGTACGCCTTTGGCCCACTCGTAGCGAAACGCCCTGCACTGACCGGAAATTAATCGAATTTAGTCCAGAACGACCCGCCTTTATTTTATGAAGAGCGTTCGACTTATATTTCCTTGGGGTGCTAAAAAGTAGGTACACGGTCGAATTAGTTTCAGGCCATATATTCCGGCCCCCCTCCGTATGACATTTCCAGCCACCCCCAAGTTTTTCCAGGGGCGGCCTGAAAAAGTCCCCGCTCGCGACCTTCTCGCAACCCCTACGCCGGCACTCGCGAAAGGGTGCGCCTCAAAAATCCCCATCTCGCCCAAATAAGAAACACCTAAGAAATATCGACTGAAGGCGAGAGCGGCTCTGACCTTTCCATCTCCTCCCCCGGCCCGTGGCGCCCCTCTCGCGCCCCCTCCGCCGCCCGATACAAAGAAGGGTGTGTTTTATAAAAATCCGTCGACGTTCAGTGGGGGGGAAGTGAGCGAAAGAAGGGCATTTTTAGGCCGCGTGGCGCTCCTAACGAATAAGAACCGTCGATTTGTACCCCTCTTTTCGCCCGTACTTTTTCCGCTCTCTTTCTACTCGCCCGGCGGTCTTCTTTTCCGTCCAATTGCAACAGTCAGTCGGCGGCCCGGGGGGTGAGAGGTAAGATTGTTTTCGTTTTATTGCCCGATGGGACGGCATTTTTTCCTCTATTTGCTCCGACCGTATTGGTTTGCGAGCGGCCGTGAGGCGAGGAGGGGAGGTTTCGGGAAAGAGAGGGAAAATCGGGCGATGGGACGGGGCGAAAAATGTTATTTCGTGTTTGTACCTTTTTCTATAATATCGAGAACAAAGCTAACCAACCGGCTTGTTTAAATTTAATAACCCGTTAAAATTCACTCGACGTAGCTATGTTCATCAAATATTTAAAGCACTCTCTTACTGCTTAGAAAATTATGAAATTAAAAAATTTCTGCTATACATTCTTATTTCAACTTGAGCAAAAATAGAAGAAATTTTCCAACAGATTAGGAAGTTGCGATAGGAAATCATGACTTTTCGTCGTTAGGAGGCTGAAATTATTGTAACTTCAGTATTAGTAAAGCAACTCTAATGTTTCAAATACTGTACAAAAGAAAAGAGTTATCTTTATAACTCCTGTAAGTATAGTTTTGCTATTTCAATAGGTTTGGAAGGTACAGCCCAAAAATATCGACTCCTCGTCACTAGGAGGTTGCAACTGTCGCAACTTCACTAAAAACAGTTTGATTTAAAAATTTCTAAATCTACCTTACTGCTATAACACCCCATTACAACTTTTTGGTTTAGAAACCAAACAAACAAACGGTTTAGAACTTGTGGTCGATCAACTTAAGGGAGTTGTAAATTAAATCATGACTTCTTGTCGTTAGGAAATGCAAACTACTGTAATTTCAGTATTAGTAAAGCAATTTTAACGAATCAAAAACTGTACTAAAGAAAAGGGTTATCTTTACAACTCCTGTGAATATAACTGTGCTACTCCAATAAGTTTGAAAGGTACAGTCCAAAAATATCAACTCCTCGTCGCCAGTAGATTATAACTGTTGTAACTTTACTAAAAATAGCTTGATTTAAAAATTTCTAAATCTGACTGAACGTTATGAACTTCCATTACAACTTGAGTGAAAAAAGACCTAATTTTTCAAACGGTTTGGAAGTTGCCAAACGTTTTCATGAAGAAAAATTGGCGATGTGTCCATTGTAACTTTCTCATATGTTATTTACATATTGATTTCACAAGCTCATAGAGAGTTCTTAGGAGTAAAGGGTCCTTTAACGCCATTTCAGACAAAAATATTTTAAATAGCAGTTATAAGTATTAAATTGATAAGACGAGAAATAAATATCTGAAACCGTTTAGGAAGAAATTAGGAAAAAGTAAAATTTCCCAAGGGTAAAGTGCCCTTTAGGGCGGTTTTAGAAACAGATCTTTTAGACAGATGTTATAGGCCCAAGTAAAATCTGAAGTAAATCACTAAGGGCGTTTTTAAGAAAATTTGGGTAAAGTGGTCAAGGATAAAGTGCCTTTTAGGGCACGTTTAGAGAAAATCGTTACACATAAAAATTGAAAATTTTTGATGTGATGGTTAGAGTATAAAGATTAATAAGGAGAAAAAAGTGTGAAGGTCTGCAAATTCACACGAGTTAAGTGCCCTTTATAGACCTCATTAGGAAATTCATAGTGCGCATGTCTTATGGAAATCAGTGTTGTACATGAGAAAGTCGTCTAAAACTTCCATGAAGAAGACATGAGGATTATTTCATGGCGATGTTAACATTGCAAAGAATAACTTAACTACCCTATGCCGACTGGATGTCTGGACGCTTATCCATTATTTAATTTAGTACTTAACCCGCGTCTAATGGATTACCAGGGACGTTAACCTGAATATAGTTTTTCCGTTCATCCAAATCAGTAAATTACCCCTTATGAAACCCCTAATAGTAAATTGTGTTAACGTGCATTTTACTGCAACCATTAAATACATTACGATACGTCCTAATCGAATGCGCCAACGTTGCAAATTTACTACACGCGATTTATATATATATATTTTTTTATCGACGCCCCTAAACGAACACGTCGTTTAGGCACGGCGAAACGCAAACGAAAATAGCGGATCCCATCAGGCGCGTTCGTTCCTATTTGCATTCAAAGAAAATCCATAAATTTCTTTGCCAACCCCAGCGAGCAGTCTTCGCACACACAAACCCTCTCTCTTTTAAATTCGTTCCATCTTCGCCTCCTCTTTAAAGTCCTCCCTCCGCTCCGGGAATCTTTTCGAGGATTATTGATCAAGTTTCTTTAATACCTTCCGTTAATCACATCTGTATGTATATACATTTTAAAACAATACGGGAGGGGGTGGGGCGAAGTTAAACCTCTTGTTTACGATAGGTGCGGGGAGTTTGTGCTCGGGGAGGAAAAATGTTGTTTCAAGAAAAATAAAGTATGAGTGAATCTCCTCAGATTTACTCGAGTACGGTCCATGGGCGTTTCAGGTTTAAATTGCTTTGGAATTTTGCGTTTAGCGAGTGTACCTGAACAGTGACAGAGTAGCTTGATAAATAATGCCACTGTCAAAATATAAATACATGGTATTTAAGGAAACATTTTTGGATACTCGAGATGTTGGCAACGTCGCACTTTCTAAGCGCCCTTTAAAACATGAGGCGAATACTCCCTACACTTTCTCTCGCCTACACGTATTGTCCTTTGAGACGTTGTCAAGTGTAGAAAAATAATTAGAGCGACACTTTGTAGCCAGTCAATTCAGCGATTTCCCGTAGAACATCCTCAGGTTAGGTTAGGTTAGGTGACAATTTTTTTTTAAATATCCATCTAAATTTATTTTGCAAAATATCGTTTTAAGTAACTTGCAGTCCATTACCATCGAATTTTCTTACTCCTACTAGCTCAAGTAGATTTCCTTGGTTTCCTCGACGTATTGAGCACCTGCAACTTTGGAATAGGATTAAAAGGCCGAAAAGAAAGTACGTTACCTCCCCTGGGGGTACTTTCTGGAGGAGGGGTTGATTTATCCCGTATATCAACGTGTGTAGGGTAATGCGAAAGTGGCCCTCGCTTCTCTTCCTCGCTCTCTCCCGCGCTTCACTCCTACATTCCTGGAAACAAAACAAAACAATCCGAATTAGAAACCGGAACTACAGTGCACTTCCATCCTGGAACGGATATGTGGTTATTGTTCCGCTCCGTAATAGCGTTATCAAGTGTACCGTGCGGAGAACACCCCGTATACAAAGGGAGGAAAAAAGTGTATTTCGCCTCTCATTAAATGTGAAAGAGTGGTTAATCATTTAACACATATAAAGTGTACTTTAGGAGTTTAGGAAATTTTAATTCACTAACTAAAGAAGTTTCGGAGTTATGACGCAGTTACCGCGATTTACAATAGTCACAGATTTCGAATTTTTTTAGAAACGGTTATCATTCCTATTTGGTTCAAACTCGACCCGTTGTTTAACAGACATGTACTTTAGGATTTCAGAAAGTTTCAGCCATACTAATTGTATGGCACCTCGAACAATTTTCACCAATCACGCATCTAAACAAAAGTTCAGATTTGTCTAGATTTTGGTCAGTATTGTCTTTGATCCATTTTGAACAAAGTTTTTTGGTCCGTCTGCTATTAAATTTTATTTACCAAAACAGCTTTTTTGCCCTATAAACAGGGCAAATAGGGTCATAAGGAAAATAGCGAAATCGGCGCCGTTGAATAAATCAGAGAATGATCAGTGATTACTCGCCGCCGTTATTTACGTCGCCGCCATAAAATTTAAAGATGGAATTTAAAATTGGAAAAAATGGCCTTCTCGCGCGGCATTTTTCGATCGGTAACGCTCCTCGACCGTTAAAACTCCTCCTGGGGAGTATTAAAGAAGTTATAAACCGACTCTGGCGTACGTACGTACGTCCCTCGCACTCGAAACTTCCACCTCCTCCTTATTAACATTTTTACGCCGTACCGCTCGTATCTTAAAATGGCGCTGTAAAACTTAACGACTCTCTTCAAGTCTTAAAGACTTTCTTATCTTATCAGCCAGTTATGACGTCATCAAATATGGAGACTCCAGTCCGCTGGGGGATGTTTCCAGTGTTGCTTTTCCCCGTTCTTTCCCGCTCTATATATATACATACACGTACACTGTGCGTTCGCGCCGCGTCGAGATTAACTCCGGGAATAATTCGATGTTATTGCTTTATCTAATGATACATTCTCATAACTTCCTTCTATGGGGCAAGCGTTGGTCTCTTTCGGAAAAATTCCGCCTCCATTACGAGGTTTTATCGCGCTTGAGCAATCCTCGGCTCGTCTCTCGTTAGGATCTTATGGACGATTCTGTAGACCAGAAAACGCTTAAAATAATGGGCCCGGCATACTTTCTTAACACACCCTACCCCGTTCGACCCCACTAAGGGTGATTCAAAATGACGTACTGAATCTTATAGCGAGGTCGGTACTTTTGGTTTCTTTTTTTCAGAGGCTTCTATGTTTCCATTGATGATTTTTAGGCAATCTTCCATATCGGAACTCGTTATGATTCTTCTTGGGTTTCGTTGGGTTACCCAATGTATTTAGAGTCCAGTCAGTTTCTCAATTTTCACCATACTTCTAACGTATTGCGATTGCCCCAAAAATTGAAACTCGAAGCTTCACCTCCTTTCGATCCTGATTCTTTCGATTTTCTCGAGAACTCTACGGAGGTAAGAGTTTCCTAAATTTTCTATAGGATTTTGAGGAAAATCCTAACTGCATAAACATTTTTTAAGGAACCTCAAGACACGTAGCAAACGTAAAAGCACCGAGTACAGCTTCTTTATGCAATTTTTGTCGGTTTCACAAAGTTTCATTGGTTTGTCCCCGCGTTAAATGTGAATATACGAGTATAATAACGATATCTAAGGTACATTGAGAAATATAGCGAGACGTTCTAAAAGTTTGCGCGGAGACAACAAACTCCTGATTATATCTTCATAAGTGTTAGCCGGATCGTTATAAAAGGAAGTGAAAACGTCTGGAAGGGCCCCATATTTTCAGCTTGAATAAGAAATATGGTTCGGAAGTTGGAAAGTAAGAAAGTTAAATAGCTAAATAAGTTGGTATACGCCCGAAATAATTAAAGTACACAGTCATGAAAAACAGCCGCGTAATTAATCTTAATTTTAAATGACTTCGCTCTATAGAAGTGCTGGTGTATAAAGAAAACTTATAACCGGGAGGCCCACCCTTTTCCTCACTTTTCGGGAATATTTTCCCGATGGAGGAGTTTCGTTTTACCGAAGAATTTCGAACGTTTCGCCGCCGATAAGGGAGCTTTATTAAATCACAAAATATCCAGAATATCTCGACGAACATATTTAAAAAATACACAATAATAAATTACGTTACAAGAAATTTAGGTAGCCCAATTGTGCTGTTTAATAAAAGAAAATTGGGCTGCTTTGAGTATTTTGAGGCAAGCAAAAAAAAAAAAAAATTATTTTTGGGGTATTATCAAATAGTGTCTGGGTCAAGGATTAGAAATCACGTGTAAATTCCGTTCGAAAACAAACGATCGCTTAAAAATATGCGGATCTCCAATAGGAAGTGTATAATATGTGCGCGGTGTGGCTGCGCCCAGAAATATTACACATTCTATTAACTACTTTGAATGAGTCAAGTATTATTCTACTGTATAGTTGCGACTCTTTACAACTTGTTGCCAAGAGGAGTATGTAAATATATCTGTTTTAGCTGTAGATACTGGAGTCGCAATTCGTCAAGGGACTATAAAACGAGGCCATCGTCGTAGACGCGAGCAGATGAATAAACGTAAAGAAACGAGGGGAAGGGACAATGACAGATTCGCCGGCGTTTTAATTAGGATCTTTCTTCGTTACGTCGCGGCGTGTGCGCCTCCGACGCCGACGTTTTCTTCCACTTTTCGTACGGTCGATCCGTAAAGTTTGTAATTCCGTTAAAGTTTTTATCTCCCAGACAGAAACGTTCATATTTCTCAAAGTAAAGAGGAGCACTTTAGCTTCCCCGAGAGCGCGAAGCGTAGGTACACGCGAATTTAAAAGTTTTCGCTTCGCCGAAGTAAATAGGAGCTCCGTGCATTAGTGGGGAACGGAAAAATCCGGGAGGACAGTTGAAATTTCCGCTAAAAATTATTATTATTTCATTCATTTCTCGTCGTTATTACAGCTTTTTCGATATCCGCTTAGGGGTCGTTAAAAACCGCCCCGCTCTCCCGTTTCAGATATTACTTCTGCACGAATTGGAGTCGCTAGATCCAGGCAAAAACAAAATTACGTTTTAATTCTCCCCGATACGCCTTAATGTCATTAAAAACCTGCGTTATAAATTTCCCGCCCTCCTCCTACTCCCCCTCCTCCTCCTTGTGGATTTCATCATTTCGAACTTCTGAGCCAAAACGGCTCAGGGAACTTTTTCCCCGCGGCGCGAAGCGATTAACGGATCGATAAGAAAGTAAATTCAGAATGAAATAATTTATAAATGAATTGATGATAATCAAATGTCTGATTAGAAAATCTGTCGAATTTTTAACAAGCAATTTTGGCTGAAATTTTTTAATTGGGCTCACGTGGATAGACAGCGAATATGTGACGGTTCTGGGATAGAAAATAAGACAAGTTTTCGGTCAAAAATCTGACAAATTTCTGGCACAAGCAATTTTGGCGAGAATTACTTGCCCCATCGTGCTCACATGGTCAGACAGAATTTCCATTAAAATTCTAAGAAATCCTGGTCAAAATTTTATTGCTCCCTCGTGCTCGTGCTTTTTGGTCATAAAATATGTCGAGAAATCCTGTCGGAATTTCAATTGGGCAGAAAATCTTGCCGTTCCTGTTTTGGGCTAGAAACTAATGAATGTTTCTGATCAGACGATCTGTCACATTTCTGATGAGCAATTCTGGTTTCTGGCTGTAAATTAAGACAAGTTTTTGGTCAGAAAATCTGTCGAATTTCTGACGAGAAATCCTGTCGGAATGTCAATTGTTCCATCACGTTCACATAAATTAACAGAAAATTTGTCCTGATTTGGGCAAGAAAATAACGTGTGTATCTGGTCTAAATCTATGAAAATCACAATTTTTCAAAACATTATTGCAAATCTCACAGTTCAGATGTTAAGTTCATATTTAAGCAACTCCAAAGTTGTAGGAATTTAAATTTGTAACTGCTGAGCTAACTTGTAAAAAATGTTACTTACTCCATATTTTCAGTGGTATATTACAATTTAAATGCGCTTAAATGACTTAACTTAGAACTTGTAGCAGCTAAAATTGAAGCCATTATTGAGCTAACTTCTGATTGAAACTAGATCATTTCTAAAGTCCCTGAAGGACAAGGTTAAGCATAGGGCGTTTATTTCAGTTAGTGTAATTTTTTAAAAATCCAAAATTTTAGCAGTTCAATGATACAAATTTCGAAGGGGTATTACTACCCTTGTCGAACTCACAATGTGATGCGACGCACACGGCACCAAAGCCGTAAGGTCTATTACGTACCAATTTGCAAATGGAATAGCGTTGCGCATCAATCTCCCCATCAAACATAAGATAAAAGACAAAGATCGGTTGAGAGGTTTTCGCATGAGACGCCCTTTGACTGAAACGTACCGAGCAACATCGATCGCTCTACCACTGTCTGTGCTCTTAACAAACCTGTTATAGTAAAACATTTTGATAAAACAACGTGAATGGAACGTCTGTGATTACACTCCCAGGAAAAACTGGAATGTTCTCACCAGAGGAGGTAGGGAATAGATTGCTAGCGTGGTGTGTCTACTGTTACACTATACCCTATCAAACAGCAGGAAATGCTTGAAGATTCAAGCATAGCCTTGAGCAATCTTAGGATTGGTTCTGTTGGGCTTCCATAGATTCTAGATGCCGTGGAGATTCCTTTGAAAACTCCATCTGCACTCTATGAAAAGTCTAATAGACGTTCTAAACCTTTAGGCGATTCATGTATACCTCGAATAACCTTAGCATTGGCTCAATACGATCGAAGTACCACCAGGTACATTCTGGGATCTACCAGAGTAGCATAAAAATGTCTTGAGCAATGTTGAAGATGTTCTAACTGGTGGCACGAATAGTCTTTGGAAGAATCGATAATATCCTCTTTGACCAATGATAGGAACTTTAATAACTTTAACGGGCAGTTCCTTTAGGTGTCGTTGATGAGTTTTGAAGTTGCACGCAGCACACCACTAATTGAGTTAGCGGCGTGAAAGTAGTCATATTTGTTTAAAGTTATCTTATATAAACTTTAACCTCTAAGTAGTTAAATCAAACGTTTCACTTGGCACGTTTGTTTTAATAACAAACAAACCACGACGTGTTTCCTCACCCCCATGACTCCGTAGACAATCCTCCTAAGTTACATCATATAAATTCATTAACGATAGCTACAGCGTGCGTATAAACATCGCGTGAAGAATTTTTTTTTTTGGCGAAGGGAAATTGAAGGGTCGGATCCGCCCTTTCGCGTGCCCTTTCCGCCCCCCCTCCGCCCTCCGCGCGCCCCTCGAAGGGATTCTTTCGGCAATAAGTGTCCTCTCAAGAGGGACGTCTTCGCGCGAAATCATTTCCCCTCGAAACGGGGCGCTTCGAGTCTTTTTCACCTCCCGAGACGCCCCACCCCCGTTCCAACCCTTCGTTAATTTCGCGTCTACATTATTCATTTCGGCTCCCATTAATTTTCGTTTTGTATTTTACGAAACTTAAAAAGTTTTCTTCGCCGTATTCCCTGCAACTCCGCTTTTATTAATAATGGTATTTAAATGTAGAAGGGGGAGAGCGGCGGAGGGGGAGGGAGGGTCGCTTATTTACTTTTTGCTTTCGGCTAAGTGTACTGAACCGGCGTGAATTTTTAATACGGCGTAATTGCTGAAAGTTTCCTTTCTTTATATTATTTATGTGAAAGAAGACATAATGGCTGGTCACCACCTACAGTCCTTTGAGTGTGTAATGACAGGCCTTTCGACGTTAAAGCGGTGTAGGGTAAATGCACCTGAAATATCGGTCGTTAAATTTTTCATCCCTCTGACGAGTCGCCTAATAATTTCCGTTTGAAGAGGAGGCGCTACAGTCGGACTAGGCAATGGTATGATTTACTTGCACGGTAAACACTTGTAAGATTTGTAATACAGGTAGAGGTACAATAAAAGTCTAGGGGCATTGAGGATTTAAAAAACGAACGTAGTGTCTTTTCAAGATCAAGCAGAAAGTCATGAAATCGAGGCGCTTGTAACGGTTCTGATGTAAAACACGAGAGTGGGCTCGCTTGGTTGGCACAGTTTTTTTTTTAGATTTTTATAGGTTCTATCTGGGATCATGTTCTCAAAAATTCTTCAGGATTAAAGTTCTAACAAAAATTATGGAAACCTGAAGTCTGCTTAAACTCACTTAAGGTCCTTTAAATGTTTTCCCTGTAAAGGGCATAAATCTGTAAGTAAAGTATTGAGGTATCGCAAGGATGTTCTAGGTTACTTTGAGTTATTTGTTGACCTTTTTGGGATTTCATAAGTGACATTTAATTGCTTAAAACTGTGCCAGGTTTTTTCGATATTTTTCATAGGTCGTGTAAGCCTTTCAGGTTGAGTAAATTTTTTTAAGCATTATTGTAGATTCTATCTAAGGCCGCATACTCAAAAATCTTTCAAAGTCTTTTAAATTCTGCTCAAGGATAGGAAAACCTCGAAATCTGCTTAAAATCACTTAAGGTCCTGTAAGTCTCGTCCCTGTAAGTGCGTAAATCTGTAAGTAAAGTATTTAGGTATTTCTAGGGTATTCTAGGCTGAGCTGAGTTCTTTGCATGATCTGTTTGGGATTTCATAAGTGACATTTGATTGCCTAAAACTGTACCAGGCTTTTTCGATATTTTTCACAGGTCGTGTAAACCTTCCAGGTCGACTAAAGGTTTTTTAAGCATTTTTGTAGATTCTCTCTGAGGTTGCATCAATCGCATACTCAAAAATATTTCAGAATGTTTCAAATTTTGTTCAAGACTAAGAAAACCTCGTAGTCTGCTTAAAATCACTTAAGGTCCTGTAAATTTCTTCCCTGTAAAGTGCATAAATCTGTAAGTAAAGTATTTAGATATTCCAAGGGTATTTTAGGTTGCTTCGAGTGTTTTGTATGAACTCTTTGGGATTTCATTAGTTGCATTATGTTAAAAATGTCCTCCACCAACGTCTATGTAATGACAGAGATTATCTACAAAATCTTTGTCGTGCATTCTGCAGAACTTGCGGTGTCACTTCGCGACAAACGTTAACGCTGCGTCCTCTTCACTCAAAAAACTCTCAGGAAAGCGTCATAGTATTACGCTCAAATAAATGATGGTTTAGTACAGTTCTACAGATGCTTTTCCAGACTCCCCAGGTCTTCTAATAAACTACCAGTTGTGTGCATATTTCCTTGCAAACTGTAGGTATGCGACAGTTTTGCGCAAAATTAGTTACGAGTAGAAATTTTGCGGTAACCACCGTCGGAAAACCTAACTTGAACAAAGGGGGGCATCGCGTCGAAGAGACAAAAGGTATACGACAGTTGCAATAAACTTGACACAAACGGATGCAAATTATCTGGAATCTTAAATGCAAATAAATTGTCGTCATAGGAAAATAGGAAGAGAAACATTGTATCATTCGCGCCATGACCAAGGGCGATGCTTTATCCAATCCCCGTTAATTTATGGGGAAGTTCAAGGAAACGTTCCGGCATGGAAGCCGTTCGGAATCGACGAGAAAGGCTCCGCGCTCTTAAATTCGAAATAATTTCTACTTCTGTGTGTTTTATCAAAGATAGGACCAATTGGATAAGTTTCATGCCTGAGGCGAATTTTAAATTGCCAGCCTCAACTTTATATTACTTTACTTATCTAAATTGAACCAATATTACGTCTCAAATGTTTTATAGCTTTGTAATAACTGAGTTTACTTCTTCTCCTCCACTTCCTTTATGTCGGGCTAAGCAAGATGGTTTCCAGAATTACGAATTGCTCGGGAAGTTTTTGAACTTTCCCGGGGAAAGTTAACTTCGATTGAAAGAGGGTGAAGGAATATACGCTAGTCTTTATAAGGGATTAAAAAAAACCGGTTATTACGTGCGTTTACTACTGGCAATTAATAATCAGTAATGCTTTCCATCTTTAAATCGTAATTGGTTTATTGGTAACAATTCCTAATTAAAAAATTGTAATCACAGGCGCACCGAGTCCCCCCCCCCCTCCTTATATCTTCTTTCGTCGAATAATTTTACTTCGCTTTTGCTGAGCACAAAAGCTCGCAAAGCAAACTTGTGGATTTCTAATTTCAACAAATATTCATTCATTTTAATTAAAATTTAATCAACCTCTCTGTGAGTTCGCAATTAAACTCTTAAAATAATAATTAACTTTTAGTTTTTGCTTTAACTTCAGCGTACTCCAGAAGCACAACCGGGACGGTTTTGCTCCTGCCTGAAGTTCCCGATACGGTGGGCGTGCGTAATAAATCTCGCCAACGGCAGGACGGGATAACGAAATTTTCGAAAAAAGAAACGCGTACGAAACGGGACAATCGAGGGAGTAAACGTGAGATTTGTACGATAAGCCTACCAAAATGTGTTTTTAGGAAATATTTCTAGCTTATTACGCCCTATCGTCTTGTTCGTATAGCTGTATTTGCGATTCCGAGCCATCCAGCAGTCCAATAGTAGTAAGAGATCATAACCCCCCTCCCTACCTAGTACTAGTGACATTTTTGGGAAAAGTTGTTTCGACAGTTTGAAGAGCTTTGATGGTGGCATTATTGCAAACTAAAAATTATTTTACTACCTATGACATAATTTAATATTTATTGCAATTTTTTTATGACATGACAATGTCATTGTCATGTTAATGGCATGGCAACAAAGTGTCTCTTTTCTAAATATCAGTTTCCATTTTAATGCAAGCACGGATTTATCAGAACAACTATTATATTTACTACCAATGTTATTATGCAAGAATGGTTGATTCGATCTCCCCCCACACTATACCACCAAAAATATGTATTTATTAAAAATTAATAACTTTCAATGTTTGTTCTACTATCGAAGATTTATAATCGAGTTTAATAATATTTTTAAATAATTATTTTGTATTAGTATGCTCCATCATTTGCAAAGTATTGAAATCATAATTAGCGAAGCCAACAGGCGATGGCCTGTCTTGATATACCCCCTGTATTGATTATCGTGGTATTGATGTAGGGGTGGGGGGTGGATGGGGGGGGCCTTTACGTAAAACATGTCACTTCAAGATCCGACGAAACAACACCGGGAAGAAATTAAATTGAAAGCAATTTATACAAAGGGTAATTTTCCACTCATTAATTCGTCCCCGGGTTCTTATTTCTATAAATACAAATTTCTTTACGGTTACGTAAGGTCTACGGCGCGCTACCGTCTCGCGTCATTTTGACCCCTATAGCCTCCTTATAACAAAGACTCACTTCTATTTATTTAGATTTCTCCGGAGATTTTATGGAAATACTTCGCAGTTTTCTTCTTATTCGTCGGCAGAAATTTCAGCAAAATTAAAGCAATATTCTCTCCGTTTCTCTCTCTTTCTCTCCCTCGCGTTTCGCTCCGCTCCGACTGTTATTTTTAACTTCTTCTCGTCCTCCTTTCTCTCCGGTTCCATTGCTGAAACTGAATTAAATATTTCATTATGCTCAAAACTGATTCGCCTACGGGAACTCAAGAAATAAGTAAACAAGAAATTCGGATCGATGTACGGGTGGGAGAAAAAAATCGTTTCATTATTTCATGTTCTTTATTGACGCTTCCGTTAATTTTTTGATGTCACCATGGGATCGTTCCTAGGGGAATCCTGGATAACGGAAGTTGGGAAATAAAATGGAAAGCTCTGAACACAAATATGTTCATCTTATATGTGATTTGCTCCCGGTTATTTCTAGATTAAGTGGGTCAGGTTCGTTTAATTCCTTCACTTTTGGCATCTTCCAGTTAGTATCGAAAATGGGAAAATCGAAATTTCCTCAGTTGTTGGAAAAAAAAGTCGAATAAATTATTTTGAAATTTTATTACGGTAGTTCAAGGATAAGTCAAATGGATGATTATAAAACACTGAGTAAACTTCAAGTCTCTGGTGCTAAGTTTTTGAATTAGTAAGATTTTTTGAATTTATTTTTTAATAATACAAACGTTTTTTGAAATAAGCACTTTTATTTTTGAAATTCGAAGATTGCATCAATTTCGGAAAAAAATAAAGGGGAACCTCGTCATTTTATTATACGAAAAAATAAAATATTTAATTATGGGATTTCATTATTAAGTTAAGAAAAGTGGGCCCCGTTAAGCCTTTTTAAAAGGACTTGTTCAGACTTATTTAACAATTGTTATCTTGAAATCTGATTAAAAGGCCACTCTTTCTTTCTATCGCTTTTTGACAAAAGAAACTTTGACACAAGAAGAAGAAACTTGCGCCACGAATATTTGCTGTCGCCGTCTAAACAATACTTTTATCGATTTTACTTAACTTTACGCTTTCTGTAGTTTTCCGAGGAAAAAACTGAAAAGAGTCCGAAGACGACCCTCGTCGCTTTCCGACGCCGTCGCCGCCACGTGGATACGTACACGTTTACCTATTTCCACACACACACATTCGCACACTCTCGAAATTTCCCTCATGGAAAACATGAATGAAAATTGCACGGTGTGTGTGTGTGTGCGTGTGGTGATGCCGAGGGTTGAGGGTTGGGATAGGCTCTGAAAATCTTCTATCGTTCATGTGTTCACGTTGAGGTTAACTGAATGGGGATCGTGGACCAAATTTGATAGGGAGTAAAATCGGCATGGAGCATACTGCGATTTTCTTATAGTCGGTGGAAAAATTTTATTTCATGTAACTGCCGTCACGTATCGAGGGGGAAAATCGAATATACGAAAGCCTTAAATTGATGAATGTAATTCTGATGGACTAAATGATGTACTTGTGGAAAGGAATTGAGGTTATGTAGTGATGTTGATGTCCCAGAAATATTTGTGCCTTTAAGAAACGTGAATAGAAATCATACACAATGCTTTAATGATGTATGCAGAATATTTACTATACGTTTAGGTGATTTAGGTAAAATTGCCCCGTAACACTGTAACCCTCTAGAGTAACACCCCAAAGAAAATTTAATTAATCACTATCATACCTATTACATGCCTAATAAAATCAACATTGTTTTCCACGTTTCAACGCGGGTTTACATCATGGTTTTTTAGCATGCAATATCACTAAATCTTGGTGATATCTTAAAATCACTTTTCCGTTTTCATCTCTTGCGTATGATACGTATTCACCTTCTTTTAGGTAGGCGATGTAATCTTTGATGTATTCTTCTCGTTCCTTCAATGGCACTTTAGCAATAGTCGGATTTAAAGTTATCATGAGCCCTACAACGTATTAGAAATGAAGTAATGTCTTAGTTAACGACGTTTAAAGTGTAATTACTTATCCATTCGCCGTGATCTGTATAGGAATGCACGAATGTCTCGGGTTGGATAAATATATTCGTGAATCCGATCCGTTCCAGTTTTTTTCTGTATGTATCCATAGTGTAGTTGAGTTGGGAATAAATGGAAATCCACTCTTCGCTTCCATATTCGGCCCATTTAGGATCCTTCGATAACTTCTCGAATGCCTTGTCGAAGGGCACTTCGGCGAAGGAAACGACGAATACCTCCCCGCCAGGTTTCAACATGTCGAAAATATTTTTGAAGGCCTTACTGAAAGAAACATAAAATTCTTGGCAAATACTTGGAAATAACGTCATGAGCCTTACTCTACTTCTCGCACCCAATGCATGGTGTAGAAGGAAATCACGTGATCGAAACCCATCAATAAATCATCGGGTATTGCGTCGGTGCTTACGTCTAACGTCCTCAGGATCATTTTACGCAGCTTGCCGTTGGTCTTGGCGTAATCGATCATATTCCTCGAGATATCGATTCCCACTAGATTTTTCACGTCTCGCGGTAACATCGGTAACAGAACTTTCTCGCTGGTGTTACCGTCGCCCACGCCGATCTCCAAGATCGAAGGGTTTTCCCTCCACCTGAACAAGTGCTTATACTTGTTGACCATGTAGCTGGATCCGCTGTAAGTACAGCTGTTACTTTCAGCGTAAAGCTCTGCTTCGTGCATGTTCGTTAAATAGAGGGTCTAAGTAAAATGGTGTTTCAATACCGCTTTTCGTACTATTCATTGTGATTAGTTTAATTGCTTTTGTTTTTGTTTTAATGAATCTAATTAATCGTCATGACAAAGATGATGATCATGGGCGTGCGAGGTTTCAGTCTTTTATAGGGGTTATCGTATTGTGTACAGGGTGAAAATATGAAAATTTGGCAACATAACATGGCGGCACTTCCGGTCGTACTTTTTAATTATGGATTCTACATTCAATTTAAACTGAACTTACATTTAATGTCCTATACGTAACTCTAACAGTTTTTGACATATTTAATATTTTATATCAAAAATTATATTTACAAGCCGAAGAATATCTATCAATTTTTGATACACGTAAGCATTTATTGTTTCACTCGGGTACGTTTCCTTGTATACAAAGCCCTATTTAGTAGGTTGCGTATAGGATTTTAAGAATCAATAATACGGGGTGTTCAAAAAATAAGACCGAAAATTGAATCGAAAAAGTGTCGAAATTCACTTGTTTCAAATAGAAATCACCTCTTTTTATAACGTTGTGTTAAATAGCCTTAATATTTAAGGTGACTTTATATAAGACTGTCCCTAGCGAAAATTCTTAGTTTCCGAGATATTACCATTTAATATTTTTCGTGATTATTTAGGAGTTATTGTTATGAGTCGATTGTGTTCCTGGTGGGACACCCAGTAGATAAGAAATTAATTATTGCAGTGGTGGTTTCTCTGTTGGATCAATGATATATTTTTCTATCTTGTAATAGTTTTAAACAAATGTTATTTATGTGAAAACTGTGTTTCCAAAAAGTATGAATTTGATAAAATTAACTCTTTTCATGGGCTTAAAATGTTGTGAATACAATTGACTTTCAGACATTTTTTAACAGTTTCACTGGTCTATAAATGTTCGATGAAATCACGATAAAATATTAGTTGTAATTAATTAATATTACATCATTTTAGCATTACAGATACATACTGATATAGTAATTGTAATTTTAAATGTTTGTCTTCTTTGAAGGCACTTACAGCGTACGAAATGAGATGAAATTGCAATTTTATTTAAATGGAAAGTGGAGAAAAATGCATGGAATTCGTGTCAAGTCGCGCAATTTTAATATTCCTATTTTTCAAATAGTATCCTGATAAATCCATTTTCCTCGGTTTATTTTAAATGTTTGATAGAATCTAAGGTTATTGACTGTACTTTTTTTTGAGAAAATGTCGAGGTTAATTACATTTTCGCAATGAGTTTTCTTACAGAGGGTGGATTATAGCCGGTTTTAATGTGTCTGGAGAGACATTAGAGCGCCCGAGTAAAAACTTGGCTGCCATTAAAAATCGATAAAACACAAATGGCGTTCTTAAAGCCGGGGGCGATATAATTTATAAAATGTATTCACCCCTCGAGAAAAGCCGGGAGAAAATGTCCGCCTCGCTAGAAAATCCATCAAGACTAGCAATTAACTCGAATTCAAATTTTATTCATTATAAATTACCAACGTATAAAACGAGCTTCTTTGAGATGAAGGAAGAAACGCCAATTTAAAGTTTCTCGCCGCTGTTTTATTACTTGACGTTCTTTACGTCCCTCCCTTCTACTTCTTCTTCTTCTTGTTCTTCTTCGTCTTCTTCTGCTTCCTGCCACGCCTAACCACCGACTCGCTAGTCCTCTACATCCACCCCCTCTTTTTTCATTTAATCCTCCCGCCGCCCTCATCTGCATTACGACCCCGGATAACTTTTTTACCGAGCGGGATATTAACCCTATGAAGGTTCCTAATTTAAATCGAAGAAATATGGACGTAATTAAATCGGGAGGAAATTTAGAAATCTACGTGTGTCGACACAGGAAAATCCACCATTAACGATATAAATCAAGTAAATAATAATATAGTCCGACTAAAAACTCAATTAACCGCCCAATATATTCAATCGAAGTCGATGTTTTTCGTTCGATCAGTTATTTGTTTAAACCTCGCCGATTGATCCATAATTCGAAACTAATTAAATTAATGTATTGAATTTACTTTCAATTAGTTGGATAATTCCTAAAATTCGACAATTGCATTAAATTCATTTACGTGATATCACAATAACCGGGGGGGGATAACGGGACGAATGGGCAATAGCTGGGGGGAGGGGGCAGAGCCTCACTCAAATTAGCAACAATCCAGCGCTCGCCCCCATGCAAAGTTTAATGTTTATTGGGCACTATCGTAATTACCGATAATAATTATTATTGATTTACCTGAACCGCCATTTTTGGTTTCCC
Organism: Cryptocephalus primarius; assembly: GCA_963576515.1. NCBI lineage: Eukaryota > Metazoa > Arthropoda > Insecta > Coleoptera > Chrysomelidae > Cryptocephalus > Cryptocephalus primarius. Next base: position 14,616,355 of record OY754944.1, on the reverse strand, counting down.
GCGGGAAAAGGGTCACGTTCCCTTCAAAAAATTAAAATCGAGACGTTTCCCCCCATTTCCCCATTTCCAGGGCCTCCAAGCCATCATTCTTTCATATATATCTATATATACATGTAGTATTAATAAATTAAAAATAAATCTTCAGCACGCCACTAACAATTTTATGCGTTATCTCATATGCAGTGCGATTCGTCTCTAATTTGGAGTAAATTAAGTAAACCAAAGACAATTTTTTTTTGTTGGAAATATGCTCGGACAGGTCGATTAGTATTTCGAATTGCGCTCTTTTTGACGTAAGAAAATGTTATACGGGGCGTACCAAATTTGAGATACGAAGTCATCGACTATTTTTTCAAACGGCAATACTAATTTTTTTACGAATATTCTTAAAGGTCGTATCAAGTTACACGCGCACCGAATATCAAATCTTTATCTTTCCTTATCGTTTAAAAGATATCTAACGACCAATTAGAAAAATGGAGAAACAAACGTACAATGAGATAGGCCAAAGATCAAATATAATTTATACTATAATTATAATAATTTATTTGCGTATTCTGCACAAATTTATCGGCATAAATTATCATAATAATGAAGGTTGTTTTGATTAACAATTTTTATCATTGAAAACCAATGGCGTAATCATTTAATGAGCATAATAGCAGATAACGCATAATCTCGCCTAGAAGCGAAGTGTCCAACTAGCCCTTAGCAGGTTGAAAATCCCTATAACGATACGAAAATAATATTAGCAAGAGAAAAATGATATTCTGGGACACCCTGTATACTACAATTATACGGAGTGTCTTTTATATGAATACATTTAGATTCTATTTGCAATATATTTTGAAAGGTAAATAATGCAATTTTCGGTGGAATACGTCATTTCAAATCTTACAAAGACAAAAGTACGAAAATGATCTGAATTTTGTGATTTTTCATTATTTTTTTAGGTATGCCTTAAAATAACCTACGCGAAATTTCATGAACGACACTTTGTGCCCTTTCGGCTTACAGCAAACGTATATCCGGGAGATCTCCTTTAATTAGGGGGAAACGTCCGCGTTGGGCCTTTTCCCGACGCCCGCGACCCCTAAAAAATATTTTTCGGTCCCCCCCGGTAGGCGATCCCGCACCTCCGGAGATTCTTAAATTCCCGAAAACGTAACGAATTCGTAAAGGAGACGAGCCGGGAACGGGCGAGGGAGGGGGCGGGAAGGACGGAGTAGGGTGGGACGGGGGTGAGGGTCCGGGACCGGGCGCGAGGGGGCGGCGGCGGCGCGAGGGGCGGCTAAAAACGAAACACAGAGCGAGGGTGAAATAAGAGGGTAAAAAGTAGAAGCGGCCATGGAATTAAAACTGAAATTAAAGACAAAAGGGAACGAAATTAATGTCGGAAAAAGAGGGGATCTAAGATGGCCGCCCTTCGCCTTTCTCCTGGGCGACCCGAGGGTGGCGGTGTAGGTTTAGGGGTGAAAAAGGAGTAGAGACGTGTATTTTCTCTTTATCCGACAGATTGTTGTACGGTATAGATCTGACGTATAATCTAAAACTTCTTCTGAAAATAATAGGAAATGCATAGAGACGTAACGGCTTAAAGAGTATTTTCGGTACAAAATTTATTTGTAGGGTTCATTTTATAAATCTGCAACACTAGGCATTTACAATTTCCCTTTTACTCTTAATTACAGGCAATGAAAATCGGGGAAAAATGCCTTCTGACTGCGCCAATCATACAATTGTTAAAATCATTCCATCGTTTTAGTGTCCAGCTTACATTTGCAATAGAACTTGCCCAGATAAGTTTTCCTGTGTACTTGTCTTTGTTTTTATAAGGTCGTAACCATGTTAAGTGGCATTAGAAAAATATTTTCACGTTAAAAATGTATAGTCCAATCACTGAACTTTTTCCACTCAAAAATATTTAAAGCTGCATCGATTAATTTGATACTTTTGGAATAAAATAATATAAATAACAGAAGTGATTTAGTGTCGATGTGCGCTTCTACCCCTGGGGTAAATGCCACTTCTTCTAGAGGGTGAAAATTAAAAAATTCAAAATAACTTTTGGATCTAAAAACGAAAATACTTCAAGCAAAAAAATGAAGAATACAATTTTTCAATAACCCAATAGTTTTTGAGTTATTCTTGATATAAAATGTCGAAAAACATACGTTTTTCAACAAAAATTTTGTGTTATAAACAAAAATTACTCTTGTCAAAATTGAAGCTTTTAAGAAAAAACAAAGAAATTCATTGTTTTTGTTTAATTTTGTAGCTCATACTAAGCTCCATACTTTCAAAGTATCTAATTAGACCTTTCAAATTCAAGACCTTCAAGGAATTATGATAAAAATAATAATTATTGTTTTTCATGCCCCAATTTTTTGAAAATGTTTCAATCTTTTTCCTCTTTAATTTCTAAGATATATGTATTTGCAAAATAACTTTAAAACTAATGAAGCAAAACGAAAAAATTTTTGTTATTTTTAAAATTAATGTAGCCCCTCTTTTATACTCTTTAGCTTAAAGCTCTCTGAACCTAAAGAATTAAAAATATTTGTATTCACATGACTTTATAGCTCGTGAAATTCCCTACAGAATGATTTTTGGTCGAATGAAATAGCTCAAAAGGGCGTTGAGTAATCATTAAAAATCGAAAACATTTTTCGAAAGGTAACTTAAGGAAATTCCGGAGCGCCAAAATTCATTCTCTAAATGCATACACATACAAACAATATAAATATTAAAAGTAAAAGGTAAAAGAGGAAAAATATTTTTGTAAAGAAGCTGTAAGCTCTGTAAAGCTGTGTAAAAGCTTAGCTTCTGTAAAAAAATGTATATTTTTATTTTTATTGCTATCATCTTATTGCTAACATCATATAAAATGAAGTTTTAAATACAAGGGTATATTATTAAGGGTTGAAATATTTTAATATATGTTTAAGAGTAAAGGTATCTTTATAAATAAATATAAATGACACCATTAAACTGCTATGTTAAAGTCTTCACGGTCAAAAAAGGAAATTTTTAAAATTTTTGGATTAAAGAGATGATATTTAAGGGCTGAAAGTTTGCAATGTAATTTATTATATCATAAGTAGCAATATATATTCATTTGTTATTTAATAATTCCACCATCAAAGCGCTTCAAGCTATTGAAAATATATTTTCCGTAAGTTTTCTTGTAAGGAGTGGTTTCGAGGGATTGGTCTTAGGTGTTTAAGGGTGTTCATTGTCAAAAAAGATTTTTTTAAATTAAAGATGATTTTTAAGGGATGAAAATGTGCAAGTATTTTAGTACATCATAAGTAGTAATATATACTGACTTTTTTAGTAATTCCATCATTTTAAAGGGCTTGAAACTATTGAGAATATATTTTTCGTAAGCATTGTTGTAAGGGGTGGTCTTGAGGAGTTGGATCGTTTAGAAAAATTATACATGAAGGGAGTAACGAGTATCCATTAACCTCAAAAAGGTAATTTGCACGACAGATTTTTATCAATTTTCTACCCTTGGCTATAAAAATGTTTGAGACTTACTTTTCGTTCCCCTAAGCGTGACGACACAATTCACCTTCGAGGTATCTCAAACTGACTTACACCGAGCGCTCACGACGAACTAACAAACGAAATCAAATCAAATCCGAGAGCCGGTACGCACTTTCACTCAACAGCTGTACATGACGAAATAAAAAGCTAAGAAAGGGTCACTTTTTACCTTTTTACCTCGCCGCCGCCGCCGTCGCCGTCCAAAAGAAAAGCTAAAAAAGGCCGGGGTTATATTTACGGAAGGGTTGACGGCGACCGGTCACTCTAAAACTGGTCAAACACGTTTCGATTATTCTCCTGGTCATTTTTATTTCCCGTGGCCCTTTCCGGTGTCCCTCCCGGTCGCACAAAAGGGACCGACGTGGGAAATGTTTCTCTCTCCCCTACTAGGTACACACACACATACACGTAAGGATACTTAAGCACGTAGATCCGCGTATTTTCTACAGGTATTAGGAGTAGATGAATGTGTGCTCTGTTACTTAACGACTTCTACCTGGCAGGCAGATATATTTGTTTTGAATCTTTTTAGTTAGGTAAACATCGTCGATCCACCCTATCGGTCTCCGTAAGGTGAAATTATACTCTTTCTACCTCTTAAAATAGTCTAAATATTTTCTTCAAAAGCGTAATTGCTTTTCCAAACATATCTTCTTTAAATGCCCTCGGAAGCTTCCAACTCCTCGAGACTCGCTCGTCAAATTTTTCTTAAGACAATTGCAATTTTTTTTTTATAAGTGTCATGATAGAGACTCTTAAATTTCTGTGATTTCGAATGTCATCACGGAACTTTTCAATTTTTTTGAAAATGCCAGAACTCCCTCGAAATCGTTACAAATTCCAAACGTTCCTTAAAAAATTGCAAATCCCTTAAAAATCTCTTAGAATCGTTGTTTGTAATAGAAAAATTCCATGGCACTTAGAAACTTTGCGTAGAAGTGCTTAGCTACTAAGCACTTAGTAGCTCGCACTCGTAATTTCACTTATCACTGAGCTACTCACATGACGTGGATATTAGTTGATAGTAGCCTTAAATTAGACACTACTTGGGTTTACTCGCCCTTCCGATATGCCACTAAGCACTCACAGCCTTCGTTCACGCGACTCGACAAGTGACAAGTGCTTAGTAGCATTATACGTTATCTAAGCTAATTTATCAGCGTTGAATGAGTGAATTTCAGTACAAATTCACGAATTTCTCATATAATTGCCATACAGAGATCACTAGAAGTCACTCAGGAGTCTTGAAAGTGTTAATTAACTTTCCAGAATCCAAGTAATTCAGAGGAAATCTTCTAGAATAGTAAAATCCAAAACTCCCCACGTAATTGAGATAAAGGCTGCTAAGGTCGTTGCTCATGCGCAGTGAATATGTGTACTTAACTATAACGCATTCACCAATGGGAGATAGTGGCCCTTTGAAGAGGACGTCCCCACTTTATTTCTTTTTCAAATATCTCCTAAGTGACATTTAGGGGGCTAACAGTGTTGCCATGGTTTCCAAAACGTAATGAGATAGAATGTACTTAAGGCCGAAGGCAGCCTAATTTTCTCGGTACATTAAATACACACGTGCTCAGTATAATGGAGTCTCAAACACGTGCTTAAAACGATAAGTATGAAGTTAAGTACTGCGAGTTTAATGTAAACAAACATTGAGATGCGAGTCCGTCCAATGGGGAGAAGAAGCGATATGATCGCTCATCGGTACCAACGTAAAATATGCGCTGCATATTTTTGCAGCTAGGTTTTCCTTCATTAGTTTTCTTTAGTGAAGAGCTACGAATGTAGTGTGAATGGAATGCTTGGTGTTTGGAAAATTCTGTAGCTTTTTCTTTCAAATGTTTGATCATTCTATTGGATACAATTTACATTTAAAACGGTAAAAAAGGCACTTGTCATTATAATTTCCTTTAGAATTAAATGGAAATAGTGACCACACTGGTCAATTTAACAATTTCATTAATAGTTGATAAAACTCGCTGATAAAACTGAAAAAAAAATGTACTATTGACCTTACGCTATCTCCATTCTTAAGCATTTTTCACCTAATCAGTTTAGTCTAAATATAACGTCGTATACGAACCGTAGATCATATCCGTAATAGCTTAAGAACGAAGAATGTTAAAATGTTCCTGGCCAAACTGTTCGCCAAAAACAACAGCTGCTCTATTTCTGGCACACGATATGCCCTCGATAAGTACAAAAATTTAATAAAATGGAGGGATAACCCTTCAATTTTCGAACTGGGCATCGGTGACGGGAAAAACACGGAGAAAAACTTGGTACCGATTTTACCGGACAACATCGATAGATTCGTAGGAACCGATAGGTCGCCTGAAATGATCGAATACGCCAAAACCAATCAGACTCTAGCGAACAAAGGTATGACTTTTCGGACATTCGACGTAAACACAGATTGCGTACCGGACGATTTAGCAGGTGGTTTCGACCACGTGTTCAGCTTTTACACGCTCCATTGGGTCCAAAATACTGAGTAAGGTGTATGATTTAATTTTGAATTTACTAAAATTTCCTTTTTTGTTAGTCATGCATTGAAAAACATTTTCGAGCTACTAAAATCCGGCGGGCAGCTTTTCTCCGTTTTCCTAGCTGAAACTCCAAACGACGAACCGCACGACAAATTGTCAAAAGATCCCAGGTGGGGTAAATATGGTAACGCGGAATGGATCTCCCCTTATTACAAGGACGGGTATACCATCGATACATACAAGGAAAAATCGGAAAACGCAGGATTCTTCGACGTTACGCTTAAAAGCGACGTTTACGTGCATAGATTTATAGAGGCAGAATTTATAAGTAAATAATTGGAATAATGCGATGAATTTCGTTCAATTTTCAATTTTTTTTAGACTTAATGACCGTTATTAATCCGAGTATTGCTAGAGTTCCACCCCATGAAGTCGACCAGTATGTTGAAGAATATTTGAGTCATTTAAAGAACAATAAATATGTGACATACAAAATTGGGCCTAATGGGAAAACTGTGGTACATTATCAAAACAATTTACTAACATTATACGCTAGAAAACCTTAACACTTTAAGTACAAAACTCGTTTCTACTTTGTTACCTAAATTATCGGTAATTAAATCGATCTTATTTCAACCGTGCGCGTCTATTGAAAAGAGGTACCCAAAATTTCACTCACCACTTGTATAAGTTTTTTTTTCTATTTCGTCACACTTTCACCGCGGGATAAAAGGATCCGATTACAATAATTTTATAGGAAAACAGGTGACGCAAGTTCGAGGGAGAGGAAAAAAAGATCCGTGCAGGCACCTAGTGCCCTTTTGTCGCAGCATCCGTGAAGAACAGGTAGCCCTTTGAGTGGCGTTGAAAGATCGAAGTGCAAGGGTTAAAATGAGGGTCTCTCCTGGCGTATCACTCATGACGGTGAATTGCCCTCTTTTTGATGTAAGAAAATAGGTATAGGATGTACCAAACTTGAGATATGACGTCATCGATTGTTTTTTTAAACGGAAATACTCATTTTCTCACGAAATTCTTAAAGGGCATGTCAAATTACACATTATATCACAGTTTTATTCCTTGTTGTTAGATTTCCGAAAATTTCCCTTCGGTTCGAACGTTGGGACCGTAACCATTCGTCCCACGTGCAACGTTTCATTCCCTTCGCCATTAATAAAGAAGACAATCAACAAGGGAGGGTCACACGTCGAAAAAAGCCATCAGGCTAATTACTGTCATCGCATTTTAACAAAACGTCCAGGAGGAAGTAAACGTCGAGAGTCCCCGGACTAACTTCCGATACCAATTAGCCTGTATTAATAGCAATTCGTGGCCACTTTCGTAATTATATTATCGACACGGAGGACCCGTTATAACGGGAAACCTTCCAAATCTCTTCGGCCTGCTATTATTACCGCGGGAACGTGTAATTCTGGACGAATTTCAAAATCCGGCGTATGGCCGCGTTTTCTCTTTCTCACGAGGACAAAAAAAATCCTTATATTAATTATAGTGATTAGCGGGCCGGTAAAATTTCCGAAGGAGAACAACTGCGTCGGTTCGACGTAAAACAAAAGTGCGGTTTACTCGAATAGAGGGAGAGAGAGAACGGGAAAAGAACGGAGGAGAAGAGCCGGGGAAGAAAGATGTACGAGTTGAAACCGAAAAGGCACTGCGAGGTGATAGATAACGACTGTTAACGGAAAGGAAAACTACGCGTTCCGAATTGTTGGGTTCGCGTCGGAAATTAGCGAGGCTTGTAGAACGAGCGCCACTCTCCCCTAAAAATTCCCGAGCAGGTTTTTCACAAACGGGAAGGGGATGGGAAATTGTGTCGATACGAAAATGTACCAAGACGAACCACTGAATTTGCTTATGTAACAAATAGGGGGCGTCCGATGAGGACCAAGGCACTTCTTCCCTTCTAGAAGAAAATAACAGGTTTATAATCGAGTGTGTTGGACGTAAGAAACGTACTAAATTGAGCGGCCCCTTTCAGTAAGAGTTGGTCAAGTTAAGAAACAATTAACCTAATTTATACCGAGCGCATTGAAAATACACGTATTTACCCTATACAAAAGCAGAGTATTCATGTAACGTACCGTTTAACCTTCCCCCGTATATTTAGTGCGGAAAAATGTTGTTAGTCCCTATATATGAAATGCCTATTAGTATCGAGAATCAGACAGTTCCGCTACGACCATTAAATTTGAGCGTCGAGCACGTGTTATTTTTTCACTAGAGTTCAGTGGTGTGTATACAGTTGTAATTATTATTTTAAAATGGCTTCGTGGAGACCTTTCGACGTGGGCGAAATTAATAATGGCAATGATATAGACGTTATACACAATACAAATAACGCTACAAAAAGAAATCAGTCACAAATTTGACCATCTTTCCTGAAAGTTATTTCAAAGACTTAGGAGGTATTTTTTTAATTAAGCTTCGGGGAATTTTTTCTTTATTTTTCCCGTATTCAAAGGGGTCGATAAAACTATGAAAATGCCATTCAAAGTTCAATTGGGTCAAGTTTTGAAAAATCGATCTTCCGAAATCCACCTATTTCTCGCTTTGGAAGGCCGTAGCAGAAAGAAGGTTCGGTGCAGCCTCTCCGCGCATCAAATGTTGGAAAGAGCAAACATTTTTCTATAGGAAACATGACTTTTTGGGGCGCTAGCAATATTTTTACGAGAGATACGGGTCTCGAAACCAGACCTCGTCACCTAAATGAACTCATTTCAAATACTTAGGAGATGATTTTTTAATTAAGCTTCGGCGAATTTTTTCCTTATTTTTCCCGTAATCAGAGGGTTCGATAAAACTACGAAAATGCCCTTCAAAGTTCGATTATGTCAAGTTTTGAAAAATCGATCTTCCGAAGTCCACCTATTTTTCGGTTTGAAAGGCTGTAGCAGAATGAGGGTAAGGCGCAGCCTCTCCGCGCATCAAATGTTGGAAAGGGCAAACATTTTTCTATAGGAAACATGATTTTTGGGGCGCTAGCAATGTTTTTACGAGAGATACGGGTCTCGAAACCAGACCTCGTCACCGAAATGAACTCATTTCAAATACTTAGGAGATATTTTTTTAATTAAGCTTCGGCGAATTTTTTCCTTATTTTTCCCGTAATCAGAGGGGTCGATAAAACTACGAAAATGCCCTTCAAAGTTCGATTATGTCAAGTTTTTAAAAATCGATCTTCCGAAGTCCACCTATTTTTCGGTTTGAAAGGCTGTAGCAGAATGAGGGTTAGGCGCAGCCTCTCCGCGCATCAAATGTTGGAAAGAGCAAACATTTTTCTATTGGAGGTATGACTTTTGGGGCGCTAGTAACGTTTTTACGGGAGATACGAGTCTCGAAACTAGATCGCGTCACCGAAATGTACTCATTTCAAAGACTTGGAAGGTATCTTTTTGATTAGGCCTCGGGGAATTTTTTCCTTATTTTTCCCGTGATCAGAGGGGTCGATAAAATTATGAAAATGCCCTTTAAAGTTCAATTCGGTCAAGTTTTGAAAAATAGAACTTCCAAAATCCACCTATTTCTCATTTTAAAAGGCCATAGCAAAAAGAGGGGTTGGCGCAGCGTTCCCGCGCACTCACCGTTGGAAAGAGCACAAAATTTTCTATGACTTCTGAGATTTTCAGGCAATTCTGGCTCCATCGAAAATTCGATAAAATTTCCATATATACCCCTGTCGATTTTTGCGAAAAAATGAACTTCCTTATAACGACCTGAAAATAAGTACAGGGGGAGTTTTCAACGTGCTGAATGCATATCTGTAGTGAGTTTTTCTCCAAAACTATTTGTTTAGAAGTTACAGCTGATAATCTGAGATAAAGTTCAAAATTCAGAAAACTATTTTTTTAATTAAGCCTCAGAAATTTTTTTCCTTATTTTTCCCGTGATCAGAGGGGTCGATAAAACTACGAAAATGCCCTTCAAAGTTCGATTAGGTCAAGTTTTGAAAAAACGAACTTCCAAATTCTACCTATTTCTCGCTTGGAAAGGCCATAGCAGAAAGAGGGGTTGGCGCAGCGTTATTTATCTATTAGTTACTTATTTCGGTAATTTTGTTACATTACAAACTTTTATGTCAAAGAGTCAACTTCAAAATAATGTTTCCACTACGTAATTACATACACTACATAAAATTTGATTGACAGAGTGAGTAACAATCTTTTCGGTATATCGGTATATGGGTTTTTGTGTGTCGGTAAGTTGGCTATTAAATTTTTTTGCTTTTTTTTCTTCAAGTGGAACAAATTCGAACTGGAAGGACCTTAAATATTGTAACTCTTATGTTTATAGACATTAGAAATAGTAATTATTTGGGCAAAAATTATATTTTCTGGTGGTAATTTCACCATTTCTCTCTTCTCCTTAGATTTCCGAAAAGACGAGCGAAAATCTGCGGGTAAACACGAAAATCTGCGGTCCCCATAAAACCTCCTCGTAGCGCGGAAGGGCGATACTCGTGGCCGCGGCGGAAAGAAGCTGACGCCGTGCGATAAAAAAGGATAGCGCGGCAAAACGAAGTGCGCGGGTATAAATCTCCCGATGGCGCAGTTTGTAGCGCGTTTAAAAAACACATGTACCACGTGATTCAAATGCAAATGCGATGTGGGTGTTTATCAAGCGAGCGCCGCTCGCTCCGTCCGCTCCGGCCTTTGTTCCGACTCATTTACCTCTTCTTCTCCTTCCTCTTCATTTGTTCATCGCTGTCCCGTCTTTTGTTTATGGCCCCGACAAGACGACTTAAATAATAAAATTTGTAAAAAGCCACGGAGAGAGGGAGAGAGAGAATGAGAGCTGCTCTCCGCCAAGTAAAGTTCGTTCTGCCTACGAAAACAACAAAGGAACCGGGAAGAACAAAGCTCTCGCTAAATTGGAAAATATAATGAAAATTCGTTCTATTTAAAGCGGATTACGGGCATGTTTTGAATTCGAACTCGCGCAGATTTCGAAATAAGCTCATTTTAGCAGACCTTTACGGAATTCTTTAAAACGCCCCACCGCCCCCCACCCCACCCTTCCGTGGCGGGCGGAGACTAAACCTCACGTTTGCGAGGGAACACGTGAACATTTGTAAAACTGTTTCAAAAATATCTTCGTGATTATTTTTAACGCGATTTCATCAGCTTAACGTGCAAAATTTGCGCACATTTCAAGAGCCAAACGATACAATAATTTCACAACTTTGTCCTAGTGGCTCCGTCAGGATCATCAGGATTAAAAAATATTAATGACACTAATAGGCGCCTTCGCCATTTCTTACAACTCGGTGATAGATGTGATAAGTACTGTGATATTCAGCCGGTAGTTTGGTAAATTGAGGCAGTTTTGTGAAAACGCCTGAATTTTAACTGAAAGTACTGTTACTGTTCCAAAAAAATTAATCCCCACCTATTGCCTAGTTTTTGCCCACCACCAAGATCAATATCGATCGCTTATGGGAAACCTGTCTTAGGTGAAAATCTGAAAAATTGACAACGTAGCATCGTCGAAGACGGTCACACCGGTAAAATATTTTCAAGATGGCAGAAGTTGATGTTAACTTGCTTATTTTACATGGGACGCACTATATATTGGTTTAATTTTGGATTCTACCTTAAATTTAAACCTAACTTACGTATAATGACGTATACATAACTCTGACTGTTTTTGGCACATTTAATGTTTCATGGCAAAAATGATATTTACAAGCCGAAGAATATCTGCAATGTTTTGCTATACGTAAGCGTTTACTGTTTTACTTGGGTAAGTTTTCTTGCAGACTAAGATTAATTTAGCGGGTCGTGGGTAAGATTTTGAGAATTAGTAATACAGGGTGTTCAAATAATAAGACCGAAATTTGAATTGAAATTCATTGTTTTCAAATGGGAACTCTTAGTTTCCGAGATGTCGGCGTGTAAAGATTTTTCTAAAAAGACGCAACGATTACATTTGAACGAACCCCCCTCCCGGGTTGCCGTTTTCGCCGGCAGATGCACGCTTCCCGTGCCCCCGTCAAACGAAACCGGGGAAAAACCCGTTTGGGCGATTCGAAAAAATCGCGCGGAAGACATAATCGCCGGTACGGCCGGGAGGGTCAGTTACGTGCGCGTCCGGAAAAAAAGGGGTGTCCCCGACCCCGTCCCGGGATTTCCTCGTCCACATTGACCACTGGCCAGATGTTCGTACGAACATCGCACGTTCATGAATTATTAGATCAACACGCGACTGCTCGGGGTGGAGGAGGAAGACGGGTACGTACGTATGCGTATCCCGAAATACGATACGGGCACGAAAGGGGAACAGATTTCGAGAGAAGCGGTGAAAATCACGGGCAGGGAAAAGTAAATATGGTGTTGATTGAAAATCACACATGTATGCAGGGTTAAATTCAATTTCATCAACATTGTTCCAAAGTTCCAAAGTCCAAATTAAAAGATTTCAAATAGAGGAAACTCTCTTTTTACGATAATAATTGCTAAGATACAAAACGGTGGCTTTTTGGGTTCTTTGCGGTAACTAATTCACGGATTTACTTCTGGAAGACCTCATTTTTGTACGTTTTTCTGAGACCTTCAAGTCACTTAATTAACTTTCTTCTGTATAATCGACACCCGAGTAACTAAATCCAAAAAAAACTCGAAAAATGACAAATTTCGAATTTCAACCGTTCTACCACCTCTATCGATGATGATAAAACGTAGAGGGTCTTAGAATTTTTGTATTTAATACAATGGAGATTTTTGCCCTTTCTTCTAAACTTCTCCCGGACTATACCATTACGAAAATTCCCAGTTTCTTGGTCCATAACTCGAAGAAATATCGCGTGATTTTTTTGAGTTTTTTGCAATAACTAATTTACGGATTTACTTCTGGAAAACCTCATTTTGTACGTTTTTCTGGGACCTTCAAGTCATTCCTTTAACTTTTTTCTATATAATCAACACCCGAGTAATTAAACGAAGAAAAAGGAAACTCGAAAGTTGACAAATTTTGAATTTCAACGGTTGTACCCTCTATCGACCATGAAAAGACGTAGAGCCTTCGAACTTTGCCCTATTCTATAAGCTTTTCCCGGACCTAATCATTATGAAATTTCCCCGTTTCTTATTCAACAACTCTAAGAAATATCGCGTTACCGAGCAAAGTGTAACACATATTTATCCCTCAGGTAAGCGACACCCTTCACACTTAACCCGCATGCGGAATCGTCGTGGAACCTTTTCCGGCAGAAAGGGTCCCATATCAGGATTGACCGTTATGCGTTCCCATGCGGCGTCATTTAAGAATGACCAACATTCGACGGCGAACATCGCTGAAAATTTACATAATATACTGGTTTGACCAGTTCCGACCCCTTACAGAAACGTCCACCGGGCGAAGTCCTGTCCGGCAAAGAAATAAGGAAACCAACCCTTTTGTGTGCGCGTACGTAACCCTCTCGTGTCCTACGGGCATTCGAATAATATCGTTGTAAATCTGGCCTCCGTAGGCCAGAGACACGTATAAGTACCGATTCTTTTATGGGAAGGATGATGGTTTTGTTTAAGGAAGGAGAGGGTCCGCGTTATCTATTTATAAGTCGTTTTTTAGCTCGGATGAGCATGAGAACTATTTTCTCCCGAGATCATTGGGGAGGTGTTAATCCTCGACCCAACAAAAGACCGAAATTCATGGCGTTTCCTCGGGTTTACGGTGTAAATTTAATCGAAACACTTAAATCATTGTGATTATCCCAGCAACTCGTCTTTTACAATTTTTTGCGAGAATTTTTGAAACTAAATTTTTTTTGAAAATTCTTCTTTTGTCTTTTGAAGTCTTTTGAAAATTTTCAAACTTCACACCTCACAAAATATTCTGAATAACCCATTAAAAATATGTGAGTATTCTGACAACGATTCGTTAATTGATTGTGAGTAGTTTCAACAAAATTGTAGTTTCAGCAAAAATTTCATATAAGTTTCGAAGATATTCAAAGAAAATTTGAAATTTGACTTTCAAAAAAAAGCTCCAAACCCTTTAGTACAAAACGAAGGTGATTTTAAGTAAAGAGAGCCCCGATATGAGATTCTTATCCAGAGTTTCACGATTATTTACTAGAGTAAAGCTTATAGTGTATAATACACTTTATGGAGTAAACGAACAACATTCAGACTTGAGGGGTAACGAAATTTCCAATATGATCCTCTCGATTCCCGAATAAAAACTCAGGGACGAATCAATCTTCGAACACTTCAAGGGGAAACATTAACGAGTCCTCCCGGCGTATCCTGTCCATTAATTTTAATTTTCGCCAATCAACGTCTCGAGATTATAACGACGAAAAGTGGAAGAGTGGCAGGGTGGGGGTGGGGGGGCGCAAATAAAATGCGTCTTATTAAATCAGTCAAGCGAAGCAAAAACAAGATGGCCGTGTACAAAGAAAACTCGAGTGTTTTGTTTTCATCGTTAGTGATAACGACGCACACCACTTGGATCTCCTTTCCCTCCCCGACGATGACGATCGGGAAGAAAGAGGAAGGCGAAGACGAAGAGGAGGACCCGTTAATATAAATTTATTTTTACTCCGTCTTGGCGAAGTGGAATTTACAAAATGTGACGCTGGGGAAAAAAAGGGTTTGACGAAGAAGGGCCGGGCCGAGCGACTGTTTGCGCCGCCATCCCGTGATGATATTTTCCGCTGCGAAATTTGTATTAATAAAGTCCCTTGATGAATATATAAGGAAGGGATACAAAGTGACATAAAGTAAAGGGTTAAAATTTAAGGAGTTTTCGTTTGTATGTTAATTTTGAGATATTATTTTACATTTCTTCCTCCCTAACTTTGTAATTTGCACGAAAAGGGCTCTCCACCTCCTCCTCATCGTCATCATCACCGGCGCGGAATACCGGGCGAGTCGTGAAAACTACCTACCACACGTAACAATTATTTTATTAAAATAAATTATGATATTCGGCGTGTAGAAAAATCGATGAGTCCACTTTTTGCCGATGCTGCCTGCGTCCTCCCCTTTGCGATAATTCACAACTTTCCGAATCCGCGAAAATAATATTTCAGCAAGAAATAAAACGAGGGAGGACAATAGGGCCTTAACCGAATTACCGGACCGGGTCGCATATGTATCTTTCATGCAAGGGGAAGAAAAGTAATTTTCCTCTGAAATATGAATATTTATGGCACAAAAAGGCCCCGCATTTATATTTTCACTTAAGTTGAAACTTATACAAGCTTTTTCACTTCAGTCCTTTTTAATTACGACATATTTACATAGCGGACAAAAAATCGACCAAGGACCACCGTCCCTTCGCCCGCCCTTTTCTATATGAAAGAACGCTTTATAAAAGTTACTCTTTTAATTAGAATTAAACAGATCCAGCTTCCCGTCGCTGATGGATGCGCACGAAATTAAAATCTCGTACTTTTATTTCCTCACAACAAAATTATTCCTGTAACGACGACGGTAAAAACTTTTAACGAGATACGGATTTTTTTTATTTACGTACGTATTTAGGGGATGGCAATACGTTTCGGGGATTATTCGTTGTTTCAGTGTCCTTCCGCTCGGAAAATTAAAAGAAAAATGAAAAACGAAATTCGTTAACCATATGTAAAGGACCTTTACGATAAAAATTAGTATCAGCGGCGTCGTAGACTATTCATTAATTAAAGAGGGATGTCCACGGGCTAAAGAAAAATACTGTACTAAAATTGTAATGTTACTTTATAGCTTTTAGATTAGCATTCCTTCTAACGCGATTTTTATTGCAAGGGATCAAAACGCCATTATCGAAAAAGTGACAGTTAATCCCGTTCACTATGATCAAAGTGGAAATTACACTAAAATTTTAACCCAAAATGTTGAAACGACTATCCAGGATAAGATACAGTAATCATTTCACGAATAACGTATTTTTGTACTTTCACCCAACCCTACGCCGCTGCATCACTTTTATCCTTAACCAAAACTTTTATACCAAAACTGTCTGCATGAACATATTTTTTTCTGGAGACACACACAGGCCTATAAATAGGAAATAAATTTATGTAGGTATAATCCTGAAATTCTACTTAAGACCATTTAGGAATGTTTTCCAATGGTCCTCTGGGAATTAAGAACTTCCAAATTCGATTTTAAGGCAATTTGCCCATCTGAGGTTCTACAAAAACCTTCAGGATTTGTAATCTAGAGACTTTCTATCGATTGAATTCAAAATGAAATTATTTTGACGTTCCTTGCCTTTAGGGGCAGTGAAATGTTGAACGTTCCTGAAGAACCTCATGAATTCTCTTTTTAGATTCTTAAAATTCCCTAAGGTTCCAAAAAACTTTCTTAAAGTCCTACAGCACGATTTGTGAAAAACCGCTTCATTTCGAAGATACAGGGTGAAACAAATTTGCGAGAGTAACAACGTTTTATCATCAAAAAGTGCATGTTAAATTGTCCAATCTACCATAAATATTCAAAATGACTTCCTCTTATCTTTGACTACTGAACTCTTTTAAACGCACCAGGTTCGAAAGTAGGCCAACTTTTCTATGGGATAACCTCGTAAGAAATAATCTGGGGGGTTTAAGGCTGGGGATCGAGCAGGCCTTCCGTGTGGTCCACTTCGACCGACCCAGCGATCTACACCCTGTATCTTCGAAATGGAGCGGTCATCAAAGAACAAAATATTCTCAGAATAGTCCCCTTGAATTTTTGCCGCATTTTCACCAAACACCCTGTATTGACAAATGATATGTTCATTGGAACAACGTAAAGAAATGTAGAAGAATTGCGTTCCTTAATGCCGTGAACGATTTTTTGAAAAGTAAGTGTAGTTTGGAAGAAATTTCCTCGCTTTTGGCATCGGGAAATCTTGAGCTGCCGTTTGCGGTCAATAATAGGAAAATTAAATTTTGGGCTCATTTTGGAAACATTTGCAAGGATTCACCTCCCTTTTAGATGCATTGCAACAGTAGAAACATATTCCCGAACAAAATTGCCTCGTAGTCGGTGTAAAGTGTTAAATGCAGTAATTTAGGGTTTGATATTTGCATATATTTTTAGTCAATAATCTCAAATATTCCTCCATTTAATTTCCACTGTTGCAATTTTTTAGTAAGCACCGATACGAGATAAATCGCTGAATGAAGAGTGGAAATTAATTATATGTCTATTCGGAAACGCATCTATCTATCTATCTATCAATCTATCCTTCATTATCCCCAGCCCCGACAATGGCTGGAATTGAATCGAAAATTTGCGAAATCATTCTAGAAAACGATAATTAATGAAATGAAACGAAATTCCTATGAAAGGAAATAGTTCGCTGTTCCGTACATCTCTTTATCTTTTAAATAATATGCAATGAGAACAAAGATGGCCGCCTTAAAACTAACCTTAATTTATCAATGTCTTCAAGATAACGAAACAATGGAGTGTGTAAAACATCCATTGTTTCTGTTTATACGGCAAAACAACGTAATGTCGTCGAAACAAAACACTGCACAATGACCAAGGCCTTCTATTAAATTTACTTGGGAATTCGAGCGAGCTATTCGACGACGACACTTTACGGGGATACTTTCAAAAATTCATAGAATAACCGCCTCGTTCTTACGACCCTTCTCATACGAAACGTGACCATTATTCATTAGAAAATCCCCCCTTAAAAAATATTAACTCCTATGATTGACTCTGCTTCTCTCTCTATTTCATGTATCGGATCGTTTGAAGGCGGCGAGGGCACATTTTCCGCGGTATTTAGATTCTTTTCGCGCCTGATTTATTCACGGCGGCACGTCGTACGATGAAATTTTTTCACACGAGGTCGACGCATATCAGTTGTTTCTTTTATTGGGCTTCGGGGAATTTTTTCCTTATTTTTCCCGTAATCAGAGGGGTCGATAAAACTACGAAAATGCCCTTCAAAGTTCGATTATGTCAAGTTTTGAAAAATCGATCTTCCGAAGTCCATCTATTTTTCGGTTTGAAAGGCTGTAGCAGAATGAGGGTTAGGCGCAGCCTCTCCGCGCATCAAATGTTGGAAAGAGCAAACATTTTTCTATAGGAAACATGATTTTTGGGGCGCTAGCAATGTTTTTACGAGAGATACGGGTCTCGAAACCAGACCTCGTCACCGAAATGAACTCATTTCAAATACTTGGGAGATATTTTTTTAATTAAGCTTCGGCGAATTTTTTCCTTATTTTTCCCGTAAAATGCAGAATCACACCAAACCAAAAACGCAAGTTCAAAGCTAAAATATTTTTCTAACAATTTTTGAACCTAAGTTTACAGCTTCTAGCAATTCGAAAAAGACTAAATGTAACCCCTATTTTCGAGACCCTCAGAAAAGGAAATTCAGAGTTACATTACTTTTCAGAACCCTGATGTGGGAACGTGCAAAGTTTAAAGCTTACAGCTATTCAGGCATTGTTAAATTAGCACTCTTTTACCCCTATTTTTTACAGCCTCACACATAAAAGTTTGAAGTTATAGTATTATTTTTTATTATAGGGCTATTAAACGGACGTCCATTCCCCTGGTAGGAAGCAATGGAACCTTCTCGTGGAAATGTGCAGAATACCGCATCACCGAATAACGGAGGACCAAGGAATGGGAAGCGAAGTGATCGCTCCCTCGCTTTGCAGAAAAGGTATACCGTTTACAAATTCTTCATAGCAGTACCATGCGGCCAAATAGTAAAAATATTAATTATTTTAGCATCGTCGTGCGCTCTAAAGCGTACTAGATCCACACTTGAAGTTGTTGAGTTCAGTGTCAAGTACTAGTGACTTATCATTGCAACTTATGTTAGTTGGTGTTCTTTAGAAAAAGTGAGAAAAATATGTTTCCATAGTCTTGCGAAGGCCCCCGGCCAGCAGCGCCCCGGCACCGCCGAAATCCTCGGCTGACGGCGGCCTCGTTTCTGTGCGCGCCCCCCGCGCGGCCGCCGCCCCTCCCGCCCCTACGGCGTCCCTCCCGCTCCCGACGAGCGCCCCCTTTCTCCCCCTCGCCTCCCGGTCCCCACCCCTCGCCGCCCCCCTCCCCTCCCGATACTCCTCCAAGTTTCGCCAGCGCGCCGACGAAAATCTAATATAAAACCTGGAAACAAAAGAAACCTTTCTGACGGACATTTCCGCGGAAAAGTGGGGGAAAAACTCCTTGCCCAGCACCAATGGAAACTCGCCTGGCGCTCAGATGTTTTATTGATCGGTATTTCAGACGCTGAAAATATACTTCAGACGTTCTGACGGCACGGACTTATACACCTTCAGTGGGAGGGAAAAAGAAGTCGCGGCGCTCGTCGGGGTTTTCTTTCCCTTTCCCGTGCCGGGCGGAATGGAGGATTTTTATCGAACACGCACGGGCCGGGGAGGAGAGGATGTTTTTCGCGTTACGTCGCTCGCGTGTTGTTTTCCATGCCCGATCGCCCCATTTCTTTTCTTCCTCCGCACGAGGACCGTCCTTTTGTATCATTTTACCTTTCGATTTTCGCGACGCGGACAAATTTCGACCTCACGTTCCTAATTAATTTCGAATTTACTGGAGCTAAATAATCGATCCCGGAAAATATAATTGGACCCTCGATCGCCATTACGCATTACGATATATTGTCGAGCCGTATTTAACTACAAAAGTTTCAAAAACCTGAAACACCGAAAAGTACCATCAACGCGACGGGTGATATCGAGGAGCCTGGTGGAAGAACTTACACAGAGATGTTTGATACCCCCTATACATTAATTAACTGTATCTATATATAATAGAGAGAATGAAATGCAATTATTAGGGTGACTAACTGACTAAGTGGGCTAATTGATTATCACGCAAATATCATCAGTAAAAATATCAAAATAATTGATCGATGTGGATGCTAAAATTCATATCTCACTAGTAAGTACCTTCCTGTAATAGTGATAGTCCTTTACCCCTCGACACCACCCGTCGTGTTTATTGCATCGTGTGATTGAATCCCAACGGAAAAAATAGATTGTTAAATCGGGTCCAGGAAAGTACGCTGAATCCGCTGCAAACTTATTTAATTAGACTTAATATTTAGTAATAATGATTATTAAAAAAATCTTTTGATTTAAGGCTTCTGGATACATGTTTCCAAATAAGTGTCCTTATATTTTGTACCTAATTACACACCTTCTGCGGTGCGTTTCCCCTATTTCAACTGTAGCTTTAGCATTGAAAATTTTGTAGATTGAAGATTGAAGAAGTATCTCGAATCCTCCATTCGTACAACGAATTCGCTGTCCCATAAATGACGTGCGTCGTGTCCCAGCCAGAAAAGTCCAGAGACTTCACAGCATCGCCAGACCCGAGCTCCACGTGGACCTACAGGGGTTTCGGAGAGTCGCCAGGCCCTAAAACTTCCATTAACCTCCTGGGAATATCGTGGAGTAAATTCATTTCCGTAGGCTAAGTCTGTGGGGTCCAGGGACTTGGCAGCATCGCCAGACCCGAGCTCCACGTCGACCTGCGGGGAATTCGGAGAGTCACCAGGCCCCATAACTTCCATTGATCTCCAGGGAATTTTTTGGGGTAAGTTTATTTCAACTTGCCTACCTCCACGTTATACCATTTAGTATATGAACATTTGATTATAGAATGGTCATTTATTCTAAAGGAAAATTCTTTAAAAATTTTGATATCTATTGCGTTAATTATTCTAATCATTTCAAGAATAAATTCTAAGGAATTGTGAGCATACAGGAATAATTTACGCACGTAATTGTCTGTTACCGCAGATTGGTAATATTTAATTCATTGTATACAGGTTGACCCAGTTTTCTTGGAGACACTAATATATTAGCGACCATCATATCCTACCTATAATTTTTATGAATACGCTTTGAAGTGTAAGAATTCCTTAGAACAATTTCATTTCAATTTTATTTTTTACACTGGAAATAATGATGAGAAAAACCTTTTCCCCCCTAGTTTGTAGGTGATACTTCATTAATTCTCTTAAACATCGCAACGCACATATACTGAAATAGTGTTGAAACCGCAGCACAACCATTATCCCATTAGAATGCTTTCGAGTCGAAATGGAGCATCCGCCATATTCCTCATTATCAATGGTGTACGTACTATTCCAGGCCCGGAAAACTGTTTTCCCTGAATGGTGACTCATATTGCGGACTTTAATCCAAAACGACACTTTTCAGGGAATAATTCGAATGTTTCTTTGTCCAAAGCAGAAAAATACCTTTTAGTTAGTCACGAAATAATAATTTTAGGGTATTTTTAAAGACAGGAGGGGTTCAGCAATGATGTGGAATATGGTGAAGGATTCATGAATAATTGCTTATTTCGCTAATTTGCTGTAAGAAATTCTAATATCCCAAATGTCCCTTGGGTCAAATTCTGCAATCTTTGAAGAAGAATTTTCTGAATTTAGAAGAAAATTAAACGGACCGCGAGTTATTAACCCAAAAATGATTTAGGACACTTTCTTCTACAAATATCCCTACACTCGGGAGACGAAACAAGAGACAATTGTGGTCGTTTATTGGGCATGTCATAAGTGGGATATCAAGCGAAAAAATCATATTATTGTCGAAAAAAATTCTAAGTAGGTTCCTTACAGTTTAATACTGATTTAAAATTACTATCATAGTATTGACGTGCTTTAATCCTTACATTTATTTCAATTAAACGACCTGTTCCTTGAATAATAAACGAGGTAGGCGGTTCTCATAAAAAAATTAAACCAGTAATGATATTTTCTCTACGGGGCTCTTTTTGCTTCGATTTTTTTAAATGGCTAATGGCATAATCAATGTTACCCCGCGCACATGTTTCTTGCTTAAAAAAAAGTTAATTCTCCAACATACGACGCGACAAAAAACCCACTTCATTCACCTACTCTATCAGCATGTCACCAAAACACGCTCCTATCGCATACAAGAAAAAAGCAACCCCGAGAAACACCCCAAAATAAAAAACGACCCTCGTAGAAAATTAAAAACATGTGTCGACAGACTAAATAACCAGAAACGACCCCGGAAAAAAAACCCGTATAAAAACTCCCATCCCTTGTCTATTAAAAAACAATTACTGGGGGCGTTTTGCGGTTTTTACAAATCAACCCCTCTCGACGTGCTTTTTTTACCTGTTGTGTGCCCCGGGAAGGTTTTTTTCGATTGTACGTAGAGGGAACGTCACGAAGGGTTGTTATCTGATCGATTGACGCTAGTGCTGCTACCAGTTCGTAGAGGACGCCAAGGGGGGATGTTCGGGTTGTGCGATAGGGGGAGCCGCAGTTGGGAAGTAACATTAAAGCCAAATAAAATAGTGTATGGGGAAAGTTCAAACCATTGAAAATAAATATGAGATGAACATTATGCAGGAGCCTTTATATTAATTAGTGATCGGTTAGAGACTTTTAACTACAATTTTACAGCTGTTTCTATTGAATGTAAAGGTTAAAGGTAAAAGACGATTTGTAAGTATTCTTTTAATGGCAAGAGGTAGAAATTATTTAAATGCGTAAGACACATTTTACCCTTAGCAGCTCACCCTTTATGGAATTTGGAAGATGATGAAATATTTACAAATTTTCTTTACTAAATTTATATATACTATATAAAGTGATTTGGGTCATATTTGAGATTTATTTCTGGTAGCTCTTTTGCATGGCATTGCAATGCTTTGTAAAAAAATACTGTCACAAAAGAAACAGTACTGCTGAAGGTGCTGGATACCAGAACTGATCTTGAGCATGCTAAGAACTTATAATGCAGAGAACAAGTATCGATAAGTATTACGTTACTTCACTGGAGGAGTTGCTTTAAGCAATTTTTGAAAAAGATTCTCCCTAGTTCAACGCCACTTTTCCTGGAATGAGCAAATTTCCTCAAAAATCACTGTGATAGCTTTTCTGGGGTAGAAGTTTGCTAAAAACTACTAAAAAAGCCGTCTAGCTCGTATATTGAGAGAGGGAGAGAGCAGATATATTAAATTCACTTCTGTCTCGTCTCGTGACGTTATTTATTGAATTACTCTACAGCGTGTGACCGTCCATAAGAAAGGTGTTGCAAATAAGGCATGGCGAGGAAAAATTAAGTGACAATATAAAACTTATATGAAACTCTTACTAACCCAATAACTAGTAGGGAAGTTAGTGTAAAATCGATGGAAACGTTATAATTATGACAATTGACGACAGAAAAATCCAACCATCAACCAGATTTGAGGTAGGACGTGTCGCATTTCTTGCTTCTTGAGCTAAAGAAGTTGCATATAAAACCGCAGACAAAAAATGAAACAATGTATTTCATTTCAATACAATTGCTAACTGTTCTCCATCGAACGGAAGTTCTCGTATTAAACGTTCCCCACGTGAAGAAGCACATGGCCCGTACCTACTGTACTACCCCTCGACCTTTCTCTCTCTTCCTCTCTCTCTGTCTCCCTCTCATCCCTATGGCCCGAAGGGTTCGCAAGAGTTAAGTTCACATATACCTGTTTGAATTGAATCGGGCATTTTTTGTAGGAGCCAGATTTTCGCAGACGAGACTGACCCCTCGGGTCTTCGCTCGCCCCTCTGCGACGCTCTGCCTCAGTGCGCTCTCAGTTTTCCGAAATCGCGGACGGGACGATCCCCCTTGACATGCCCTCGTCCGCGGACTTTCCTCTAAATTCGAGCGGGAAACGGAGGAAAATGGCATCGACACACCCAGGGGCTATGCGCGACAATTTGGGCAATCTCGTCACGTAGGTTTTAAGGGTGTATGACGCAACCAACTCAGGGCAATGAAGTGCAACAACCGGGCATTAGGTTAAGATTAGTGTAGGTACTGTACATATTAGTGTAGAGGTGTTTATGTACATAATCGTTTTAAACAGTGTTAAGTGTTAAGTTTACAACGCGAGTAGTCGTCTATTGGATAACCGCACCGTCTGATATTCAAGCACCAATTACGTGAGTACTATTTTAAACCGTTGTCCGAAAAATTACAAAATGGCCATGGGTGTAGACGCCATCTTAAACCATACACCATACCATACGAGGTTTGTAAACGTTATCTAGGCACTCTATTATGACACTTACTACCAAAACCTCACACGTTTCAATGGAGCGATTTATTTTTCCTGTACTTTTCGGTCCCTTGTGTGGACATTAGAATGATTTTGGCGCCATCTGGAGTACGAAATCTGTCCTAAGGGAAACCTTCAACTGGTTCCATGCAATGAAAGTTTTGAATCCCGTAATCGAATCACTCGTACCACCAAATTTTGAAAATGAAACGATAGAAAAATGTCATTTGTAGAAGTCACATTGAAAGAGTGAAATGCTCTTACTCATGAAATACTTATACTCTCTAATTGCTTCATTTTAAGGATTAAATGTAAAGCATTCATTATATTATTTAACTCTCGACTACTCCACTCCCCCCTGCTGCCAAAAAGGTCGAGTTTCGTAAATCTTATTTTTTTCTTCGCAATATGATCGATTACATGAACTAAAAGTATTAATTAATACCGCTGATTGGCCCTCAAAGCATGTGCAATTTTTTTAATAACTATTGGACCACTCCACGGTGTTTAAAATAATTTTTTTTGCTAAAAAATCTTTTATTCATGACATTCAAAGGTTGGTGAAGGGCAAATTTGCATGGTTTTTGGTGAATTTTGTAGAAAAATTCTTCAATGCTTGTTTTTAGATTTGTATTAGTGATTTGCTAGCTTCAAAAACGCGAAAAGCAATTTTATGGTGATTTATAGTGAAATATTCAAAGATCGTTGCTTTTTTTATCTAAAAAATTTTCAAAACTCAGTCTTCGGCTTCTAATACGTGTACCACGTCTTCAAAGCCCCTACGTAATATAAAAACATCCCTTTTAAAAATGCTAAAGTTTATCAGGTATGTCCAATATCCCTTCAAAAATTTTAGCATCATCATTTGTCCTAATGTAATGAGACCCTTCTACATGTTTTTTTTTAAGAAGACGAGAAAATATCTTCAAAAGCCCCCAAGGAATATGCTGGTAGTGTAGAATTTTTACCCATTAAAAAACTCCCCTCTCAAAAGTATCTGTTTGAAGACCCTTCTACGGTAATTACAAAGTCATTTGTAGTAGTATTGCTTTTTTAGGCTCAAGATATAACCTAAAATTACAAAAACCCTGAAAATCTCTAAGAAAATAGTGTTTAGCGCTATTTAAAAATAGGAACTGGGCTAAATGTCCTTTAAAGCAACCTTGGCCCTTTAAATAAGTGAAGCTTAAAGGTTCTGTGGCTTCATGAAAATGTATTTTTCTACAAAATTCACCAAAAACCATGAAAATTAGTCCTCTTTTGAAAATTACTAAGACTATTTTTAGGAAAAACAAATTTTTTTAGGCACCTTGAGGTGGTCGAATAATTAAGAAAAAATTCCGCTTGTTTCGGAGCCAATCAGCAGTGTCCATGTATTTCTTCAAGTTTTTTGATCGATCAGATTCCGAGAAAAAAAATAAAACGTAACAAACTATTTTTCTTTTGGTAGTGTAGGGGAGAGAGGAGTCGGGAGGAAAATTATATGATGAATAATTTCTGTATGTGAAAATTTCATGTTTCTACATTTTCAGAAAAGAATTTTTGGCGCCAACTTGACAGTTATAACATAACTTTAAATAAAATTTGAATTATGTAATAGAGTAATTCTACGTTTCTATAAATGTCCAAAAGCAGGATTCTGACTTTAAATATTTAATCAATTTGAGTACTTCACTAAACTCCTGATGAAGCAATTATTTAATTAAAAACATACATTACCTGCAATAAGAGCATTAAAATAACCAAAAATTAGCTTTAATGAACCCACGGAACGTTTGATTGGTGCTTAATTAATTCTAAGGGAACGTTTTATATGTTTAGATTTTTCTCGTGCTAAGGGATCCTTTTTTGAAAACATTTGTTTCGCCCTGAAGAAAATTAATCTCGAAATTATACGGTGTAGCCTGCGAACAATCCCGTCTCGTTTTTCATCTGGTATATTTAAATGAGAGTTCTAAGATAACTTTAATTGTCTAAAATATATATTGCAGGGATAGAGGGAGAGAGAGGGAAGGAGGGCTGCAGAAAACGGAACAAAAAGTGAAATCTTTAATCAAGTAGCATTTTCCCTTCTCAAAGAAATAACTTTTTAGGATGTTTAAACTCAAGATTTATCTATCCCAACCTTATTACTCTTATTCTTCTCCTTTGCCTTGACGTTCATTTGTTTCCTACAAGCCAGCGGCCTGTTTTTAATCTAGGGACAAAACTTTTTCAAAGTTGGTAATTTATTACCTCCTTTGGTATTACTCTGTAGGTTTTTGCGGGAAGTGGGAGTATTCTTTTGTGAGTTTTTAACGCCACGTTACAGGTTTAAGGGGGGACGTACACCGAGAAAAGTATGTGTACGAAGTATAACATGGTACCTTATGGGAGTCAGCACTTCAAAGCATCATATCTCCACTGTTAATGATAGGAATTAAGTGAAAATTGGTACGTTGATACGAGTATCGTTTACAGTATTTCGCTCTCTCGCCCACACTTATTAGCGACGTTGTCAAGTGTAGAAAAAGAATTAGAGCGACATTTTGTAGCTAGTCATTTTGGCAATTTCTCGTAAAGCGTCCTCTAGTCCTTAGAGGGCCTTTACTAGATCAAATATGTATATAGCCGTCGATGCACGCGTGCAAAGGGGTCGCGATTAAACAAAGGCCGTCTCCACAGGTAAAAAAGTTACAGGGACTGCAAACAAGGAAATGGCCGTGGATTATGCGGCCCGGGTCAGCCGAACAAAAGGTCAGAAATTTTTAGGGACAGTGGCCAGGACGGGCAGATGTTCCGGCCCTTTTGTCCCGCTCGGCGTTTCGGTTTTTTCAACTGTAAGTGTCCCGTTTTTCACGGATAGATGAATGGTCGTGCGGATCGCGTGCCGAAGCAGGGGGGACGGCGGAGGCTTTTAATGTAGGAATTTTTAGCGATTCGGGCTATTGTATTATACGGTCCATATGGGTCCACGGAAAAGATAATGGTACCTCTGTACTAGGAAATAGTTAAGCTATCGTATACACATTTTCATGCAAATTAATCGAGAAATTTTTTTAAGCTTAAAATAAACAAGCCTTCAAGGGTGTGTCCTTCGCACACGGTATTGTAGGGTTCGTTGTGTATGAAAATTTCAAAAGTATTCGTGTTAAAAATAATAAACGTATACACCCGCTTGAATTATAGAAAATCAATTGTTTTTCATATCAATCATCATATCAATTAATTCGATTAATTTATTAGAAAACCTAATATAGTCGCATAAGTATCGCTTGTTATGTAGATTTATAGAAGATATATGGAGCCAAAAAAGAGATGATTTGATTGTTGATCTTTTCTTTGATTTCTTATGAGAAATTCGTAATGGCGCCATGGTGATGACATTTTTTCTCAGTTTCCTTCCAAAAGAGTATCTCGTGGACTCTCGCTGCCTTTATATGTACATCAAAAATCCTCGTAGTTCGACTAAAATATTTCTTAGATTTAAATTCCTATTGATTTTCCAAGTTTTTCATTGCGTCAGCATAGCCAGATGCACGTCCACGTAAAAATCCATTTTAAACTCCGCGTCCTCTCCCCCTTCCTAACGATTCCCCGCGGATGAATCATGCGATGCACAAAGTGCATTTCACGTTCCCAATAAAAATGGGACGCCCCCTCTTTTTTCTCCCCAATGCATTTATTAACACCCCCCGGACTTACTCGCCCCACGCCGCCACCCTCGCCGCTCTACAACCCGTACGCTTAGGGGACGAAAGAATGGCCAGATTATGCGAGCGCGCCATTTTTGAAATCGCCTCCTTTTCAAAAGATAAAAATGAGGGTCGCTTTAATTGCGAAGGAATATCGAATTTCTTGCGATTTTTTCCTTCTTTCTGATGCACAATAAGACGCGCGGCGGATTAAAGGGGGCCGAGTATAAGAAATCCGTTTGGTATGTAGAGTGGGCTTAATTGGAATATTAGGAGAAGTTAATGGGAGTGTGCGAGCTAAGGGAGGGTGCCTAATGGAGGGTTGTAGCTCCCAAGATTTTTGTAGCCCTGAACGACACGAAATATCACAGAATTGTTTCAAAAATAGCGACAAAAGATATTAATACAACTTATGTAGTGAATAATTTGATGGAAACTAATTCAAGTTAATTGCGAAAACGACCCCTGTTAGCACTAAAGCTACACCACTAAGTTTACTAATGATCGCCCTGATTAAAAAAAGCATTTAACACCTGATTAGGATTTAACCAACTCCCAAAAATTTCCTACATCTAATAATAGTTTCCAATAAAATCGCGTATTTATCTACATATGTAATCCAATGGCAATTTTAGCTACGATTTCATCATAGGTATTGATCTGTGATCAAATTTCCACCGTCTCTGCGATCTCTCTTCTTCTCATGAATCCTACTGACTGCGTCAATTATTCTCTGGAGCCCGTAAATGGTCTTCCTTAAAAAATTCAAAGGAAAAAAGGGAATGCATTACAACGACTGGAAGTTAAAGGGTAAAACGCTGAGAAAAG
Organism: Cryptocephalus primarius; assembly: GCA_963576515.1. Classification (NCBI taxonomy): domain Eukaryota; kingdom Metazoa; phylum Arthropoda; class Insecta; order Coleoptera; family Chrysomelidae; genus Cryptocephalus; species Cryptocephalus primarius. Next base: position 14,587,771 of record OY754944.1, on the reverse strand, counting down.
TCATGACTTGTTTCTCCAATGTTCGCGTGGGACGAAACTCACGATTTTCTCGAACATTTCTTTTAATGTCTGTACATTATCAGTTGGGGTAATTAGGGCTGCCGAGGAAGTGTCGCTGTGCAAGAGAATTATTAAATAAAAGTCTAAAGAAAGAATGATGTGCAGTTGTGCCATTCGCGTTGAATGTATCGCAATTTGCTAATTACGGTCTGTTTTATTTCCGGTAGAATTTTCCGTAATTTTGATATATTCGTCTGGGGGAAAATCGTCGCGCATATTAATTTTTTCTCGTTTGTGCATGTTTAATCGTCGAAGGGAGTTGGTCCTTGCGCCGGTAATTACTAAAAATGTACGAAGTTCCCAAAAATTTGTAGCTCACCTCATTTCCATAATTGAAAACATCTCCTTTCCGCTAAATTAAAATTTCTAATTACGTTTAAGTAACTCGATTTTTCGGGGCGAACTCAATTTCGCCGCGCCCCCGGTATAAAAAAAAGTTAATGTTATTAGAAATAAAAACTAGGCATCGTCGTGCTGGAATAAAAGGCGTCCGAGGTGGCCTGTTTTTCTTTGCCAATTAAGTTTGCCAGTTTGTTATTTTTAGATCATTTTTAATTACCCTTTGCTTTTAGAGGGAATCGCTGTTTTTAACTGTTTTTATAAAACGGGCCTTTTCCCTTGAAAAGAGCCCGAGCCGCTTCTTCATCGATCCCCCTCGCCGCCCCGCGCTCTCCCTTCTCCTCTCTCTCTCTCTCCCGCTCATGTTAATTGTTATTTTGTCGCCAATTTCTTTTATTCCTTTTTATTCTTTGCCTCTTTCTACTTCTCCTTCTTCTCCGTCCGACGTTTAAGCCCTTTGTGTTCGATTAATTACTATAATCGAGATGCCATCGTGAGAAACGGCCTCTCTCTCCCAGTAATCCTCCCGTTTCCCGATTCCCTACAGGATGTTTGGCCCTCCAAACAAAAACTCTCTTCGACTGGAAATTAACAAACGCACCGGCGCATGCGGCAAAATTAGAATCCCTATCAATTTCGAGCGTATGATTTTTCTAATGTTTCCAAGATACTTTCTTGAAAATCGCAATTCTCAAAAAATCCCCAAAGGGCATTTTGAAGCTCATTAAAACAACTGAACCATTGAGCATGAAAAATATTTATTCAAAACAAAATGGTCAACTGAAAAAGTACCTGAAAGCTTCAGTGTATTCAATGGCATCAACCCTTCCTGTTTTTCGACGTCGCCATGATGAGCACGGAAACATTTTAATTCGCCTAATTAGTACGTTGGTTTAATTAGCAAATGTTACAAAGCTAAAGATAATTGGGAAAAAATTAATTACTGAATATCGGAACGCGGTTTAATATTAATGTAATCAAACTGTCAGTGGCGGCCGGTAGCAAATTTGAGAAATCTTCAATAATTTCTGTCGATTTTGTCCTGTGGTCAGAGAATATTATAACCTGCCCATCCTGAAAATTTGAACTCTGGAAGAAAACGGGACAAAGGGAAACAGTTTCGGCCCTTGGAAGGGAGATCTTCCCGTTCGTATTTGTTTCCAAATCTAGAAAATATTGTAAGAGATAGAGATGAAAATCATGAAACAAGTGAAGCTGAAGATGAAACTAATTGTTATAATTTTCACAGATATGATTTTTGTTATACTGTTGTGGCACGTGTTAAAGTTCATAAAAGATTCATAAAACCCTTATTGCGATAAAACTGCAGTGGATTTTTCCCTGGAGTTTCACTGCTATGATGATGTTTCAGCTCATTACTTTAAATGTTCGTAAAAATTTACTAAAGCACCAATTCCAATGAAACTCCTCTGACTTACTTATAATAGAATTACACTGTATTGTTGATGGGGTTTCAGTTCATTCTACCGATGAAATATTGCTGAAACTCCGAATACAACGAAACTCTTGTGGAGTTTGTATTGGAGTTTCACTGAACTGCTGGTAGAGTTGCAGATTGTTATCTTCCTTATTTCCAAAGATACGATTTTTTTATTTGATTCCGTAAAATGAATATGTTAGCAAAGTGAACAACGCCTTTGATGGTAATTAATAGTTTCATTAATTAACTAATTGCATCAAAAACATTGTTTTTATTTTTACCTATCTGCTTCAACTAGTAGGTGCAGAAAATGAAGTGACCTACGCAAGCGCCCACAAGGATGTTTGGGATAAGTAAGTGCGATAAAAGAATTTACCTACTCCCACCACGACATGGTGATGTGGAGAAGCCACCAAATAACAATGGCAACTTGTCCTTCGTTATCTGTGAAATCATTTCGTTTTTCGCTATTATAGGGAAGGTAACACTCTGATGACGTATATCATACGCAGTAGAAAATCGTGTAGATTTAATTGAAAAACATGTTGAAAAATTTTCATTGTAAACGTTATTGCTTAGAGTAGTTAAGAACATACATTTTAATTGTAGCAGCACATCCTTAGCTTCAACATTTTTGGCAATATCTGCCATTAAAAATTATTGCATTTTCATGGCATCCATATACAAAACATTGTTTTTTCTTGGTAATTCAATGCAATTTTGTCCAAAACGTGAAGCGATGTTGTTGCTGAATATCAATTTCATATTCCTCGTTAAATTTTCACGTGAACTCGCGGTCGCATCACCGAAAACAGTATCATCAGTATAAATTATGCACTGCGCTATTTATTTATTTATCGCACATTATAGAAATATAGGAAATTTCGAGGGTATTTTTCCATAAACATTATAAACAGCTCCGTCAGACAGAATGATACATTACTGATATTTTATTCAAAACTACTAAGCGTCGAATAATCGACCAGACGAGCCGACGCGTTTTAAACTTACAGGGGCCGAACGTTCAGCAGGTCCACCGATAATTGCATGTGTAACGCATATTTTGCGAAACTAAAACCTGATCTATAACGGCGGGAGGAGGAGGGGGGGGGGATTTCCGCCCACCCCCGACGTGTAAATTGTCAAATTGGAATCGGATGCGATGGAATAATTGGATTTTGGAAATAATGACGCTCTCCACGCAGGGGAAAAATGAGTGAAAATCACACTTTGCATTACTTTCAACTGATTCTCCTTTGACGCCTTCCCCTTACACCAGCTGAAATTTCCCTGTATTTTGGTCAAATTTTCCATGCTTCCCCATCTGATATACTTGGTTTGCCATTTCTACAGCGGCTTGAAAACACCTCCACTGCTCCATGGGTAATCAGCTTGGTTCCTTCTTCTTCCTGCAACCTACAAATCTTGTCTCTTCTATCAGGCTCCATGTGCTTGTCGAGCCTATAACGCCCTATTAGAAGCCCTACCATTTTCATGGCTATATTTCTGTTCTGACTTAGGAAAAATTCTGTTACATCTGACCTCAGTCTTTTAAGGAACAATCTGTTCTAGTGAGTAAATCCATCATTGTAGCATGACAAGATTAATGTTTCCTCTACCTTTGAGATCCCACAAGACTTCTCTGAATCGCTGAAGTCTTTTGACACTCCTTTTGGAGCCTCAGCTCTTTTGTTACCTAGGTATACACTTTGGTGGTTCCAAGCAATTGTCTCTGTGTTGTGACTTTCTAGCTTTGTTTGGGTTTCTAAATTGGGCTTTTTCTGTTTCAGTATATGGTGATGGTTTCTACCTTAAGCTCGTACCTTGGAACCTTGGAACCTCGTACCTGCTTGGAGGACCGTTGCATATTTGTTTAGACTCAGTAGGGCTTGGGGTTTTGCTACCTTGGGGCCCGGTCTGTTGACTCCTCATAGCTCCCCACAGTTCAGGCAAGCCTGCCTTTGTAATTATAGGAAAGCTTGATCTTTGGAGTCAGTGTTTTAAGCAGTGCAGCCACATAAATTGCTCACGACAGAAGCGATGGCACTCCTCCTTCAGAAAGTAGCTGTTGGTGATATTACAACTCGGAATTCCTTTAATCCACTGAAATATAATTGAAGGTATTTCCTTGTTTATGAGAGCCTTGGATAACTAGTCTATTGGGGACTTTTCACTGCTTCGCTGTATTTAGTCTTTTATGTACTTGTAAGGTTTTTCCAAAGATGTAAGATTTCCTCCAAGAGATTTGTTTGTAGCCAGTTTGGGTTCGAAACTTCTGCAGCTTGCTTCCATTCTGAAGCCATACGTCAACCAATCCTGCTCCCTAGTAGTTTCTAGTTGCATTTGGTGTGCTTCCTTAGATTTTCTTCAGATGTTTTAGTATAGGGGATCAGAGTCACTACGTCAGAGGTAGCGTGTCCAATTTTTTGAAGCTTTCAACTAACTCATGGTTCAATATTCCTGGGTGCTATGGTCGTGGTCGGCCAGATTTGACCTATGCGGATCTTTTGGCTACAGGACACTGCCTTTGGAGGAGGCCCAGGGATCTCCCCTCTTCGTAGCACCTCCAAGGTATCTTGCTTTGGTCTCACATGGGATAGGACGTCATTGATCAGTCTGCAACTTATTGAAGTGCAGTTAGGAATCTAAAATTGGGGATTCTTCTCCATGCAAGGTGTAGGATTTGAATATGATGGACCACCGACGCGATAACTTCTCGTCTGTCGAGGAATTCCGTAATCGGCTAATAGAGCCATTCGTTCGATTCAATTACACAGATGGTTTATTAAAATTTCCCGAGTTGACGAATGGCAAATCTAAAAATTAAGCCCTGAAAAATCCAATTATAAAATTAAATTAATTTTCTGCCTTTTAATTATGGACCGTCGAAATGGCGTACAAGTGTTAGAAAAAGACGGGGGCCGAGGGAGCGAGAGGGACGGGCGGAGGGGCGACACGGAGTCGCGGACGGGAATTTAAGAAATGACTCCAATTAATTCTCGATTGTATACTTCGCAGAAAAATATTAAAATTTAAAATTTGATAACTCCGATCTCGAATCGGAGTTTGCTTAAAAGGGCCTCGACGAGATGAGACGGAGCACCGGATTTACTTAACTACTCTGATCGAACTCGATTTTAAATTCGACGGAACGTCGAACGTTTAATTAACGAAATTGGAGAGTGAAAAACTACAAAATGTACGCTCACACTTGAATCATTCACCGGAATTGTTATTAATTGAATTATATTATAGTTAACGATCCGGATGTAGTCCGGCGGTATATTTCATTAGTACCACGAGTGGATGCAATGGTTGCCTATTGTGTTACGTGGTAATTATTGTAACCGCGAGCGTCACGAGACGAGACGGAAGGGAATGTAATACATCTGTTCTCTCCTCCTTTTCTTATGTGTGGCCAAGGACACGGCGCTCTCTGCTCGGATGTCCGTTCCTCTTTCTCTTTTTTTCCATGCTCCGCGGACACGCTCGTCTCGTGTAGTGATAATTTTTTGAATATTTCTCAAAGTCGGATCGAATTACGGTTTTAGTTCCCTCCAACAATTTTCCTCCAGGTATGGTCGGTAAAAAATATTTTTCACATGGTCACTAACCGAAATCTTAATTCGTTCACACCCAATTAAAAACCATCACACCCCTCTATACGAACCCTTATCGGTTCCTATTCTGGAGTTCCGTTAGGGTTGCGCGCCCTTTGGTGTAATATTTTTTGCAGCCATTTTGATTTACCTGGACCTTTTTTGTTTCTAAATCGGAGATAATAGGGTGGAACTTAACGCCGCGTGTTTATGTAACGGGGCTATTTTTAATTGGGGCAAAAAATCCTCCTCTGCCGCGATTGTGTGTCCATTTTTATATTTTTTGCCTATACGGGATGGATGTAACCGTCTCAAGTGCTGTGAGAACGAATAGTGGGTTATTTGTTACGTCGACGTATCCATATTTATTTATGGATCTGTTCCAGGCTTTAACATCGGGCCGTTACGCTGGTAACACAATTTTCCTAATTAAAACTTCATTATTATCGGAGCTGTATTAGCGATAGTTAATGAAATTTGCTAAATCTAATTTCGCATTTTACGAACGGGCTTATATCGACCGGCCGTGCTATAACAATGGACAAATTTAAAGCAACTGACTGGTCAAAAAATATCATGGTTAAACATGGTCATTTCAGCTATGCAATTTTATCGGCACCCTTAATTTCAGTCCTTCAAAATGAGGATTTGTTATGGTTCCTCCTAATTTTTAAAGGGAAATATTTAAGGGGCGACTGTAGTGTTTAATGGCGATTAAAACCTTGCGATAACGTTTTAAGCGTCCTTAGAGGTATGGTGGTAAAAATGTACCGAGAATATTCTTTGTAGAGGTCTTCATCCCCAATTTTTAACAAATTTTTAAAAATGAATCGATCAGTTTTTATAAGTTCAATCAATCTGCTTTTCCAAAAGCCTCATTTTCGTTTTTTAAAATGTAAGGTTTTTGAGTAATTCCTAAAAAACCACTTGAACACATATTTTTTAATGGAAAATCAACAGTTTCAATCGCAAAGAAATTGGAAAATATCAGCTTATAAAAATTACCGTTTTGCTTTAAATTAACCCCAAAAAATTTCTACCCCACAACCCCATATTCTACCCCAAAAAATATCAGTATAGACCGAAGGAATCCTGAGCAAGAAACTAAATGTACAAGAAGAATTTGTTTATGTAAAAAATATTTTCTATCGTGATGCTAAGTGCTATGCGAATTCAAAGTGCCGTGATAAGTAATTAGTATTAAATTTGTGGATTTTCGTATAATAAAATCCAAAATAAATAAGTAAAGCAACATTAAGGGTGGCAAAAGGCAACTTTCCATGTAAGCCACGAGATTATTTTGGCATTTTTGTTGTATTTATGGCAAATTACAATTTTCGCAATTATGGAAATGAAATTATTAATAAATTTGAATCTAAATTGAAGCCTTTATATACGGAAAAAAAAAGTAATACCTCCTAGGAACTTTAAGGAATTTTCATGCAGCTAAAAAAATTTTCCCTAATTAATAAAAATCGCGGCGCCATTTTTTGCTTTTTGGATTACGTTGAGTGTTATTTCAATTGGTGCTTGATTATTTTAATTTATTTAAAGGAATGAAACGGGACCATTCTTTCTGTCATTAAGTCCGTTATTAATAAATCATATATCAAGGAACATAAGAGATTTTCATGAGGAGCCAATAAAGTGGGGTTACGTAGGAATTTCAGTAAGTGTATGGGTATTAACGTGTTTTTTTACGTTCCATTTACTACACGCCGTTATAAGCACTATAAAATAGCATTATGCACAAATGTTTGGTCGAACGTAGCTGCTGTGAATAAGTTCAATTTATATTCATGTTCGATAGCAGCAGAAATATTTATTTTATTGAACGGGCGTTTGTGTTATATTTGTTGTTCCGGAATAATATATTAATATGCAAATTCGATGGAAATTCTGGGTGGAAATTAAAAAATCCCGGAACGAATATGCCGCGATCGTCGATAGAAACTATTGGAAAATTTTCCGGGGACGCGCCGGCGAAAAAAAGGTGTTTATTAAACGTCCCGCGGGGTTCATGAATAACATTTTTCGCGTCCGGTTGCGAAATTAAGCGAAAGTTCCCGTTTAAAACTCCCCGTCGGTATTTTTTCACCACGTGTTGAACTTTCCAAGTATTTGCATAAAAGGAAAAATAACGCGCCCGGAATCGATAACTAATCAAGAAAATGCAAATGATAAGATATGAAATTAATTCAACGAAATGGAGGCGGTCGATTTTAAAAACGGGGGAGTCGGAAAAATCTGATAGGGGAAAATAAGCCTTTTTAAAGAAATACTGCCCGTGCGGGACGCTTGACGGTGCGTTCACCGTCTGTGATGAGCGGAGTATTTTTCGGTAGATGAAATTTGACGGCGGGCGGACCAAAAAACGGACCGAAGATGGTAAAAACGGTCGCGGGATTTTTAAACTATAAAATTTAACAAAAAATACGTCGTTTTTCCGTTTTTTCGCCATAGCGTGAAAATTATTGATGGAAATGCGATACGTTGACAGACGACTTGTAGGGAATTAAAAGACCTTTAAAATGAGCGTTTCTAAAAGGCGATCGGAGCATTTTTCACCGGAAAAACTTTGGAAAAACCGTTAAAATGGACCCTTTTTCAAATATTCACAGCGTTGCCCAGTTTAAAGCTGAAGCGCTAATTTTGGGTGAAATGTTAGGTTATTATGTCTATTTTGAGCATGAAGATGTTGGATGCTGTCGGATGAATAGTTTTTGCACAATTACGTTATTAAAAATATACACCGAAATTTTGCAAAATTCGACGAATTAACTGAGATGGACCGATTTTAATTTTTCAAACGGTTTTTAAAAGAGGAAATTAAAACCTACAATCTGGCCATCTTGGATTTTCCTATACGTTTGGAGAAAAGTGCGGAAAATAGCCCCGAACAATGCGCGAAAACCTCTTCAAGCAACATAAAACAGTATACTTGCGCCTACCGCTCAGCTCGAAATGCGAAATTTCGCTTATCGCGCAATGTTTGATGCCATTTTTCGCACATTTCTCCAGTGAATTTTTGAAAAAGGTTCAGTTTTAACGGTTTTTCTACGTTTTCTCCGTAAAAAATGCTCCGATCACCTTTTAGAAACGCTCATTTTGAAAGTCTTTTGATTCCCTACAAATTGTCTGTACAACTTATTGCATTTCCGTCAATAATTTTCACGCTATGGTGAAGAAATGGGAAAAAGACCTGTTTTTTTAAATTTTTATTTAAAAAAAAAACGCAAGAGCTCATATTTATCCAGATTTTGAGTTTTCACGATTTTCGATCCAATTTAAACAAACTTTTGGTCCGCCTGTTGTTAAATTTTGTCTACCTAAACAGTTTCTTTTTGCTCCATAAATAAACGTCGTTTTATCAACATTTCGTCCCAATATTTTGAGACTTCATCAGAGGTTGCAATTATTTTTGGTTCTTTCTATGCATTTTCTATAAAGGAATATTTACATTTGGAAGACAAAAAATACACATAGACAGACTTAAAAATCTCAGGAAAAAACTTTTGAACGACCTGTTTCCACAATGTTGTAACATTTTTAACGAGTTTTAATGTGTTTTAAATCTAGCGTCCAATTATACGTCCCTTTTACTCCATATACATCCTGTCTCCGTGTATTTTCCGCTTTCCCAATGTAAGTACCCCTGTATAAAAAAAGATTGTTTCCAAAAATCGCATAGAAATAACAAAACAAATAATTACAACCCCTGATGATGCCCCAAAAAAGGCTCGAAACCTCATGCGTTCTAAAAAATCGGTGCTCTATTTCGAAGACCATAAAAGGACCCATAGTCGTCCCCTGATGACACCGAAAAATCTGCCATTCCTCGAACCCAAAGAGCGCCTCATAGGAACATCCTCGAATCGATAAAAATCCTTCGACCTCCCTCCGGTCGGCCCCGCTCCGGACGATGGCGGTCCGCGCTACGCCGAGGGTCGCTCCTCCTTGACAGACAGTTTATCAGGAGGCGCGAAAAAATAATTAGTTCATTCTTTCCCGGCCCCGAAAATATTTTAAAAGAATACCGCGAGCGCGATCCGGTCGTTCGATTCCGCAGGGGACGGAGGGAGGCGACCCCGGAATAATTACGCGGAGAAGGGGAAGGGGGAGCGGGATGGGGAGGAAAAAGTTACGAATCGAGGAAAATGGTCTTCAAGTGTGTTAGTTTAAGGGTAGTTTCTTCGATTGCGTGCTGCAGAAACGGTCCTAAGATTTTTCCTGATTTCTTTGAATGCAGTGAAATGAAACATAATTAATTTCCAATTTATTTTACTTACATAACATGTTAATTTACATTATAATATTTAATTAACATATTAAAAGTTTGACATTTACAGAAAATGCGTCCACTGTAGCGCAGCTCTCTTAGCGGAGTAACTCGGTACAACGGCATCACGGGACGAGACGGACGTGATATTTAATATCTCTGTTCTCTCTCTTCTTTCTCCCCCTTTTTCTTACGTGAGACCATGCGGACCAAGGACACGGCGCTCTCCTCTGATGCCCGTTTCACTTTCACTTTTCCCCCCTAAAATTCCCAAGCAGCCGACGCGTTGTCCACGCTTTGCGGGTAATAATTTTTGGCATATTTCATAAGTTTGCTACTGTACATAAATGGAATACTTTTATGACTCTCTTCAACACTGTATTATTTATTTACTCCAGGAGTGTCACCCGATACTTCCATATTTTGGCGGCCTAAATGGATTATTCGCCAAGCATTTTACATAGAAACGCGCCTCCGCCATTTCCTCGTGTGCGTGGAGAAATCGAAGCCTAATGACAGGTTTCCGAGACTTTCCCGGTCGATACTATAAATAATAATCACTGTGGTCGCCTCTTCCCTATAAAACTCTGATAATTTTCGACGATCAAAGGGAAGTCATCGAGTCTGCTTCGATTATTAAAGGGTGTCACTTAAATGAAAGGTCAGAGAAAAGACCGGCTATTAGAGAGGTTTCTTTGTCCATTGTTATTTTTGTAGTACAATGCACAAAAGCCTAATTTTAAATCGATATGCATTCTTCTTTGTTTTTCCTTTATGGATTATTTTAAAGAACGTCAGATACCGTCAGGCGAGGTCCCTAATTGCAAATTTGGCTCAGGACGTTACAACAAATATAACCGGCGGGGTAGAGAGTAAACGACGAGTTCGGCCGAAAAATCGTTTCAGGAAATCTCCATCACAGTAAATGTCAAACGATTCGTGGCCGAATTCGTAGCCTCCCAAAAATATATGTGTCATATTAAAACCAAACTCTGACGTCAATGCGACATGACAAACGTGATGCAAATATAAGCAGCAAAATCATAATAAACCAAAAGGAGACATGTTTGTAATGTGGATTATCCTGTTGAAATATATTTTAAAACAAAGTAGGTCTGTAAGTATGTAGGTACAACAGGGTAGATCAAAAAGAAAATTCTAAGCCCAATGGCGTTAATTTCAAGTCGATAGGCCGAACCGTTTTCGAAATATGGCCATTTTTCCCAAAAAATGAAATCCCCTCCCTTCTACCGTCCATATCTCGGAAAGTAAAGGTCGTAGGAAAGAAATTCCTTTTTTCCTGGCATCAGGGAAGTGTCCCCTTTCGATTGGCACCCCAATTTCGAAAATCTAATTTTCAGCCTTTTTGGAGAAAATCGCAAGGTGTTAACCTTCTCTTTTTTCGGGCCAAAAATGTGAACTTTGGAATTTCCACATGAAACTCACAGGGTAGATCAAAGAAACGATTCTAAGCCCTATGGCGTTAATTTCAAGTCGATAGGCCGAACCGTTTTCGAAATATGGCCATTTTTCCCAAAAAATGAAATCCCCTCCCTTCTACCGTCCATATCTCGGAAAGTAAAGGTCGTAGGAAAGAAATTCCTTTTTTCCTGGCATCAGGGAAGCGTCCCCTTTCGATTGGCACCCCAATTTCGAAAATCTAATTTTCAGCCTTTTTGGAGAAAATGGCAAGGGGTTAATCTTCTCTTTTTTCGGCCTAAAAATGTGAACTTTGGAATTTCCACATGAAATTCACAGAATAGGTCAAGCAGAAGATTCTAAGCCCTATGGCGTTACTTTCAAGTCGATAGGCCGAACCGTTTTCGAAATATGGCCATTTTTCCAAAAAATGAAATCCCCTCCCTTCTACCGTCCATATCTCGGAAAGTAAAGGTCGTAGGAAAGAAATTCCTTTTCTCCTGGCATCAGGGAAGTGTCCCCTTTCGATTGGCGCCCCAATTTCGAAAATCTAATTTTCAGCCTTTTTGGAGAAAATCGCAAGGTGTTAACCTTCTCTTTTTTCGGCCTAAAAATGTGAACTTTGGAATTTCCACATGAAACTCACAGGGTAGATCAAAGAGACGATTCTAAGCCCTATGGCGTTAATTTCAAGTCGATAGACCCAAAGGTTTTCGAAATATCGGGGTTTCTCCAAAAAGGAAATTCCTTTCCACTCTACCTTTCATATCTCGGAAAATATTACCCTTGTGATAGCCATCCTCTTTTTTCATTTACAAGTTAATGTTACAACAATCAAGGATATTGTTATATTTGTTATTATTGGACAAAATTGCTTTTCACTGATAACTCCTCAATGTGTTTCCAGGTATAATTGCTATGGTGGCCATGTTACTGGAGTATGGCGACGACGTTCAGCTCGACCACTCCCGGAGTGGCTCTCACGCCTGGACGATTCCTTCACTCCTGGAGAGGGGTAGAAGGAGAGACGGAGGAGACGGAAGAGAAAGATTGATCGATTGATTGATTACAACTTTATTTCGTCCAGGCTATTGTCGAAGGGCGCAAAAATATTCAACATAAAATATAATACAATATATATATTAATATAACTATAATGAATACATACATAATTAAATAAATTTAAAAAAAATTGAGAGAATTTTTCACCCGCCCCGCGCCCCCTCGTCCACGGAGTAACACTAGTAAATATCGCAGCTCTAACGCGAAAATCTCCTTGCGTTCCCCCCGCCACCCGCATATTCCACGTCCATCGAGTAACAATAGTTAAAAATCGCAACTTTTAGGCAAAAATTTCTTTCTCTCCCCCCAACCCGCGCACCCCCTCATCACCCCCCTCCCGCGTACCCCTCGGTCCCCCGCCCCGCGACCCCCTCCTCCCCGATACCCGCGCACCCCCTCATCACCCCCCTCCCGCATTCCCCTCACCCATCGACTGAAAATTTTCAAATTCTTAATTTTCGAGCGAAAATTTCCTTCGATCCCCCCCCAACCCGCGCACCCCCTCATCTCCCCCCTCCCGCGTACCCCTCGGCCCCCCGCCCCGCGACCCCCTCCTCCCCGATACCCGCGCACCCCCTCATCACCCCCCTCCCGCATTCCCCTCACCCATCGACTGAAAATTTTCAAATTCTTAATTTTCGAGCGAAAATTTCCTTCGATCCCCCCCCAACCCGCGCACCCCCTCACCTCCCCCCTCCCGCGTACCCCTCGGCCCCCCGCCCCGCGACCCCCTCCTCCCCGATACCCGCGCACCCCCTCATCACCCCCCTCCCGCATTCCCCTCACCCATCGACTGAAAATTTTCAAATTCTTAATTTCGAGCGAAAATTTCCTTCGCTCCCCCCCCAACCCGCGCACCCCCTCACCACCCCCGTCCCGCGTACCCCTCGGCCCCCCGCCCCGCGACCCCCTCCTCCCCGATACCCGCGCACCCCCTCATCACCCCCCTCCCGCATTCCCCTCACCCATCGACTGAAAATTTTCAAATTCTTAATTTCGAGCGAAAATTTCCTTCGCTCCCCCCCCAACCCGCGCACCCCTTCACCACCCCCGTCCCGCGTACCCCTCGGTCCCCCGCCCCGCGACCCCCTCCTCCCCGATACCCGCGCACCCCCTCATCACCCCCCTCCCGCATTCCCCCTCATCACCCCCCTCCCGCATTCCCCTCACCCATCGACTGAAAATTTTCAAATTCTTAATTTTCGAGCGAAAATTTCCTTCGCTCCCCTCCCAACCCGCGCACCCCTCTTTCGCCCTGGCTATGGCCGAAGCGCGCAAAAATAAAACATAATATATAATACAATATATATTAATATAACTTGAATAAATACATAATTAAATAAATTTAAAAACGAGTGAGAGGGAATGAGAGAGACACTCTTCCCCGCGTCCTCCTCGTCCTCCTCCTCGATCCTGGTGATCAAGTCGCATCACAAAAGATGCCCCAGCGGCCGTGTTAGCGTGGTCCTTCGTCCAGGCGTGAGAGCCACTCCGGGATTGGTCGAGTTGAACGTCGTCGCCGTACTCCAGTAACATGGCCACCATAGAAATTTTACCTGGAAACACATTGAGGAGTATCAGTGAAAAGCAATTTTGTCCAATAATAACAATTATAACAATATCCTTGATTGTTGTAACATTAACTTGTAAATGTAAAAATAGGATGACTATCACAAGGGTAATCCTTTCACAGAGATATGGACGATAGGGAGGGGATTTAATTTTTTGGAAAAATCGCGATATTTCGAAAACGGTTGGGCCTATCGCCTTGAAATTAACGCCATAGGGCTTAGAATCTTCTGCTTGACCTATTCTGTGAATTTCATGTGGAAATTCCAAAGTTCACATTTTTAGGCCGAAAAAAGAGAAGGTTAACACCTTGCGATTTTCTCCAAAAAGGCTGAAAATTAGATTTTCGAAATTGGGGTGCCAATCGAAAGGGGACACTTCCCTGATGCCAGGAGAAAAGGAATTTCTTTCCTACGACCTTTACTTTCCGAGATATGGACGGTAGAAGGGAGGGGATTTCATTTTTTGGAAAAATGGCCATATTTCGAAAACGGTTCGGCCTATCGACTTGAAAGTAACGCCATAGGGCTTAGAATCTTCTGCTTGACCTATTCTGTGAATTTCATGTGGAAATTCCAAAGTTCACATTTTTAGGCCGAAAAAAGAGAAGGTTAACACCTTGCGATTTTCTCCAAAAAGGCTGAAAATTAGATTTTCGAAATTGGGGCGCCAATCGAAAGGGGACACTTCCCTGATGCCAGGAGAAAAGGAATTTCTTTCCTACGACCTTTACTTTCCGAGATATGGACGGTAGAAGGGAGGGGATTTCATTTTTTGGAAAAATGGCCATATTTCGAAAACGGTTCGGCCTATCGACTTGAAAGTAACGCCATAGGGCTTAGAATCTTCTGCTTGACCTATTCTGTGAATTTCATGTGGAAATTCCAAAGTTCACATTTTTAGGCCGAAAAAAGAGAAGGTTAACACCTTGCGATTTTCTCCAAAAAGGCTGAAAATTAGATTTTCGAAATTGGGGCGCCAATCGAAAGGGGACACTTCCCTGATGCCAGGAGAAAAGGAATTTCTTTCCTACGACCTTTACTTTCCGAGATATGGACGGTAGAAGGGAGGGGATTTCATTTTTTGGAAAAATGGCCATATTTCGAAAACGGTTCGGCCTATCGACTTGAAAGTAACGCCATAGGGCTTAGAATCTTCTGCTTGACCTATTCTGTGAATTTCATGTGGAAATTCCAAAGTTCACATTTTTAGGCCGAAAAAAGAGAAGGTTAACACCTTGCGATTTTCTCCAAAAAGGCTGAAAATTAGATTTTCGAAATTGGGGCGCCAATCGAAAGGGGACACTTCCCTGATGCCAGGAGAAAAGGAATTTCTTTCCTACGACCTTTACTTTCCGAGATATGGACGGTAGAAGGGAGGGGATTTCATTTTTTGGAAAAATGGCCATATTTCGAAAACGGTTCGGCCTATCGACTTGAAAGTAACGCCATAGGGCTTAGAATCTTCTGCTTGACCTATTCTGTGAATTTCATGTGGCAATTCCAAAGTTCACATTTTTAGGCCGAAAAAAGAGAAGGTAAAACCCCTTGCGATTTTCTCCAAAAAAGGCTGAAAATTAGATTTTCGAAATTGGGGTGCCAATCGAAAGGGGAAACTTCCCTGATTCCAGGAGGGAAGGAATTTTTTTCCTACGACTTTTACTTTCCGAGATATGGACGGTAGAAGGGAGGAGATTTTAGTATTTGGAAAACGGAAACTGTGTCTTTCCTTTATGGATTTTTGTAAAGAACGTCCGATATCGTCAGGCGATGTCCCTAATCGCAAATTTGGTTCTGGACGTAACTACAAATATACCCGGTGGGGTAGGTAGTAATTGAGAACTTAAATCCAAAAGGCCAAAAAAATCAGTTTACGAAATCGCCATCACAGTAAATGTCAAACG
The DNA here is from genome assembly GCA_963576515.1 of Cryptocephalus primarius. Lineage (NCBI taxonomy): Eukaryota > Metazoa > Arthropoda > Insecta > Coleoptera > Chrysomelidae > Cryptocephalus > Cryptocephalus primarius. The sequence continues at coordinate 14,572,100 of OY754944.1, read as the reverse complement.
ATTCGTGGCCGAATTCGTAGCCTCCCAAAAATATGTGTACGGACGTCAATGCGATAACATGACAAGCAGCAACGAAATAACAAAGCAGCATGAGGCATGTTTTGGATTAGTTAGCGATAATACGAGATTTATTGGTTTAAAAAGGCAGCAAGAATCGGAAGCTAAATTACATCGAGGTGGTAAAAATGTTGCACACCAAATTCAGTATGAATTAGAGGGTGCCATACACTGTGATTATTTTTACGCGTCTCAATCCTTACTTTTATACCAATAATATCGCAACTACGACCAACCAACGTTCGTCATTACCCGTGCGGATAATTTCAAAAACTGATACGTCGGCCTAATTGAAATCGTCACAGGAGTTACCGCCGGCGAATCTGCATTTAACGCGGAATTTATATACCGAAATTAAATAAAACAAACACGTAATTTCGTTGCAGCTGCCTAATGAACGGGTCCCGGGCCCTCGTAAAATATACTTCTGGCGCTTGTACCGCACTTCGATTTTGACACAAAACATTTGACGGCCGCGCACGCAGGAGTGCCCTCGACTGCACACGCATTTCGAAAATATTGTAACGTGTACGCAAACGGGGTCCGAGGGGGTAGAAAAAGGCCTTGCACCTAGCGAGAAGGAAAATGGTACAATCGAAAAAACCGATACGGTTATGTGCAAAGAGAAACGAACATAACGAGGTCTCAGCACCGCGTCTAAGCTCAGACCTGCGAGTATCCCGACAGGACTGATCTGGCCAATAGTCCCGGCGGATGAGGCCGAAGCACAAGGAAGAAGCAGAAGAAGCACTGCGTTCAGTGCAAAAACGTACTTACTGCACCGTGTTCTCCATGGAGGAAAGCCTACTTCCCTCACGGACCTGGTGGCGGTGGCAGTGCTTGTTCCTCTTCCAAGACGTAGGCTGGCTCGACTACCATCTTCTCCTTTGCGGGAATACGTGCGAGGTGGTGTCTTCGTCTTCTGCCGTGAAAGTTTACACGTGCGGGTTGCTGCAGGTCCCTCGTGCCTTGGCGAAGTTCTCTCTGGTAGTGCGCCGGCTCGGCTTGGTGAAGTTGAACGTCGGCGGCGAGGAAGTCTCCTGGAGGCCGCAGACTAACTCCGCGGCGGTGGGGACCTCGGTCGTCTGGAAGCGCGCCACACCTAAAAGAAAATCGAGAGATTTCAACAAGTGAGATTGTCGCCCTTGGTCAGCGGTGATCTTCAACAGTGTACCATACCGTGATATCCAACCTTCGTAGAAGGTTCCCTTCCTGGTCCGGCATCGGGATGGCTTCTGGCCATCGTGTGGAGCGGTCCACCAGGTGCAGGCTCTGCGAGTTGCAGAGACTTGAGCTGCAGGCCGGTCGTACTCTTGAGATCGTCATCGTCTTGCTGCGCTGTCGCCAGTGCTTCGAAGTCGAGGAGTTGCTGCAGCTCCTCGACCCTGGAGGTGATAGGCTTGCGATCTGTAAAGATGGTGAAGCTGCGAGCTTCGACCATATTGCTTCACCGCTAAAAGTTCGCGATCAAAAGCGCTCTACTTTCGCTCGACAGCGGAGAACTTCTTCGAGAAGAAGTCGAAGCTGGGGGTCGTCTTTCGGGCGGCTAACTAAGATGGCTTCTTCGAGGCTCTTCTTACGTGGGGCGAAGGCGTTCTCCACTTCAGGTGTCCAGGCGATCGGAGCGCTTTCCTTCGATTTTCCTTGCAGTAGGTTCTGGGTAGAAATCTTCGGTAGAAGTTTATCGTACCCAAGAACTTGCGTAACCCCTTATGCGTTGCTGGACGCTGGAAGGAGCGGAGAGCTTCCACCTTCTCTGGTGATGGTGATCTAAAAATATATTGGCCTATCTTATCCGATGTATCCTATTGGCAGAAAACGCACTTACTCGGTGGTTTCAGCACAACTCCATATTGATGGAACCTTTGGAACACTTCACGGAGATGTCCATGTAGGCGTGGGCGAAGTCCAGGCCTCTGAGCACCTCGTCGAAAAACGCTGGAAGGAATTGGAGTTGTGAAGCCAGTCTTGGGGACATCTTCATCTGCAACAGGAGTTTGATCAAACGCGCTTACTAGGTCTATGGTGGAGAAGACGGTTCTCCCGAAGGGCGATTGGGAGAAGTCCCGGATATGTCGCACAGGGAAGACAACCTGTAGTGTCGATCCCGTCCACTCACGTAATGAGTACGATAACCAAGCGATGATGGTAACATAAAACCAAAAGGGACGCGAACAGCATGTAGCAAGCACAGTTGTGCACACAAATGGAAAATCCGAATTGTGACACGACCTTTTAGGGACCTTTCAGGAAGAGTATATGCCTGAACCTGTTGCAGTGGTATAGGGGCTCTTAAGGCGCAGTTTTACACCTTCCCTGCCTAAGTCATGTCCGAAATGTCAAATGTTTTATTTGCCTACATTTGCTATCGTCGCCCTGTACCACGTGGGTATCGGATTTCATTCGGTGGTAGGAAAGTGAGCGTCTCGGATTGAAAAGCTGGCGCAGGTCGCCCCGTCGAGCGTCGGGGTGGTGGCGCGAAAGTGCGTCGATGACGTTTTAGAGTGGCCGATGCAATTTCGGTTTTATCTCTCGGTCTGTTGCAGCGCGAGTGCATCAGAGATGTGCGTGTGCATATCCTGCCCTGCGTGTTCCCGAACTCGACGAATATCGATTGCGTACATGGGGAATGTAGTATTGTGCAACGAGGATGATGATAACGATGATGATGATGATGGTGATGATAGGGATTTCGAGAAAAATTCGTCTGTTTTCGATCGCGCTTAATTACAAGGTGGACAGTCGGAAACACGCAAAAAGCCGATGAACAAGTGACTATTTGAAGCAAAACAAATGCCCTTTAAATGTAAACCGATATCGCTTTGTAATGTGGATGGTTCTGTTGATCCAGATTTTAAAACAACGAGGCCAAAAATGTGAACATTTGAGTCACCACATGAAATTCACAAAATACATCAAATTGAAGATTCTAAATCCTATGGCGTTAATTTCAAGTCGATAGGCCCAACCGTTTTCAAAATATCGCGATTTTTCCTAAAAATGAAATCCCCTCCATTCTACCATCCATATCTAGGTAAGTAAACATCATAGGAAAGAAAATCCTTCTCTCCTGGCATCAGGGAAGTGTCCCCTTTCGATTGGCACCCCAATTTCGAAAATATAATTTTCAGCCTTTTTTGGAGAAAGTCGCAAGGGAGCCTTTTTTCGGCCTAAAAATGTGAACTTTGGAATTTCCACATAAAATTCACAGGATAGGTCAAACAGAAAATTCTAAGCCCTATGGCGTTAATTTCAAGTCGATAGGTCGAACCGTTTTCGAAATATCGCCATTTTTCCAAAAAATAAAATCCCCTCCATTCTACCGTCCATATCTCGGAAAGTAAAGGTCGTAGGAAAGAAATTCCTTTTTTTCTGGCATCAGGGAAGTGTCCCCTTTCGATTGGCACCCCAATTTCGAAAATCTAATTTTCAGCCTTTTTTGGAGAAAATCGCAAGGGGTTAACCTTCCCTTTTTTCTGCCCAAAAATGTGAACTTTTGATTTTCCACATGAAATTCACAGGATAGGTCATTTAGGAGATTCTAAGCTCTATGGCGTTAATTTCAAGTCGATAGGTCGAACCGTTTTCTAATTATCGCGATTTTTCCAAAAAATGACATCCCCTCCTTTCTATCGTCCATATCTCGGAAAGTAAAAGTCGTAGGTAAGAAAAACCTTCTCTCTCGGCATCAGGAAAGCGTCCCCTTCCGATTGGCACCCTAACTTCAAAAATATAATTTTCCAGATGAAACTCACAGGGTAGACTCTTTACGAGATCCTTAGATATCAAATTTGGTAGCAACCATCTACCTCATCGGTGGGACAATTTTATGGAAACTCCATATTGCTACTTCGTGGTGAGCGCTTTTTTAAAACCTATTTGTTGTGTAATCTGCGATACTGTACGCTTTAAAAACATTCCGACTACCTCGAAGGTGCAAGAACATTTTTAGGCTCGTCGGGTCCGAGAAACTCTTCGTTTCACGTTATCGATATCCCCTGTACGTGACACGACGTCCCCGATTAGGATAATTTACCCGTAGTATTTATGCGTGAAATTACCACCCGTGGAGGAACTGTCCGCGAAACGATTCATAACCGAAGTAGAAACGTTTTCCACCCGGTACAAAATCTATAATAGAGCCGAAATGGGGTGGGACGAGTTGGTCCCGATAATAAATAAATAACGGTTTCACATCCAAATTGGAAATTGCTGTTCGGAATGTGTCAACTAAATGCGCACCGCTTAAATTTAAAAACGGACGCATATATTACACTATATGTGTATAAACAATTTATGGCAGAGGCGATGTACTCGCGCCGTATTGGTCGAGAGGAATTTTAAATAACGAAATCGAGCGGGTCGATTGAACGGCGGCGGCGAAAAAAGTACGGACATGTTTGCATTCATCCGGTATCGATCAAGTCCGTAATTATTTATTTAAAAGGGGAATAACGCACGTCGGTGCCTGGTACACAAAAAAATCTCAATTGCAATTATTTCCAATACTCAACTTCAATATGGAGGGCATTTCCTCGAGTAATTATCAATTTAGCGATCAATGACATAATAATAATTATAAAGTGTACCTTTTAGGTATAAGCCACTAAGTAACATTCCTTGGGTTAAGTCTATAATGGTCGTGTATAACAGGATTCATGAAGCTAAGGTGTATAAAATGGCGTGTCGCCATTGCGCAGCCACCATATCTTCAAAAAATTTACGCATTTCACCAAATTACCGGCAGTGGATTTACTTGAAGTGCTTGTATCAATTGCTTATTTCAAATACTACTTTATGGAATTTGCGCTATGTTAAAAATTTTGGAAAACTGGCAGGAATAAATTTTTAAGAAGACACGTGAATTTTGGTATAGCGACCACAATGAAATGTACATTGAAAGTGACGCATGCGCCATACTCAAGATTTTGAACCTTGCCAGGTTTTTAAAATCGTAGCAGTTTTATTAAACTTCAGAATTTTGGGCTCTAAACTGATAATTTATAGATCTAAATTAATTAAAACTCTCTATAAACATCAAAAACATGTATACAAGCTCCTATTTTGACTTAAAGTTGTATTAATAGCAAATGATTTTTAATTATATCTTTAATGGAAAGCAACAATTGTAGGGTATGCTTAAATATGCCTTTTCACGTAAAAATATGCACAAAACGAACGAAATATGCAAAATTTGTGTTTTTATGTAGTTAAAAAGATAACAAAAGTATGCATTTTGCACATAATTCAAAATTTACTCGTAGCTCTGTTAATACAAATCAAAAATACCCGCTCCTTCCCAAGGCAAACCCCCTCATAAGGGCAACGTTGCCAACGAACCTCGAAAAGCAATGAAAATACGTTAAAATCGAAGTGAAAAAAGCTGTTATCAGTATGTTCAAGAAAAAGTGTCACAAGTAAACTTGATTTCAATGTCGAGGGATTTTAACGAACTTTCTCGGGACGAGTTTACCACCTTCAACAAGCGACTCGATGGGCCGTTACGAATTAACCGCTCGAACGGAAGAATCGACTTTTTGACCGTGCCTGAGAGGCCGACCGCATGATCGACGCGACTTTCTAATAACCGTTTTCACACGTATCGAACACCCTGATCGCAGGAGGTCAGGCATCATGTTTTCCGTGTGATTTCCTACACATACACACATCAGGCGTGTCGACGGCGGCGGCGGCGGCGGCGGCCTTCGTTCCCTCGTTTACGTATATACAGTGCGTCTGCTTTGATCTACGAGCTACACGAGGCAGCGTCCGGCCGGCCACCGCCACGGCCTACCCCGATAGGCTGGACCACACCACAGGTCGGGGCCTTATGTACCTGCCTCTATGTACATAGAGCTCTGGTGTTCCCTCTTTCTGTCTCTCTCTCTCCCCCTCCAGCTATCTCTATGTACGGGGACATGGTGGATTTTCAGGGAATGAAAATTTCAGTTTATAGCTGACTGCGAAACCCCTTTCACAATACCCCCTAAACCTGTCTATACCTACAGTTTAAAAACCACACAAAAAATACAACCGGATACAGTAAGTGTTGATTATGATATTATTTATGTGTAGGTGCTTCGCTAATGGCGGCCTCTTGGAGTTTTCCGGGGCTTTTCCTTACGTTTTGCTCGTTGCGCAGGCTTGTCTCGCTTACTTTTCGCTTTTTGCTTTTTGGATTATCGGGCGTCTTAGCTGCGCCGCGTCTTCGCTTCGCTCGCCCCGACCTGCCGCCACCATGTTTACTTATCTCCGATTTTCAGTCGATTTTTCTAAAATTTCACCAAAAAAATCAGTCGGATTCTTTTCGGGATCTCAAGTGACAATCTACCCCGTACTACGAAAACGTACGTGCTCTTCATAAGAACTTTCGGTATCTGTCCCCTTCAAGCGCGACGACCATCGCTGTCGCCTATTGATTTTCTGCTCCCCGTTAAATTTTTATCCAGTTGTTTTCGAGCATCGCAATTACCATTGGGGTATGGATACAGGCACGATAGTATTTGCCTACAACGGTAGATTTCACTTGAAATGCATGGAAAATTTTACGTAACCACTGATATAATTTTAAAGCGTACGATCAATACTTTTACCCATCAGACCTGACGACCAAAACCAACTTTAAAATGAATTGAGGGTTACACTAGTATTAGTCCTAAACTTGGAAAATACTTCCATAGCTTATTACACCCTGATGACCATTTACTTAGACAATACTTTGCATGGCACTAACTTCATGACTTATACTGTTTATTATGACTTATGTGATATATGTTAATAATGTACTTAAAATAAATGGCCATTCAATGTTACAATTCAAAAAATATCACATGCCTCAAATAATGCTATATTTTGGTGAACGCGCCATGTTAATTTGCTTTTTGGGGGCGAATCGAAACTCCTCTACTTAACCTGAAGCGATATGTTGTTACTAATTTATTTATTGAATTAATAGTTACTTTTAAATGAGACTTTTTTTAATTAAATATGGACGTCATTGAACTAGTGTAAGAAATGGTGAATGCACCAAGTGTACCTGCTGAAAAATAATGGGAGCTAAATGGTACTTAAGGTTTACTGCAGGAAATTTTTGAGTACTAGACACAGTAAACAGATAAAAGAAGCAGGAAAGTTGACTTAACTTAATTACAAAAATTTATTAATTAGGTAAAATAATTCGGGAAATTGGCCATTATTCTTCTGAAGGTATGATCGTTCATCCACAAAATTCTCCCACCGTTATTGTCATTAAAAAACAATTTTACGCACAATTTTCAAAATACTGCTTTGATAAAACGTACCTAATTTCGATTAAGTGCTCCCAAATTAATCCCATGGCCGATAATTTAGTTTCTTTCAGCTATGAGGGTTTTTTCCAATTAACTATCGCTTGGTGGTTTGATGCATTTCCCCCCATTTTTACCGCTTAGCACGATTAGAAAGCAACCCCTTAGGTAGTGGAAGGTGCGTGGTACTAATCAGCCCTTTTTCCGTTTTCTTTCAGAAATTATAAATTAGAACCACAGTACAAAAAGAAGAAATCGTGATACACAACCACCCTTTCGGCTAGAATGTTCCTATATTTACCGTACAATCGCAGTTTGCTATCGACGCACCAGCTTTACAAGAGGATCACCGTTAACAACAATAATTATAAAGATAATCGCGTTTAAGTTCCCCATTAACGTTTTTGATTTGATCCTTCGTACACACACGGGCGCAATTACGAACTCTTTTAATTGAACCTTTTACAAACGGAAAGTTAAACTTATTGACAAACTGCATCGGGCAATTGAAACATCAACAGGCAGACTCAATGATTTAACTTTTGCTAACAAAGTTTGAGTTTCCATTTCGACAAAAATAGGGCAAATCCATCCAACTAATCAGTTACAAAAAGAAAACTGGGCATACATATTATATACTTATACACAATAAAACGGGCTAAGTTTTATACCACAACATACACAGAGCGTGAAGATAATTTATTTACATTTGCCATTTTCTGATCGTATTTTACGACTTTCTTTCGACACGCCGTTCGAATTATAACAAAAGGAAAAAATCTGTGATCTAAACTTATAAAAGAAATTTATTTACCGAGTTTAGGTGTATCTAAAAGCATAATTTAAATTATTTTCAAAAAAATAAAAAGAAACAAATCGTATTTTTCCAAAATCTCGACTTGAGTGCCTTATATCGTCGGCCTTATACAAAAAGTACTTCCTATTAGAAAATTTGTATATTAATAAAAAATCTAAAAAATACCAAAAAAAAAAGAAAGAAAAAAATCGAAATTAAACATTTGTGACTTACATTTGGTACAAGTACAAAATTGTTAAGAAAATTAATAAACTGTTAAAATAGTCTGAAAAGTAAAATCCTAATCGTGACTAAACGAAAATATCGACGTAATATAACCGGCTAAGTCGCTTAAATCCGGCTTAAACTATAAAGTGCACATCCAGAGTTCGACTCTAGGTAAGTTAAATGTGAAAACACCCCATCACATCCCCTGATGTAAATCAACATTCCAGCAAAAAATCAAAAACCCTCTTTTCAACGATCACCACGTTAAGTTTCCTCGAAATTAATGTTGCACTATTAAAAAATCGAACCTTGTAAGTTAATCGATATCAACAAAATAGCGTTATTCAATGGATATCAATCATTTTCCGTTTGATTGACGTTTCGTCAAGAGCTGGAGTGCTTGAATTGCATCCCCCACCTGTTTTCGTAGTGCATGTGTACTTTGAAAAATTAAAACCCGGCGCCATATTTAAAAAGCTTCATAACATCGAGTACAGATGTCGCATGCGCCGACGACGAACAAAATGCCACTCTTATGCCACACCGTAGGTCATGATTTATTGAAATTGTTTAGAGCGTCCGATACAGATCCTACATAGACAAATATCCAAAATGGCCGGTTATATACCGGTGACGTCACGTCGCCCCACTCTCCCCCACGTTTCTCCAATGGCATCACGTGCATTTCGAATAATGCAGGATTTTTTTAAAATAACCACGGTTTATATAAAGTCCGGGCCGGAGCCACGCCCAAATCGAAATAATTATATTGATATATCGGGCCGATTTCGAAAAAATTTAATTGGATGTATAAATTCCGGTAGAGAGAACGCAAATTTGGAATCGGACGTAAATTTTGCATTAGGGATATTTCGCTTCGGCTTGTTTTGTCATTACATTCGTATCAGCGACAAAAAGCCCACGTCATTAGTACAAATTTATGATCAGTATTTATAACCGAAAAACTCAAATTCATTTGAAATTTAACGCTCCTTAACCTCTCCTTCCGAATTTTTGGAATTTTCCCTGTGACGCTTATAAAAATCACAGTAACTACTTTTAATTAATCTCTACTCATTGCATTTAAGGCACTGTTGAATTAACGATTATTTACGAATCTCTGCTATCCAAATTAGTACACTAAAAAGATGGGAACGCTAAAAGAGATGCGGGATAGGCCAGAGGCTGTAAACTGAATGAAACTTTATGGAGGGAAGAGCAGATGCAAGTACACAAGTGTCTTTGATATCGAGATCAAATTTAAACGTATTAGCACCTTTTCTCCAAAAATGATCCATACTTCCTCCCTCCTTTTCCCCAAGAAAATCCCTTTTCAGTTCTATAATTACGTCGATTTACTCTTTCCCCATCTAAATTAAATCATTTTACGGTTTCTACTTAGTTTTGAAATTTTTGTTTAGGCAACGTTAAGTAACGATACTCTTAAGCTGTAATTACGAATTAAACACGCCGTCAGGAAATCGGCCATCGAAAGTAGGAGAAACGAAAGCGAGAGATTTTAATCTTCGATAAATGTGCGTGTGACTGTTATTATGAAGGATATGCTTGATATATTTTTTTGGAAGGACTTTGGCAAATTTTCTTCCTAAAGTTAAATGTGTAATGGTGATTGTGGAACATCAAATATGGTTCTCAAAAGCCTTAAAGTAGGTCTAAAAGGACCTTAAAGGTCTTAAAATACTTTGTATATTCGTCAGCCTCATACCTTTGGCCCTTAGACTTTTGGACCCTTTGGACTTAGACCCTTTGAACTCAGATTCCTAAATTTCAACCTGAAAAACAACAGTGCCTTAATAATGGTAATTGTAATATGGTTGATTGATATTTTGTCTCTCAAAGACCTTAAAATAGGCCCTAAATCACCTTAAAGACCTTATATATTCGTCAGCTTTATATCTAACCCATTTAATATCATAAATAACTTTTTACCCAAGCATCGTTGATAATAATTATTTGAAATAACGAGAAATTTCCAAAAATGTGTCCAAGGTTAATTTTTTTATTAAATATTCTTTATGAGAAGTAAAAATTGTTTGACTCGAACATACTGAAGACCTCTTGATTAACACTGAGATATCTTTGTAAGACATTATGTAACATGATATTTAAAACTACTTTCATATAGATTAAGATATTGTTATAATAATTTTTATCCACAAATTTTTCTTTGGAACCATCTGTATATTCAATATCTGTAATTTCGAACCTCCAAAAGCATTGAAAGGAGCATTTTGACAAGTTTTAGAAACTGTTACTTCAAATTTAAAAGCGCTTTAACTTACGATTCCTGCCTTGAACGTCCTACGAATCTAAAAAAAGTGTGAAAGTTAAGCTTTTGGGAAAATTGAGCAATTTGCAATTTTTCGGCCGCCCCCCCGTACGTCCCCTTCCGTTCCCCTTCGCCTCGCGTGTCACATTCTAACGACAGCCGCAATATTTACAAGCGAACAAAAATAACCGACGATGTGAACAAACTCGATCGAGATGGAAAAAGCGTCGAGAAAAGAAGGAGAGAAAAACCCGCGCAGATAAAAATGACATAAAAATAAATTCTTAACGGCCATAACCTATCTCAAGTTGAGTTATTTCAGCTAAAGTAGGCTGTAAAAGAACGCAATAAGATAGAAAAAAAACGCATGCAAATAAAGTACTGGAGAAAGAAAACGTTTAGGTCAACGAACTGAGATATGTAGCTGTCTCTGTCCCACGCACGGCCCGCTCGGCGGTGCGCAGGGGCGGAGGCGCGGGGGTGTGAAAAAACGATCGGAAATCGCCAGGACGATCACGAAAAACCCGGCATTCACACTACGACCCGGAGAAAATATTGCCGCTTTTCCCAAAAAATGAGGAGGAAGGAAAATCCGCCTCAACCATCGAGTCTCTAAACGTATGGACACACGTTTCGGATCAATGGAGACCCATCTTCAGTCCAGCTACCCAAAAAGACCCAATATTCGTTAATTCATCCAGGTTTCAGGTGCAATCCTGCAATTCATCGATGAATTCCAAAGGAGAGGTGGTAGTATCCCTGGTCATTTTACAGGGGGGGTCAACACGGGAGAATACAACACGTACTTACTTTAGACAAAGCAAAAAGTAACCTTATTCACCCTCATCTCACCAATAGGACTAACCATGTTAAGTATCAAGAATATGAGTCTAGTTATCGGTGTACCACAGGGATCCACACTTAGACCGCTTTTATTTTCGATACTATAGGGCCAGATGGCTTGTTGTGTCCTGATGATATGAAAGTCTAAGGTGAAATAAAGACTTTACCTTACTGTGAAATAGTAGAAACACATCTAAATGCCTCAACGTGGGAGAATACAACAAGTATTTACTTTAAACAAAGCAACAAATAACCTTATTCACCCTTATCTCACCAATAGGACTAACCATGTTAAGTATCAAGAATATGAGTCTAGTTATCGGTGTACCACAGGGATCTACACTTGGACCGCTTTTATTTTCGATACTATAGGGCCAGATGGCTTGCCATGTCCTGATGATATGAAAGTCTAAGCTGAAATATTGTGAACCAGTAGAAACGTATTTAAATGCCAGCAAAGTTGCCATTTTTTCAAGAAATAGTGAATCTCCAGTCGATGCTATTTGGAAACATCTTATTGGACACTAAGTAAAATGATATGAGCCTTGCCAAGCTTCATTAATGGAAATTTAATATTACCACAGCCAAGATTTCTCCTATGATACGTTACATATTTTCAAAAAAAATATAGAAGGTCGTCATTGATGCAAATTTCGTTTAGTTTCCGCGTTTCCCCTAAAATTTATTTTCCCGGAGCGAATCGACGCGTCCTCCGTCCGGCGCGAACCGCGCCGCCTCTGCCTTATATGTATACATGCACACAGCCTCCTATACTTAACAGAATCTGTGTAGGGTAGGTCAATGCATTTTATACTTGTTTTATTTTTCCGAGTCGAAACACTCTTTCGTTTCTTTTATACACTTTTTAGTTCAGTTTACACTGGAAAATATAAGATCTATCTTTATATATTCGTTATTTATATTTCGAGGAGAGTGTTCTCGCCGAGGCTAACGAAGAATTTGATGTTCGTTTGGTGATTTTTAGACGTTTCGTGCACGCTGGAATGGGAAGAGGAAAGGGAGCGAGAGAGACGGAGAGAGAGAGAGAGAGAGAGTGTATGTGTACTCGTAAGCGGAAGACTTTGATATATTATTTCAGGTTACCTGTGGCTGAATCATCGTCGCTAAGTGCGCCGAATATCTTTCTTTCCTCTATTATTAGCACTTATTAGGCACTAAATGTTATTAAAAATAATTATCCAGGGTCTTCCTTAAGTGTCATCTAATATTAGTGCATTTGATTCATGCCATTGTTACAGATCTTTTGTTTTGATAAAACCTTAACGTTTCTATGACCATACCTCTGCTAAAAAATTGTAATTATTATCAATAGGGTAATTTTTCAGGCTCGGTGGTCGAGATAACACTACCCCTTAATTACACCCCCTGATTATCCTGATTTTCCAGAAGCATCAAGGACCTAATCTATAACCTCAATAAGTTTACAGTATTTAATAAATATTGCATACATTTCTCTCCCTCGTCCACCCCCTCCCCCTCGGTAAGTGAGAACAGACGTTTTGAATTTTTTCGCGCCACTTTAACCTATAACCGTTTTTAGCTATTCGAAAAGTACCTCAGAATTAAAAGGAAACTGTTAGTTTCAACATTTTCTTTGAAGCTATAAGTATGCTAAGTTTAAAGTTCCTAACTTTTCGAAATACGGGTTTTCGATATTTTTTCCTGGACTATTCCGGGGCTTAGCCTATAAGCGTAATGAGTTTAAAATTTCTTACTGCTGGACCTTTTCCAGGATGAGAGATTTTTCAGGATAAAAGAGATGATAGATAGATAGATGAGGTAGTGCTAATAGAATCTAAAGCAAAAACGTAAAAAGTTGAAAGCGAGGAGAGCGTGGAAAGTTATCACCAAGCACCGAGGCTTCAATGATCTCTAAAAATATTTTTCCATATTTTTAGAAGAAGGAGGAAATTTAGCTTCTATACTTCAGATAATGGTGCATTGGTGCCATTATTGTCAAAGTTGCATCACTTACCGAATTCTTATGATTATTACCACTGTCAAAATTTCTGTATTTTTAACCTTTCATGTACTAAGTAATTCGAAAAGATTCCGGAATATTTTTCCAATTTTCAAAAAATATTCAATTCCAACGTGACGCTAGCAATCCAAAAACCTTTCACACCAATCAATTATTGTTAATTATAACATTTTTTCTAGTATTTTACCAATCTATAGTGGCGCACTTTGGATCATTTTTTAAAGCAGATTCATCATCAATAACAGCGAATTTTACGTTTTAATTAGCAATTACAAAAATTACTATCAAAATCATGTCTAGAAAGATAATTGACTTGTGCAACGTTCGTAATTTTCAAATGCGATAAAACGCGATGTTGGAATTTTTGAAATACGCACTATTCCTATTTTTAATTTTCCCTATCGACTTAGCCTAACCTTAGACAACAGAAAACTGATAAACCTCGTTAGGATGTGCGATAAAACATTATTTTCTACGTAAATGCATATGCGTCTTCGCTTTGATTTTATTATTATTTATACATCGATTTTACTAAAGACGTATAATGTTTAACGTAGAGTAAATTTCCATAGATTTCTTTTAATACCTCATATCGATGTAGATGTATATTTCCTTGATTTATTTTATTAGTCCCATGTAGAAATCCGACATTAAATGCAACATTAATATTCATTATTTGGCAATATTTTAACGTAATGTAAAATGATACCTCCGCATGCCCTATTGACTATGATAGAGCGAAGCATAACGAAATGACTGAAATAAACAGGCATTAATGGAAACTTGTACTAGAACCAATCTGCGAACCTTAAAACCGAAGGAAACCCCCTAGAAAACGTTAAAATAAGACATGGAACATAAAATGGCTGCATATTTTCTTCCCTAATATGAATAACAGATATGCAGATGACACTAAGAGTTTCGAAGATCTTCAAGTCCTACACCACAGCAACCGATACGGCCTCAACCTCAACACCACAAAAATGAAAAAGTGAAACACCACAATCATGTCAACACTAACGAGGATTGGAGGAATTTCTCCCTTCCTCTCTTCCTGGATCTTGGATAAGGACATTTATAAAAAACTTACCCAGTTCGAGGTGTGGCTGCATAGAACCATCTTGGAGTCCCGAGGGGAGTTTCCATGGGGAAGGACCTGGAAATTATGAACACCATTAATCAGCTATCTCGGGCATATTATACCAAAGGAGACCCCAAAAAAGGGTGCAAGAAGAAAGAGGAGGAGGATGCTGGATAAAAATCATTAGCTTAAGACGCACTATAACGTACCTCGTGGGATAGTTCCAAGATAAATTAATTGCTAACCAATGTTTTTTATTAGGTGCATTTAGTTTTGATGGTAGGCAATTGATAGGTGTGATAGAAGGATGTGGAGTTATGTTTAGTTAAATAAAAGAATTAATTTAAATTTCGCCTTTTCGAAAAAAAATTTGATCAATCATTAATAAAAATTCCCATATCGGACAAGGTTAAAACTTTAGAGACTGGAAACTTGGGGAATTTTTTTTTTGTATTCATTTGGAACCATGTGACTTATTTTGGGCATAAAAGATCGAAATTTCCCAAAATAAGTACCACCCTAACAAAAAAATAATTTGTTCGATATGCAACTTCTTGGTGCGTGTAAATATGAATATATTTTAAAGTTTTGCGTACGAGTGAGCGACCGGAGCGTAAAGAAAACGGTTTCTTTTATTATTAAAATCAGTTCTCGCATTTGAGACGGTCATACATTTACATTGAGGCGTATTTTTAGAATTTTAACCTATTTTTTAGTCTGCCAGAAGAATAAACGCGAAATAAACCTCAAGGATAAATCGCCGGTCCTTTCTTTCGGATCCGCGACAGAAGAAAGATTTTCCGAGGTTTATTTTTAACCGGACGTATCAGCGTTTCGATAGAATTTAATTGATCTGTTTTTGTTGCAAACTAAAAATGCATCATCGAGTATCGACGATAAAAATAATGTTGCGTCTATTTTTCCTTCGCCGGAAAAATCCGATAAGCGCAATTAAAATTAAAGTTGCAACACTTTTATCGAATTTTTATCTTGCCTAGCAACAAAAGGAACGCCAGGCTCCTTCCGCGCTAAAGTAGCAAAACCCTTTTATCTCCTATCCTTAATGTGAAGTGAGGAAAGTGTCTATTTTTACGTTTCGTGCATGCGGCGAATTTTTCTATATATTTATTTATCTACAAGGCGCTAAAAGAGGATCACGCGAAATCACACGTTAATCGACTTGATAGATGAGACATTTTTATCTGTCGATGGAAAAATATCGCGAGTCTATTTTTAAAATGGCTACACTTTGAATTTATCCAACTTCGCAGATTTGGATTTGAATTGTTAAATCCGGCCCATGCTTGAATTAAATTCTCATTCATGAAGAAGGAGTCCATATCACCAGCGGTTTAAAAGGAGGACGTGGATTTCCGAAATATTTAACAAAAGTTGGGGACTTACGCCAATGGCGGAATGTGTATAGGAATTTAATAGAATATTCGTAATGGATTATCATCCTAGACTATCACAGGTTTATTTCAACTCATTCTGCTGTACTATAAATCATCTTGATGCGAATTAATATGAAATTGGTAGTAATTTTTGAAAAAGAAACACAATGACTGGAAAGATTGTATGAAATCTTTTTTGCTCGATTTTTCTTGAAGTTAAATACCATATACCTTTCCAGAAATTGGACTAGAACATCATTCATTAATGACTGTTACTTTTGATTCCAAATTGCTATTTAAATCACGGTTCTTTGAAAATGTAAGGGTTTTTAAAAAGCAAATGCTCTCAATTTTGGCAAATTTGATCACTAATAGTATGGTACTTTATGCTTTCCTCCTGGATCTATTAAGGTACTGTTGAATCCTCTATACTAGATCTCAACATTCAAAAAAGCTTGTAAAGTGTCTACGTTTTAAGACTTATTTGGTGTATACAGAGGAATTTAGCCATTAAAGACAATGCAACGATCTTCTATTGAATTCCTCTATAGAATTTTAATTTGGGTTGAAGGGTTTGGAACACAAGACGCTTGACAGTGCATAGAAGTGCAAAGTTTTACCCTTTTACCACTTCGAAATTGTGGTCATTCACTGTGAAGTGCTATTTTTTGGGATATTTCTGGAGGAGAAATCATCTATTTTGCCCCATCATTGAGGAGGAAAATACAACTTTAACCTCTATGCTTCAATCAACTAGAGGATAATCACAATAGGCTGTAGCCTTTTTCTTAGACCTGGCACTACATGAACTTGTCATTATTTAACTCAGGAAAAAGTTTTTTGGTTAACAGTGGTTAATTTTGGTGGCTCCACCTGGATTAATTTGTATTAAAAAATAGTACATGTAATTTCTACATGTACATTAGTACATGTAATTATTGGTAAAGATTTTGATCGATACAGAGATCGAAATTAACTAAATTAAGTGCATTAGTTAAGAGTCAACCCCAGTTAAGTTTGTAATTGTATTAAATAAATAAATTATACAGGAGAACGACGTTACTCACCACATCGGCTTTACTTCATTTACTGATTTCTTCTAAACGTTTAAGCGTTAATCGAGCGAGTGAATCAACGCTTTAACGGTTTTGTTAAATTTTCCATTAACCTTCGCCCAAAAATCCCCGCTTGTTAATCGAAATGTGTTGACGTAGTTAACGTGGAATTTTTCTCTAAGGTCCTTTTTTTCTTAGATAAGGGCGAGTGTTTACAGTGATTTTAACAGCTTCTACCATAAATTAACTGGCGGTAGGTCAGTGGAAAGATAATCTGAACGAAAACATACTTTGAAATTCGTACTCGTTAAGTTTTGAATAAATTTTTCCCTCTGCCTGGACCGGTTCGATCGCGTGTGTAGAAAAACGAAACAAAAGGCAATAGTCGAACGTCTTGGCTTGGTAAATACCCACATACCCCTCGTACGTACGTGTGTGTGTGTGTAAAAAGAGCAACACAGACGCATTTATAATATACAAAATCCCTATTAATCTAAGTCGCAACTTGGCGGAACAAACAAAATAGAATACGAAGGAACGCGCGGCTTTTGAACCCGAGACCCTTCAACTCGGTGTCAAACTATTTCTTTCGCTTATTACAGTTGAGAGGAACTCGACGGTGATATAGGCCGGGAAAAGGGAAGAGGTGCTATTGATATTAATACTGGAGGTAGGAACGTCAATGCTTTCTTATGAAATGCACTCCACTGGAGCACAGTTTATTGAGTTTTTTTGGTAGATAAATTTTGGCAGCAGACGAAAAAATTTGAAATGGTTCAAACATAATAAAAAAACCAAATTTAGACAAATCTGAGCGCTTTTGCGGTTTTTTTTAACAAAAATTTAAAAAATAGGTCGTTTTTCCGTTTATAGCGTGAAAATTATTGAGGAAAATACAATACGTTGTACGGACCATTTGTACAGAATTAAAAGACCTTTAAAATGAGCGTTTCTAAAAGGTGACCGGAGCATTTTTCACCGAGAAACCTTAGAGAAACGGTTAAAATGGACCCTTTTTTCCAAAATTCACCGCTTTGCCTAGTTTAAAGCTAAAGCCCCAATTTTGCGTGAAATGTTAGGTGATTACGTCTACTTTAAGCACGCAAAAGTTGGATACTGTGGGATGAATAGTTTTTGCACAATTACGTTATGAACAATATACATCGAAATTTTGAAAAATTCCGCGTATTAACTGAGATGGGTCTATTTTAATTTTTCAAACGATTTTTGAAAGAGGACATCAAAACCTACGACTTGAGTATCTTGGATTTTCATATTCGTTTGGAGAAAAGTGTGAAAAATGCCCTTGAACACCGCGATTTTACATTTCGAGCTGAGTCGTGGGAGCTTCAAGCAGCATAAAACAGTATATTTGCGCCCACTATAACTCTTAAAATCTGGTACTTAGAAAGCTGAAACTATCTGAACTCCTAAAGTACATTTCCATTAAACAACGTGCGAAGTTTCACCAAAATCTGAGTTGTAGTAGTTTTCTAAAAAAATTTTGTTGCATACGATTGGTAGAGATTGCATTATATCGTAACATAATAAGTCACAACTCCAAAATTCCTTCAGTTAGAGAGTTGAAACTTCCTAAACTCCTAAAGTATACTTCAGCATCTCACTGTGTGGCATTTTAAACAAATTAAAGTTAAGATAATAGTTTTATGTTGCTCAAAATGCGTAATTAGTGGAAGTTGTTAGAGATGCCATACAATTAGCCATAACTATCAAACTCCACGAGTTAATAAGCTGAAACTTTCTGAAGTCTTAGAGTACATGTCTATTAAACAACGTGTCGAATTTGAACGAAATGGCAAATGATAACTATTTTTAAAAAAAATTCGAAATCGGTGATTATTGAAAATCGCAGTAAATGCGCCAGAGTGTCATATAGCCAATCATAACTCCGAAACTCCTTTAGTTAGAGAACTAAAATTTCCTAAACTCCTAAAGCACATATCTTTTAAACGACGTGCTGGTTTTCAACAAAATGGAAACTGGATTTATTCTCTGAAAAAATTTCGTAATTTGTAATTTTTTTAAAATTTTCACCGTTTAAAAAACGCAAAAGCTCAGATTTGTCTACATTTTAGTTTTTTATCATCTTCGATCCGTTTCGAACAAAGTTTTTTCGTCTGTCTGCTATTAAATTTTGTCTACCAAAACAGCTTTTTTTTCTCCCTCTATAAACTAATCTATCTGCGTCGATCGCCGATATTCTCGCTATCATCAGCGTCTACAATGTAGCGCTAATCTTCACAAAACTGCAGTATATCTTATCAGTTTCAGATCGATTCTACCTTTCTGAATATGACAGGAAAAAATCCTTTTGAACCTTCTATACATCCTTGTGACACCATGAAAACAGTGAAGAAACAGTGTTTAGTGACTAAGAGTTTGTTCATCGATAGATAAATTATTCCTAAAACAGTGATGGCAGTAACGCAACGCCTGCATTTCATGGTAATCACAAGTACTCGACTAAGGTATTTATTTATATTAAGACGGTGGGGTTCAAGTGCAGGAAAATGCAATTGCGGATTACAATCAGAAAACTTGTCCAATAAATAATTACTTGTACCCACTTAAATACAATTCATAGGCTACCGATTGTCTTAAAAAGTAAAGGGGCTAAGAGCTAAGCCCTAAGTTAGCACCCCCACTTACATTTTTATATAATGCCTTATGCTTCTCTTCAAATTATCGTTGTCTGCATCATCAACACTAAAATTAAACATAGTATAACCCACATAATCGCATATGGTACGTAATTAAAACCAAGAGTATCATTTCTCCTCATTCCACTGGTCTATACGAGGAATCCCATAAAACATAACGTTTACACACGATTAATTATTGTATTAGTGAATAATCACGATTCGCGATATTTATTGCTACGTATCAAATAGAAATTATGTAGGTATTAACCGGGGATCAGGAACATTTCTGTACCCCCGATAAAGAATCCAAGAGACGTAAACCTACACGTAATTCTGAAATTAATCCTTCAGATTAAAACACTTTCTAACGAGTACAAGAGTACTTGTTGCTTTTTTTCTCAGTGTAGAATTTCACAATTCAAGCGCGTTGCGTCACGCGAAATGCATTATCAAGACTAAGAAACTATTCGACTAAAGTACGATATGTAAATTAAAATAAATTTAAAAGAAACTTTTACTTTTAAGGCTGACCCACATTTTAACAATGTGCATGGACGCCAACATGTAAAATATCATAAGCGTTAGAGACATGTTCTCCGTGCCGCTTGACGGCCACGTTTAGAAACACTATTGGGCGATTAGAAGGAATCCCGATTCGTTAGAATTCGCCGCTGCGCATTAAAAAATCCCGACTTAAAATAAAAATGGCCGTTAATAAATTGTTCGTAGGCGCTCGCACACGACACATAAATAATTTTCATAGGCGCGACACGTTCAGAGTTTTTTGGATGACCATCAATTCCATGGGAGAGCGCATATTTTTAGCGTGACGGGATTTCGGGGAATTTTTCAAAAAAAAAAAACAAAAAACGATAATGATGGCGATTACAATTACTTTTAAGCCTACATTCCTAGCAATTAATTGCAGACGGGCATTCGATGTCCTATTCAATTGTTACTACGCACTTTATAAGTTCGTTTAAGGGGGGTAAAATAAGTAAGAAAATTGTATTAAGTTATTTTCAAACACTTATCACCTAATTAAATGCATCAAAAACAACTTTAACTGAACAATTTAAGCTTAAATTAATTTCATATCAACAACAATTTTTTTTTCACGTGGTTAGGGTACGTTTCACATTATTTCATCCTCAGATTCGGCAGTTGTTTTTAGTGCAATCATTGAAGGTAAAATACGGTATAATTTTGCCAAGCAGCGCCCTCTACTTCAACGTCGACCCTGTGTCTGTGCTTACTTCATATTTTTTAAGGGTGAAAATTACCCCTATTCGAAAATAGTCGGTGCTGCTTGTCAAAATTATACGGAAAATGGTCACTGACTGGACTACTTAGTAATGTACGAGTTCTGCCACGTAGTAACCTAATTTTATTATAACAGGCTATAAAAAATCTAGAGAAAACGTCAGAAGAACAAGAATTTCCCGGTCTTATGTCCAATTTAATCTTAAATCTGAATTAAATTAATTATATTAAATAAATTTAAATGTCAAAATTCTATAAGTTACCTTATCTACCCCTGGAGTTTATAGCAAAGTTACTTTTCTTTGCAATTAATGTTAACGCCAACACTTAAGACGTGTTGGCAATATAGGAACTTACATAAAAGTATATTTACTTTATTACTTAAATTATTTACAGTGGACTTCTTTACTTGAAACACTGCGACGTTAGTAATTAACTGTAAAACGCGTGATATTACATTTTTAATTAACCTACATTAAAACCTTGTGCGGTTTTATTAGATTTAAAGTCATTGCTTCCTACTTTATTTTATTAACGATAATACAATCTAAATTAAATGTCGTGGCAATGATATCAATTTTCCATACCTTATCAAATATTATTTTCTTTTGCTAAGCATACCTACGAAATGAAAGCAATAAAATATCTGTATGCAACGATTTAGATATTGCAGCTATTTTAATAAGTGTTTTGTACATAGTATCGACATTTATTCTCGATATAGCACATGTTATATTAATAAAAGTTTTGAAGACGAAAAGTACCTGAATGTTTAGTTACCATTTGAGCTGTGTCATGTAATAGAATTAATAAATTTTATTTAGAATTCTGGATTTATACAGGGCGATTGCGTGGGAGAACGCAAGGATGACGAGAAAGTCACATATTTTCTTCCTTTTTTTCAGTTGGAACATTTAACCAAAAGCATAGCCAAAAATGCTCTTAAACGCTATTATACATATTAGACAGTAGAATAAATTATTCAAACTAAAAACCGAAAAAGAACAAGAAAAGCTAGAAAGGGAGGTTAGGCTAGGTTAGGTTAGGTTAGGTTAGGTTATACTAGGCTAGGCCAGGCTAGGCAAGGGCTGGTTAGGCTAAGCTAGGCTAGGCTAGGGCAGGTTAGGCTACGCCAGGGCAGGTTAAGATAGGATAGGTTATTAGACTAGACTAGGTTAGACTGGGTTAGGATAGGTTAGGTTAGACTAGGTTAAGTTAGGTTAGGTTAGGTTAGACTTGGTTAGGCTGGACTGGGTTAAGTTAGGTCCTGGGCTAGGTTAGCCTAGGACAGGTTAGGTATTTTAGGTTGGGTTAGACTAAGCCAGGCTAGGCTAGGTTAGACTAAGCTAGGCTAGGCTAGGTTATAATAAATTATTCAAACTAAAAATCCAAAAAATAACAAGAAAAGCTACAACGGGAGGTTATGGCATTTGGAAAGCTAGAGAGTTGTTTTTTGAACCATTACAAACAATTTTAAGGCGGAAAATGGGCATTTCCAGACCGATTAGGGAGCTTGTAAAGTGCTCAGAAGAACCTCAGAAGTTTTAATACAGAAAATATCCCCTACATCTTGCGTGTTTAAATCCCATACTGACCGTCTATGGTACACATCATAATTACAAGCATGATTAAATCCGTCTAAGCACCGAATAATCACCCGGTGTATTTAAAAAATTAATGTCGTTGCGCCACTGACTCATATAGCATTACAGCTGATAATAATGGGTGGAAACGTCATGGACCGAATGGAGATTCATCTCGTATGTGACCAATAAAAATTCTTTCGATAAAGGCCGAGGTCGTCCATTTTTATACGAGAGGTGCTCGATGAGTAACGGATTATCACAGATAAAAAAGATTACAACCTTTTTATCTATCGGGTATCGAGAGGAGAATTAATTTTATTGAACGCGGTGTATAAGTGCTCGGCATACCCAATACCTGCCCATAGGTATTGAACTAAAATTCTAATTGAAAGGTAGGAAAATTGATATATCTGGAAATTAACATTCCATGACCTAACCTCGAGAAGCTTTTCTTGCCAAAGACTAATACAAAGAAATTGCCTTCGTTTCGCTTACAATTACTTCTATGGGGTGTAATTTTGCTCGCAGATGAGGAGGAGGATTTTCTCTCCGTTTCTCCCAATATAACATTTGCTCTAGCGGCAGTAACCTGTTGTTTTGCGCCAAAACACGTATGCACTTGCAATTCCCGATTTGCCCTAAGAGATGTCTTTCCCGAGAGTACATTACATAGACGTAGTGTATAATTTATGAGCCGAACGAATCTAAAGTCCATTAAATCCATGCAAAATTCGATAAGTACCCCGACCTTCCTCGGTCATCATTTTAATATTAATTTCGTCGATTATTTTTTACGAATGCGTTTCCTCGGTCTCTGCGATTAATGTAGGAAGAGCTAAACGACAAGAAAAACATCCGAGGTATTGGTCATTAATGTAAAATCGTTTTACGGCTCTCCTCGTTATGGCCGGAATGGCCTGAGAGCCATCAAACGTGCCGTGAGAAAGAAATTTCGCCTTTTGCTACTGGTGCACGTGAAGAAAAGGAGATTGTCTATTATTTGAATTTTGCTGGTGGTTTTCATTTGAATAAATATTACAACGGCACATTTTACTGCCTGGATCGTTATCTTCACAGACGGTACAAGATGTTATTTTATGAAATTTTTACCAATTTTTTACGAAACTCCCCATGGTTGTACGGTAGAGCTTCGCAAAAGTTTGGCCAATATTTTGCTGTAACGTAAATTTATTTCAGCGATACGAATCCGTGTTTAAAATGCCTGTAAAATCTGCCTATAATGCTGAACTATAGAAATTCTTAAAAAATTCATGGAAACTCCCATTTACATGAAACTCCTCGAAATTATTTACTAGGGATTCGTTAAAGCACTGAAGAAGTTTGAGGGTAATTTTTGAATTTGTTTTTGTAATATAATCCTGGATTTGAAACGTTACACAAATCTGTCAGTATAACGCAGAATTTTAAAAATTCAGAAAATAAATTAATAGAAACTTCTATTTTATGAAACTTCAATGTTTTTTCTGGCAGTTTTATTAAAATACCGATAGAATCTCAGTTTACAATTTAAATTTGAATTTGAATTGTTAAAAAAATGTACAAATAAACGCTCAATTTAAAAAAATTATCGATACTTCAATTTTTGTAAAACTTCTCAAAATTAGTTAGTAGAGTATTGCTAAAGTACTGCAGAAGTTTAAGGCTATTATCTGAGCTTACTTCTATAGTATGAAATTAAATTTGAAATGTTGCAAAAATTGCCTTTCATAACGAACTTTAAAATTTACACAAAAAGACTCACTAAAACTCCATTTTTTTTTTATGAAAATCCTCAAAATTGTATTATCAAAGCTTCTTCAAAGTCTCGACTAAATTTTGGGCAAATATTAAAATTTACTTCAATACTATGAATTTAAATTTCAAATGGCATTTAAATGTTTATAATGTTGAAGTTTAGAAATTCATAAAGAATTCATCCAAACTCCCTTTTGGTTAAAACTCCTTAAAATTATTTGATCCTGTTTCGTTAAAGCACTGAAGAAGTTTGAGGCTATTATCTGAACTTCCATACTATGAAAATCAATTTGAAATCTAGCAAAAATTCCCTTACATAGAGCGTTGAACTTTAAAATTTCACAAAAAACTCATGAAAACTCAAATTTTCAGGAAAATCCTCAGGGTTCTACAGTATGGCTTCGCCAAAGTTCTGACAAAACTTTAGACTATTACCTGAGTTTATCTCAGTAATATTAAATTAGTTTTGAAATGTTCGTAAAATCTGCTTATAATGTCGAAATTTAGAAGTCCATAAAAAATTTATCGAAACTCCTATTTTGATAAAACTTCCCAAAATTATTTGGTATGCTTGCCTCAAAGCACTAAAGAAGCTTGAGGCTAATATCTAAACCTGTTTCAAAAATATACACATCTGTGAAAATCTGTGTAAATCTGTAAAAATATTTCATAAAAAATTTCAGTAACTCTAATTTTGATTACAAAGTACTTTTCAAGATAGTTTATTACGCGCTCACAAAGTACTTAATGTTCGAAATCTCTACTCAAATTTGTTTCATTAATAAAAAATTGGACTCAAAAATGTTCCGAAAATCCGATTATATCTAGCCAAAAACACTCACAAAAAACCTCGATTTTTGTGACAGGTTTACTAAAGAACCGACGAAATTTAATTTAAAAAAAATTGTACAGGCGCAAGGGAAAACAATTAATTAAAAAAAATATTCAATTTTCGTAAAGTTGAAGCAGACAATTGGTGTTGTAGAGGCATATTAAATTATGTAGTAGATATTCATAAAGAAGAGTAGCATGGTAATTTACAATTGTACATTGCATAGAGTTTACTTAAGGTATTGTGATTTAAATTGTATATTCTCAGGTGTGTCCTTTTCGGCAACGTCCTGATTAATTTTTTTGGGTCGTTATCGCGGTGAATTATTCAAAATTCCTATTTTTTACGTCCCGCGTATGACAAAAGCGTCGACGTCCTTATCATGGAAACGGTCTCGTTATTTCTCGAATTTATCGCGACAAAAACGTAAAACTGCTCTTTCGCATAAGAGAAGGAGACTTCCTTGTTAACATGTGTTTCCTTTTTGTTTGCGGTTGCCAAACCAAAAGAGTGCAAAACGCCGTTTTTCACTTACGTAACAATGCATCGCATGCCTCAAACTGCCCCGCATTAATAATTCAACAATTTCTTTTCGTTATAAATTTTATGGGGCGACTATCAGATAAAGCTCAAACGCGATGGTAGAGGAGGAGCTGAAAGCTGAAAAGAATTTTTTCGCCACGCCATCGAATATATTATTACCTGGCCCGTCGATTTATTGGAAATTTTTGAAAAACGCGCCAAATTTAGCTCCTAATTACCTGCACCGTCGCTCTCCCACCACCGAAATCTGATGGTTAGTGACTCCCACATACCACAACAATGATAATACTAACGCCCATTTCCTGGCACGCCTTTACTTCTTCGAGATCTACCATCAGATACTTTATGGAACATCTATGCGGACGTAGATCGTTTTTCGGAAGAGGCGGGGGAAATAATGGCCAAACAGAGAGAAAATTTAGGTATCGCCTGCGATCCAGGGAAATAAGAAAAAAAGGACCCTGTAAAAAGATTATAAACATTTAAGAATAACTTTTTTCTTATTGCTTGAAAATAAAATATTTTTTCATATCCGAAAAGCTAGCATTTTTACACGAATTTAAAAAGATTTTAGGTCAATTCGGGCCGCAGTTAGCATTTTTTTTTGAAAAAATTCATAAATAATTTGTTTATAACTATTAAGAGACTTAACTAGGGCCATTTTGAAGTCAAAGGTTCGGAGATCAAAGGTGTTACCTTTAAAAATATTTATATGTGTCAACATAAGGCAAATATCATGTAGTTTTCATTTTGCCTACCCAATTGTCATTACTACTTGAACTGCAGTCATCATTGAAGTTGCAAGTGTAAATTCCACATAAAAATGATAGAATTACCTTTAATTTCCATTAATTCTAACACTATCAATGCCCAGCTTATAGAGGTGTTTTTTGGTAGATAAAATTTAACAGCAGACGAACCAAAAACCTGTGTTTAAAGTGGATCAAAGATGATAAAAACTCAAAATCTAGACAAATCTGAGCTTTTGCGATTTTTTTAAACAGTAAAAATTTAAAAAAATAGGTCGTTTTTTCGTTTTTTCAACATAGCGTGAAAATTATGTAAGGAAATGCAATATGTTGTATAGAGAATTAAAAGACTTTCAAAATAAGCGCTTCTAAATGGTGATCGGAGCATTTTTCATCGAGAACACTTGGAAAAACCGTTAAAATGGATCCTTTTTCAAAAATTCACACCTTTGCCCAATTTAAAGCTGAAACACAAATTTTGCGTGAAATGTTAGGTTATTATGTCTACTTTAAGCTTGCAAAAGTTAGATGCTGTCGGATGAATAGATTTTCCACAATTATATTATTAACAGTATCCAGCGAAATTTTGCAAAATTCGGTATATTAACTGAGATTTTAATTTTTGAAACGGTTTTTGAAAGAGGACATCAAAATTTACAACTTGGCTATCTTCGATTTTCACTTACGTTTGGAGAAAAGTGCGAAAAATGGCCTCGAACATTGCGCGAAACGCGCGATTTCGCATTTGGAGCTGAGTCGTGGAAGCTTCAAGCAGCCTAAAATAATATATTTGCGCCCATTATAACTCTTAAAATCTGTTAGTTAGAAATATGAAACTACCTGAATTCCTGAAGTACATTCCCATTAAACAATATGCGAAGTTTCATCAAAATCGGACTTGTAGTAGTTTTCTAAAAAAATTATGTTGCATACGATTGGTAGAGATTGCATTATATGCGTCTCGTTGTAACATAATAAGTCACAACTCCAAAATTCCTTCAGTTGGAGAGCTGAAACTTTTTAAACTTCTAAAGTATACTTCAGTAACTCACTGTGTGGCATTTTAAACAAATTAAAGTTAAGATAATTATTTTATGTTGCTCAAAATGCGTAATTAGTGGAAGTTGTTAGAGGTGCCATACAATTAGCTATAACTATCAAATTCCACGAGTTAATAAGCTGGAACTTTTTGAAGTCTTAGAGTACGTGTCTATTAAACAACGTGTCGAGTTTGAACGAAATGGGAATGATAACTATTTTTAAAAAAATTTCGAAATTGGTGATTATTGGAAATCGCAGTAAATGCGTCAGATCGTCATATAATCAATCATAACTCCGAAACTCCTTTAGTTAGAGGGCTAAAATTTCCTAAACTCCTAAAGCACATATCTAATAAACGACTTGCTGAGTTTCAACAAAATGGAAATGGGATTTATTTTTTAAAAAAATTTCGTAGTTTGTGATTTCCTAAAATTTTTACCGTTTAAAAAAGCGCAAAAACTCATATCTGGCTAGATTTTGCGCTTTCTTCACCCCTGATCCATTTTGGACAAACTTTTTTGTCTTCCAAAACAGCTTTTCTGTCACTCTATGAACTCAGCTACATCTCTTCATACCGATTTTCAGCCGATATATCACAGAACAAGACTCGTAACGTTATCACTATCGCATACGTTGATAACGAGTGTTTGATCAAAGCTTACGCGCCGTACAACATCCATTCGGGTCGCCCGTTGCCAGGGAAGATAGAAAAATATTTGTGGCCATGAAAAAACGCTTTTTTGATGCGCTCGGATGCGACTCGTGACGTGTCGCGCAATTAGGTTATTCTGCTCGAAATTAAATAAATAAATTACTTGGCGGACGTTTTCCTATCTCAGGTAACACGGTTAACACGGGGTACTTCGAATACTGAGCGTTAATCCAGGAAAAGTCGTCGCTGGAGATAAGTGAGATTAGTCGCCAGGATTTTTTCTAATTTGTGATTGTACTGTGGCGACATCTGTTAGTTTTACTTAAGGGATATCGCTCTATAAGCCTTAGGTATTTTGTGATAAGTAGATCCTCTTAAGAAAATAAGGGAATTTCCCAGGAAATCTATCTAAACCTTTCACTTTCCTTCATAAAACAGAATGGCGCAGAATTTTATAACATACGGTAACAGTAAAGGCACAAAGATGCATTACTAATTATTTGATTGCAAAATTTTCAAAAAAATAATTCGTATTAATAATTTTTCTGCTTGTCCTTAGTTTCTGAGCAATTAATTTTTTTTTATTATTATGATTTTCCACGGTATTTTTATTACAGAAACAGTGAATAAAATACATCAGTTCAATTTTTCAATTTAAAATTATCAAAAGTTGCCACGGACGTCTGTAAAAAAATTCTTCATTAAAATTTTCTTAATTAATCGCAAAATCAAGTCATTTTGAACATTTACCGTACATTAAGCAACTTGACGTGTATTTTTTGATAACAAACGTTGTTACTCTAGCAAATTTGTTTCACCCTGTATCTTCGAAATGACGCGGATTTTCAAAAATTCTCAAAGAACGAAATGTTCCCGGAATAGTCCGAGGAATAACCCCCGACATTTTTGCCGCGTGTTTATCAAGCACTCTGTATATAAATACGTATACTAATCGATATGGTAAAAGGTATGTATATGCAATACTTTCTACTAATTTTTTTAATATCGAATTTTAAAAATGCACTTATTTACTGTATGAATAAAAATTTCTTCTAAAATATGCACAGTTGTTTTGTTATTGTTATTTTTGTTATTTCCTGGCCTTTTTGGCCCATTAATTTAATAAAAATGTCCAGGGTCTACACGAGGCGGACCCTAAACGTAATGCCGTAGTTTTGGAGCGTAATGCCACGTAAGAGGCTTTTCCCGTTGGCAAATGAAAACCCTCGCGAGGCGAAGTACGGAATTCTCGCGCCAAAAGAACGAAGGCGAGCAAGGAAAAATGAACTAATCGTAAAAGTATTACCACCATAGCGGACTCGTACGTAATAGAAAAAAGCCAAAGGATCGGGAGGTGAAGAAGGGAGGAGGAGGAGGAGGAGGAGGAGGAGGAGGAGAAGAAGGGGGAGGAGGAAGACTAAGAAGAAGAAGAAGAAGAAAGGAGAAGAAGGAGTCTCCTCTCCTTCCCCCGTCCCGCGCCCCACCGTCCGTCGTCGGCCCCCACACCCCCCTCGCCCCCTCGCCCGGCCGCATTATTAATACAATATTTCACAAAGTTCAATTACTCCGCAGCACACGGTCCGCTCAAAAAAATGTAGATACGAGCTAGGCAGCACAAGAACTATTTTATATATACCCGTGCATTTGTTGTGCATCTTTATCCCGTGCACTGCACCGCAATGCATCGTCCTTATGCAATTTCGCTTAGCTGCCCCCCCTCTTTAAACCGCCTTCGTACATAGAGCTTTCTTATACGTACTACTAAGATTCTCAACTGTTTCGGGCCGAAATCATAGATCGGCTTTAAAATGAGCGTAACGGCAAAAGTTTTTCGTTTCCTCTGTACGACGGCGAGGGTGTTCGAGGGGAATTAACAGTGAAACCAGTAAGTTTAGTGGCGGACTTTCGACCAGTGATAACCCGTACTCGTGTGAGGTTAGAATTTCTCGTGAGAGCGGCCAGCGCCTGGACGCGCGGCCCCCCGAGGGGGCTCGGAGGCCAGGAAGAACCCCACCGAATCCCCCGTCCCCACCGGGTTCGGAAAATAAACCCCCCGGCGCCGACGACGCGCGCAACCGTTCGTCACGGAAAAAAATATTTTTCTGCAAACTTCTCGCGTGTGATAAAACCACCGTTCATTAGCGCTTTTGATCGATACCTTCACCTACTTAATGTGTGTGTGTACGCAAATGTAATGTAAAAGTTGTAAGAGAAAAATGCGCGGTGCATAAAAAACAGTGGCGTGGGCCCGGAGTTGCGCGAAAACTCTGCCTTTTCTCCGATTCCGTTAAAATCGTTCATCGACTTACTTCTAAATTTAGATTTAAAAGCCGCGAACGAGACACTAAAACATTATTTTGAAGTCGTCCTTTGTATATCCGCAGTTTTTAACGGTGCGCGCGTACGCTTCGCACCTCTGCGAAAAAAAAACAAACCGCATTTTCGAAAATGTCGACCATTCATCGTTTTCCTCCCCTCTTAAAAACCCCCTCAGAAATCGCATTTTTAAGTCGGACTTGCGCACCTACTAATTAAGCTCGTTTCACTCCGAGACGTACCCATGGAAAAGATCACCTTTCGAGACGTTAGGACGATCGGTAATCACCCAGGTACCAATGCAGAATTACGCGGTGATTAAGCGATTACCCACCGGAAAATTCGGAAATTCCTTCTTTTTTTGGTGATTTTTCACGATTTTTTTTTTCTCTCCCACACGCCACTGAAAAAAATCCTCGCCCGCGACCGCCTCGTCCGTTGCTAACTATTCGAGATAAAAATAGACTATTTGTACAGCCATCTTGTTTTTTATATTAACGGCGGGAAAAAAATCGGCCGACCATTTTTCGAGGGGCGCGCTCGCAGTCCCCTCCCACCGAAATCTTTATCAGATGTTTGCTCGGGCCCCCCCTCTCCCCCCGCTCGGGGAGACTCCGTCGATTACGAGGTGTTATCATAAGGGGAAAAAAATGATTGGGTAAATTATTTTTTTGTCGCGTCGGCACGATGGTCAACGCTTGGCAGAATCTTAAAACTCGGGGTTTATTTTCGGAACGCGTCTCGTTAATAAAACGTTGAAACTGACTAATTTTCCAGAGGTGACGTAGTGATCGGAAACCCGTGAAGGCACCTTAAGGAAGCAGCACGTAAGTCCTTTTCACATCCTCTTACTTGGAACTTTCTAATATTAATAGCGTTTCGTGTAATGCGACGACGAAAGGAAACGATTATTTACTTTTATTCTATTTCGACTTTGACTTATCGACATGGACGTTCCTTAGCATCTTTCTGCAATTTTAATTGCCCCCGCCTAATTATCCTCTACTTAGAAAACGATGTCGGATATTTCTTCCTTCGATAACGCCTAAACTTATAAGATCTATTAGGCACTTACCGTCTTCGAGATAAAAGTGAAGAGGTTTACCTACACTTACAGAAATGGCAACGGCGGAGGGAAAACTCAAAATTATTAATCCGAGACGTGCGGTTTTTTCCTCCGGCGCCTTCGATTCGTTGTTTCATTAAACTATGAAAATGAAAAATTATTACCTTTCACCGCCATTGTTAACGAGCCATTAAAGCGCAGTTTTATAGCGTTAAGCAGTAAAAATACATTAATTTTCAATGGGAAAAAATCGTTTATCTAACGTATATACGGGCGCTGTAAAACGGTATCGCATGGGCTGTGCTCGACGCGATTCGATCGTCTTCCGCGCATGTCTGTCTGATATTCATGTTTAAATTTTAATATTTTTATTAATATTTTTTTGATAAATTAAAAAAATTTAAATTACGCCTAAAAAGAACTCTTTGCTAACACAACAATCGTTTTATCCGTTGTAAACACCTTTAAAACTGCCAATCTCACGAGTTAACTTTTATCCTTACTTCCATTTTAATATGCAATTTATAATTATTATATACCCATTATCACGCGTGTTTTTAATGCCAAGTGAAACTAATTTTCTAAATTAATCCATTTACAGTTAATTCGTTCTTACACAAGCTTCCTTAATGGGGTTTTTTTTTCCATGCAAAAATCCATCACGTGGAGGTGGAGGGATTCGTTCTCCGACCAACAGCGATCCACGTTGGTTTTGAATTAAATATTTATTTCGAATTTAATTTTATTTATTTTTCATTTATTTTTTTATTCATTTTTGTTGAATTTTCATTTCTCATAATACAATTAAATATTAATCTTTACTGTTTACATTATTTCTAATTTTAATAATCGATTCGGTTGTTAAATCAACGAATTCCCTGTCCTTCTTGCTCGAAAATAAAATTATTTCCCTGCAACGTATTTAATGAATGCGTTTCAACAGTAAATTTAAGCCCCCTAAAGGAAAGTTTCTTTATGTGTTTAAATGGTACATTTTTCTCTTTGTTTTCAAGGGGAAAAATCCTGTATGGGCACCAAATGAGATAAAAGATGAGATATTATATCAGTCCAAAGAGGAAATGTTATATTATCAATCGACCAAATTTCGCTTAATTTTTAATATTAACAGTGAAGATACGATGCTTGGAATGCTGACTCCCATAAGGTCCCATGTTAATTTCGAAAAAAACTATCAATTTTGAATTTCTTGTATCTCGAGTAAGGGGTTATGAATCGATTTGAATCTTCATAAGGGCAATTAAGTCCTTTTAGCTACTAACACCCTTATCGAAAAAAGGAACAAAGAATCATAGGCAACCGTTTTCACAGGGATTTTCATTAATTTTATTTCTACGAGAACCAATGGAAAGCCCTACAACGATACACATTAATTCACTTGGTTGCCAAATTTAAGGCATTTTAGCATAACCAAGCATAGTTTCCCTAAAGTACAAGAGGGTGTGGTGCGCTCCCTGGTTGCAATCACAATGAATTAATGACATTTTAAGCAATTTAAGTAAGAAGCCCGACTTGCTTTTACGAAATAACAACAGATGGCACCACCTACCATCAGAGAGTTACATACAGGGGGTCAAAGTAATTTTTACTGTTAAAGCCTGAATTATTAATTCGTTATTAATTTTTTATCGATCAGCGGATGTCGGCAGCGGATTATAAAATTAATTTCCTGCCTTTTTGAGTTTTTGAGCACGTAACAGTGTGAATTATTGCTACTTTCGTATCGATTGGTAGGAATCCCGCAGCGGCGCTTCCGGCGCAGGTACGCGTTTTTCCGCCAAGTGCGATAATTTAATAATTTAATAGTAACATTTTCGCATCACAATCTAATTGGCTTTTAAGAAACCTCCTGCTTCATAAAACAAAGATAATCTCGTTATAAATTTTCTGCAGCTCGCCCGATAACTGTTCCTATACTTTATGGCGTTATTTAAATAAATCAGTGCGTACGCGCATAAAGGCATTTCGTATATAGAAATTTCACACGATAAACACAATATATATATATATATATATATATATATATATATATATATATATATATATATATATATATATATATATATATATATATATATATATATATATATATATATATATATAAGGCATAAAGCAGAACTCGTTTCTTGTATTTTTCAGTGTCGAGAAGTGTCACACGGGTTACGCAATGATTTTTGCGTTTCGTGCGATTTATCGAAGGGAAATTGCGATTTTAATTCGAATATATTATAAAACGTAATTAATTGGCACGTCGTCCGGGCTGCGCATTTTCCATCCGAGGAGCCGTTTGTTCTGATAAGTAAGAGAGAAGAAAGTTTCCCACGTAGGGGCAGAATTTCTAGGCGATAACTCGTTTTATGCGCTCTTCGATTTGCATCTAGTTTAACTGCGTCGCCGATAAAACGGCTCCGCTTTTTCCCATTTCGCGAGAGGATCGACGCGCGTTTTTTACATTAACGTAAAAACGTTCCCGTCATTTTAATTAGCTCAGCTTATGAGAGAGGACAAATAATAACTACGGGATTATACCGTTGATTAAACTGGCGTTAATTTGGAATTACGAATACAAAACGGTGGAAATATGGCTAAATTTTAACCGAATGTGTTAACCTTTAGCTGAGAAATAGGAATTATTGGGAATGTCTATTAAAATAGATAACATGTTCTCTTCCTAAGCGATTGAGGCCTGCATTGGCCTCGCCTCGCCTCGCCTCGCTCGTTGCATTTTTTCGATACATTATCCTGTTTCCTACCATTTGATTTTTCACAATAATATCCCATTTCAACCACTCATGGCAAAACGTCGTATTTCTGAAGCACTGTAAATGAACATTATTGGCCTAAATTTTCAAT
Organism: Cryptocephalus primarius; assembly: GCA_963576515.1. Classification (NCBI taxonomy): domain Eukaryota; kingdom Metazoa; phylum Arthropoda; class Insecta; order Coleoptera; family Chrysomelidae; genus Cryptocephalus; species Cryptocephalus primarius. The sequence goes on along the minus strand of OY754944.1, from coordinate 14,537,731 downwards.
TTAGTAACAGATATCAAATATGAATTTTATTACAGAACTAATTTTTTTTTAAATTGCAATCACAATTTTATGCGCTACCCTATATATTACCAATTGGAATTCTAAATAAGGGGCATAAATTGGCCTTTCAATGCCCAATTTTTTATATATTACCATCAGAAAGTATGTAATTTCATGATTCATACAATATTACTGGTTGCAATTATTTAAAAAAATTATTTATGAGTATTGTTAGATGTTTATAACAAAATTGCTCCGGTTTTACTTCTCAAAATTAAAAAAACTCTAAATTATTACTAACTAAAGTTATTTCTCTGAAGGGAAAATTGGAATTTCAATGATATTTCCTTTTTTAGCACAAAGTATGTAATAATTTTCTCATAAACACTATACACCATCAAAAATTTCAAAATTTTAATCTCAATTTTTTCCAAAAAAAAAAGAAAATAAATCGGTTTCGTTTACCAGCCAATGTTTTCCATTTCCACTGGAAATCATTATTTTATTTTGTACTTTTCATGACAGTGCTAATGTTTTTATTCTCCTCGACTTCACCTTGAGCCTCATTACCACGTTGTGCCTTAGAATTGTTTCAGTCAACAGTTTAATTCGAAATTAGGGAATTGGAAGTTGTTAAACATTTAATTCGTAAGTAACAACTCACCTTTCCTTAAATTTCCTTATGGAAATTTTTTTTTAGCTGATTAAGCTCCTCAGCTACATTACATTTTCCTCATTTATTTTCCTGTTGCACGCTTTAAGACTTTTCTTTAATAACTTCTCCACGCTGATCCGGCATGAATATTTGGTTTTCGGCGTCGAATATTTTTAACTCGAAAAGTCGTTCCACCTTTTCGACACGTCGATGATCTGTTTGATTGGTCGAATAAATGAAACGAAAGTCGGGAGAAACGTTAAAAATGACGTGATTTTAAACATGCAAATAATTATGTCACGGACGTGTTAATTAACAAATGGCATAATTATTTGAACTGCCCGCGTGGAAATTAAAATGCGACGAGTTTTTGTTAGTCGATGACTAAATGAAATTTACTAAAAGCAGACCAATTAACATTTTTCCATTGATATCTCGAGTCATTATTGGACTTTATCATCGACTAGACCAATTGTAACTGAAACCGCTGAGCTTGCACATAACGACAGATATCATTTTTACACCCAGTATCAATTATCAATGGTGGGATGATAACGAAAAAATGTTTATTTCTTCGCGTAAGTAATATACATTGCGTTTTTACAGCTGACGTAGGCACGCACGTAAATATGTATTATTACAAAGGAAAATTTAAAATTTGGAAATTTATTTCCAAAATTTAATTTCAATTTTTCAAAGTTGTATTACTTTTAAAATAATTTACATCTTTGTACCCAAAGATTGAGGAGAAACTTTGGCAATATATTGCATTAAGACCAAAAGGGTCTAAATAAAATGCTTTTCAGATATATGTAATGTTTAAATCATAGGGGGAACTGGCAGAGTTGCCCCTTTTTGATACAAGCAACGCATAAAGTCCAGATATTCATTAACTTACCCACAAAATTACGTTTTACAGCAAAGTTGCTTAAATGAAACTTGTAGATATTCAAAAGACACTTTGTATAAAACTTTTACTCAAAATCCATCAACAAATAATGGCAAAAAAATTTTTTTACACTAATTTTCAAATTTTAATAACTTTTGCAATTATGGTCTAATTGACATACAACTTTGTGGTAATAAGGCCTTTACGGTTTTTAATAAATATGCAAAAATACAGCGACCGGTTCTGCCTAACTGGTAGTGAATGCTAAATGCACAAATATATACCATAATTTGTAACTGCATCAATAATGTTGGTAATAAGTTTTCCCCTTTGATTTGAGGTGCTTCGACCTTTTTAAATTTTGGTAGCGACGAATTTATAGAAAGAAATTCTCACGGCGACATAACCATTCGTATTGTAACACGTGTATTTACTCGATTTAGGCAACATCGGCATTTTATTATTGCAGCCGCACCGCTCGTGCGTTTTCTTACTTTTATCAGATTAAAAAGACATACAACAATGCCACTAATGGAACATGTAATTTATAAGCACATAAGTAAATGGAAAAATAAATTATAGCGGGATATAATCTCACGTGCCTATGAAAGTTTACAAGCGACGGTTGCGAAGTGCGTCTTAAAATCGCTAAACGAAGGTCAATAATATCCTCTGCGTGCACCTAATCTAACGAAAACAGGGCTGGATTTTTCACTACTTTATCTCCGATAAGGAGGTCCCAAGTTCAAAACGCTCGGCGGCGAAAAATGGCTGTTAAAAAATTAATTCCAGTCGAAACCCGGATGCGTTCGTTCGCGGCGGCCTCTACGTGCGCACGGTTATCGTCCGGATTTTTTCTTCCGCTTATCAGACGAAGGTAACTCGAAGATACATTGTCTAGGTCGCGGAGGGAGCGCACGCAAGTAGCGATACTTAATTTTACTTTTCGACAAGATGGCGTCGGCCCCGAATTTTTTCGCTATCGGCGCAGACATCTTAATTTTTACGTGTACGTACTTACGCGGACATTTTTTCTAAGCTCGGACTTAGATAATGAAGGTTTGCTTCCAGATAAGAGAGGATACCTTCTGCTTGATTTATTCGGTAAGCATTTTTATAGGTGTTTTTCGAAGATTTTGACATGGAAAAGTGTGGATGAGAGTTTAATTGGAGAACAACATTTTGTCGTAAGTAATCTGTTAGCTAAATTTAAAATAAGTCATTTAAATGCGTTACATAACTTACTATTTGAATTTTAAGTGCATCACACAAATTTCCTCAAAAATCCTGAAGTTGATCTTTGTTTCATTAAGCTTCAGTTATAGTTTGCCAAAATAACTTTTTTCAAGAATCATTTAAACCTTTTTGAGAAGTACTCTACGTATGAAACTCTTGCACTTTTGAATTCGGGAATTTCTCCTCTGTTATTTACCACCGAAGAATCGAAACTCCAATTTTGGGTTGATTTTTAAAAAATCCATAAGGGTTACATACACACAAAATATTCTTTTAGTAATTCATAACTCTGAAAATAATTGCAATACGGACAAAATTTTTGCATTTTTGAAATCGGGGAATTCTTCCCTTTCGTTTGCCACCGAAGAATCGAAACTCCAATTTTGGGCTGAATTTTAAAAAATGTAAGGTTTATTAACCTTCCCTTTATTCGTCTCAAAAAAGTAATTCTTTTTATTCTATTAGTAGTCAAAGATTTTTGAGACATCGAAAATTTTTCCCAAAAAATCGGAAACAGTTCTTCAACGGTTTTTAAAATGAGATTTTATGAAAGAATTTTCTTCAGTAACTCATAACTCGAAAAAACGATGTACATTGCACTTTTAAAAAAAATGAAAGGGATCTGAGCCTTCCTTCTCGCTTCAGAAAAGAAAATTTCCCAACTTCGCCATGAAACTCGAAGGAACGAACGCGAAACCCGAAGATTTTCGTAAACTAAAAAGTCCGAAATAGTTTTCAGCAGCTCTTAGAATATCGAAATTTCTCAAAAATAAATTTTTTAATTTAAAGCACAATTTTAATTTCAATTTTACTACGCCTGCACCGTGTTGTACACCTACGAATTTTGCCATAACCTCAAGATAATACAACTTACTTCATTTTTCATTACAACACTATCAATTCTTGATTATTTATAACCATCGTAAGCGAGTCACTTTTTTTCCTTGCTTCATTTGTCATCAGTTTTTTACACCTACTTCATACGATAAGATTAGATTATAAATAAGGACGAAAAGAAGGAAATTAAGAGTAAAGTAACTGGTACTATTGCGATGCTTGTATGAATGTAATATTTTCATTTTTACGCCGCTTTCCCCCAATGGCAGGACGAGACTGAAATCACGTCGCGGTCCTTTACAGGATTTTATATCGAAAGGCAACTCGCGCCATCTCTCGGCGTACGCCGACACTAGTAGAGATTAAAATTCGATAAGATCTTGTAAAATGATGGGATTGAGAGTCTCGCTGATAAATCAGTTTTAATGGAAAATATTGTAAAGGACCTGAACATAATTTTAAATTTAAGGGTGAAACAGGCCATTTTTAAACTGTTTACGGGCATCTTCAAGCTAATTAACTCTAAAAGAGTATTTATTACAAAGAATTGTCAGGTAACAAGTGTGTTTCCGTATTATGTAAGTAATTCCGTAAAATAAAGCATCAGTGATCGGAATTAATAAGCGCGCACCTAATTAAGTCGTAATTAGCATGAAAAAGTCGTAGATATGTGCTCAAACAAATCATACATGGGCACAATTTGCGTGTCATTACTCGTACTTGTCGGCGTAGCATCTGCCCTTTTTACGTAACCTGTTATCCGTTTTACTACTACCCTTTCAATAAAATTATGAATATTTTAAAACGGCAGGAGATATTATTTCACACGTATTACTCTTAATGGCACTTTAACGCACTGTATGACAAATGCCGGGTTCCGGTACGATATCGATTTCCAGTACCCACCGAGAAGGTACACCGCTTATGATTATTTAATTGCCAGTACGATGAATAACATAGAGACAATTGGATAATACAGTGATTATGTCATTAGGTTAGTTAAGGAGATGCTCGCATATATCCCAGTTTATACAGTTTTTTTTTTGTAGAGCGGACGAACTAAAAAACTTTGTTTCAAATGGATCAAAGATGATAGAAAACCAAAATCTAGACAAATCTGAGCTATTGCGTCGTTTTAAACAATAAAAATCTATAGAAAATAGGTCTATTTTCAGTTTTTTCACCGTAGCGTGAAAATTATTGATGGAAATGCAATACGTTTACAGAGGATTTATAGAGAATCAAAAGACTTTCAAAATGAGCCTTTCTAAAAGGCGATCGGAGCATTTTTCACCGAGAAAATTTGGAAAAAACGTCAAAATGCACCCTTTTTCAAAAATTCATCACAGCTTTGCCCAGTTTAAATCTGAAGCGCTAATTTTGAGTGAAATTTTAGGTTATCGTGTCTACTTTAAGCATGCAAAAATTGGATGCTGTCGGACGAACAGTTCTTGCACAATTACGTTATTAACAATATGCACCGAAATTTTGAAAAATTCGGCGTATTAATTGAGATGGCCTAATTTTAATTTTTCAAACGGTTTTTGAAAGAGGACATCATAACCTGCAACTTAGCTATCTTCGATTTTCACATACGTTTGGGGAAAAGTGCGAAAATTGCCCTCAAAAATTACTTCAAGCAGCCACCATTCGGCTCGAAATACAAAACCCGAAGCCGTTCGAGGCCATTTTTCGCACTTTCTTCTATGGTGAAAGTGAAAAAAAAGTGGCTATGGTGAAAAAACTAAGAAACGACCTTTTCTTAATTTTTATTGTTTGAAAAAGCCGCAAAAGCTCATTTGTTTCGATTTTGGGTTTTTATAATCTTGAGCCATTTTAAACAAAGTTTTTTGGTCCATCTACTGTCAAGTTTTATCTACCCAAACAGCTTTTCTGCTCCATAAACTGGGCTAATAAAATATAGATAGTCATACTTTTTTTTCTAGTTGATCAGTCGTTTTTCATATGCCTATTTCTACATGTGTGTTATAAATACATTCACGTACTTACATATGTATATGGACAATTCAAAAAAACATCCCTGTATAAAACTGTGTAAAAAGAATTTTTTTGTATATATATGAAACAATTTTTTTCCGCGCGTCTAGCGCCATTTTTATGATCATTTTTAACCCATTTAGATTAATTTTATCAAAAATGTAAGATTGGCGAATTGTAACTTACGATTTCCACTTTTAGAATCCGTTTAGAAAATTAAGGTACGTTAATTACAGTTAGTTTTGCAAGGTTTTGACCGAACTGGTTGATATTGCAATTATGCCAAAAACTATTTATGCGATAAACTTCGTCTTGCGCGTGACTGAAGTTACATATACTAAGCTATCATTTCCCACAATATCATTTCGTAATAATAATAATTGTCAAAATTATAGTTTTTTTGAAAAAAAAAGTAATTTTTTACAGTTTTTCTAATTTTTCTCGATTAAAAACGGTCCAATCGCACTTCACGAAACGTCATTTTAAAGGTTCTTCATTTCTCAACAAATGTCCTACCGACAGCAACGCGATTCACTTAATACTTTCCATGGTAGAGTCAAAAAACCCTAAAAAGCATTTTTTTTAGCTCGCATTTAGGTTTTACTCATATACAGGATGTTAAAAAAAGTTTGCTAAACAATTTGACTACAAAAATACACTTCTATTTTCTCTCTATTAGCATATGGTTCTCGACCCTCAGGTGGTCAGTCCAAACGTCCACCTCTATAAAGGAATTATGTTAATGAAGGTTTCGAAATCTCTTAATTTAAATACCCGATGTGATAAAATGCACGGTGCAACGTTGCTAAATTACTGGCATTAGAACCTCGATATTCAAAAAAAAAGCCTCGATTAGCACCACCGCCTCCGCCTACGGGGGTGATGATATCTCCCGAACTTTCCCGATTTTTTCCACTCTCTTTCTCTCCTTAGATACTCGCCGAAGATAGCGATTCCACACGACGTATCGCTAAGTCGTATTAATTTTTGCTAATAGGCGACTTCCGGTAAACGTACGGCTCGTTTTAAGTAGGTTAAATAGTCATAAATAAGAGATTAGATTCGTGGATCTGAGGCGGTTTTTTCTCTCTCTCTCCTTCTTTCCCGTAAGGGTGCCGGATGTGAACGTTCCGTTTCCTTCTGGTAAAGCGCCGTCGGCGTATAATAAAATATTCATTTTCAATTGATGGCCGGTTGGCCTTTATTATAAAAATTAGGAAAATCTTATTAACGACCAATTCCTTGGTATGTTATAACTATCTTTATATCTGTCGCAGTGCACTTCTAATCTCTGATACGAATGTTTTTCCTTAAAATAATCTCAAACGCGTTTTGTTGTATTACCTGCTATATATTATGTAGTACAATTTTTTTTTTATTAATTTTAGTAATAATAATTACTTTCTCTAATTGCAACAATAGTTTAAGTCGATCCAAACATAATGTGCATTATGTTAAGTGTGGTAAACATGAACATAAATAAAGCATCTAAGGCAGCAATGAAATTTTTATCAAATATCATTTACCTTTCTAACGAAATAAGACTAAAAATTGCCCTCTGTATTATGTATTATTAAAAACAATTTCGGGATGAAAAACGATCATTTTTATATTTTTCATGGAAGTAGGAGATCCTTCAGGAACATTTCAGGAAGTTCAAATTTGAAAATTTCCTATTTCGGGTTATTTAACCATTTTTAGAATTTTTCAGAACAATTTGAGACAATTTCAGGATCAACATTGCTCCTTTTTGCATATTCCAGGAATTTTCCTTTTTGTGTTTCAGAATAAAAACTGATCATTTCATAATTTTTTAGAGCATTCCGCTTAGATTTTTTCAAATCACTTCCGACAATTTCAGCATAATAAATCATCATTTCTGGGTTTTTCAGGAAACCAGGAAATTCTTTAGGACCATTAAAAAAAACTCTTAGAACAGAAAATTGAAAATTTGAATCATTTAGGAAGCTTAAGAATTATTTAAAACCCATTCGCCTATTTAAATCAATAAGGAACTTAGAGATATCTTCAGGACTATTACAGATAATTTCAAAATATAAAATAGTCCTTTCTGGGGTCATTTCGAGAGACAGGAATTTGTACAGGATTGTTTTAGAAATTTCAGACTGAAAAATTCGTCATTTTGGAGTATTGAGGCGAGTAGAATTGTGCTGAAAAACAATTTCAGGAAATTTCAAGTCAAAAAATAAAATAAATATCATCTGGAAATCTCCCAAGCAATATTTTAAAAATTTCCTAATGGAAAATTGCCTTTTTGGGGGAGGCCATATCATTTCTGACAATTTCAGAACAAAAAAATGGCCGTTTTTTGAATTATATAGGGAACAAAAGAATTGTTTAATACCATTTTAAAAATTTCAAAATCTGGTCCTTTTTGGATCAAACAGGTAACTCGAGAGTTTTTCAGAACCATTGATCATGTTTTGTCGTGGAAAATGACCAGTTTTTCATCATTTATGGAGCTCAAGAACTATTCACAACCATTTCAAAAATTCTTTTAAATTAACTGGTGCCTCAAATGATCAATTGATCACTCCCAGGCCTTTCAGGAAACTTGGAGAAAATTTTCGGAATTTTCAAAATAGAAAGTGACCATTTTTCCAAATTGACAAAACAATTTTGGACGATTTCATGATTACAGTTCTACAAAAACCTCGTTATTAGACTCGTTTTGAAATTAAAGCTAAATTACAAATTTAATCTAACATCTGAAATTTAATTTTTTTGGAAATTTCATAAACCAGGTTTGAAGAATTTAGAAGAACTTGTGGAATTTTCCCTATAGATTTTGGAGATTTTCTAACGTTTGAAGTTTCCATAAACCTCCTAGAGTCAGTATAAATCCGCTCCAGGAATTTTCAAAATCAAGAGTTTTTCAGGCATTCTATTGTTCCAAATTATATCAAAAAACCTTCTGAGCCCCATCTAAGAACTAGGAAACTCTAGGTGTTTTCTACATATTCTACCAACAATCATTCTAGCCTAAAGGAACTGCTAAAATCTTTTTTGGCATGATTCAGTCTTTTGATATAATTGGAATTAAAAGTAAATTGCTAAAATGGTGTTGAATTCAATTTTTTTTCGCAAAATAAAAAGATAACTAAATTTTTATCGAGATTTTCATACAAAACACCATACAAATCTCCGACTTTTCCAGTGAATTTTCAAAAAAAATTTTTGGCCGAACCGTTTTCAAGTAATCATTTTTATTAACCTAGGCACATTATCTTTAGAAGATTTATAACTGCCTAGCTGGAGATGAAAATAATTTGACGAGAAAATACATGACGATAACACCATATCATGTCATAAGTAAAAAGCAATGATCAAGGAAAGTTGCCTTAGTAAGCATATAAAAGTAAGAATACATGAAAGAGCGATCACCTCCTCCGCCTCCCCCAGAGAAGACCATATGTCCATGCCGCCCCCCCGATACACCGTAGGAGGGTAGTATCGACAGTATTTACCCACCCTATTAGAAGCGGCCGGAAAAAAAACGGGGCAGGTCATTCTTATTTATTAGGGAGGGATTTGGAAAAATTCTCGTTAGGGGGTGGGCACGTTTTTTTTAAAAAAGCCAACCGGGGGTGAGGCCGATAGTGTGGGGGGGAGCCGTGAGCGGGGCGGGGGGAAAACGGCAGGAGGGGAAGGTCGAGGTGATTCATAAAAATCCATTGTCGATGGAAAAGGAAACCCTTCTTTTTTAATTTGCCCGAGTGGAAGATCGAATGAACCGGCCTGCGTTCGATCGATAGTGAGGGAAAAAATTTAATAGTAGTGTATTCACAGGAAATCCCCAAAAAAATGTATACACCGTACTTATCGAATCGTACTAAAAACCTCGTTGGCGGTCTGCGGGAAATTCGTCCATTTTTTAAGCGAGAAATATTACCTATTTTTACATGCAAGCCCCCGTTACAAATATTTAAAAGCGTTGTTGCGTCGATCTAATTTTTCCGTTGGCCTCATCGCGCAGCCGCACAGGGCTTCATAAAACGTTACTTATCTCATAAAAATGTCTTTTTTAAATAAATTGGCAGTGTTATGGTGCACGTATTTTTAGTTCTTTTGCATCTTGAACGGTAGCCAAGTTGTTACATTAAAAATCGTAGAACATTGTTTATAGCTACTTATTATAAAAAAATATTCATACGCAATATAAATGCGTAGACCGGAATGGGTTTGTATAAGGCAAAGAAATCATTTTAGCTCGTATTGCTCGCCGCTTCTCGAAGGATTAATGACTTCCCTTTAGCAAATAATGCGAAAACGCATAATCGCGAGCATTTTAAGGCGATTGCATATGAATAACTATTTTTGTTGAAAAGAAAACGGTACGGTTACGTTGACGGGCATTAAGACGCGCTCTTTTCTTGAATAATTAATAATATTCAACAGCGTAACTTTCTTAGAGTCAACAGTAGAACATAAAACACCAGCGAGGCAATAAAACTGTACGGAGTTATCGTTAAATATCCAGTGGTTAAATGGCTTTAGAGATGCAACAAAAAAAAGAATCAAAACAGAAAAAAGAATGTAAAGGGTGTATGAATAAAATATTTTTTCAGACTTACGTACGTGCTTAACAACTGCACGTTCAGCGCTTTTATGTAAATAGTAGCGACAATAGTAAATCGACAACCTCTAACTTAAATGCACTTGAGACAAACCTTCGTCATTACATTATATTAAAACATTTGTAACTCATTAACATAATTAATAAATTCTTTATTCTGTGTCAGTAAACTGGTAATTCTTTGGAATAAATAAATTTATGAATAAATGCATAGATACAAACGTAAGTAAAAAAAATTAATAAACAAATAAATAAACGTACTTATCCTGGATATTGTTAACAAACAAAAAATTAAAACGATGTTTTCTAAACGTCGAAGAATTTCAAAACTTTAGTAAAAGGTGATTTGTGATTTTAATTCGATCTGATAATTATTATACTCAAGGTACTTTATTATTTTACTAACCTACTTTGTACGGCACCTTTCATATTTGTGTACTAACGGTATAAGCAATAAAAATGGCAAAAATAACAGCCTGATCGGTTCATGTTTGCCAGTAAAATCCTCCAGTCGTGCTTAAGAAAGTATTATTGATACCTCAAAATATTGTTTGGATTTTAAACTTTTTTTTGTTGAAACTCTGTAGGATGGTTTGTGAGAGTTTTCTTAAGAAGTCGAGTGAGTTTGAACCCTTTTCATAAGGAAATTTCAAAGTTATGACCATTCATTTAAAACTCTACTTCTTTTTTCAAGCCTTACTAAACTTTAAAAAATTCATAATTGCACCAATACAATATTTCTTTTGTTGAAACACTATAAGATGGTTTGTGGGAGTTTTCTTAAGAAGTTCATTGAGTTCCAACCTTTTTTCATCGGGAAATTTCTAAATTACGACCATTCATTTAAGACTATACTTCTTCTTTTAAGCCTTAAAACTTTAAAAAATTTATAATTGCATCAACACAAAATTTCTCTTGTTAAAACACTATAAGATGGTTTATGGAAGTTTTCTTAAAAAACTCAGTGAGTTTCAATCCTTTTCATAAAGAAAATTCGAAGTTACGACCTTTCAGTCTCTTTCTCTCTCTCTCTCTCTCTTTTTTTTTTAAACCTTAAACTTCAAAAATTCAGAATTTCCTTAATAAAATTTTGATATTTTTAAAACTGCAAGTTTTGTGAAGATTTTCTTAAGAAATTCAGAAAGTTCCAACTATTCTCTTAAAGAAGTTCCGAAGTTGCGGATGAAGTCTTTTAAAAATTCATACTTTCATTAATACAACTAGGATTTTAATGAACTCATGATTTATTAATGATTCAATAATACGACTATGATTTAAATCTTTCAAAACCTTCTAGGCGTTATTTTAAGGTAAGTTCACTTAGGCTAAATGATATAAAAGGCCTGAATATAATAATTACAGAACCTTTTCCGAGACCACAAAAAAGCATTTCTGCACCAGATCAAAAATAAAATAATTAAGAATTTTTATTCAATTTGACAGGTCGCCATTTTGTTTTTAGTAGCACGAACTTAACCGAGACATTTACTCAAGCTATTTTGCGCCAAGTGTCATTTGAATTACTCGAAAAACGCGCCATCTACCAGATTTTTCTCAGAAACTATACTAAAGCATCTTCGACTGCATGTATCATTTTGACATTAGGATTTCCCCGAGAAAAATATTATTGTTAAGTGTACTTTCCCTTATATTTTGCGAAGTAACTCGCGTAATCGTTCCAACTTAACCGGGATTTATTTAAGTTTACGAAATTCGATCTCGAAAAACGAAACACAAGCACCGTTTTAAATTTTTCTTAAAAATGTCTAACGTATATTTCTTCCAAAATTTTTGAATTTTACTTAAGTATTATACCTTAGGAGACTAATAGATAGTCATATCGGCGGCAATAAGATGTCAAGGGAGAAGGGATTTTCGAGCTTCGATAACGTCTATGTGACCAGCAATTATATTGTAACGGACACGAGGCAAGTAAAGGAATTTTCGAGTCGGTCACTAGTAGCAGTCGGATCTACGGGTAATTAATTTAAAGTGTAATTAACGTTAATTTCGTCACTTCACTATTATTTAACGACGTCTGTAATCAATAGTGTTACGTAACGACGTTGTCGCACTCGGTAACGACCAATGGTGGAAGGGAAGGAATCACCGCACTAGAGAATTTTTCCAGGTGCCATCGTCGGACTACTGAGTTGCAAGTGATACTCTAATAAAAACACGGAGGAATTAAAATTACATTTACCTTTTCGTGAAATACGACCGTAGTGTGCACACCGGGGTTCATCACCAGGAGGAAAAAGTATCACTAGCAAAATAGTAGGCAAGAGGCGACGCACGGGAGTGTGTGTGTGTGAGTGTGTGAAGGGAACGTGTGCATCTAAGGGTGCGATGAAGGTCCCAACCCCTAAACGGTGAGAGGGTACGGCGCTCCTTGCAGCAGACTCCGTCCGAGTGCGGACGTGTATGCATAGGGACGTAGAGAGAGGGTGTGTGTGAGTGTGTACTCCCCTGAATCGGCTGCGCCGGTGGTGGGGCTGCCCGAAAAAATAACAAGGAGCGATTTTTTCTCAACCCCCGCGTGGTGGGGATAGAGACAGCGGCTCTTGCTCCTTACGCGGCAACGCATGCGTGCCGATAAGATGATGTTCTAAGGTATCGTGCCGTCTCTCTCCCGCCCGTCCATCTTGCGTAAAGCGGTCTCGCTTTCAACCCTTGCGAGTCTCGCCTCGTCTCGCTCTCAAATATTAAACTTGCATATTTAGGTCTTTGTCTTACTTCGCGACTATTTTTACTCGCTCTCGCTCTGCACCGTTGGTCTTGTATAAGTCCGTCCTCCTCCGTGAGATTTTACCCTTATATTCTTAGTGTAAAGGCGTCAGTTTTAGACGCTGGACGTCTTTTACAGACGGCGACGCGTTTCTTAGTTATCTACGGACTTTCTTATAGTTAGGACGCGTCGGGGCGCCTCGTCAGACTCTAACGCGGAGTGCCGGTACATCCGTTTTCATACACATACCGATAATATAGTTTTATTTGTCTCGCATAAATATACGACGACGGGTGGTGGAATTTATTTCGAGAGAAATTCTCTCTTCCTTCGATATTCCACAACTTTGGCGCGCGAAGTTCATGTGACGAGGACCGATCAGGTGGTTGACGACGGGGACTTGTGCAATATTTTTTCCTTAAAACGCTGTGAGTACCCTTTATTTTGCACGGAGAAAACGTGCCGTTTCCGACGGAAATAACTTCGATCGCGGTAAACTTCCTCTATTGAAAATACTCAATTATTTCACAGAAATCATCACGCTTTCCTACGATTTTCTCAAACTTAACCGCCAACTAAAAAAATAATCCCTTATTACTCTCCAGCTTTTTTTGAAATTTTCTCAAGAACACAGAAGCGATAATACGGCGGCTTATTTTAAGACATTTTATCAATTCTCCTAAGTAAAACGCTCGTCATTACTACTTAAAAACCTAATGAAACGGCCGGGCACGTTTTTCCAAAATTTTAACCGCCGTAGTGCGGTTGAATTTTCGACGTCGCACTTTTTGAACGCTCGGTAAATTAGGGTTTTTGGAAAATTCTCAGAGCGACTTTTCACGTTCTTAAGGAAATACGTTCAATCAGGGTATATTACGAAATTTCCTTTACTGAATTATTTACCAGAAATCACGTCATTTTCTTACGATTTCCTCAAATTTAACCGCCAGCTAGAGCAAAAATCTCCAAATTTCATCTCCACCACTTATTCCCTTCCAGGTTTTTTTGAAATTTTCTCCAGAAAATAGAATACGGGACATTTTAAGAAATTTTTTCGACTCTCCTAAATAAAACGCTTATTACTACATAAACACCTAATGAAACGGCCTGGCACGTTTTTCCAAAATTTTAACCGCCGTAGTGCTGTTAAATTTTAGACGTCGCACTTTTTAATCGCTCGGTAAATTCGTTTTTTTTACGAAACTTTCCACGTTCTTAATAACGGCGGTACTTACGCCGGGAAATATGTTCAATCAGGGCAAATTACAAAATTTCCTTTGCTGAAAATACTCAATTATTTAACAGAAATAACCTCATTTTCCTACGATTTCCTCAAATCTAACCGCCAGCTAGAGCAAAAATCTCCAAATTTCATCTCCACCACTCGTTACCCTTCAGTTTTTTTTTTGAAATTTCCTCCAGAAAATAGAAGCAATAATACGGGATATTTAAATGAAATGGTCGGGCACGTTTTTCCAAAATTTTAACCGCCGTAGTGCTGTTGAATTTTCGGCGCCGCACTTTTTAATCGCTCGGTAAATTCGGGTTTTTTGAGCGACTTTTCACGTTCTTAAATGTTAAGAAATAAATTTCTTTACGTGATTTTTACCAACGTTTTTCGAACAGCTCAATTATACGATCAAAGAATTTTTTAAATGATCGCTAATGACTGTAGTGATATTTTATATTCTCAGTGATATACAGTTTATACCCCTGTTTTTTACAATAATTTTCCTTTAAATCATAATTATCACATCATTAATGTTAAAATATGCCGATATATTGGCAGTTTCACTGTTTCCTGCAAGCGTGTATTTTTAACTTAATTCGAATATAAATCACTAGTTACAACAATATTATTTATATTTTCTTTAGTAAAAGTGCCTTCATGTACGTGGTGAGATTTGCACAAATTATAGGGGCAATTAATACTGCTTAAACCTCAAAATATGATACCTTACGACTTGTAACGTGCATGTTTTAAAGCCTGACAGGTTTACTACGCCATTGATGATTTTTTAAACACAAAAATTGTTCAAAAATATAATTTTCGACCCGAAAACCCCTGAAACGTAACGAAAACTTTAACACAATCAAATTTAAAAGAATGAGGTGGAGGTGGAGGAAATCAAAGAGGCAATTAGAGATTATTAATTGAAGCAATTGAAGATTATTGATACCATTATTGATCCAACCAATTTATAATTGTATCAGTATCATTAAAATTAAAGTATGTCAGTAAAAATATTGTGGCAGGTTTAATATTTTCTGCGAGCGTACATTTAAACCTAATTCGAGTTTAAATCACAAAATTATTTGTTTTTCGCATTTTAAAAAAGAATATTCTTGTGCCGAAAATGCTTTCAATAATGAAATTTGAAATTTACAAACCGGTATAACACAGCATCGGTAATTAATCAGTAGCATTGCTTTCACTATTAACAATCTATTACAAAATTAAATCAATGAGACCGGTCAAATTCTGGATATAAATTTCATACATTTTTTTATGAACCTACTTTTTACTCCATTATCAATACCTATTAAATTTATAACCGTCACAATATTAACGATTTTATCAACGTATTTATATTAGCCTCATTACATCCTTAAGGAGGATAAAGGACAGAGGAGACATCACAAGATTATTAACTGTGTTCTGCATTAACTGTATTAAATTATTTTACTGGGCCCTGCAAGCGAATATTTAAGCTTAATTCGAGTTTAAATCAGACAAAATTATTTGTTTTTCACATTTTCAAAAAGAACATTCTTGTGCCAAAAATGCTTTCATTAAAACATATGTATTGAAATTCAAAAAGTTGTAGAGAATGTATTTTTGACTCAACTATTGCTTAACAATCAACAGAAACCTTAAGGATAAACCATAAGAATTTACACCCAAGGGAAAGCCTAAGCTGATGAAGAAACTAAAAGAAGAAAGGAAGAAAGATTTAGCAACTGAATATTACTAATACCATTATGAAATCTACCAATTTATAATTGCCTCAAAATTATTAAAATTAAAGTATGTGAGTAAAAATATTGTGGCAAATTTAGTGTTTTCTGCCAGTGTCCATTTAAACTTAGTTCGACAATAAATCAGACGTTATCACACATTTATTTATGGTTTTTCCAGTTTAAAAAAGAATATTCTTATACCAAAAATGCTTCCATTAAAACAAATCTAACCGTTAACAATCTACTACAAAATTAAATCGACGAGACATTCTTTTATGCGCCCAATTTTTACTTCAATATTAATACCTATTAATCTATAATCACTACAATATTAACGTACTTATATTAACGTCACTACGTCCTTATGAAGGATAAAGGACAATGTCCTGCAAGTGTGTCACTATCGAAATTAATGATCAAGTAGTAATCACTAGTATCGGGTGCAAGGTAAGCCTCAATTAACCTTTATAAATCGCATTAATAAAACGTGAAAGTAAAATTTGAGTATAATAAAGATAATTTGTGATATTACTATTGATTTTACACCTTTTTATTTAAAATTAATGCGACATCTGTACTGCCTTGGGCCGATTTCGATATTATTATAATCACAAACGTATTCCCTTACGGCTCCACGTAAAGCTCTACGCATTGTTTTCAGATCTATCACCAGCAGTCAACAAACAACCGAATCGACGAAGAAGAAGGGTCAGCATAGAACATCTGCTATCCAAAAAAAAAAAATAAATAAATAAACCAACCTACCAACCCTTACGAAAGTTCCTTGCATATAATTACTCGTCCGTACGTATAGTGTAGTTGGTTCGAAATATCTCTCAGAGCGATCTGGGGGAAAAGTGCAATATCCACGGAGACGACGCATTACCATTGTTCCACGCCGTTGTAAGACGGTCGTTTTTACCATTCTCACCGGATAATCTGTCAAAATTTTCACGACGGAGGAACAAAACATACTCAGTAACCTCAAGGTAGAACATGAGAATCTTGTAGCGAAGTGGCTACAAAATTCCTTCAAGATACAAGAAAACGCCGCCCTGGACCTAAGGGCGACCCCACTCACCCCCCTACAGATACCCATGGCGGAGGTGAACAACAGACCAGTGTTCAAGATGAATAACGACTTCTGGAACCAAGCTCGGGGCCCGCCTCAGAACATGCCTCAGAACCTGAGCAACTCCAATCAGAACTCCCCAGTGCCGGGGTCCACCAATTCGATACCCGCACACTCGCCGAGCCAACAGAGCAACAGCAGCCAGATCCACGTCGTCACGCCAGGAGCCCTAGCGCTACAGCAGGCGACCCAGCAACAGAACAATCAACAGGGGCAAAACCAACAAGCGCAGCAACCCCACAATCAACAGCAATCACAACCTAACAACCAACAACAGCAACAAACCCAACAACAGTCTAACCAACAACAACAACAACAACAGCAGCAGCAGCAGCAGCAGCAGCAGCAACTCAATCAACAACAGCAAATGAACCAACAGCAACAGGGCGGCCAGAACAACGGCGCCAATCAGTCGACGCAGCAGCCGCAGCAGTCGCCGCACCTCGGCAGCCCGAACGCGCACGCGCAGGCGGCGCACGCGCACGCCCTCGCGCAGGTCGCGCAGCAGCAACAGCAGATGGTCAGCATGCACCAGCAGCTGAGCGGCAGCGGGCAGAACTCGCCCGACAAGCTCATGACGGAGAAGATCGTCAACGAGTTACAGGTAGGTCGCTTCGTTTCTTCGGTTGAATGCTGACTGCGCATGCGTGTGGAGTAAATTCGATTTCGAACCGGGAAAATTCCCAAATGCACGAGAATAATGTATCCATGGAAGTGGCACGATTTGAGCTCACGGGTGGTTTATGGTAGATAGGGGTGGTATCGGTTCTCGTGAGTGACGCGATATGCGCAGGTTTAACAGAGGTGCGCAGATGTAAACAAAATCGAAACATTACAATTACACGAAGTTATAAGGGCGAGAAAATTAAAATTGTTTAAATGTACTTACATCAGTTTGCCACGAAGCGAGCGTCAGGAAACTGTGGATCTGAAACAAATTGAACATTTCTTTAGAAAAATAAAAATTTGTAAGCTTATAGCAAAATTAATTAACGCGAGGCAAAAACAAATATTCGTATGATATATACAGGGTGTCCCACGCACTTTTGGCCAGCCCGAAACCTTTGAAACAAATCATACTTCCGACGACAGTGTTCCAAATGTGTTTCCATTAATCAGTTTCTTGAAATCAACTTTAATTTTTAAAATGACGGCCACTTTCCTTCCAAAACTAATTATTTAACGGACATACTCCTTACATAATGGCCTTTTTTAGTAATTATTTTAAAGATTTTGACTTTTCTTTATTTATTTTGTTTCTGTTAAGCGCCAAAATTTTATTTCTGACATCTACTTAGTTATTAATTATTTATTACTAGATTATATTATTGATTTTGCAGTTCGTGACCACAGGACGATTTAATCATGACAGGCAAAAATTTTATTCCCGCTTTGAGCCTCTGCAGACTCGATACAAATTTTATTTTGAAATTCCATTATATAAGGAATAAATGGTAATGATAATAAACATGCAAATATTTTGTATTGGCTCAGAAAAAAAACGTGGGGCACCCTGTAAACCAATTTTGAGCTGATCCTATCCAGTAAAGTGTGGCAAAGTATTACTCGTTCTAAAATAAAAAACAGACCTTTCATTGGCTTCAGAACTCCTGTTGGAACAAACCATTGATTTTTTGTAACAACTGTAAAATGATGGACGCCATATTTAAATCCAATGCAATTAGAGCTTGTCTGCGCATCAAAAATTCAACGGTGATTGTAATTGTAATCGCGTAATTCATTTCGATTGGCTAGAGTAAGGGCATGTCGTCATCACTCACGAAATACTTGAAACACCTCTACGATTTTGAAACCGAATTTACCGCTTCGTTGTATGCACGATTGTTTTAATAGAGAATTTTGCATGACACATGACGTCGTGCGCTACTAGCGTTTACCCTATTTTGGCAGGAACGCATGCGTACGAAGAAATAGCGCTATCGAAAGAGTTCAGTGCGCATGCGTAAAGTAATGCTCATGACGTTACGTGAAATGTAATAACTCGATAGTTACAAATAATAGATTTACATGTTTTGTTTCGAAGTATACTTCCTGAGGGAAGGGGAATTACTGATTGAAATTGCTAATTTGAAACGTGTGAGTCTATTAATGAGATGCTTGTTGAACTGAACGCATCCAATAACGTTGCGGAGAATGCGCCAAAAATTAGAAAAAAAATTGGGCGAACTAACCTATCACTACAACGATCCGTGTCGCGATTTTTTTTAAAGTCTTCATGGTAACACCGCTGAATTCATATTTTTCCCGCGTTTATCAATAACATATCCTCCGTGACGATCAAACGCGCTCGTCATCGTCCGCTTAAACACTTTTACGGCACTAAAATTTTATAGTACCCTTTTTTCTCCTGCGACTATTAAAACGAGACAATCCTCAACCGCACATGGCGCAGAACATATGTCGGCGCGGGACGACGGAATAAACGCACAATTAAACGTCATTTTTTTTGTCTTTTCCTCGTCTGTAATTAATTTTTCGAATAATAAATACCTTGGCGAGACCCAAATTGTACAATCGTACGAAAAACCGAACGTCCCGTATAGCATTTGCATTCGGTCGGGTCGGGGCGGGGGAGAGGGGGGCGAGTTTTTAAGAAAACCGTAAATATAGGGGGTAAATATTTCATTTTGTTTGCACGAGGAAGGGTTTTCACGAGCGACCGTCTGTCCGAGAATGTTTCGCGTTCGTTAAGCGATCGATTGATTCGTCGATCGATAAACGTTCGTATCGATAATTTCCACCTGTGTGTGTGTGTATGTATTGGAAGTCGGTATTTCATTACATCGGCATATTTCACGGCCGTAAAAATCTCAATATTAAAGACGCAATAAAATCCTCTCGTTATGTTAACAACTTCTAATTTGAAATTTTATGACGAGAGCGCCGTTTGTCATATAATTCTTTACGTGAGCAATTATTTTTCAGTTGCTTCATTTGGATGTTAAATTTCTAATTAATTTTTTTTATAATTAACAAGGCGTTCGACGGTTCCCACGAGGTGAACGTTTTCCCTTGCGTTAGTTTTTTAATTAGTTTTTTTCCCTACGAGATGAAATATTTCATTAAAAACGATCTATCTAAGTCGATGACTGTTTGGAAATTCACTACTTTGATATAAAGTATCGGCAATGGCGATAATAATGATTTTTATTAATTGTAACTGCGACTATAAACTGTTTAATTTCGAGCGAAATTGTTTTATTAATTCGAGGAAATAATAAAAATTAAATTGTGTCACTTATCACATCTACGTTTATTTTTCTTCACAGATTTTTGATCGAATTTACTAGTGTTTTTAGGCCATTTTATCCATATTCGATGCACTCATTAATTAAGTTCCTTCAATGAATCATCTCCCTTGAATCTATCTTTGTGACCTCTGCTACCTGCTGTTTTAGCCACCATTAAGTATTAATATAATTTGCCTTAGTAAAATTGTTTTATTAATTCAAGGTAATTTGAAAATGTATCAAATTCTATATCAAACGAAATAATAAAAATTTGATTGGGTCACTAATCACATCTACGTTTATTTTTCTTCACAGGCTTTTGATCAAATCCGCTAGTGCTTTTAGGCCATTGTATTCGTATTCGATGCACTCATCAACTAAATTCCTTCATTGAATCATCTCCCTTGAATCTATCTTTGTGACCCCTTGCTACCTGCTCTTTTAGCCACCATGTACCATTAAGTATTAATATTATTTGCCTTGATGTGTCAGGCACAACCAGACTTCCACATTCAGTACAGTTCTTAAATATTTATCACCTTGAGGAGGAGGAAACTAACGAAATAGCCTAGAAAAGCAACACATTTGAGGAAAAAATAACACGGGAATGAAAAATACTCCCAAAAAATGTCTGTGGTACAAGGAGATCCAACGACGATGGGCTGAGCAAAAGTGGATCAAAAATCGAAAGCAAAAGTCGAATTGGGCAAAAACCTGGAAAACAGGAGGTTTAAACGAGGAACTCTAAACAGAGCCAAAAGAAATATTACGAGTTTGCACAAGAAGTGTAAAGGAAACTAGTATAAAGAGCAAGGAGAATAATCCATCAACTAGTAGATCACCAGAAGTAACAAATAAATTTTCTACTCGGCACTGAACTACTAGCGCCCTTCCTCCGCGTTCGTCGCGTTCCCTCCACGACCCTGGACGGGTATAAGCCGCACCATCGGATAAGTCGGGACGGTTTTCTCACCAAGAGTAATCACATCACAGAATTTTCTTCGGTCTTTGTTTTAGGCCGTTCCACGTAAAGGACTTTTAGGCCACTGCATCCATATTCGATGGATTCATTAACTAATTTATCCATTGTTGGCCCTTTCGTTCTTCAAATTGGATAGTTTCGTCCATGGAGCATTAGCATTATTTTTCTCGGTGTGTCGGGCACGTCCTTACTTCCTCTGAATACTGAGTGTTCTAATGATTCTATGCCATTTCTTCATCATATTCAGCACGCGCAGTGGGATCGAAAGTTCGTCCATGCTTTTAGTAAATGTTGTATTCTCAAAATTACTCAAAGTAGTTTCGGATATTTTAAGTATTTTTGAAATTAGGAAACATTTGGCTTCTGCCAAGTGTCAAAAGTTGCGATTTAATTAAAACGGCTCGTCTTAATTCTAAAGATGTAATTGAATTGATGACGTACGTTTGTCCTTTCAGAAAAGTAATTTTAGATATAATATTACATCTAACTCTGTTTCTAAACGCTTTGCCGCCACTTTAAGGTTTTATTGGAGTTTTTATAACGTGCACATATTACATCCTAGAGATGAAACCCGGGGAATCGACTCATATAAAGTTAATTCGGCATGAGAAATGCGTTAATCCAAAAGTAATTACACCAACGATCAATAAAACGAGAAGTTTTAAAAAAAAATCTAAAACCCCCACCACTCGCACAATCGACCGCGACAAATCGTCAAATTCGAAAGTTATTAAACAACGCATTCCCGCGGACGTTTTAATAAAACAATTATTCGACATATCAAGGAAAATTACTACGTACTAGTTGATGACCGATCCCTAATCAAATTTAATCGGGCGAGAGGAAAATTCGCCGAGATTTTCGAAAAATCTCGCGCGGGTTGCCGCGCGAGGACGACGGCGCCATCTCCACGGCGACGCCCGAAACTTTGGCGCGTCGGTTTTCCCATCTTTTCAGTGATGTAGCGAACGCCTTCTCGATAAGGTGCGCTACTTCGACGCTGGGGGGGAACGGAGCAAACGAACAATCACCAAAAAAAATAATCACTAACATAACAGTGATGATATCAGTTAATATTAAATGATCGTATGAGAGACAATTAGATACAATTAAATGTACGAAAGTGATAGAAAATATTTAAAGGGTTTAATAATATTTAAAACGAAAGAAAATGCATACACCGAAGGCATTAAAAATTACCCTGTTTGATATGGTCGATTCAGTAAATGTATACTTAGGCGCTTATACGGTGCGTTGAAAGTGAGCCCAATTTTCTAGCTGTAACAAAATTTTCACCGCAATTTCGTACGAACGTTTTTTGAAAATAATTCTCCAGCATGCGTCGCCGCAGCATGTCGGCGACACTAACTGTTTATGTGTGTGTTTTTCGATGTTTCTTGTGCTCTTAACGACTTTTCGTTCCACGTTCGAACTGTACTAATATAATACTAAACAGTTACTTTCCCAACTAACGCTGCCGGATTTCAATCAACTGCAGAGGAACTCTTCGGCTATCTCCGAGAGGACCCTTGAAGAATGCTGGACCACCCTTCAGCGTGTGAGTTGGCTTCTTTTCAACCGTGTATAGTATTCTTCCATGCTTCCGCTGATTTTTTCACGCCCGCTCACTTAACCCGTCCCTCCCCCCGATAGAAAGGTTTTCTTTTTTGTGTTCGCCTCTGCCACGAGAAAAGAGATTTTTCCACAAGTAAATCGCGAATCGATTACTCGTAAGATTTGGTTAAAACGCGGTAACGTACGAGAGGCGCGAAAGTGCCACACTTAAACACTTAAATGTAAGCGTAATCGGCGCTGAAATAATTTGTTTTGTAGAAATCTAAACGCGAAATTAAAATTTAGAAAACACTGGCAGATTTTTTTTATTTTGTGAGTGATTCCCCGTATTCTTAATTTTGCACGTCGTCTTCTTTCGTTTTAACCCCGTACAGTAGGCATGCGTTTGATTTCTCCTTTGATTTTGTGTGTAAAAACTTGCATCGATTACATACGAGCGTAAATGACATGATTTGGGGTATTGGAAAAATTGTTCATGTCGAAAATATCAAACCGGTAAGTATTTTTCCTCTCTAACACATCGACACCACCACATACAAAGTGTTACAAAAATACTCTCAAATATTTGCGTTGAAAATACAAAAATCAGATTCATTAGGTGTGCGAAAAGGAAAAAAGGCTTTTCCTTCTTCAAACAAAATTCGATATTTTCACACCCGGATGCTTTTTAATTTTGTTCCAGATCAAATAAAGGGCGCGAAACAATTTTTTTTAAATCCCGTCTGTTTACTCTTTCACGCCGTTTTTAATCGACACCTCCGCCTCCCGTAAAGGGATTTTAAAAAATATTTATGCTGCCGGCCGGGGGAACGGCTACAATTTTTATCGGGAATTAATTTAATTTCGTTTTATTAAAATCGCTAAGGTATTATAACGTTTTAATAAGGGTTAGGAAGGTAAAAAAACCTCTTTCTCTCCCCCTTTTCACAGGAACGAAGGGTGCGACTTTTTTTTCGGGATTACAAGCACTTTTCTTTCTCTCGTTTGTAGTGGTGTATAAATGTCGAAGAGAGATTAAAAAAACGAATAAATATACTTCTGATGACTTTTCGGATCGGTATGAATATTTAATTAGGGCTTAATTAACTCGGGAATGATTTCAAAAAATTTTTTCTTCAGACGCGTGCATTGTTCGCGTATCCGACAATGGAATTGCCGAATTTAATTAAACATACAGTACTTTTTATCAAAGGATAATTAATAGTTAGTGAAGCTTCTATGAACTTTCCATGTCGGCACAAATTTTTATTAACATTAATCAAAGGTCACGTCATTGCTTTACATACCGTGGATGTTGCACAACTTTTCTCGACCATTTTATAATTAATT
The DNA here is from genome assembly GCA_963576515.1 of Cryptocephalus primarius. Taxonomy (NCBI): domain Eukaryota; kingdom Metazoa; phylum Arthropoda; class Insecta; order Coleoptera; family Chrysomelidae; genus Cryptocephalus; species Cryptocephalus primarius. Next base: position 14,513,561 of record OY754944.1, on the reverse strand, counting down.
ACTTATGTACTACAAGTACTTCAAGAGATATAAAATTATTAATTACGAACCGAATGGATTAAAATTTTTTAATTAATAAATCATTCGACGTGCATTAGAAACAATGGTACTTCGCGACTGTGTTTCGATAGTGCCTAATAAAATGCGTTTTAATCTTTGCGTTATACTGCCGATCACTGCCTTTGCAGCGACGCCTTCTAATCCTAATAAAATTTATAAGTCTTTTTTAATCAAGTGTATGATTTTGTAATTAAACTTATTTCACCCCCAACTTCGAAAATTACATGAAGTTTTTGTTTTTGAGATGAAAACTACCCTTTTGAAAAAATTGTGGAAATTAATTATAAAAATTTTCTCTGGGGCCAATTCCAGGGGTGCAGGCCTTTTTCTGACCTCGGATCCGGATTCAGCGATGAAAATAAGACATAAGAATACACATGTGTGATCTACAGATCCAGACTTTTTTTGTGGGACTGTGTTATTGAAGAAAATTTAGACAACAAGTTTATAACTCAATATTTTCGATTTTTGTTTATTTCAGGTGACGCAAGACACCCTTTTCCATACCTTTTTTAATAAATTTCATCCCCCAAAGAAAATTCTTTGTCGAGCATTTTTCTTGGATATATTGGAGCCTTAAGCTATAAGCGTGTCAAGTTAGAAGTTTCTAGCTAATCAGGCACTGATAAATAAATTTCATCCCTATTTTCAGCCTTTCATGAATTCTATAATTTCAATCTAAAAACCCTTACATCCATAATTTCCACAATTATTTTACAAGGTGTAATTGTGAGGGCCTGAAAAGTTGCAACAAATTATAAATTATGCTATGGACTTCAATTCAATATAGGGGGGGGGGGGTGGGTTCTAAGGGTTGAAACGAGGTAAAATATTTAGTTTCATACAAAGAAGAGTAATTTTTTTTGAATATTTGCTTCGTTTTCGAGGTATTTACCAAAAAAACGAAAGAGGATCAAATTTACCTTGTTTTCCAAAACGCCACCCTGTATGTAGTAACGTTTTGAGGTTTTGCCTTCAAAATAGTCCTCAAAACGACCCCCGTTAAAATCAAAATGGGGTGTAAGATCGAGTTGTTAATTCGAATTTTGGGTACAAATATTATTTCGAAATTTTAATAAATCTTTCGAGGAATATGCCCGGTTTTATCTGCGCGTTACGTCTCGGTTAACAGAAAATGGGTCGATTCGATAAAACCGCTATGATCATCACGATTACAAAATTTAGAGTGAAAAAAGTCGGATGAAATAATAAGAATCGATACATATACAAAACGTACGAAAATAACCGTCCGTGGCCTACTAAGATAAGCGGACGATTGATTTTATTTCTCGAATAGAAAGTGCGAAAAGGAATCGACGGCGTCCCGAAAAAGAATTACGATAAAACATAAATAAAATCTGTGCCTCGTCGACTCCCGGATCCGGTCCGCTCCCCCTTTCCTCGCAATAAGCGAGCCGAAGGGATTCATAAGAATTTTCGTCCTCGGTTTTTGGGGTGTCTTTTCCGTTTAACTTCCGCTTCCGGTCGTATTTCACCCTTTCAGCATTCCAGATCAACACGTTACATCTTACGCCGGGGCGGACGTACAACGAAACACACGACGTCGCCTTTCCCCTCTCTCCCTTCTCTCCCTTTTCTCGAGTACATTACGAGAAAATTGTTATTAAACATTACATGTGAATTTCCCCCCTCTGCCTCTAGGGAAAATCGGCCATTCGTTTTTCGCCAATCAGCCTAATATCCTTGTCGTGATCGGCGGTGCTTGCGAAATAATCCCGCATTAAAGTTTCTGTTTTGGATTGAAATTATTTAGAAAATTGCCGAGCTTGGTGTAAACGTAGGCCCATAATTCGATATTACTCGATACCACTTGAAAATTACTTCAAAACACGAAATATTATTAAAACTGCCGGCTCATCTGCTGTAACAGGCGATGACTACCTTAAGGAAGGTAATCCAAGGGCGCAAAAATCATCGAAACCGCTCAAAACTGTTTTACTGCAACGGCTCAAAACGCCGTTATCGAAAAAGTGACAATCAACCCCATTCACCATGATCAAAGTGACACTAAAACTTTAAGCCAAAATGTTGAAACAACTATCTAGATTCTACTCGAGACCGTTTAGGAATGTTTTCCAATGGGAATTAAGAACTTCCAAATTGGATTTTAGGGCAATTGGTCCATTTGAGGTTCTAGAAAAACCTCCTTCTATCGATTAAATTTAAAACGAAATTATTTTGACCTTCCCTAATCAATCTACCTTGCTTTTAGAAGCAACTGAATGTTAAACTTTCCAAAAGAACCTCATGAATTCTCTCGTAGATTCTTAAAATTCATCAGGTCCCCAAAAAACCTTCTCAAGCACGATTCAAACTCTTGAGTGTTTACAAATATAACGAGAAAGCTTCTAGGATTTTTCTGCCTCTTGGAAGAAAGAAACAGTTTGAAACTTGCATAAGCAACAGCTGACAGCTTTCAGAAGAGCCTCTGCAATTTTTCTTCTATTAACAATTAAAAAACGAAGGGTTCCAGTTATATCATCGCTTTAACCCATAGGGATTTTATTAAAGCATATTTAAACAGTACTTAAGCACTTTGGGAGCATTCGAAATGTTTTCTTTTTCGGGGTTGAAAATAGCCATTTTTGCGTTTGGAACTTTAAATCATTTATAACTCGAAAAGGGTCAACTTTAGAGAAAAATCACTAAAGACCTCTCTTACTTGAAACGACCTAAAAAGCCTAAAAAACTACTAGGGAGAAAACCAAATTTTCCCAATTTATTGATGATAACTTTATTGTTCTGCCATTTAATATAGCATTAAGCCCGGTAGCAGCTTCGCCCCCGTTGGGGAAAATATTCGGATTCTGGTTTTTTTTTGCATAATCTAACGTAAACAGTTCCCCTTTAAACAAATCTGCCGGGTAACAGATCCAAAAGCAGGTCATGAATTGTTTAAACAATTTTTTTAAATAAATTGCCAAAATGACTTGTTTTGACCCGGAAAGATACTTACGAGGTATTCCAGGTCGTTCTAAAAAAGAAAGGCCCTTGGTGATTTTTCTCTTAACCTGACCCTTTTCGAGTTGTAAATTATTTAAAGTTCTGAAAAACCCAAACAATATCCACGTTCAACCCCGAGAAAGGACATGAAAAGCAACAAGTTTTAACGTTGCCAAAGTGTCTAAACAATCTTTAAATATTCCTTAAGAAAATACCAGAGTTTTCGGCGATTAAATAATTGCAACCCTTTAGAAATTAAGTGTATTTATCACAATTTTCAGCCTCGCGGTTCTCTCGCACTCGCCCTCAAACCAGACCAATTTACTGGGTCCCCTCTCGGATTAGACATACGTTTCTAATACAAGACGAACGTTTAGAGGCCGGAAACTGCGCGCTATGTCATAGAAAAAGAGAGGCCCTTCGTAGATTTCTATGGCTTAGGGACGTAAATTCGTGAAACGCGCAAGCGGCTTGGGCAAGTCGGAATTATTGAGTAAGAGCACTTTAGCCATGCTATAGAAGGATTTAATTACGTTTATACGAATGAACCGTGTTTGTAGACGGTAGAAAGACCGGATTTACATAGAGATACCCATTGTTTCACATAAAACCCCCTTCTCTCTCATAAATTACTGCAAACCGATTTATCCAACTTGTACTTTAAAAACTTTTAGTACTTTTAAAACAGTTTGAGAAAAATCCTTAACACACAATTTAGTTAATGATAAAGCATCCCGCATTCTCGACAAGTTAGGCGAGTTTAACTCGAAAACCCGTTAAGGTATAAAATCTTACGTTAACCTAAAGTAAAATAAATTAGATTCAGTTGTTAAACCGTACATTATGCGAACGATATGCGCATATTTAATTTAACTTTGATGTGTTTCTCACGTTTAACTTATCGAGAAATTCCACGTCTTTTTCCAATTCCGCACGTTAGCGATTCTTTCGTTAAACGCTCTTTAAAACACACGTTTCAATTTCAGTGATGAAAATTTCATGACGGCCATCGTTTTAAATATGTTTTAAGTTTTAATTTAACGTAGCGCGGTGGGAAAACGAAAATACGTTAAGTGTGCGTGAGGGAAAAAATGCCGGGGTCGCAATTAAAAATTCTTCTGTTCTAATTTCAAGCTCATTCATCGAACTGGTCGAACCACTTTACACGCGCAGTGACGATCCCGAAAGAAAAACAACAGATTCACACGGAAAGCAAATAAAACGAGAGAAAAAAACTCTTAAAATATGCATATCATTTTTCAACCCTTCTCCGAAGCGTCGAAGGGGTGAAGGTTCGACGATTGTTTCAGGCAAAAAATTAACCCCAAATTATTTCGGGTATGTAAATTAGGCGGCAGGTAAGAACGGCACCTCTCTATTCACGCCGAAGATGTATACCTACCTGAGTGTATGCGGAAGCGAGATTCTCACGGAAAAAATTCGAGAATCGCCGTTTTTTTTGTCTTACGCGAGGATTCGAGGAAGAGATTTTAATTATCGAACAAAACGAGGACAAAGACGAGCTTCCGACGAAGGGCGGAAGGGGGATCGTGTGAGAATTAGGAAAAAAATTAGACTGTTATAAAACGGCGCTTCCCATACCCTAAGAAGACTCGAATAGAAGAAAAAAATTAAACAGGTACGATTCGTTGAAATCGCGACAGCTCTGTAATAAACCTGTTTCTAAGCTTCCAGGTGTTGGAAACCTGAGATCCTCCAGAGCTTTTCATTCGATACAGTCACCTAACCTATGATAATTTAAAGGAAACTTGCAAGATTCTTTAGAGACAACCTACAAGGGTTTTTTCCCTTCAGTCTCTAGTGTTGGCCCTTATAGTACATTTTCTATGATAAAATCAAGTATGTTGAAGCAACAGAACTTTGAATACATCGGTAATAATTTCGCGGTATTTTTTTAAAAGTACTGAAACAAAACGTGTTTATTTTTGGACATTTTTGAATACCTTTTCCTTAGAATTTCGTGACTATTACCATTCTTCTACTGACGCAATTTAGACAGTTACCACCTATCAAGTAGAAAAACTTAAGATGCATTTATATCATCTAAATCATAAGGGCAAGTGTCTTTACATATGCATGTATAGGCAGATGTTTAGGCACATCTCAATCACCAGAAAACTTAAAACTTCACACGTTTATAGTTTCAGACCCGGAAAGTCCCTTTGAAGCACTTGCAAAAAGGTTTCTAATAAGATTACAGTTAACTCTACATTTCAAGACCTCCAGAAGTTGTGGTACTTTAAATACCTTGCTACACTTTTCGAAAAACTGCTAGTGAAACTCCAAAACTGATTTCGATATCAAAAAACGGTAAAGGCACTTTTTGAAGTACTTGGAAAAGGGTTTCTAATAAGATTAAAATTAACTCTACATTTCAAGAACTCCAGGAATTGTGGTACTTTAAATTCCCTGCCTACACTTTTCAAAAAATTTGCTAGTGAAACTCGAAAACTGATTTCGATATCAAAAAACGGTAAAGGCACTTTTTGAAGTACTTGGAAAAGGGTTTCTGATAAGATTAAAATGAATTTTATATTTCAAAAATTCCAGGAGTTCTGGTACTTTAAATCCCCTGCCTACACTTTTCAAAAAATTTGCTAGTGAAACTCGAAAACTGATTTCGATATCAAAAAACGGTAAAGGCACTTTTTGAAGTACTTGGAAAAGGGTTTCTGATAAGATTAAAATGAATTTTATATTTCAAAAATTCCAAGAGTTCTGGTACTTTAAATCCCCTGCCTACACTTTTCAAAAAATTTGCTAGTGAAACTCGAAAACTGATTGCGATATCGAAAAACGGTAAAAGCACTTTTTGAAGCAGATAGTCTAAGGCCGCTAATGAGATCAAAACAAAAACTCCCGGAGTTGTGCCACTTCAAAGTCCTTGATTATATCATAATAAGTGCGTTTTTAAGTGTGACCGAATTGGCTTTTTCAAATTTCCCGAAACATTTTCAAGCGTAGGACGCGACATTTTCCAATTTTTCGCACCTAATTCGACATCTCGTCCCTTCGTCGATTCGCCCTCCCTGCTCCCTAGTCTTTCCGATTACTTTTTTCCCGTATGGATCCCTCCAGCTCGAAAAACGCTCCGAAGCCACACAAAATTATTCCATTTATGAAATTCGTCTTCGTCATCATCGTCATCGGCGCTCTCTCCGGTATATGAAGGGTGAGATTTTCCCCCCTGGCCCGACCGATACTTATTGACACCCTTACAATATTCACCCCATGGCGGGACCACCCCATTCGTTCGAACTTATTGAATTGCGTTCGAATTGTGAGTTGAGGGAAAAAAATATGGGTGTCAACCTAGTTTTTTCAACGGTACTCCGAGTAGCCGGCCATTAATGGGAAAAACTAAGATGTGCCTGCATATTTTATGGGAGTGGCGTATAGAGCGTTAGATCTCGTAGTTTAAACATTATTTTTATCCAGCAGTTAAAACACACGAAACCCCATACATGGACATGTAGATACGTAGCAATAAAATGGGACATTAAAGTGAAATATATTAATAAAACTGTCAAACAGCGAAATTCTAACGATAAATCTACCAAATCTAAGGAGACGTCTACCATCTCCATATAACTTTTATGGCTTAACATTTACACGCGGAAAAAGTGCGGCATTGGCGTACATCGGACTATTGTAACTTTTATTTTGCAACAAACGTTAATAGTTAGGCCGCTGGTGACTAGTGTGCAAACAACGCGTTGTAAATTACGTGGTTTATTAGTCTATAAACCAGAACTATTTGAAGTGAAGATAACCAATTCAAAATAACTCCACGAGAATCATTATTGAAGAAACGAGAATACTTCCAAGTTATCATCACTGTATCATCAAAATTTACATATGCTTTTGCTTCACCAATGATTAACTCCCCCATAACTATTGATGGTTATTTTTAAAAATCCCTAATTTTCACTTGCTTATTAACTGCAAATTCCTGGATTCTTCAAATGATTACGTTCGTTAGTTATAGTGAAATTAGTTTCCTATATTCCACACATAAATGGTATTTGCTTTAAATTATTTTTAAAGGTTCGTTAAGGGGCGACATTTTCCAAAAAGTTTGGTATCGAAACCCAAAACCTGATTGAGACATGGAAAAACGTTAAAGGCACTTTTTGAAGCACTTGGAAAAAGGTTTCTAATAAGATCAAAATTAACTCTACATTGCAGGAACTCCAGGAGTTGTGATACTTGAAACACTCTGGCAACGCTTTTCGAAAAATTGCTAGTGAAACTCGGAAAATGATCGAGATATCAAAAAACGGTAAAGGCACATTTTGAAGCACTCGCGAAAAGGTTTCTAATAAGATTACAGTTAACTCTACATTTCAAGAATTCCAGGAGTTGTAGTACTTTAAATACCCTGCCTACACTTTTCGAAAAATTTGCTAGTGAAACTCAAAAACTCACTGAGATATCAAAAATCGGTAAAGGCACTTTTCGAAGCACTTGAAAAAAGGTTTAAAATGAGATTAAACTTAACTCTACGTTTCAAGAACTCCAGGAGTTGTGGCACTTTAAATACCTTGCCTACACTTTTCGAAAAACTGCTAGTGAAACTCGAAAACTTAATGAAATATCAAAAAACGGTAAAGGCACTTTTTGAAGCACTTAGGCCGAGGATTCCAATAAAATCAAAATAAATTCTACGTCAGCAAAACTTCAGGAGTTGTAATACTTTAAATTCCTTGACTACACTTTCCTACAAATTTGGTAGTGTAACTCAAAAACTAACTGATATATCAAAAAATAGTTTAAGGCACCTTTTGAAGCAGGTTAAAGTTTCTGGTGAGATCAGAAATAATTCTACTTTTCAAAAATTCCCGGAGTTGTGATACCTTAAAATCCTCCAATTACACTTCCCCAAAAATTTTCTAGTGAAACTCAAATAATGACTGAGATGTCAAAAAACGGGTATATGTCAATTATTCACTTATTTCAGCTTCCAAAAAATCCCCCTCTAACAAGGACTCATTTATATCCCAAGGTTTTCCATATTTTGTATTCTATGCGCATGAGGCAGGTTATCTTTAATTCTATATAACTCGTTTTATAAGCATTTCCGTGTCATTCCATTCGCCCATTCATAAATTACTATGCAGGAATACGGAATCGACCTAATATTTGCTCGCCGGAGCGTATTAAACGCACTTAATGTACCCGATGGCGAATCGTGGATAATCCGAGCAGAACAGCCAAGATCTCTTTTATAATACACACGCCCGGTATTTTCGAAATATAATTCCGATTCTTTTAAGAAGAAGACACGTTAAATCCCCGAAGAATAATAGCCTGTTCCACTTGAAATTAATACTTGTCGGTCTCGTTTCTCGAACTTTAGTGAGTTATGGGGTAGAGGAACCCCCGTGCCCGCGTAAAAATAGAAATTTATATGTCGAACTTGGCCATCTTACCACGCACACCTCGGGGTTTATGCGAAATGAAAAGAGATCGAACAATATCGAAAAGAGATCTAAGGATGCAACGGCTTTATCGTCGGGTGATACGCACGTTGGCTCTCCCTCGTACCATTTCGTGCCACCATAGGAGCTCGAGCGCGAGTGCAAAGCGTTCGATATGTAGAAAATTTTACGTAAGGGCTGAACTTCGCCACTACCCTCTCACACACACACACACGGAGAAAAAGAGATGGAAGGGACGCATCGCGTAATCGGATTTTACCCCATATTTTCCACCGAGAATAGTACAAAGTTCTCTTACGTTTTAAGTATTCCTAGTCTTTTTGCGCCAACAAACTCAAATGTTATCTTATATGTTACTGCTTATTAATTCTGCTGACTACCATACAAAACTGTAGTTAGAAAAATTAATAACTATTGACACATTTCCTCAGTAGTACAACTATCTGTCTACACTTACAAAACTCATGCATTAAATATAGTAATTCTAACATTTTCTTACATTTTTCTCATTTTCCTATTAATTTACTCCACCAACAATAACGCTAAATTTCACATACGTTACTTCTCTTAATTTCCATTTAATCTTATTGTGCGACGACGTAGGGAGAATTTGACATGAAGAGGCGACGTTACCTCTAATCTTACGCTAAACTTGCACCATTCTTACGCTTCGTCACATGGTATCGTTACAACTTCGCAAACGTTTGAACCTAACGTCCCTCGGGTATGGCGGCTGATGATGAGTTGCAGCAACTCGCAACGTGGAAGATACGTCAGAAAACAACACGAGTTTTGTTGCACAAAGGAGTTGCATAAGTGACACAAAAACATTCAGGATTATTCGGCTCAAATAAGGGTCAAAATCATTAATTTGGATTTCTTGATAGTAGGTTATGTAAAGGTAAGGGTTAATTTCTGACCCCCAGCTACCTCTTCCTAAACGGTGCCTGAAAGGAAGTTGATTCTCAGGCATTTTCACTGTTTTCTAACGCCCTTTTACACACCCAACCACCGATTATTATCCCCTTCCCCTTATATGGTGGAAACATCAATTCTATTCAAAGATTGAGTAAATTTATGCGTCTCCGCATATCTTCTATCGCGATAAAACGAAAACTCGAATCGAGGTCGAGAGCCTCCTGCACGTCACCCGATATCCACCGCGCTCTTCTCGGTTTTCTTCTTACGTGAAGTACGAAAAGTGTCCAAATCGGTCCGTTTCGAACAAAAGTCTGGTTACAACGGCGCTATTCAATGTCAGCGTACCTGACTCACGGACGAAAGGTAAACAGAGATGAGTGAAAGTATCAACAAATACCAATAAAGAAAATCCCAAAGATAACTCACTCATGTATACATTTCGCTGGATTACAACCTGCGAGGTTGCCAGCGTACAAAAGAAAATACTGTCCAATTACGACGAAGAGGGACGATCAGAATATAATGGAAATTTCAGTAAGAAAATAGTCTCATGAATAGTTAAAATCGGCGATTTTTTGTATCCCTGCTCAACGGCATAAACCTTGATATCCTGCAGCGCCGCCTGGTGGCGAATTAAAACGCAGTTAAAGGCACGAAAATATTCCACGTATTCAAATATCTACATGTACCAATTTTCATTGCAATCGGCTGAAGGGTGTAGGAGTCGATATGCCGCAGTGCCATCTGGTGGCGAATAAAAACAAAGTGTATGACACAAAAACCTTCTCCATGGAAACATAAACGTATGTACCAACTTTGGTGTTCAATCGAACGGTGTTGAAGTTAAATAATTTATTTATATGCTTGTTTTTTGCCTATAGTTCAAGAATTAGGTGGCGAATTGTTTAACCCCAATAAAAAAGCTGTACAGAAGTAAAAGAGCTCTAAAATGAGCTATTACAGAACCCTGTAGGTTAATTTTGTACCGAGGAAATGCGCGAGAAGACCTCTTGGAAAGCGGCTCATTGTAACTCTCTTAGTTTTCTCGGTGGAAACTTAGTTTTCCGCCTAAAAATAGTTTATGACACGAAGATAACTACAAGCAATAGTAGTCACCTCTACAAGCTTGATTTTATCATTTCAAGCTCATTAGAAGATACATTTGAAGCTAGAATTCCTAGCAACTGCGATTTCGTTGCGGTGCGAGTGTAAAAGTACTGTCGAATATCTGTTACTTAAAACGAAGCTCAACTTAAGTACAATTGATTTAGTAAAATTAATTTCGAAACGTACTTGACGCTAGTTCAAAATAATTTTTGGCCCTCTAACCGTCCCTTACTTAAAACAAAGCTCAACTTAAGTACAATTGATTTAGTAAAATTAGTTTCGAAACGTACTTGACGCTAGTTCAAAATCATTTTTGGCCCTTTAACCGTCCCTTACTTAAAACAAAGCTCAACTTAAGTACAATTGATTTAGTAAAATTAATTTCGAAACGTACTTGACGCTAGTTCAAAATAATTTTTGGCCCTTTAACCGTCCCTTACTTAAAACAAAGCTCAACTTAGGTACAATTGATTTAGTAAAATTAATTTCGAAACGTACTTGACGCTAGTTCAAAATAATTTTTGGCCCTTTAACCGTCCCTTTGTTACCTCAATTTAACCCGTCCCGCCTGAATGGAACGTTCTAAGGCTGTGGGAGATTGTCGTGGCGGGTCGATCGAACCCATCTCCGATAACTTTCTCATTAATCTCCTCGAGGAGAAAAAGAACCGTTTAAGTCCGACAACGTCGTTGGGGCAAGAGCCAAAGATAAAAATAATAATAAAAACATTACTGACCTGCACAATATAAAATCGCGAGAGCGAGTCGCTCTCTAAAGTCAATGTCTGCACTGAAAAAAAGCAGCAGTAAAAAACCGGTTGGTACACACTAAAAATCAGTCTTCTCGACCTACGGCTAAAAAAAGAGAATCGAAAATCCTGAATGTGTGTGCGTGCGCGTGTGTGTGTGTGTGTGTGTGAGTGTATATACGCCGCCAACGTGACCTGGCAACTCTTACATGCATCGATCATTTATATATCATGTCCTGCTTGGTATCCCTCTGGTTATCGGATTATTGTTCGATTTTTCGCCATCTCTAAACGCGCCATGGAAAGTATCCGCGTCACGTTTGCCCGTTACGTTTTACAGTAGTGGGCCCTTCACGACGGAAAATTATCGTTTATTAAAAACCTCACTTAAGTCCGTTACACCGCCGCAATTACGCCTCAATTAATACGCAGGTCCATCGCAGTTATGCGTAATATCTGAAAAATCTGATTATTAAAAACTAGTTTAAAATCGTCGAGATACTATGTTGATTCCGTGGAAACATCGGGTATGTATGCGAGGTATGCAAGGGGGGAAATAATGACTATCACCATTAAAAATAAGTGATGTAAATTGAGAAAAATCACAAGGAGAAAAAATTCACAAGCGCACAAGTCCCGTGGCCTGGTCCTATGCAGTTAGGTACTCAAACAGGATTGGCAAGGGACGTTTCAATAGCACCTTTTTACCATAGAAAAGTTGGCATTTTTCGTTTCGTGTCGCTTAAACCCTACGTAATCCACGTACTGAGGCTCAAAACATAGTAATACTTCCGAATTGTTTATAACTTCATAGATTTTTCCCAAAATTTGGGATTAAGCTTATCTTCAAAAGATGTACGTGCGCTAGGTTATTTTTTTGTTTTTAAGGGGTGAAAACCACCCCTTATAGGAAAAAATAGCAAAAATTCAAATATTATGGATTCAAATCGTTTTTACTTGCGTAGCATAAGTATTCTCACGTGCCGTCTAACATGAAAATTGACATATTCCAAATTTTCACCCTTGAAAACCACCCCTTTTGATTTAACGTTTTAATCGTGCATTTTTATCAAATTAAAATTAATTTCTTGGTTGCAAACCTTCTATTATTGCTTGCAACTTTTCAGCCCTTAAAGAATACCCCTTTTGTCGAAAACTAAATGGAAAATTGTTTTTTAAAGAGTAGAATCTTATCGAACACACATGTATTCCCTTATAAAATATTTTTCTACTGATTGCAACTAAATTTCTCAAAATTCTAGCTCAAAATTTAGTTTTTTAACGTTAAATTTCCTAATTTTTAAAATTTTAAATCTCACAAAAGTTCATTTTGTAGTGAATTCAAATGGCTATATGAGAAATAGAATAGAAAAACCTTACTATTTAAGAACCCAATAAATGGCAAAATACGAATTTTCTTCAAATCACTTATGACACTTTCGAGAGGTGCCTATTCATGAAAAACGGAATAACCTGTGTTCGGTTATGTTACGATACTGAAAATTGCTGTAAAGTAAACCAGGCTTCCAACAATACACACCTACAGATGTAACCTCTGCGTACTACAGCATTCTAATAGCCTAGAGTGAAAAACATAATTAGAAGCCTTATTAACTTCACGTATGTTCGTTTTTTTTTATTTTAATTCGGCTCATCTCGTTTAAATAACGTTTTTACATATTTTCTCCGGAATTAGCTCTTGTACGTCTCTTTTTTCACTATATAGCAATTAGAATTAAGTATGTAGCGTCGGGATATGACGTGGAGGGTCAAGTCGGCCATAGAAAAACCGAAAACGGCGTCGTAAATCCAAGTTAAATCAGTTTTTCCTTATTGCGCCCGTTCGAATTATCTAATAAAGTTTTTGCGTTAACTCCACGAGACGATATTCGAAAATTCCATATCGACAGGCTGGAAGTTTCGAAGATGATAATTTGTTTCCTAATATAGCAGATATTGACATGCGATATTATAAAATTATATTTCGAAGTTATAATTTGAAAATTTTTGCTGATAATGGCCCCGGATCACGCAATAAACTCCCGACATTTTTCCCCCTTGTTTATACCAGAGCTTTTTTGTCCTTTTATATTAAAATTTATACACTGCAAAATTCCCTTCTGCCATGCGGACGCCCATAAATCTATTTTGATTACGAGCCCGTGTTTTAATGCGCTTGTCTTACAAAAATCCGGAACGAAAAGTATTTTCGTGTGTCGAAAAAGTCTCGTCTGCGATCGCGTGCTCCCTTCCCTCCCCATGGCGAAATGTTTCGATTCGGTCGAGTAGCGATGTCTTGTAATTGAATAAAATCTCTAACCCTAATCAAGCAAACAGTCAGTCAATATTTTCGTGACTTCGCCTCTTCAATTTTTTATTATTTACGACATACGCCGCTCCCATAAAAGTATGTTCCTACTGCAGAACTTATTTGCATTGCGACATAAAACTTATTGCTGGTATATACTTACTTCTCCTCGAGCCTTCCCTGCGTACTCCAGAATACATTCTTTACTGGTTTAAACGAAAAAAAAATCTAATAAGCTGCTTGAAATTTAATGCAGAACCTACTTACAATGGCTAAGAATTGTTTTGTTTTCTAAGGTACGAGACACCATAGAGTTACATAAAGGGTGTTCGGTAAACGTGCCGCAAAAATTTAAGGGGTCATTCCTAGGACTGTCTTGAGAACATTTTGTCCTTTGATGATTTTTGAAAAAACGCTCCCTTTAGAAGATACAGGGTGAAGCAAATTTGCGAGAGTTCGAGCATTTTTCCAAATAAAAGACTATCTTTGATTTACTGAATTTATTCCATGTTAAAGACTCGCCCTGTCGAATCTATAATTCTTTGAACCGAATGGAAATCCCTTATTTCTTCAGTTATTAAAAACTAAAGATATTTTATGGTGTTAAGTAATATAGGCTATATTTCTGAACGTAGAGTTTTAAGCTAGATTTTTCTAGACAAATTTAAAATGCTTCGTGATTAGAATATATGCAATGATAGATTGTAAAGCATTGAAAATCACTTTTATGCCATTATAAATTCCAGACTATAGTGTTTAAAACAATGATTTATATTATGTAAATAGTCCATAAGGTTCCTAATACCTTTTTATAGATCTTTATGGCTTCATCTATGAATTGGAAAATAATGGGGCAGCTAAAATATTCAGATGGTTCCTCTTAAACCTGCCGAAATTCTAGGAAAAGTTGATTCCGCATAGTTTAGCATGTGGGTCAAAAGAGGTACCGAGAAATTATTTTAAAGTTCCTAGAATCTTACGCTAGCGCCTGGTGAAATATTTTAGACCGAATTCCTGTTAAATATGTATTCCCTTTAAACCTAACAGAATTCTAGAAAATGATGTGCTCTAAAATTATTTTTAGGAATTTTAAATTCCTGGAATATATCTCGGACTAACGCCAGTTGAAATATTTGACCCAGTTTCTTTTCAAAAGTGTTCCCCTTAAAACTACTAGAATTCTAAGAAAAAGCATTTCATTTGGATGAAAGCCTGTACCCAGAAAATACTTTTGGTTCCCAGAAGCGATCTCGGGGTAGCACCAGTTGATGTGTTTACACTTTAACGGGTATTCTCCTTAAACCTGCCAGAATTCTGAGAAGGTAAGAATGAAAATATGCTCACAAAATATTTTATTTTGTTTTTAAGTATTTAGTCTTGTTTTCTTTTTAACCTTAGCTGAAAACCAGAAGAAATATAGGATAGAGCAATACAGATATATTTTATAGGACTTCTGAGTAATTTCGACCCCCTTGAAGAAACTCAAAATGCTTGTAAATCAAAAATATCCTAAATATGTTTTTCGAAATGCGTAAGTAGCGCACGGTAGTATATTTTCCAGCATATGTAATTTTAGTGGCTTCTACAAGAATCCAGATTTTTTTCGTAAGGAATTTTGCAATAAACTAAAGATTGAAGAGAAATTTAAATCGGTCGATCCCTAATTGGAAAATATGCAACGATAGAGTGTAACAGACATTCTAAAGTGTTTTCGAAATTCTAAAGATTTCAAAAAAATTCTATTTGCTGAAAACCGGCAAAAAAAATTGCGAAAAATGCTTTTATCACGAAATTCTAAATTAGCGTAAAATACGTATTAACTTCTAGATAGAAGATGTAAAAATCCTGGAAAATTTGAATAGCCTCCAAAGTTTTAAAAATCTTGAGAATAAAAAAATATACAAGAGACATGGTAAATACAAATTTCGAAGCAAATACAAAGTTCTCAGTAGCTTTAAATTTGAGATAATTAAACTCGAAGGGTCTTCAAAAGTTTTCGAAAATGATTAAAATTAAAAAATACCCAAAAAAATACTTTTCTACGGAAATATAAGCACGTGAGAGACGCAAGGATTTAATCTCGAATATGTTCTATGGAAATACTTCAAAATAAATTCCTAATTGGTAGAGTCTCTTGGAAATTCTGTTTTTCCTCAATTTCTCGATTTACTTCCTGAAATTAAAAATAATTCAATGACGCAAATGGCCGTATTTTTGATTTTTCCTACGAAATTACTACAGATTTGTCCGCCTCGCCTTCGCGCAGAAATCGATATTTTCCATCGATAGTAATCGAGTTTAACACGGCCAGTTTGTCATTTACAGCTAGTTATCTGCTCGATCATGATATCAGATGAAATAAAGTAGTAGCTGCATCATTTGCCCGATGGAGAACGTCACTGCGCGGGATTTAATGAAATTTTTCACCTTTGCGGGAAATAAAAATAATTCAATGGAAAAGTTTCATGTCGGGAAATATTCGGAAGTTTCGTTTATCTTTCGCTCGAAGGAAAATTCGGATTAAAAACAAAAGAATAAGTATTTAAGTGGCACGGCTGAAGAATAAAAGAAAGAGCACTTAAGAGGTAATTCGATTAGAAGCCATTTTCTGTGGCTCTCCTCTACTCTCAAAGCTGTCGAACTTCCCGATAAAAAAGTAACAGAAGTTGCGTTTGTGGACGGCTTAAGGGTGAAATAATAAAAAATAATACGTCCACCATGAAGCGAATGAACTAATTATTTCGTAATTAGTACTTTCGATTAATTTCATGATTCGTTTGATCCAATAGTTAATGGCGACGTGGATTCGTTGGAATTTTACTGTTTTTATAAGATCTTCAAATACTAATTGTAAATCTTAATTGCAGTTTTAGTTTTTAGACATTAAATGTCGAGATGTTAGATGAGAACGAGAAACAATTTCTTTAATAACGGAATTACAGTTATTCAAGTAACGATAAAAAAGCAAATCAGGCGTGGTATTACTAAACGTATACTTGGAGGAAAACCATTGCGTTTCGTTCGTACAAAAATTTTCTAAATTGCAATATTACATTTAATATCAGTGCGAGATTAAATACGAATGAATTGCTGCACGAAGATCATTGAAAATGTGTGCAAAAATAGAATTTTAATTAATCGTCTCGTTAATTTGTGTGCGAATGTTTCCGAAATGATCCCGGAGATAGGAATTTTGATATGATAAAAAATTAAGAAAAACCGGAGTTTTCGCGCCTTTTCGTCGGTAACTTTTTAAATATTCGTTCTAGGTTCGTAATTAAATGAGCTAAATGATGGCGTTTTTTTTATTAATATCAAAATAAAAAAGTATTTCTGACGTTATTTCGCACAAAAATTTCCGATACTATTTGTGACAATCGACTCACTGCCTTCTTTGACAGATTTTTTCATATTTAATTATCACAAGCTGTCATCGAAATCGACAAAATTTCCCATTAAAACATCATTCAATTAGTGTGCAAATCCATATTTAACTCCATATAAATTGTTTAAACATTTCCCCATAATCTTAACACATTTAGAAGCTCTTTCACAATTTTCTAGCGAGCTGAAAGTGACAAGGCAACGTCCTGTGAATAAAATTACAGTTGCACTTCAATGAACAAATTAGAGTTGATGACCTGAATATAATGAATTCAAATATGTATGTACGTACTACTGGTTATTTAAAAAATATAACTTGCAAAATGCACAAGTGCTGTCTTCGTATTGCTTTCCATTATGAGGGAAACGTTAAAGTGTCTTAACACCAGTACTAAAATAAAGTAAAGTCAGTATTAAATGCATTTATTTGATACCACATGGAAAAAATTAGCTGGATAATTAATTTTCGAATCATCAACGAATTTTGTCAAATGTAAATACGTTTTTTTTCCTATTCAACCGTTTGATTTAATGGAAACACGAGAAGTAACTGATATTTAATTTGTTAAAACGATAATCACTCTAATAAATTTAGTATTTAAAAATATGAGATGAAATTATAATTATTGTTAATGAGTAAATTAATAATTGATCGATATTTAATTGATTGGTTTGTAACTGGAGAGGATATTTTTGTAGGCAACGTGCGAAGTAGTAAATGTCGAAATTTTCGATTTAATCGTTAACACTCGACGGTAATCAATAAACTAATCGAATTCCCCTCGAACGAAATCCGCCGATCGACGTTCCTTCTCCTAAATTAACAAAGTGCTCATGTTCTTTACCAATCTCATAATTTACCCTTGAAGGTTCCCCCTCTTATAAAAAAACGCCTTTATCCAGGGTTTCATACCATACGACAAGGCCGACTTGATGCCTGATGCAGTCTATAGACTCTCATTGCACATTTTAAACTGCAGTGTTGTTGTATGTCGGTGCTTCAAAAACCTCCTTGTGCACGTTTTGTTTCGCGATCCGCGTCGAAATTTCTCTCTTCTCTCTCTCTTTCTCTCCGCGGATTTTCCTTCGATCATTCGCTCGAGTTTTTCGCGATGTGTGATGCAACCGTCGAAACGGCAGATTTGAATCTTGGGGCAATTCCGCCTCGCCATCTACCGGGGGAACCGGACGCGTGTGATTTTTTCCTGTGCGAATAGTGACTGATTTTTTTTCTCCTGAAAGTGTGATAACGGCCGTTGGAATGGAGACCGACGCAGCGGTACGTAATGCACGTTAACAAAAAATTTACTATTAATCGCGCGGTTCGATTAGAATATTTCTTTATAAACACACGGTATAACGACGAATTAGTAAACAGACTTTAGGTTCGTTTCGCGAGTAAATTTCCATTTTTCATTAAAAATTTCCGTGAAAGGTGCGCGACTTCAACTCCGGTAACGTAAATTTCTTATTAATCGTTAATTTATTCCTTATAAACTAGATCCAACAGGAAATGTCGGATGTATAAACAACACGGAAATAGAAAGCACCCGAGGAGGTCTTGTGGGAAAATCGCCTTTTTAAATGTCCTCACTTTGCTTGAAAAACAATTTTTTTACATGAGAATAAAAGCGAAGTTCAACACGTTTCCATAAATCACAGGGCTTTTCTCGGCCCTGCATTTTAATTGGTCCCTTTAGTGTTTAACAAAAATAACCCTGCACAAGTCCAATAAAAATCATCTACACGCGACTCCACCTGGCGGCGTTAATCAAACTTAAATCGGCTAAAATAGACTAATCAGCGCGATGGAAAAGTGACGATCATATTTTCCCACAGTCACTTTTATAGAAGGTAAAATGGAACCCGATCCATGGGACGACTTTTTCTCTTATAGACAGAAATAATTAGTAAATATAATTATTTTATTTAATGAAGGAGCGGACTCGCACGATCCGGATTTCTCAGAACTTTTCGACTTTTTCAATAGTTTGAGAACCGCTGAGCGCGGAATAAAAAAGCGCACGCACTGTATTATTATTATTATTATTATAGCACACAAACCAACCAGTGTGTATACAACGAAAGATAAAAATAACTTTGATAAAAGTTCCCTGACCTACCCTACTACTACAAGCGCCTTATGACTACAAAGTAATACTGTAATCTAAATATTTATGAGTAAAAAATCCGGCAGTTTTTCTATTGTTGTCTCGTTATGAATATGCATTTCACCATCGGAATTGATTGCACTTTGATGTGTTATTTCACATTTTTCGAATTATTTAAAAATTTAACTGCCATTAGGTTGCATTTAGTATTGAATTGTGTTTTACACGATTGACAGCAGGTACTAACTATTCATTAAATGCAGCGGAATTTCCATAAAATCCGACCATTAAAAAATATCCCGTGCTACTAAATTCCTCCGATTTTTTATGCCGTATGCACTTAACGCGCGCCTTTAATCAACATACCAATCGAAGCTTTTTACCTGAAATCGCGCTATTTGTAAAATTTCCCTCACGTCTAATAGAAACCAAAAATATCCGCCATTTGCACGACACGTTTTTCTTTGAAATTCGCGAGAAAACAGCAGATACTTAAAATAAGTTTATTAAAATTGTTTATTATTTTATTATTCGCAATAGCACTACTGAAAGTGCTCAATGCGCATGCGTTCCTGTCGAAATAAGAGAACCACTAGTAGCGCCCGACTTTATATAAAACGCAAATCCTCTATTAAGAACAATTTTTTGATATCGAAGCGTACACGAAAAAGTCTATCTACAATGTGACGGAATAAAACAAACGTGTTAATTAACCACGATAGCATTGTGTATTATACAGGGTGTCCCGTAAAGACCACGTCAAACTCGAGGAGAATGTAGATCGAAGGCTACTAAAGAAAAATCCTTATAAAAGTAAATAAGGTTTTACAAATATTTATACAACACGCATATAAATTCGGTGTACAGGGTGTTTGTGCGAAAGGAAAATTTTTCTCGAGGCCAAAATTGTTTTTTTTTTTTTTTGAAAAGCCTCGTGGAATTAAGGAATCCCAAGAAGTTTCCACACAATCACGGCGATTCTCAACGGCCATATGAGCGATACCGTATGCATGAGAGATTAATACATTCCCGTTTTATTCCCTTATTGAGGCTCGTAAAAGCGCAATTTTAACGCAGACGGCTACCAAATTTCAATTTACTTTTTAAACTGCCTCCTCGGTACGAAGTACTTACGGCAAGTACATCATAAGCGAACGTACTTAATTCAGTAACGTATGCATGCGAAGTCGTTAAAACTTAAACTCTCAATTTCCACGTCGGTTAGAGGAAAAAGTGCGTTGGACATAATTCGAAAGAGGAGGAAAAAGTTTCGCCAATTTCGCCTGGCGAATTCTAAATAAGTAATTCTATAAAACCTCGAAGTAATTGCTTTGGAAAGGTGAATGTTATTTTTAATTACTTTTTAACAGCTTGTAACGATAATAACAGCGCGTTATGAGACAGACCTTACATCGCAGTCCTTCTAAAAAACATTAGATGGATGTAATAAGGTAGATAAGATGTGATTCCCATTATTCCATTGCCATTGGCTTTTAGCGCTTTACGCGCTCACAAAAGGAACGTTTTTCACTCGAAGTGCGTTAGAGGCCGTTTAACTTTTTATGTGCACTTTCGGACATTCGGTCGGATCCAATACTCGAATTGGTCGCGCAACAAAACGCCTGCAATAAACTTTTGCTCGCTTTCGCCTATGCTGCACACCGCGGAATTCCTCTCCTGCTTGCTTATTCAGGGGTGCTAACGACTGCGACGTTTTGCCTCCTTCGCTCGGATTGTACATAGAAACGGACCGCTTTGTTGCGGATAAAAGTGGCGCCGCGGCGTAGGTTTGGGTGAAAGTGCGGTCGTTCTATACGATGGTTATATTTTTATTCGTGAAATATTAGTCTTAACTTATCCAGGTTTACGACTGGCAGTTTTTCTGCTCCAACAGACTGTCTCCATGAGAAAATTTTTTTTCTGCTTCATATGGATAAAGGCGTGCAACTTTCTTCTTCTCTTCTCTCCTTCTTCTCCTCTCGCCCCTACTGAGGAGGATAAATATTTTATCTTGAGGAACCGTTGACCGAAACCCTCCTCACGCCCATTACACGCCCTTAAAATGTTATATCATTACAACGCGACGCACAGTTCGAGTAAATAGGCTACGGGGTTGCCTGAATATTTCCACGAGATCCTCTGATCTGCCACCCTGTATTCGGAACGCAGTAAAAGCGTAATTATATGCGGTCATCGACAGTGTGGTAAGGTGTGCCCTCGTAGTAGGTGTTGCAGACGATCACGAGGTTATTAAATGAGAAAAATTCACGAGCACCATTTATATCGATCGAGTTAAGGAACGATCGGTCCTTTTCGTCTCGTGGAATAGACAATAAACTAATCGCCGACTCGGATGTAGAATATATTAATGGCCGCCATTAAGCGGCAGGATTGATAAGCGCGGATGTATGAAGAGTAACTTTCTTGGTGCAGGGAGGAATTATGGTTAATTTGATAATTATCACGAATTGACACCTTTGAGATAAATTTAGACCAATTTATAGTTTCTTCAGTAGACGGACCAAAAAAGTTTGTTTACAATGGATCAAAGATTATAAAAACCTAAAATCTAGACAAATCTGAGCTTTTGCTTTTTTTTTAACAATAAGAATTAAAAGCCATAAGTCGTTTTTCGGTTTTTTCACTATAGCGTGAAAATTATTGATGGAAATGCAATACGTTGTACTGAAGATTCGTACAGAATTAAAACACCTTCAACATGAGCGTTTCTAAAAGGTGATCGGAGCATTTTTCACTGAGAAAACTTGGAAAAACCGTTAAAATGGACACGCTAATTTTGCGTGAAATGTTGGGTTATTTTGTCTACTTTGAGCATGCAAAAGTTGGATGCTGTCAGATGAACAGTTTTTGCACAATTACGTTATTAACAATATACACCGAAATTTTGAAAAATTCGGCGTATTAACGGAGATGGGCCGATTTTAATTTTTCGAACGGTTGTTGAAAAAGAAAATCAAGACCTACAACATGGCTATCTTACATTTTCATATACGTTTGGATGAAAATGCGAAAAATAGCCCCAATCACTGCGCGAAACGCGCTTCAAGCAGTATAAGACAATATATTTGATTTTCCGACGCCATTTTGAAGGTGAAAATATTGAAAATTTGATGTTTTCCAAACACACATGGAAAATTTAGATCTTGATAAAAAAAATGAGCCACGGATGAGCTCTCTAAGCCGACAAAAAGTGGATCAAATTATCGTCGACATTTTACCTGTTTTTTTTTTTTCAAAAAAAGTGGAATTTGTTATAAACAAATGAATATTTTTTAACAAAAATTCTATCGCATGTTAAGAATACTAAGACACATATTTCCTGAAATGTTCAAGCTTGTAGGTCCTTTTTCTATAAAATTAAAAATAACTGAAATTTCGCAAAATTTTGATAGTTTTTTGCAATTATTTACACAAATTATTAAACAATCTTAATCCACCTGGGCTCTTAACCGTTTTTCAACTCCCTATAAACGATAAAAATTTGAATCCTCCATTACTTATTGTTTCCAAGATAGATTTAAGAAAACCCATTTTTTACCTATTTTTGCATAAAAGTTAAGCAACAGCTTTGCACGACCTATTTTTGCATTTTTTAAAAAATTTTATTGTTAAAAAAAACCGCAAAAGCTCAGATTTGTCTAAATTTTCGGTTTTTATCATCTTTGATCCATTTTCAACAAACTTTTTTGGTCCGTGTGCTGAAAAATTTTGTCTACCAAGTCAGCTTTTCTTTTACTCCATAAACTGAGCTAATTCGTCGGTAAATATTTCAGGCGCCTCTGTAATTTATGAAATATTAGCTTTAATTTCGTCCCTTTTTCACATATCGAGCAACATGAATCTGCTCGAACTCTAACTTAAATTTTACCGAAGTAGTTTTATTGAGCATTTTGTTGTTAGCAACAAATTCTGCACACTTTCAAGTCGACAGGCCGCCGATTCCATCGTAATAATAACGCAAATTTACAATCCAAAGTAATTATGCTGCCTCGCTTTGACCTGAAAATGCATAAAATACGGCTCGAAATGGTTGTTGAAATGATTAGTCGCTATCGTTCGAACATATTTAGGGTATGTCAATCAGTAACGTGTATTAGAAAACATCGTGGTAAACGCTACCTATTTAGTCTCTGCTAACGGAATTTATGACAGAAAAACAACAGAGGAGAGATGATTTTTTTCATATAATTGTAACGTGATTAGGACAGATTCTGAAATAAACTGTCGCATTTCAATTAGATGAATCACTTAGTTGAGAAGCATTATTTTATAATTATGAAAGTATGAAGGTTGCATTAGTTTTTTTCAAGGAAAGCAAATGCAATACCTGCAATCGATTTTAATAAGGAAATAAAATACCCGCGAGACTTATCGGGTATTTTTTTCTAAGGCACCTCCGTGCATTATACCCGCGCATTACCTACGACGTTTCCGATCGGGCAATTTCCCTCGATAAGCAAAAACGGATTTTTAATCATAGACTTAATTACGGCCGAGCAAAAATAGGAAGAATTATTATAGGAAGCCCATGTATATCTATCTATCTCGGTAAATACAGGTAACGTTTCATATTTTCTTATTAAGAACATGACGGGCGAGATTGCGGCTACTCCCGCGGATGCAGAAAGGTCATTTTCGAATAAGAATCAAATGAGTTATGCCAGTACAGGTACGCCTTTTTGTTCTTTTTCTATTAATGTAGACGCGCGGTATCAAGATTGACCTAACGTTGTTAAATACCGCGATTAAATGCAGGACCGGCCTCATAACACAACCGTACTTTCAACGAAACTATTCTTAAATTCGTACGCGATTGTTCCTCGTGTTACGATAAAAATAAAGTAAACGACCATAGGAAACGTAAAAAAACATTAGTTTACTCAGTACTAAAAGTCGAACCTCAAGTATATATACCGTAGCGACTTAGGGCTTTCCGAGGTGCCCAGATAAGGATTATGCTAATATAGGCAAAACAGTGAGGGTTCGATGTATTATTGAGCGTCTCGCTTGTAAGGGCTACACCTACCCAATCACGTGTCGATGGAATACCAGAAAATACTTCACCATATCTGAGTGGAAATGCTATAACATTAGTCGTACACACTATTCCCATAGATTCTTGAAAAAATTCTGTAAAACCAAGTAGCACAAGAAAATTAATCGCCCGATTTCTTTATACACCTTAGTTTATGACAAGTTTCCAAGAAAACACACCGCATCAGTCTTAAAATTTTTCAATCCCCCCTTTTTAAGAAATTACGCTCAACAATAGAGCGAACGCCGACATATCGCTCTTATTGGCGTAATCTTTACCTGATTACTTCGGACAGTCGGTATGGTATATATACAGTGTGTACGATTCGGCTGAACCTAGAGTGGAAACGATAGCAACGCTCATTGTTGCCAACATAAAATTTGCGCGCAAATTGGAATATCCACGTGACGTATTTTTTCTGGTGATAGAATCTGGGATAGGATAGTGATGTTGCCATAGTAAAGGTAGCAGCATCTTTTTCGGATTGTTTAACAAATTCATGGTATTTATAACCGTCTCATTGAATAAATATGAGCGTCAAATATACGTAAACGAACCATATGGAACCGTGTAATTTTTATCTTAAATTCGCACTTCCTACACGTCCATCCTCTTTTATTTCAAGAAGATTCATAAATCGGTTTTGTTGTATGTACGTACGTATGTGTGTGTGTATGTGTACTTGTTGTATGCGCTTTTTATACACAAGGTCGCCACTTTGTGGGTTTGTTGCCTTTTGCTATACTCGAATGTGTTTATTTTTAAGTCTGGATTTTTCAAGAACGCTTCTTTTTTATTTATTTTCACAATTAATTCGTCAAGGTGATTTTTATATTATCTCTTCGATACGGGGCTGGCGGAGGCTGGTTTCACGGCGGTTTGCGGTATTATTCCTCGGCAAAAACTCAAATCGCTCATTTACTCCTTAAACGACACACATTTTAATCGAGTTCGTTAATTTCCTACGACAAATAAATCGTAAGAAACCCGTGGGAGCGACACTTTCACAAATACACATACGTTAGTTTTTGTACATTATATGCGAAGCAGCAATTATATCTCTCGCATACATATGATAACTCATTTAATACAAAGTATTTTCCCTGTAAGTACGCGATTTGCCTCAGATATTCCCTCAGAAGAAGCGATTTTATTCCAAATCGCAATTAGCAGGTATGCACTTCAGAGATAATGGAATATTTTTAAAACGAGGTCACGTGATGACTATGACCTATTCCTTATCTGAAGGAAAACTCTTTGTTGTTCGTAGCGATATTATACACTGCGCCAACAATGATCGAGTCGAATGCGATTTATAAGAGTAAATATATTTGTTTTTTAATTACAACAATTAACAAACGCAACCTAATGAACACACTTGGCCGCTTGATTGACGTAGAAAAATAATTAATCTCGACATGAACACGTAGGCTTATTTTAAATCCATTTACTTGAATCAATATGAGGGAAGTTATACTATTGATTTTATCAAAATAACTACACCTCTCATTCTAATTCTAATAATATTAAGCTGAAATATCCATTGTCCCTTGGAAACTGCTCGAACAACAAAATTAATTGTTGCGCCACTTATCAGCAACAGAGTAGCAACAAAATTTGCAGCTCAATTCATATCGATAACTCGCCTTGCGTTCAAGAGGTACGGGGGTAGCTATTCTAGGATAAATTGCGCTGCTATAGGCGCTATTCCTCAAAAACTGCTTGAGCAACAAATTTCACTGTTGCACCACGTATCAGCAACAAAGTAGCAACAAAATTTGCAGCTCGAATCATATCGATGACTCGCGTTGTGTTTAAGAGATACGGGGGGGTTCTTCTACCGCAATATTACGTTGCAATACTCGCTGTTTCTCGGAAACTGCTCGAGCAACAAAATTAATTGTTGCGCCACGTACCAGCAACAAATTAGCAACAAAATATCTCTCTTGAACCATATCGATATTCCGTTGCGTTCAGGAGATGCAGGGGGTGAGGCTAATCTAGAGTAGAAATATTCACCGTTTCTCGGAAACATCTTGTGCAACAATTTTAATCGCGACGTCACGTATCAGCAACAAATTAGCAACAAAATATGCAGTCCGAATCATATCGATGACACTCGTGTTGCATTTAGGAGATACAGGGTTGACTAACGTACATTGCGCTGGAGTGTGTCCACAGTTTCTCGGAGCAACAAAATTAAATTTAACCGCAACAAAATAGCAACAAATCGGCAACAAAATCGCTCGAATTATATCATTGCGTGCAAGAGATGTATGGGTGACTTGAAGCCTTATATTACGCTGGAATATCCTCTGTTTCGTTGAAATTACTTGGGCAACAAAATTAATTGTGACGTCACGTATTAGCAACAAATTATTGGGCAGGATCGAAAGAGGTGCTCGAAAATGGACATCCTAGCGTAAGCGACGTTTAATTTTTATGGGAACATAATTCCGTTAGATTTAATTATCATAAGTAAGCCCTTTAATCAAGGAGATAAAATATACAATTTAACCAATACGCAGCAACAAAATAATCCAAAGACTGTACCAATAGTACAGTTATTACTTAAAATATAGGTTTACACTCCAGGCGATTGAAAAATCGTTATTTTACCCAGAATTATTTGGTTTTTTTTCGGAAATTTTTTATTTTCGGTGATTAAAAAAGCCACTTATTAATTACTTTATGCGTACCGTATGCGATACGCGCTACAATGTACAATGTGTGGTAGTTAAATCCGCGTAAATACCAATTAAACCTGCGATTAAAGTCTAATTAATGTTTTTCGAGACGAAACATTTTTTCCTCTCTTTCTATTGGTCGATGATGACAATAAATGTTGCTCCGAACAGTATACACATCTTTTACTAGATCGTAAAACGTGGCGAAAAAAAAATAATTAAGAAAGCAATATATAAACAATTAAATTTCTAATAATAATAGTGTGTGTGTGTGTGTGTGTAATGGCGGTTTATTAACATTACGACCGGTTATCGTGAAAAAGTAGCGAAACAATATCTCATATAATGAACATGGCGAGAAAGCGTTCTTTATATTTTTTCTTCGTGTACCAGATTAAGAGCTATTTTTAAAACTGCAAGCAACATTTTCAAAGTTGAGTTAGGTTATGGGTTTAGAGCGAACCGAGCGTGTTCCGATCGCCTCGGATACACGCGGTGCCGAGAACTTCGCTGGTCCGCCATAGGTTAATATACTTTGAAAAAGCGAGTCGTTTAAAATAAATAAAAATAATAAAAAGGCATAGTTGTTTTGCTGGCTATGTAGAGGGCGTTCTGGCCTGCGAGAGATGTGAGCGTGTGTGTGTATGTATGCATGCATTCGTTTGATATATTGCTGGGGAATTAATCTTTTCAGGCGGCCATTAGATTATCCAAAGATATTTTTCTTATTGTCAGATGCGGCCTTTGTGATACCACCATATGGACGAGCGCGGGAGAAAATATTCACGTATTTATCTGCGGCGAATTTTACAGGGTGAAGCCTCAAATTTTTAACGTCACACATCGATTAAAAAAAAACGATTCCGAAATTCAGGACTTCTGAAAATGGTTTTAACGCTTGAATTCTTTTGGAAAATCCTTGTTGCTTTAAGACAGGTTAAAAATTTACGGAAAACACTTAAACTAACACACTTTCTGCAGCTAACCAAGCTACACTAGGAAAAAAGTTTAGTTCACCCATCATATATTTCCATGTCACCATCAGTTAATTTGCTGATTAACTGAATGTTTTCACGTTTTTACCGACGCTCAAACAATAACTAAACACTAAATGATTTTGAAACGTTTTGAATTCGTAGCAGAGCTAAGCTCAAATGTGGAAATATTTCCATAACTGATTAGTTAAAGCATGTACAAAATTACATGTCCTTTATTTAAGTACAGTACAGCAGAGATAATCAAGTTTGAATTTTACTTAGCACAGCAGAAATATTTAGTTATTCGATCATATAAATCAATGTAACTCTCAGTTAATTCGCTGGTTAACTGAATTTTTTTTAAATATTCACCGACGCTCAAGCAATAAGTAAATAGTAAATGTTTGTCTATAGCAGAGTTAAGCTCAAGGGTCTCCAACTGATCCAATTGCGTTTAAGGCGCAGTAGTTCCATAACGAAGCAGTTAAAACTCCAACAAAAATTGACGCCTTTGACTTAAGTACAGTTACTCCAGTTATATTAAAGTCGGGCTTTCTTCAAGACTGTTAGACCCAATGAGCTAAACCATGAAGCAAACTTAGTTAATCAATCATATATTTCCATGTTACCATCAGTTAACTTGCTGATTAACTGAATGTTTTGCACGTTTTTACCGACGCTCGAAAAATAGTTAAATAGTAAATGTATGCAACAAAGTTAACCTCAAGGGTCTAAGTGATTTTAGATTTAAAAAAATCTTAGGAATCTTTGTTCCTAGTAGAGCTAAAACACGTACACTTAACTAATCGTGAACATCCATCAAATTAACTGAATATTTATCGAATTTTTAAAATGAAACAAGAAATACGAACGAAACACGAACATTTTTGAATTAATTTCGAGAATTATTGTTAGATCAAAATTTTCTCATTAACAACCAATCAGCTAAGAGTCATATGTTTCAGCAAAAGTTTAAGAAGCGCGAGTTGGGTCAAATTTTTAAACGCACCTAAAAAAACGTTCACATGCATCGTCGCTAATCTTAATTCCATCACTTTAATAGCTAGGCAAGGTAATTAACCCAAGAGACGTACGTGTCTTCCGAGCTAAACTTCTAATACAACGTGAATTAACTCTAGTCGAGGTATTTTAATAAACTTGTTCAATCATACGTAAGCAAATGACAGGTGCCAAATAAAAATTTTAGTTCATTTCCATTTCCATTCTCAACGTTTCGTCAAAATCACCACTCGTTTAGCGTGCTTTGTTAGATTCGTAATTAATTTTCGAAATACGACTTAATAACGTGTGATTTTGTTCCTATCGTCGATTTACGTCTGCGATCAATGTTAATCGACGATGACGCGGGTGCAATCGCTCGATAATTAGCCCAAATAAAACATACAACGTCTGCTATCGAAATCGGTCATACTCTTAGTCAAAAAAACATAGGGGAAAGTCCATGGAAACATATTCTTGAAGAGATTCTGTCGATTTTAATGAGCTTTCTGATTGATTGATTGCAATGAGAAGTTTTATATATTTTTTTAAAAATGTTACGTACTTTCCAGTTTCTGTGCGTTTTCGATATCGTTATTCAATACTCAATATTCAATAGGGGGAATTCAATGTAGGCGTTTCCTTTAAAAACCCCGCAATCGAATCTCATAAATCGAGCTGGATTACATAATAAAGAGCAAATAAAAGTTATGGTACAAACAAATCCGGTATCGATCGTTTCCAGCGGATGAAATATTGAATAATGGATAGAAGTCGTCAATAAACGAGTTAGTGCGATTATTTATTAAAATGTTGAGTTAGGCCGGAATTGACAGCTAAAATCCCCCCCACTATTGGATAATTTCTAATGGAGTTTATAAATTTAACTTTACGTTTCAGTCGGGCTTAAGAAATTACAAAACGACGAGTGTGGCGGTAAAAATGTAATTACAAAGTCAACTTGGTTGTATTTAATTGATGAAGCCTTCATTAGTGCCCGCAGTCTGACTTGTGGTGTCACCAATGAAGATAAATAGGAAATGATGACCTAATGTATTACAATATTCAGTAAATTACAGTAATGATTTGGCCATTTTGAGAAAAATCGAGGCTCTAACCTCATTGGCATCAACAAAATTCGTCTAAATTTGACACGTAAGAGATATACTGTAATTAATTACACGCTGTAGGTTAAATGGACATACCCTGTATAGTAATACAATTTCATCTATAAATAAACTGACGCTTGCCCTAAGAATATGAATAAAATTTCTTGCTATTCTTTTGTGTAATGAACATCCATACCTTAACCGTAATTCATCGATATTTTTCCGATTTTCCAAAGTGACGAGGGGATTCTCATCATTTACAATTTCTGCCAAAATAGAAACCCTGTTAGATTTTGAAAATTCCGGGTTCAAACAAAAGGGCACATTCTCCTGATGCCAGAAATCGTATCGTTTCTTGCCTACGACCTCTACTTTTCGAGTTATAGCCGAGAGAAAAATGTCAAATTCTCATTTCGGACAAAAGTCTAAAACGTGCTGGTACAAAATTAAAATAACCATTTTGAATAGAAAGCACCATAGAAATTGAAAGAAATTCCTCTCATCACTTAGTAGGAACTATAATAAACTAAAGATTAAATCATATAAATATTTAAAGAAGTTTAAAATGGTGTTTAAAACGTAATTTCATTTCATAAACTAATTTTTGGTAATTGTCGTGGGTGTATCCATTTTGATTCTAGTGTAATTTTTTCTGTGAATTTCATAAAAACAGTGAACGGTAGTATTTCGGTATTCGCAATATAAAAGATATATATAAAATAATTTGTAATTATTGATCAATTACACACCAAACAATTTATTACCTGTAAGACTAACAAATGTTTCAACATCGATTCTTGATCGGGGAATCGGGAATTACGTCCCCAAAAATCTTGGAAGAGTTTAAACCACGTCGGCGCAACTCCTGCGCACATCGACAGAAAGGCGTCGGAAAATAAAGACATAAATATTCCGGGAAAACGCAAGAAATTAAGAACGTACTAATTGAATCGCTTTAATTCGTGCGATAGAATAGAAATCGTCATATTAAGCCGGCCTGACCGTCGAGATGAATTGTTCCGCTCTTTGTCCAACATGTCTGCGAGGCCATAAACGAACAGAGATGGCTTTTTATCGACATATGTTAAAACATGTTTCATTCGAGTGCTACTTATTGCCTATATAAATTTCTAGCCGCCGCGAAAAAACGACTCGAGGCATCTTAATGGCAATGAGAAAAATCTCCGAGCGCGGAAAAAATTGCTCGATTGAATTTTGCAAGTGCGATCGCGGCGCAAAAACGGGCAATTTATGGCGTAGAGGCAATTAAGCTCCTTCGGGAGGCGGACTATCGAAAATACGCCGAAGTAACTCAGATTATCGAAAAATAATCGACGGGCCTAATTTTTTCGTGGCCGATTAATTAGGTTTAATGAGAGTAAATTATCGATGGGGTATTGTGAAACGCGGAGAAAAAACCCTCGGATTTATCTCCCATTAAAATGCATTTTACGAGATTTCGCACTTGTTATCTATTCATTTAAACTGACCCAATTATAATCGGTCCGATAATTACTGGATCGCTAGAACCGGCCAATAAATTATCAATACTTATCTGGTCCGATCGGCTCGAGCCTAAGTATTTTCAACTGAACGACAATTAGTATAAGATCGAATTTTGCGTAAATACGGACAGAATAAAACGAGAAAATATACTTATATGCACTCGACAAATCTCTATTAATTTGTTATACATATATAATACATTTTAATTGTTGTTCAGTAGTTTGACAACGGTGGATTTAGCGGGTGCGCGCTTGTCTCGGGAAATTGAGTGTACGTGAACGGTTTTCGTCGGAAAACGTAGAGAAAAGTGTGTTCATCTACCGAGTGTTTCGCTTAATAATTTAATTACACGACTTGTCCTTATAGCATCGTCTAGGTACGCGGAGAAGGAATTGATTTTGGAGCCTTGGGGCACGACTGTATGCGTGTGTGAGGTCCCATCACCGTCCACATAATGCATATAGAATACCATTACACATAATATTAGTGCAATTTGACGTGCTGTAACGGTGCATACCCTGCCTTTTGCTATAGCGTAAAACGACTGGTGAGATATTAAATACTATCCCAACACGGTTTCGTCCAGTAAATAAACTATACCGTATTTCGCTTTAACGCAAAGTAATATTAATGAGGTATCCTCCGTCAGAAGAGGGTATTTTTCATGTACCGGGTCAGTAAGGGAAGTTTCGCAGTTATCTTAAGCAGACCCTACATTTTTACCTCTTTTTTAATAACTATGTAGGGGCCACCGGTATGAGCGGTGTCAGGACAAAAGGCCCGAAGCAGAGCAGGAAGAAATCCGGCGCTAAAGCGATCGGATATCGAAATGACAGAATAATGCATAAATTTTTAAGTACGAGTAGTACGTTTCACTGTAATAATTGTTAAGCAACATTTCCTTCCCACTTTGTCCAGGCTTAAGACTGGCGTTTGTTAAAATTGGCGTGGTCAAAAACGTTGGTTATTTTTTGTGATAATCAGACTGATTTTTCTTCATTTACCAATTATTTCTTCAACTGCCCTTTCCTAACTGTCTTCTACCATGAATTAGAGATAAACTGCGATGATGTTTTGCTAATGATTCCTTATCCTACGTAACCAGTCTTAAAGCCGGTATAATAATCTCCCCCAGTGCTGCCCCTATACCATCACCTGAGTACCCAAGTCATAGTAACCTCCTTGTATGACTACTAGTGCGCTTATGAGTTTGACGGATACCTCATTAATATTACTTCGCCTTGAAGCGAATTATAGTAAAAATCTCATGGAACAAGCCTGAAATACCACAGTAAAAGCTCCTCTTGGTTCGGCAAAAGCTCCACAAGAAAATCCTTAAATTTCCCCCTACTTCTTCTCACCACTTTCCCAAACATTAGCACAAAACGTAACCAAGAGCGGAAAACCTATCTAGTCCAACCTCCTCGAGGGACAGTGATTATTTCGCCATTTAATGATAAATTGGGTTTTTCTATTCGTTCAATCGATTACGGGCGCATTAACATTTTATGGTTTTAATTAATCTTTACGCGTTGCCCGTATGATGAAATCTCGGTACAGATATCGTTAGATGTCGCCCTGGTTCTAATCAAGCCGACATCCTTATGGGTTCTAAACAAATGGGCTCCGTGGAAAATATGCATTGTTGTTTAGAAAGTTCGGTTTTTTCCACAAATAAAAGGTAACGCTTGTAATTCTTCGGTATCGCTATCAAAACTGGTTTTATAACATTAAAGCCGCAATCGAGAGCAACAAGAGAAGTACCTGCATTTATTCAAAATATATAGTGATAGTAATTTTTTATTCACTCCGTTGATTCAACGAGCATGGGCTGCGCTAATAATCACTTGTAGAAAAAAAATGACATGTAGAATCGCTCGAATGTAAAGGCGAAATTATACGAAATTTGCTAATTGCGCCTAATAATACATTTTCCTCCCTTTTTTCCAGTTAAACGCAGCAGCTCGAAAAATGTATATAATGAAAAAAATGACAAGCTACGTTTTAACAGAAAATAAAAACACGGCTAAGCATGTAAAACAAATAGAATGGCGAGTTTAGAATGACGTGAGCTGTAATCTCGAAACGTAATTACATTATTAAACTTAAAAGTATTGTTGTCGATTCTAAACGATTCTCTCATAGAACGCCGGAAACGTAAGCCGATACATATTATAATTTAAAAATTCAACATGCAGAAAAACATAATAACGAGCAAACACTTACTCGCATTCAGGTAATTACGGAAGCTTGCATGTAATAAGACTCTAGCGATTTAAAAACACTCTCCAGACTTGGTAATATAATCTCAACGCTTCTTCTTTTCTTCCTTCTCAACAAAATATAGTGACCACATAGGCGACTCTATTATAGTGAAGATGATTTTCTCGCTGCTCCTCTAGTTCATTGCACAGCGAGCAGTTTCTCCGATAGTGGTGCATTCTTTTATTCGACCGCACTATCTTCTTGTCTAGTCCCTTGCTCTTTACCATATATCGCTAACCGCTCTAGATCATCATCACTGCGTCTTGTAACGTGGCCAAAATATGCTAAATTAGACCATGGTGT
Source organism: Cryptocephalus primarius (assembly GCA_963576515.1). NCBI lineage: Eukaryota > Metazoa > Arthropoda > Insecta > Coleoptera > Chrysomelidae > Cryptocephalus > Cryptocephalus primarius. The sequence goes on along the minus strand of OY754944.1, from coordinate 14,479,594 downwards.
CGACCATTTGAGAAAGTTCTTTGACAGATAGGTTTGTCCTTCTTGCCGTCCATGGCGCTCTTCTGCTCCTTCTATGGGGAATATTAGTGTTTCATCTATATTCTTTTTGGTGCTAAGTGCAACAGCATTATCCTTCCATGTTCTTCTTCAGGCACTTCATTGATCTTGCTATTTCTGTCCTGCGTTTTATCTCTTCCCTTCGTCTATCATTAGTACACTAACTGCTGCACTGTATGATACTGCCTTACTTCTTTTATATTTGGTCTAGTATTATTTCCTCTGTCTATAATCTAATCATCGTCACTTGCTAATAGATTGAAGACTGTTAATTTTGGTTCAATCTTCCAGCCCAATCTTCCAGGACCTTGCGCATTAGAAATTCCTGGTATATATTTAACAGCAAGGGTGTCAAGATTCATCCCAGCCTGACGCCCTTTTGTATAGAAAATCTGTCTAGTGAATAGTTCTGATTTTTCTGGATAATAATTTTGAAAGAAGTTGAGACGTACTCTTAGTTTCGAAAAACATGAAAGGATTTATCCTCGTTTCCAATGAAAATACATACAGCAGAATAATCCCTTATTCCAAAAGTGAAACACACCCCCACGCCTACGATGCTATAAGGACAAAATCCCACGGGATCCTCAAGCCGCAGTATTTCTCGCTTGAATGGTGTTAAAAAGTATGTACGGCAACACTTTCCACGACGCCGCTCCGGCGAATACCACCAGCGGTCCCATAACGACCAGTTCGACCACCACATGGACCAATCCGAGCAGTGCGATTTATGGGACGCCGCCAGGACATCATTTACCGCTACCTTATAGCTCTTTCGATCCGACTCCGGGCACCTCTTCCGTCTATTCCCAATCCTCCATGTTCCAATTCGCGCATTATCCCGGGATGGCGGTGCCCTTCGATTATCCTCAGGTAAAATATTAAGTAATACATTTAGGCAAAAATAATTTCTGTTTGAAGTTTGAATTTTACTGGATTTCCATAGAAATTCTGCACACTTCCAGGCTTCTCCTCACAGGCACCTCTGGACTAGTCCAGAAGTGACCGAAAGCCTTCTAAGCAAGCTAACTAAGCTCACTCACAAATTTACATAAGCATACAAATTCCTTCAATTTAATTGCTACATCTTACGGTTTTTCTTTACTTCCTGAAAAGAATCCCATAAGAAACCCAGTAGATCCTCAAACAAGTTACTGGAAATTTGTATTTCCTTGTATTTCCACTTGTAGTTAAATTTTTTTAGGTAAATCTGGATGTTTCCAATGGCCTTCGGAAAATTAAAAAAAAACTGAAACTTTCACAAAATATTTAAATTCGAATTTAAAGCACTTTCTGTCAATAATGCTTCTAAAATAACCCTAAAAGACTCTTTTCGAATTTTCTTTCTTAGTTTTGAAGCACACTAACATTTAGAAGTACAGTAATTACATTTGAAATTTCCATCAACATTATAAACGCAATTCTAAACCCATTTTCGCTTTCCAAAACTGATGTAAATTCTTTTATGGTACTTACACAAATGTTTTTAAGGACAATTGCTAACTGATTTTATTTTTCGCTAGTTAAGGCATACGCAAAGGTGGGAGTTTCACTGGCGCATGCGATTGCTCGATTTTCCAAAGGAATTAATGGTATTCGATTCAGAAAAATCTCTAAAAGTGCTGAATTTTCACCGTTTTTTTCAGCCCGATTGACACTGTCTATTATTTGAAACGAGGAAATTTCTAGGACTTTTTCGAGATCGTTGCGGAAAATTTTGATTTTCTTCATAGGCCTGGAAGAAGTGAAAAAAATTGGAACCTTTCGATTTTAAAGCACTTTCGGCCATTTGAAGTTCCAGAAGACCCTCTTGCGTTTTGATTTTAGGGTTTAAAAATAAAAGTAAAGTTCAATGGAGTTTTTCTTCTATACCGTTGAACTTTACTAACATTTAAAGTTAAAATTGAAAGTATGAAATTACTATAAACCTTCTATCTATATCAAATGAATCACGGCAATCCATAGATTCGTAATTCAGGGTGTGGATGGTCAGACTGGGGCGATTAATTAATTTCGAGAGTGCAACGCGAAAAGCTCGTTATAAAAATTTCTTTCCCACAGTTGAGAAGGAAAAAAAAAGGAAGGAGGGGGAGGGGGAGGAGGACGAGCGCCCGCTCATTCCACTCGGAAAACCTCTCCACTCTCCCGTCCGAACTCCTCCTTTTAATTTCTTCGAAACTTTTTAACCCACTCTTTCCGTTTTTCCTTTTTCGCCGGGCTCTCGTTTTTAATCACAGCTTTCTGCGATTTCGACGCTTACCTGCCGGTTTTAATTCGTCATTATTAAAATAATGTTCCACTTTTAATATTTCATTACGATTCCAAAGTTTTTTTCCTCTCGTTTACTTATTACTTTTCGACCCCTCGACCCGGCGCGCGGGAGGGGGGGGAGGAGGCTCCGTCGGATTTAATAAATTCGATTAGGGGACACTGTTTTCCCGGCGAAAACATACAGCAGGGGAAGAAGTCCCCGACGTGTAGGCTCCTCGATAAAGATAAAGGGGAAAACCTGGCTTAATACTTAAGTCAGGTCATCCATCCACACTTATATCTCCGGAACCAATGAAGATGCAAACATCTACCAAACGTGATATTTTATTGCTAATTTATTGCTGGCGATATAGGCAAATTGCGATTTCCCAAAATCACCCCTAGCAGATTTTTCATCCCCCAAAATATCTCAGAAGACATTTTCTTTGCAAATCAAAGCATAGATCCATTCAGTACCGTGAACGATACTTGCCGGTTGGTCAAGTATGAATTTTCAAGTACAAATTAAGACATAGAACCTTAAGATGAGTTAAATTTTCAATTGGATGATTATGCTAAGTCAAATAGGCAACGTCGAAGAGGAAAAATCGAATGACTTAGACGAGTGCAGATTCTTCTGTGGAATTAAAATTTTCTTATATGATATTTTCTGAAATAAGCCTAGAATATGTTTCTTTATATTTCCTAATCGAGAGGAAGAAGAGAATGGCAAACATGGTTCTGAAGCTTTCTTTACAAAGGCTGGTTTTAACATTAATCTCAATTTTATTTTAACACAGATGTCGGCTACTAAAGACAAGAAAGTTATTTTATTCTTTTTAGATTTTTTTAGCCATTTTTTAGATTAAGCCAGATTATCCCCTTTATCTCGGAAAGGGGTGGAGCAATAAAATCGTTTTTGGCGTAATAAATTAATAACAAAATGAAGAATGCGGACTTGATGCCCTGGCTTAATAGACATATCGATTATCCTTGTACAAATAATCCATAACTTTTCTGCGCCTTACGTACCTATACTGACTACATTCCCATTTTATTTTCCTTATTAAATTCTTCACTATAACACACTATTCGTTTGTCTTACAGCTGCTCTTACGTGTCCTGCACTGTATTGCTCTTGTTCTTTGTATTACTCCATAGCTTCGTGAATCTTAGCATAGCTTAAAGTGTGTTAATTGAATTTTAACTTACGCTCGTCGAGTAACTGTACTCTTACCCTCTTGGCGTATTATCCATCATTTTCCCATCGTTTGCAATCGACTGGACGCTCTCAGCAGCGAATCGCCCATATGTCGGCGTAGCCGTTTTTCGAACGCTCTCGGCTATCTCGCCTAAATCAATTATTATTTAGAAAGTTATGACTATTTGCATTTAAAATAAGTTTCGCGCGTACATTTTTCTCTCTAATTTTAATCTACGTCGTAGGTGAAGTTTCTTACCGGTTCCTCATGGAACCACATGTTAAAGTAGACCATCGCGCCCGATTAATAAAAGTGATATATCTACAGGTATAGTAGACGAGGTTACTATTTAACAATGAACATCTGCCTTTTGGCTGCTTGTATTATTTTTTTTTTCGGGTCGTACAATTAAAGTGAAAACGCATATTGATCAACACCGTGTGTGTGTGTGTGTGTGTGTACTCACTCCTACGCACGCCCCGCGCGTTCTCTCTACTCAATTATTATACTTCCTGCTCGATTCCATGGAGGTATAAACTTTAATCAAAAACCCCGTGTCGACGTAGACCGTGGATACCCATTTTACTATTAACCGTTTAACGAACTCGCTCGATCGCACAAGATCGCAGACTTTTTAATTAAAACTATCAGAAAAGTTCCGCGCGGCCCCCCTCACACGTTCGTTGTGGGCGAGGGGGTTCGATGAAACGTCGAGGGGGGATTTTTGGAAAAATTTTGATTTTCTAAATAATAATAAATATCTAAAGCTAAAGGCTCGTAGCCGTTAATTGCCCCTAGTGCATAGTCATTAACCATCTGACCACAAGTCAGTTACGTTAGTCTGGAGGTAAACGGGAGAGAGAGAGAGGGAGAGGGAGAGGGAGAAAAGTTTTTAATTGTAATTCTGGTCCATAACGATTATTTAAGACGGCATCTCCCGTGTTTTGATTTAAGGCGTCTTTCGAAACCGTGAGATATTTCCATAAAAACCAAAAAGAAGGAGTCATTAATAACAAAAACCTAAAATTAAGGCCGCCTTGAAATCGCAGCCGGGACTCTCTGGACGCCGTCTCCTCGCATGATATATACCTGTAGTGGTTTTTAGATATTGCTTTTTTCATTTAGCCCGAAACAGAAGTATAATGTCTTTTTTATCTCTGGGGACGAGAACGAAAAGGGTTGCATCCGTAAATCACCGGGCGTAATTCGCGGCGACAGCTTCATTAAGGCGCAATTAAAAATGTTACAAATTTTCTTCATCATCGGAAACGGCGTTAAAAAAATAGAAAACAACCTCGACGCCGTTACGGACCATTAACGAGCCATACTTAACAAAAACACAATGTTTTACGTAACCGAATATGCTATAACAAACGTGAGGAGGTAGTACAGTAAATTCGACACACTAGAAATGAACAGAATTCTCGCCAACAGATGGCGCTGCAGCCTATCAACTTCCATACCGTTCAACCGATAGCCATGAAAATCAGTTTTATTAGATATTTAGGCACGAAGTATGTATTATTTGTAGAAGATCCCAAAAGAGGCTAAAACGTTCAAAATGGTGTTTTGGCGACCTTAATAAGACTGTTTTTAAACGAGAAAAGCCGGAAAAACGATGAAAATACACTTTTTCTAAAGGAAAATCAAAGGAAAGACGTTTCGAAAAATGATTTCGTTTTTATTAGGCGCTATTATCAGTAGGATTTTTGTAGAAGATTCAAAAACCTTCAAAATGGTGTTTGGATGATCTCGATTAGGCCGTTTTTAAACGAGAAAATCGGGAAAAACGATGAAAATACACTTTTTCTAAAAGAAAATTAAAGGGAAGGCGTTTCGAAATTACGCGCTACTGTCAATAGAATACTTGTAGATTCATAAAACCTTCAAAATAATGTTTTGACGACCTTGATTAGACCGTTTTTAAGCGAGAAAAGCCGGAAAAACGATGAAAATACACTTTTTTTAAAGAAAATCAAAAGAAAAATGTTTGGGAAAATGATAGCTCATCATTTTGCCTATTATTGCGCCTACTTTAAATAGCCGCGAGATAAAATTTATTCCATAAATAGTTTTAGCGTGATTGCCATGGAAAGAAATTAAGACGATATCTTGAAAAACGCCTCGTATTAACTGTAATTTACCGATTTTAATTTATCTAAACTGAAATTCTGAAGGTAGAAATCAAAGGCTTCGATTCGCCCATCTTCCATTTTTCAAAATAATGGTTGCGGACATAGCGCGAAACGCGTGAATTCGAGTCTGAAGCATAGCGGAGCGGTAGTAAGTGAAGCAATGAAAAAAATGCCATTTTCCTTGCATTTTCTTGTGCAAACCCACAGCCGAATCGCCTTTCGGTTCACGGCTTTCCAACGGTCGAACAGGTAAAACCACTCACGGCACCAGAATAACGAATCGCGAAACGTTTCCATCGGCCATTTCCATTGGACCTTTTTACCTTTTCGCACACGCCCAAATGGGAACACTCCATCCACGCTCAATTTAATTTCTGAGCAAAGGAACACACGCGCGACACTCACCCACTCACACGACCCGATCCGCGCTGAGCGCCGAGCTGACCTCCCCGTCTCCTTTCCAGATCTTCATGCACAAGTCCGCGATGCAGATGCACGCGAGGGAGCTGAGCGGCCGCTCCGAGGTGAAGCCCCACCAATGCCAGCAATGCCTCAAGTCCTTCAGCAGCAATCACCAGCTGGTCCAGCACATCCGCGTCCACACCGGCGAGAAGCCTTACAAATGTTCCTACTGCGATCGTCGCTTCAAGCAGCTGAGCCACGTCCAGCAACACACGAGACTACACACGGGTAAGTCACGAAAATCGCCAAGGTGACAAGTCACCAGGGTGACGGACTTAGATGAGGGACTTTTTGAACGAAACGATATTTGTTGGTCGAGACCCGGGAAATGCGAGAGATTAATCACGGCGTTTTTCGACGAAAAGTCCATGGGAATTCATTAACTAATGTCGAGGTGTCGCAGCAAAAGTAATTACGACTCTAATGATTCAGGATTGAATTACCTACTTAATAATTTTACTCCATCTGGTGTAAAATGCGGGTACAAATGATTAGGGGTGCAAAGCGAGCATTTCCTTACTTTAAACTCTAACCATTTCGGCCTTATGGCTCGACAAAGATGACAGCAAATTCTAAACGCACGTGCCAGAAAGTATGCATAAGGATGACATGCTCTTAACGTACATCCCTCTAAAAAGAAGGTTAAACTCAAAATAAAATCAATTTTCGGATCACCAAAATTTCCCCACTTCCCCCTAGTGCATTTTTTTAAGCTTCTCACTAGATTTTGATCAATTTTACCGTAGGAAGAAGGAAAATTCCTTTTGAAAATTCGAAACTTTTAAACTTTTTAAAGTCGTTTTTGGTCGTTTTTCTGTTTTTTCACCACTGCGTGAAAATTAGTAATGGAAACGCAATACGTTGACATATGATTTGTATAGAATTAAAAGGCCTTCAAAATGAGCTTTTATAATAAGTGATCAGAGCATTTTTCACCCAGAAAACTTGGAAAAACCGTTAAAATGGAGCCTTTTTCAAAAATTCACAATTTTGCCCAGTTTAAAGCTAAAACGCTCATTTTGAGTAAAATATTAGGTTATTATGTCTACTTTAAACTTGCAAAAGTTGGATGCTGTCGGATGAATAATTTTTGCACGATTACGTTATTAACAATATATTGTACACCAAACTCTTAGAAAATTCGGCGTATTAACCGAGATGGGCCGATTTTAATTTTTCCAACGGTTTTTCAAAGAGGACATCAAAATCTACAACTTGGCTATCTTGGATTTTTAAAAAGATTTGGAGAAAAGTGTGAAAAATGGCCTAGCTCAGCTCGAAATGCGAAATCGCGCGTTTCGCGCAATGTTCGAAGCCAATTTTCTCACTTTTCTCCAAAAGTATATGAAAAACCAAGACAGCCAAGTTGTAGGTCCTGATGCCCTCCTTCAAAAACAGTTTGAAAAATTAAAATCAGCCCATCTCAGTTAATACCCCGAATTTTTCAAAATTTCGGTGTATATTTTTAATAGCGTCATTGTGCAAAAGCTATTCATCTGACAGCATCCAACTTTTGCACGCTTAAAGTAGACATAGTAATCTAAAATTTCACTCAAAATTAGCGCTTCAGCTTTAAACTGGACAAAGCTGTGAATTTTTGAAAAAGGGTCCATTTTAACGGTTTCTCCAAGTTTTCTCGATGAAAACTGCTCTGATGCCTTAATATTCAATAGGCGCGCAATTTCGAAATTTTGAAAAAAACGTTTTTCCCATCGTACAGTAAAATCTGAATTGATGCATCTAAATCCAAGTATTAACATCAAAAAAATTGTATTCATTGGAAAAAAATTATTGTAATTTTTGTAGTCAAAAATCAGGTTTCTTTAATATTTCCTGGCCAAAAATAAAAAAATAAAAATTTCCACCATTTCTAACAATTCGCTATAAGAGTGGTTGCTATACTTAATGGCATAAACGGAAAATTAAGGTGGAACTTTCACCTTGAAGCCGATTTTCTCAAAAAATAAAAATCACGCTTCAAATCTCACTCGCTCGTTTAGATTCAAGTCTCAAGTAACTCGAATTAGATTCAGATACCATCGAACTAGCATTAATTGCAGCTGTGCCTATTTAAAATTTTACAAGAGTTCCTGCCAGAATTAAAATTCCGTACTCGGTACGTCCATGCAAATTACTACGAGGCTCTCGCAGTATGTCAGTAGTTCAAACTGAACACAATATGAGCACATTAAACACTATTCAGTATCGGATATTTTTAAGCACAGCTCGCTAATAAGCGTCATTCTTGTCGAGAAAATGTGTGTCGTAACGTCCCCACGAAAGACTTTCATCTCCTTAAATTCGTCCATCGTTATAACAGAGAGATAAAACGTAGGAGGAAATCCACGTCCAATAGCGATCCTTTATTATAAAATATCAGCTGTGGGTCACGGGGTTATATGTTAGATAAGCCGGCCTATGAGCTTGATCCAAAACAGCAATTAAAAATGTTTTCTTTATATGGAGGTTCTATGGTCAGGACGAAAATATTCGTAATTTCGCGGCGATTAAAAGTTTGTCGTGAGGAAAAGTTTTGTAATCTGAGAAACTTTTGAACCTTCGAGGTCGTCCATATCAGGAAGCAGAATTCTAATGCATAGATTACGGTTTTATACCGAGTGTTTCGGAAACATCGCACGATCGCTGCCGAGGTCGACCTAACAAACGTTGTTATTGTTATCACCTGGTAATAATTTTGATGAAATCCTCTAAATGCTATCGAAACGATCAGTTATCCTCTTGCACTGGCTTTATTTCTACTACTACTGCTCAGTTACGCTTGAAAAATGCGCAATTTTCGGAAATATTTTTAGCACGTTGAAAGCACTTTTCTCAAAATCAAAGATAGATGAATTGAAACTTTTAATTTCTACTTTTAGAATTAGATTAAATACTAATTATTATATAATAATTTAAACTATTACTGCGATAATTTTCATTTTGCCCCTGAAAATTAATATTTTTATGATTGTTTTAAATCATTTTTGGTCGATTTTAGGGCTTTTCTCGGTAAAAACAGACTGATCAAGGTGCACACAACACTATTTTGAAGGTTTTGTAATTTCCTACATATATTCCATTATCAGTAACACGATTCATTCAATATTTTTGATGATATAAGCAAAAAACAAAAAGCAACTTTTCCTAAACTTCCCTAACGTTTAGAATTAAAATTTCCATAAACCTTATAGATTTCCATTAAACTTATTCTGGCGTTTCAAAATTCTATGGCAAACTTTAGAGATTTTTCGCGGTGTGAATGACATTTTCTATTAAAATTTCTAATTTTTTTAAGAAATTTCAAAATTTCTATTCTACTAAAACTATAAGGAGAAAACTTTTATTGTCGCTATAAAGGAAAATCCTATCTTTCTATGGTGTTCGGAAAATGAGGCAATTTGAAACTTGCACAAACCTCCTAATTTCGAATTCAAGGCACATTCGGCAATTTAAAGTTCTAAAGTCAAAATTTAACCTTTGTAGGTTTTCTAGATTCAATTTTAAAGACATTCCAGCCCTAAAAAATTCTCAAGGAAGCCTGGGATGATTCACTGCTTCTAGCACTTTCTTGCACCTTGTTGAGGTACGTTCTAAGCCTGGAAAATTTAGTTGCTATAGGATTTTTTAAGTTTCCCATACTTTTCCAAGCAATATAAAACCTTTTCTGGATCTTGAGGAGCTACAGGTTTCAGGAAAACTAGTTCAAAAAGGATTCTTTCCGCTTTGGTTGAAACCTTGTGGATTTTTGGAATACCTTCTAAGAATTATATGGAAAATTTCTGGAGGCTTCCAAATATGGAGCTTCCCACCTCAAGAAGGTCTCTCTCATACCCGTTTAAGACCTTGTGACTTAGGATAGGTTCTAAACCTGGAAAATTTCAGAGGAAAATTTGGTAGCTATAGGATTTCTTAAGTTTCCTTATACATTTCAGAGGAATATAAGAGTGTATACTGGATCCTGAGGAGCTACAGATTAAAGGAAAAGTAGTCCAAAGAGGACTTTACAGACTTGCACGAAAACTTGTAGATTTCTGGAATACTTTCCAAAAATTATACGGATAACTTAGGAGCACTCAAATATTGAGATCCTTGCAAAAACCACCTCAGAAAGGACTGTCTCATACTCGTTGAAAACATTGCAACTTAAGATAGGTTCTAAGCCTGGAAAATTTCAGTGGAAAATTTATATTTTTCCAAGGAATATAAAACCTTTACTGAAACATTAGGCGCTACAGGTTTCAGGAAAACTGATCAAAAAATGATTCTTCCCGACTTGTTCGAAACCTTGTAGATTTCTGGAATACTTTCTAAGAATTTTATGGAAAACTTCAGGGGCAAAGGTTTTATGCTTTCTATGGGCCCAAACGTCCTTAAATCTGACGTTCACCGCATTCACTCCAATTACATGAAAACTACACTTTCATTGCTTTCTTGACTACTTCGATCTACCGCGTCGAGCAATTTCTCATTCTCCAATAAAACCCGGCGGTCCGGAAGGCCGTGAAAAAAATTGATATTTGATGAACTTTTTCCCTTGCCCGACCGAGCTCGATTAACCTATTTAGACAGTGAAAAATCGCCGAAACGCTTGTGTATATCGCAGCGTTTAATCAGGAAGGGAAGTCGAGAGAGAGAGAGAGAGAGAGAGACCGGCCGATAGCGGCAAAAAATGCGGCAAAAAACACCCCATTATAAATTGATTTCGAATAAACAGCCCTCTAATCGTTTTATTAAAAGGGAAAATTAAATATTTTCTTTTTCAATCGGGCTGGGCTTGTTCAGATGGACTCGCAGGATTTTTCCCGTCAGAGGCCACTATAGTGCTACTTGAAGCAAGTACAATTTTTTAATTAAAAAATCCGTTGCCCCTCACGCCCCATCGGTTATCGACAAAAGATTTTTCGGCTCAGATCAGATTCGTACTAATCACACTTTCATATTAGGAAATACTTCATCGTACTCATTAATTAATGAACGGACATTAATTAATTGTACATATTAATAAGTAATTTATACTTGAACTGTATTACTCATATATATTTTTTCGTTGCAACTCTCGGTTCAAATGATCCAATTGCCACCTTTAAATTATTTGATACCAATTTATTTCGATGCAATTAAACGATAATTAATTACAAAACTGTAATCGTTTCAATGAAAACATACCGAATGATTTATTGTTGCCGCGGTACATATTACGCCATTTTACTAGTTTCTAGCTTAAAACTCCTCGGCCAAGTACTTAAGTTTAGTTCTCGGCCCTATTTTTCATTAATTTTTCATATCGATACTGTTAAGTGGCTATCATTAAAAAGGGCTTAATACCATAAAAGAATGAGGTCCGTGAAACTTTGCTTGTTAATAGCGCTTCTAAATTTTTTAAGCCCGAAATCAATAACTAATAATTCTGTTAAATAATTCCCTTTTTTTCTTCAGTTCAGCAGATGGAGGAGGGATTTCAGATAGTTCACTCAGCATTTGCAGTTTAAATTACACTTACCAAATATTAGGCGATGAAGTATAAACGAAAAGTAAAAAAATCAACAAAACCTACTGATTTTACAGCAAAACGTTCTGCACGAATGTTTACGTGTTTTTAGCCAAAATTTCCATAACGAGCTTGGCTGTATTGAAATCGGAAAAGAGAAATTTTGAAAACGACCGTGTTTCAGTTGATAAAAATAAAATTACGCAATGTTACGAGGGAATCCCTTAAAATTTAACGTGGAAATACGTTATAGTTTTCGCAAAACGTATTTGTTAATTAAAACGAACCGCGTTTTGCAATGCAAATTTCTTGCTTATGACCATCACCGAGCTTTTTCCTACATCTTTAAATATTCCGAGAATACGAATCCCGGTCGTAGTCGTAAGGACGAATTTTCCTCCGAGAAAATCCACGAATTTTAGTACATGGAAATTCTTGACACACTGTATTAATCCGGTTCTATTCAAAATCAGTAGAAATTGATTGATGGTATAGAATGTATAGATCATCAGCTGATTTGCAATGCAAATTTCTTGCTTATGAGCATCACAAAGTTTTTCCTACATCTTTAAATATTCCGAGAATACGAATCCCGGTCGTAGTCGTAAGGACAAAGTTTCCTTCGAGAAAATCCACGAATTTTGGTACATGGAAATGCTTGTCACACTGTATTAACCAGCTTCTGTTCAAAATCAATAGAAAATGATTAGTGGTAGAAAATGTAAAAATGATCAGCAGTAATGTATCGATGACCAGTAGTGTTATGCCTTCATAAAGGTTATGTATGGTGTCGAGTTTGGAAAAATGATGGTTGAGACATTCTAGTATGTAAAGTCATAGGAAAAAGCTTCTATATTCTATCTAAGACCATTGAAAAACCTACACTTTCCCATAATCCTTAGAAAATTTAGAAAAACCTGAAACTCCTGCAAAACTTCTAAATGCTATTTTAAGCTCCTCTAGATCGCCTGATGTTCTAGAAGACTAAAGAATTGGTATTCATTCTTGATTCTCGAAGTTCTCTAACGTTTAGAATTAAATTTAAATTCAGAGGTTAAATTTTTTAAAGCAACTCTGGCGTTCCAAAATTCTACAATTTTTGTAATAAACACTCGCTTCTCGAATATACCTTTCCGCCTGGTTTCCATAAACTATGGAAACGTGACGCTTAGTCGCTTGATTATTTCCATGTACAGGGCGTGTCGATACACCGTAGATAATCACTACGTTGATTACAAATATGTTTCGTTACATTTTTCGCTCGCGATATTTTTACCCCTGCGGTTAATCAGAGTAAAATAATGATCATCGAAGAGTTATGAAGATATAACCGCTTTTGGTTTTGTACGCTACGAACGTAGCTCGGGCAGTTAATTAAATATATTACTGTGAAATGAAAAACTCCCTAACATTCCATATATTTGGCGTAATTAAACTGGACGCAGCTTCAAAAGAACCATTGAATGCACAATATTGGCAATTACAACGGCACAGCACATCCATATAAAGCAATAATTTATGCAAATACCGCGTCGTAAATAATATATTGATATTGTTAGTTGTTAATAAATTACGGTTTATTATTTAAGGCACGACTGGCCGTCAAACGTACAGCGGAGCAGGGGTACGTTTTCCCCCGATTCGCGCCCTTATGGCATGTCCATTTTTCGATCACCCCCGTCGGCGAATCGGTATCGATCGGATTGCACAACATCGAACACTGTCGGAGGCCCAATTTTGCCATACGTGCTCGCAAATACAAATCAGAAATCGTGGCCCTGGTCCTATGCCTCCGCAAAACTACACGTGTAATTATCACGATGGGCTCAGGCGTGGATTAGAGGTCCCTAATGGACACGCCGTTATGGCATATTTAGGCGACCTGCCTTGCTGCTGTGCAACAGTTTTAAGATATCTTACCGCCCTGAGAGCAAGGAAGCAAGCATCTTTAAAACATTCGTTCTATTCGTTAAGGACTAAACACAATCACGTTCTATTAACTATTCTTCTCCCTCGTATCATCCCGTCTTCAATAACGAAAGTTTGGTCACGTCTTTAAACACTTCCCTTCTTCTGAACCATTTGTTCCATACTAAAGTTAGTCCAGTCTCTGATATTCCCCAAAAAAGCGTTCTATTACCTTCCTATTTCTCTAAATTTTTCCCTGAATGATTAGGGAGTATTCGTCATTACGAATTATATGGTGACATTTCAATCACCCGTACTGGTTTTGTCCATTGCAACTGCTTTAAAAATGGCATCACGAATTTCTTACATATAGTCCAGGGGAAAAAGAATTTAACAAGACTGTGAAATATCCAGGTATCTGTAAAGGTAGAATAGTTCAACTTCTCTTGAAACTTCCTTGAATTTGGACAATTTCCAAACTTGTGATTCCTACTGTAATTCCCTTAAAAATGCAGTCAGTTTATTACAACTGCCAAAAATTGCTTTAAAACTCTTTTGCTTCTTTGAAAGTTTCAAATGTCCCTTAAAAACGTTTCAAGCGATATTTCAAATCTCACGCTTTCCTTAAGACTGTTGCAAATACTTTAAAAACCTACTAAAGAAGTTACTATTATAACAAGTAGCTTAAAAATTCCCCAACGTCCTTTAAAGCGCGTCATATTTTTAAATCAAATTAAAAATTATATCACTCAATTGGAACTGCTTCCAAAATGGCATCTGCCCTTTACAATTATCATGACTGTCTTACAAATAATACAGGGAGAAAAGAATTTAACAAAACTGAAATATCACTTTCAATACGTTAGGGGTTGTTGTTTTTTTTTTCTCTTGAAACTTCTCTTGAAACTTCCTTGAAGTTGGACAATTTCCACACTTGTGACGCCTACTGTAACTTCTTTAGAAATGTCTTCAGTTTATTACAACTGATAAAATTGCTTTGATAGTTGCAAAAATCCCATAAAAACGTTTCAAGCGATATTTCACATCTCATGTTTTTCTTAAGACATTGTCAAGTGCTGTAAAAACCTACTAAAGTAGCTTAAAAATTCCGCAACGGCCTTTAAAGCACACGTTATATACTTCTTAAGGTAACTGCAACTACTACCATAATTCATCAGTTCTTTACGACTGGTGTAAGTTTCTTATGAACTCCACAAGTACTTTAATTGAGCCAGGACTTGTTTAAGACCATATCAAGTTATATATCGTACAGATTTTTAACTCTTAAAAGTTTCTCAAACTTTAAATATTTAAATTAATTAATTTGAAATATTGCGCAAATCGAAGGAAACGCCAAGCCTGGTTAAATGGTTAAATCTCACGAAAATCCCCTTGGCCTAAATAATGTTTTTAAATTAATTAAATTAAATAAAAGATAAAATAAGTTAATTAAAAGAATTTCATAATATAGTCATAACCTTTGGCGGAACTCATTAGTTGACACCTACGCGAAAAAGCTACTGTAACGCGACCGTGCGTACTTGTTCAAATACGGAGTGATTTTTCAAAATGTCAATATTACAAATGTGACGTAGCAAGCCTATAGGCATTCAGTAAGTATATAACAGGTGAATGAGAGAAAGAAAGAAAGAAAGAGGAAAGTCGTACGCGACACCTGATTCAACATAAAACATTCCTATCGATACTACATACGTGCGTACATTGTTTGGTACATTAAATATTTTCCCGGGTTTACCATTTTTACTACGCAAACGAACATTAGTTACATTTATTTCTACCAATTATTTCCAATTTCCCAATTCCCCGGGCTTAAATCAATATTACCGTTATTCCCCTTAATTGCATCCACTTTAATTTATCTTAGGATAAAGAGACGTTCACATGTTACGTGTTCTTGTTTCTACTGATTAAGCCGCTTAATGAAAATTAAGAACGGTGCCGTGGTTTATACCTGAGTTAATGGCAGTTGAATTGGATGATCCTAACAGGACTCGGACACTTCGGAACTCGTAAAAAGCGCATTCCCCATTTGGACTCCGCATCATAACTGTCAGCTAATATCGTTCCATAAAACGGATATTAAATGAAAAATATCGATGACACGCCGGGGAATGAACGAGGAAGCATTGTTAACGTCTAAAATTAAATTTAAAACCGTTCTAAGTGTGTGATTGGAATGGTCTGATGTCCCGTTAACCAACCTAAGAGACTAATCCTTGATAATACTTGATGATTTGTTAATTAGTCAGTAAATTTTTACGAAACGTCACTCGCTAATTTCCACTTTCTTAGACAGAATTTCACTTGAATTCCTGCTCAATTTAATAATATCGACAAAACACATATACACACACACACACACACACACACACACACACACACACACACACACACACACACACACACACACACACACACACACACACATACACAGCAAGTAGGTTTAATAGGCGTACATGTATGGGCCTCTGGAGATCAATATCTGGTTATGATATGAGTCAAAGGGTTGACAAACCGGGGAATGCGGTGGTTAATTTTAATTCCACATCACTTCGTGATTGTACTTGGATTTCTGCGGCCCCCGCTGAAAATAAAAAATTAAGGGTGAGCACCCTCGTGCCGAGGAAGGCGCATAAGGACTACGAGTGGGACACGAAAAATTTACTCCATGAGAATACATTTCTGCACGTGATGTTTCAAAAGACTAATTGAAGAAAGCTCTCATAAATCCTTGGAATAAGACAACTATTTATTGGCGCGTATGCGCATACATCTGCGCATATAGTGGGAGGGGAGATCAAACCGTTCTCGCTCCAACGCATTGCTGACGTCACGACGTTCACTCGATCCAAGTCGGCTCAGCACTAATTATGCCAATTAATAGTCGAAATGTACCGAACACTTTGACAATACCGAGGAATCACGACGTTTTTGAGGTGTAGAGTATTTCAAAAATCGAAAAAAGTAATAGGAGTAATACTATTGAACTCTCGACACATAACCTCACTTGAATAACCCGCGCAAAGTATCATTAACGTACACACGAAGGCAGAAATATTCAATTTCGAACATTTACTGGTTAGGATTATAGATTTAGAACGAAATACGTAAGTTCCTTACATCTTTAGTATCGAAACCTAAACTCTAATAATTTAAACCCTGAATCAGACATTTTTAAACCCCTGTAAAAGCTCGTACAGGGTCGAAAAACACCCAACGCAAACATGCCGTAATTACATTTTTATTAGGGAGTATTATCCATGATCTAAATCGTAACAATTCTGACGCAATGGCCCAACTCTCGTAACAGCTCGTACAGGGTGGAAAAAACCTAACAGAAACATCCCTTGCTTACATTTTTATGAGAATCTCCTTGATAATATGGCCAGAAAAAATCGTGGATGGTCACTCGAAACCATGTTTTGAAGGGGAGAAGTCACAAGTAGCCCAAAAAGCCATCTTGAACAAAAATGTTCGAAAACGACTGCCAGGTGCCCAAAAACAAAACCTTCCAAAGTACTGGACATTGTCTAATTTGCCACGTAATAAACAGGTAGTCCATATAAAGTACCAATATTATTTCGACACCACCTATAGCTTTAAACAACAGTACCTTGTTTGGTTACAGGTAAAATATATATTATTTTTAAACATGGGAAACGTCGTCGCGTCCTCCGATTGGAGGAAGGGTCCTTAGTTGCATCTATAAATAAAACTCGGCGAACTTCCCGCGTACAAGATATCGCTTAATTAATATTCCTCCGGTCGAGCGTCTATTATAGGAAACGATGATAAATTAAAAACTCGTAAAAATTTAAATATGCCCGTTATGTTTAATATGAGTTGTAAAGCCTCATAATGACAGGTCAGAGGGGCGGAGAATTTTAAAAAGAACTGCAAAAATTTGCACTCTGCTCAAAAACTTCATCACCAAGGGAAGATCGAGAGAGAGAGAGAGAGAGGGAGGGAGGCGCTTAGTTATTCAAATAAATTATTATTCTACGCATAAAAATCCGCTCCCGACGCTATTAAACGGGTATTATGAATTTTTTTCGAGCGCACTCATTTTGAATAGAAATTAAGGGGGGGAAAACTCACCACCGATCAAATCGTGATTTGCACAATTTCAACTTTTGGACTTTTCAAAACAGTGAAATCATCGCCATTTTGATACGTGGAGAGGGAACGAAACGATAGGAATTTATAAAGTGTTTATGAAAAATTCTTATGACTGTAATGTAAATCCTTTTGCAGATGCAGTACCGAGAAAATGTAAGTACATATTCATTATATTCACGTACTTACGTTTCAGTTTGATTGATCCGTCAATATTTATTCGAATCGGAAAAAGAGGCACTCTCAGCTATTAAACACATGTTTAAATAACAGTCATACGAAGCGATTGCGATAAGCGAAAGAAAATAATTATAATAATAATAATGATGCGTTCTGTTTGGGTTTAATCGGACAGTAAAATTGTTTGTGCGTCGAATTTTTCCAACGAAAATCCGTTTAACCGTTAAATAAATAACTGACGATCGCAGGCGAATGTAGAAAAGTAAAAAACTTATAAAGCGAAGCTTCGACAAACGAAGCCCCCTGCGTACACATACACACATTTCGGATTATATTCATAATCAAAAAACGTCAATAGCGACCACTCTCTCCACCCCGAACCTCCCACGCCACCCCTATACCTTTTTATATACCGAAACATAATACACATACGTTCATCTGCAATAAAATAATTTTTGAAACGCACGCACGCACGACCCACAGCCGATACATACGAATATTATATGCACATATATGTAATGAGTGTTTTTTTCGTACGATTCGTCCACCCCGTTTTCCAATAAAATCTATATTTGAAATTGGACGGCTCGCAATTCTGAAACAACACGAGAGAAGTGCATGTGCAATGCGAATTCGGCCGACGTGATGCAAACTCTCGAAGCGATAGATTGGGCCGTTGGGCTGCGTGGCCGACGCTAGCGGGCGAATTTCCACTGGAAAATGATGCAGGAGGGTCGAAATAATTCTTGGTGTGGACCCTAAAACGTTCGTTCTCAAGTAATTCTAGAGCAAATCCTAAAGTTATAAACCTACAGAATTGCATTAAGTACGGTCTCAAGAGAAACCCAAGGAGCTAAAAAGTTAGTCCTCGAGTAATTCTAAAGCAACTGCTTAAATTACAAACCTACAGGATTGTATTAAGTACGGTCTCAAGAGAAGCTTAAGGAGCTAAAACTTTGGTTCTAGAGCAAATCTTAAAGTTATAAATGTACAGAATTGTATTAAGTATGGTCTCAAGAGAAGCCCAAGGAGCTAAAAAGATCGTTCCAGAGCAAAAATTCTCAAGTTATCAACGTACAGAATTGTACAGAGTACGGTCTCAAGCGAAGCTAAAGCAGCTGAAAAGTTTGTTTTACAGCAACTCTAAAGCAAATTCTCAAGTTATTAACTTAGAGAATTGTTTTAAGTATGGTCTCGAGAGAAGCCCAAGGAGCTAAAATGTATAAAATTGTACTAAGTACGATCTCAAGAGTAGCTTAAGGAGCTAACAAGTTCGTTCTCGAGTAATTCTAAAGCAAATCCTCGAGTTATACACGTACACAATTGTATTAAGCACGGTCTCAAGAGTATCTTAAGCAGCTTAGAAATAAACTGTTTTTAAGAAGCATTCATAACTAAATCTGAAATCTCTATTTTTCCATGAGTGCATAGAAACATAGCCATAACTACTTCAGCTCTAGTCATCAAATCTTTTTACAACACTTAAGCTTAAATGTGCTTGGTGCCTTAGCTCTTACAGCAAGTAAAGGTAGATATACAGGGTATTGTCAAAGTTGAGGCATTTGTTTTAACAAATAGTAGAACTCCCTAGTTGTTTCCCTAAACGTAACCATCATTTTATTTGTCGTACATATGAGAAGCCCATGAGAAAGTTTAAACAAAGGAACAAAAAATGGTTAAAATTGAAGAATATATTTTAGAAGTCGCTGGACCCAATAAGTAGCTTCAACTTCACCTTGTGTAGAACGTATGTTTTCAATATAATTAATTCAATAAGTGTATCTAATTTGCTAAGTGAGTTTTATAGAAAAGGAAAAATCTTCCCCTACCACATAACGAATTTGTGACTTTTGCGTACACCGCATAGTTCATGGTGGACACTACATTTTCCGAAGTGTTAACGACCGTTTAATTTAATCCAACTCTGGGCGATTTTAAATTTTCGTCACCCCCTTTGAAGTTCCAAAATATCTCTTTATTTCCAAAATTCTTTCCAAGCGCCCGGTCTGCTGACACCGACGTGATTTTTGTCGCTGTCGGGATTGTCGGCTGCACTTTGATCTGTTAAATCAAAATCGTCCCCCCCATCCCCTCAGCCGCCCGTTTCCCCGTTTCCCCCCTCTACCCGTCCTCGCTACCCCCTTGTACATAGGTCTAACGTGTTGTGAGAGCAACGCAAAATGCATGTGTGGAAATCTACACAAAACTATACTCCACTGTTATATACTGGCGGCCAAACTCCGCCCATGCCAATATATCACATGTACGGGGGTTAGCCGCCCCTCTTCCCCCCACATCGCACATATACCCCCACGTTTCGTAGTTAGAGGAGAGACTATCCACAGTATAGCAATCTGGGATATACACACACATCCACACACTCTCTCTCTCTCTCACATACACACACACATGTAGTGGAATGATTGCAGGCCGACAGTGCGCCATTTTGGAATTGGAAAATTATTTGCAAAAATTGCAATCGTTCGGTTTGATTGATATTCGCTGCGGAGCCTGTTAAATTTAGTAGACACGTAAACAGCCGTTCGTTTCAAATGTGAATACTTTTCGTATTTTCGTTAATATTAATATTTGCATATATTCAATGGAAGTCGTCCCTGGATTAATCAGAATTGACAGTTTACTCAACTAAAACAAGATTAAATGAAGCTTTGGGTGCTTTAAACAATTTACAGTGTGCACAGCTGAATTATACAAAAATCTAGAATAGAATTATTAGTACCTGTATCAAAAGAAAAGCTATAGAAAAGCCTTTCTGTCTGGAAAGATCTGGCCCTGATTTGTGCTGACATACAAGACGAATAAAACGCAAAGGCTCGAAGAAAAAACCTTCTTACTCTACCTAACTGTATAAAATGTCTTCATTCTGCTATGGAAATGGCTTAAAATTCTCAAAATTTCAAACTCAAAATTTTGAACCAACCGATCAGAATTACCCTATTTTTTCATGTCATGAATCACTGTAGAGGAAATTTAAACTTTCTAAAAAAGCAATTCATAACGCTGCATTGCACTTGGCCTGATATTTAAATAGTATATTCATTAGATTATGATGTAAGGAGCATGTTTGTGCACAACATGTGCGCAGTGTAGCTGCGCCATCGATCTCATACGTCAGAAAGAGAAAGTTGATGGGGTGATCACGCAAAACAACGCTATACTTGTTTTACCCATTGGCAAGCAACTGTAAAACGCATAATATATGTTACCACGACTAACTTACATTACTTATGATTTTTAAATTGTCCAGAAGACTGTAGAAAAATAATATAGCTTCGATATAACTTCTTTTGTTGCTTAATGGCTTAATATAAGGACGGTTAAATAATTTCGAGCATCTTTGGTACTTATAGAGCTTAGAAAACCGTACTGCTCTTTAGATACGACAAATTCATCATTAGATTCCCAAGAGTCAGAATTATTTATGGGTCAATATTAACATCTCCTGTCCTTTCAGGTTTATTTCTCTAGAAAGATATGGATATATTGCGGAGAGTAGCATGGCCTCAGAAAGATTTCAACGCAGTTTTTTTGGGGTCCCTAGATGATAAACTAGGAAGAAAAGAGGTCCCATAACTATACAGTCAAAACCAAAACGTCCCAACGTACTGTGATAAAGCCTTATGCACATATGCAGTGTGCTAGAAAATCTGTCATACAAAGGACGAGCGTGAGATATGAAACGTGTTAGAAAGAGAGCACGCGTTACGATCCTACCCCACTCCTCTATTTTACCGTGATTAGAGAAATAATGGAGTGGGGTAGAATCGTAACATTTTAGAGGTGGCATGTTAGTGGCAAACTTTTAAAAGCATCCCTGATTTAAAATGTGAAAATTATTTTCTCCGCTTCAGTTATAAAATTCTATCCTTCAGCAAAATTAATTTTATTTCACGATATCGACGCGTGTTACGAAATGAACGCAGAAAGAAAAACTAGCAATTAAAATTCCTAAGCACTTACTTATTTATTACACATAAGGTAGCAAATAATGTGCATAACAGACGGTTTGATTTGGTGTGTTAATTAATAAAGGTGATTTTGTTTCAACGGTGACACGTACTTACTCAGTCATTTCGGTCTGGGTAGGGCGATGCTTGGTTCGCTTGTTTTAAATATGTTTTTAACGAAAAAATTCCATTAAAATATGAATTTTTGAGCATTTCGAAAGACAAATTTTACAACGTCTAACTCGAAAACTTTCCAAAACGAAAGGTGCCTTACGTACCGAACGCGACCGATAAAATTTCATTACCGAATTCGATACGCCGCCACATTTATGATCAGCAGACCACATCGATGCCATCTAATGCATCTAATAATAAAGCTTATTCCGTTTTAGTCCTTTTCGCTCCTCGTTATTGATGATGGGCAGATGTTCCAAGGGTTAAAACGTTAGATTGACCATGTGCATGTACGCTAAGGACGCGACAACAAAAAAATTTGTTTACACTACGACCGTTTGGGCATATAAGCGGTACAATTGACCCGTGGAAAAAATTAATTAACATTCGGTCGAGTCCATGGGTAAATTTTTTTTTCCGACGAAGGGATTCGTTATTACCTGAGGGTTTCCCATGGTGTTTGTCCCGAGGATTAAGACAGAAATGATCTAATGAGCGCGTTATTATTGTAAACGCGTACGTAGTGACATTTCGGGGGTTTTATCGATTCCGATCCGGAGCATCACGTTGCACTAGAAAATTCGCATTACATTTTAGTTGAATTACATAATAGTAAATAATTAGCGCCAGAGAAAATCAATATGACACACCAGCGACCGGCATGAAAGCGGACCGAAAAGCAAATACGTGATCGTCCATCATCAGACATGTTGGATCTTCAAAATTTAACAAACGTTCGTCATACTGAACACATATGCTGTGATTAATTCATAACGAGAATACGTAAATATATTTAATGGGGAATGAACTATGATCGATGGGCTTCCTATGGATGTTGCGCACGAAAATGGGACATTTTTTCAACGAAAGAGGACGGCATTGGTGCATTAAGAAAAATAATTTTATCTTCAGATCAATAGTTTTCCAGAAAAAAATTCAAATATGAGAAATTTCGCCAAAGTCAGCCTTTTCACCTTTCTGTTGTGCATTTATACACCACCGTGTAAATTATATCTTTTATCGAGAGTTCTCGTTCGAAAAACTGTGATGCACGTGTAAGAGGAATCCCATACGTTACGTATATGAAAGTGATGTCCGGCAATTCTTCTTTTTTTTTGGGTTTTTCTAGAATTAAATTCAAAAAACAAAGGGGATCGTCATTTTCCACAATTTTCCCTTGACCAACGATGGTTTTTTGGTGAGTTTTTGGTATTCAAGCTTATAACTGCTTATAAAGTATAGTTGGTGTCTCCAAACTAGTTGTCTAAAGTACATCGTTTGTCGAATTTCGATATTCATATGGAAATTTTGCAAAATTCAGCGTATTAACCGAGATGGGCCTATTTTAATTTTACGAACGGTTTTTGAAAGAGGACATCAAAACCCATAACTTGGTTGTTTTGGTTTTTCATATACTTTTGGAGAAAAAAAAACAATGCGCGAAACGCACGATTTCTCATTTCGAGCTGAGTGGTGAGGCCATTTTCCGCACTTTTCCAAAAGTATATGAAAATCAAAGATAGCCAAGTTGTAGATTTTGATGTCCTCTTTGAAAAACCGTTGGAAAAATTAAAATCGGCCCACCACACTTAATATGCCGAATTTTCCAAGATTTCGGTGTATACTGTTAATAACGTAATTGTGCAAAAATTATTCGTTCGACAGCATCCAACTTTTGCATGCTTAAAATAGATATAATAACCTAACATGTCATGCAAAATTAGCGCTTCAGCTTTAAACTGGGCAAAGCTGTGATGAATTTTTGAAAAAGGGTCTATTTTAACAGTTTTTCCAAGTTTCCTCGGTGAAAATTTTCCGATCGGCTTTTAGGAACGCTCATTTTGAAGGCCTTTTAACTCTACAAATCGTCCGTACAACGTATTACATTTCCGTCAATAATTTTCACGCTATGGTGAAAAAACCCGAAAAACGACCTTTTTTTTAAATTTCCATTGCTTAAAAAAAACGCAAAAGCTCAGATTTGTCCAGATTTTATGTTCTCATCATATTTGATCCATTTTAAAGAAACTTTTTTGGTCCGTCTGCCGTTAAATTTGATCTACCAAAAAATACTCTATAAACTGGGCTATAAGCTTCATTTTGAAATTGTGATCAGGTCAAAATATGGATAGCACACGCAGAAACGTTTAAAGAATTGGCAATAAAACGAAAAACGACAAAAAAGCTCGATATAACCGCAGTGTCGGCCAAAAAGTGCGTGCAAACAAATAAAAAGCGTAATTCAATCACTGTCAATTGAAAAAACTGACTGAAAAAGAATGGAATATTTCCAGTTTCACATTTTTCAACAATTTTCCGCATGCTTCCCGTGGCCGAGGGAATAAAATTCGAATACGTCAAATGTAGCGCGCTTAATATCAGCTCATTACGGACCAAAAAACCACCCGTTCCCCCTTAGCGTTCATAATAGCCGGGAACGCATCTTCGCCTCTCGAAAAAGAGTTAAAAAACACGAAACGGACGCCTATAAAAAGTACACCCAGCACCGCCGTAAAGTATTTGGATCAACAGCAACCCTTTGAAAAAGGAAATGTATAAATTTCTTCCTTGTTCGATTCATGTATATGTAAATCGACTATAATGTGTTCCACAAATGCCGAAATAAATTTTAGTTACTCCTCGACAAACCAGAAATGCAGTGACGTGGTGACAATTATTTTATACAAGGGACTACGCGAACGTTTGTTTAAGCGAGGAAACGTTTATTAAACATGAATCGTTTAACGACTACGTACAAACATATATGGATTTTGACCAATGAATAAGTTTCTCACTGATATTATTACCTAACGATTGAACATTACTGCCATTAAAATAGTTTTCAAATTAAATCAAAAATTGGAACATGTCCCTCCACTTTGGCATTTCCACTCTAGAGATTTCTTCGAAATATCCCCTGTTTCGCCGCCCCAGATTGGAATATCCCCAGCGAAAAATCGTCAGTACCTCAACATAAGGGTTAAAATGTAATCGTCCCATTTAACAGATGCCCCCTTACTGCCTGTCTTATTTATATACATATATATAGAAAAAAATAAAACAACAAAAAAAGAGAAAGTGTTATACGTCGAACGCGCCCCGTATAATGGCCATATGTGGGTGATGAGTTTCAATTGTTTTCTTACAAAACTTATTTAAAAACTCGCAGGCGATATATAATTAAGGTATTATCGCAGGATGTACAGGATAATCGAAAAGTCTTGATAGGGTTTTTTCATTCGTGAATTAACATATGGTAAAGGGGGAGACGAATGATAGCCGGGGAAACGGACCGGAGGTGTCGTGGAATATTTCTTACACGTGAGTATAATTTTTCCCACTGTCTTTACTAAGTAAAAATCAATTACATATCGAGTTAGACATCCAAGTTAGACCAACGTCAGTCTAGTAACTTTCTCTATCGACCAATCAGCGTTCAGTCCAGTAACTCAAACAACCCTATCCCTTACTTACATGTGTCATGTTATCGAGTAGATAAATAGATATCTCTCACCTCTGTAACCCTCGTAATTAGAGAGATCTCAATTAAAAATCTTTTCTGGCTGATTCTTCACCGAAAATCTAAACCCAAAGTCCTCTACCCTTCTTCATGACACTTGTCAATTACTACCAACCTATAAGTAATAAAATCCCGTACCAACATCGGTCTAGTAACTTTCTCTTTAGGCCAATCAGCTTTCAGTCCCATGGTCTTACTTACATGTGTCATGTTATCAAGTAAATAAATAAATAATTCTTCTACAAATAATTTACAGGGAGACATCGCAAAAATGCGCAAACTAACCCAAAGAAAAAGTTACCCTCGAGGGTTATTTGACAACAATTTTAATTAAAAACGCGTTGTAAAATTGGTCTCGAAGGCGTTGTAACTAAGCATAGGAAAAACTGTGAGGTGCCTCAAGGGCTTTACACGTATTATAAAAATGACATTTTAGGTTAACGTGTTTAATAATATCGTAAGGTGGTCGTGTAGCTCGTTCTGATTAAGGCGCGAAATCATGGCTTAGGGGCATTAATTACCGTACTTAAGTAAACTTATTTTTCGTTCTCTCGCATTGTGTTTACGGTTATCGAGCGGAACAATTATACCGAACGCGGCAACGACATATGGTAAATAAGAATAATTGCTTTTTCTTCTTGAAGTACACCTTTTCTTGTTTTGTAACGTTCGAACGGCGATCCGCCAACCACCCACCCACCCACAACGTGTATACGCATCTTTTTCATTGTTTCTGTTCGATTTCCACCTGCCCTATCGGCCCAAATATTTCTTCCGACGTTGATAGTCGAAATTTCACGTCGGTAACTCTTCTGAGCAGGTGCTTAAGGCAGGCTTTTTACCGGTGATGTTCCTCACCCATGCGGTATCATTGTTATTATGGGGCGCACATGGTGTTTTATTGACCCGAGATTTAAACACCTATAATTTTTGTTATCGTACTGATTTTTTTTCATGCCGACTCCATCAGGTGGTTCGTGCCTTTATCGCTTAGACGAAAAAAGTGCTCGTGTGTACGAAAATCTACATAGATAAATGCCCCGCTTCCTGTCCGCATACATGCATTAATAATCATTAAACGCCCGGTAAAATATTACCTATTTATCAACATTACTTCTACCTCCTTATGAAACCAAAAACGAACACGACGAACTCCGGGGGAAAAGGAACGGATCCACCGATACATTTAACCACTCCACTAGTCTGGTTAAATTTTTACGGTCGCTGTGGTTATCGTACACACAAATAATTACAACGGTATGGACACGTCACAAGAATGATTGAGCAATGGAAAAGATTGGCCTCACGTCGACAGATGTAAAACTTCCTGCAATATGATAATGTAGTTACCATCATTAATAAAACAATTATATACTCTATCAGTCCTTTTATGGATAACCACAACTAAAGAGTTATCGATTGATCGATTGAGTCGCAGCAATCATGTATTGATTGATTACTAATCGTAATAATTACGATGTCCAAAACTGTACTCTTTAAATAATGCTTTAAGGTCGATTCGATTTCAATAAGCTAACAATCTGATTGATGTCCAAAACAATTGCTGTCTATCAATTGAAGAGCTTTTACTAGTAGCCATTCTGATAAGTAAATTCAAGTGATCGATTGACTGATTGAGTCGCAGCAATCATCGTATTGATTGATTACTAACCGTAATAATTACAATGTACAAAACTGTACTCTGTAAATAAAGCTTTAAGGTCGATTTAAGCTCAGTAAGCAAATAATTTGATTGATGTCCAAAACAATTGCTGTCTATCAATTGAAGAGCTTTTACTAGTAGCCATTTTTAGAAGTAAGTGGAAGATGGTTAATAATTACAATACGAGATATGACAAACAATCCGATTGTTATGGTTGTTACGTAACAATCAAAATAAATAACAATTTATGCAGATGACAAAATTTTTTTGCTGTTTTGTTATAGTGTAACAAATTCCCTAAATGACACTAATTTATTTTTAAATTCTGGTACCAAATGTATAGTTATTTATTCGAATTTAAATGGTTTTAAGTATATTCCTTAATTCAATTATGAATTTATAGACTAATTTATTTATAAAAACGAATCTAAAAATCAATAGTATTTGTAACAGCGATTTTTTTGGAAATAATAATAGAAAAGACGTGATCTTCAATTTCAAAAAAAAATTAGAGGGTTATTACTTTGTTTATACAATAAAATCGAAAAAAGTGTTTTTTTAATGTGCATATGAACTGCACAAAATCATTGCAATCTTTGTAGATATTCTCCCTTGATGCCATTTGAATACAAGTAATTAATGCCTTCTGAAATCAGACTGAAAAGAAAAATTACATTTATTTGTACATCTATGTAATTTCGACAAATTGCATTATAGTATCGAAATTGATTATTAAATCCCATATTTCGAAACTAATTAACGTTTTTATGGCAAGCGAACGTAACATGCACGAGACGTACGTACGCATATTAATATTTCGTCAACCGCCTCTCGGAACGAAAATAAAAACATTATTTATAGAAACATTATTATGTACATATGTCTCGGTAATTTTAAGTGGATCATACACATCTACAATCCAATTACACGAAATTATGAAATGCGTTACGTCGTGACTTCGGTTTCTATCAATTACCCACCCGAGATAATCACGTAATCCGATATGTAAATCGTGAAATTTTAATTAAAAGAGGAGAGTAAGGGAAAAACGAGGAATCTGTGATATTAACGACATCGCCCGTAGATCGTGAAGAATCACCATTACACACGTACGTGCTATGACCCTGCGACCTCCGTGTGACAAGGAGAAATTTAAATTGATTGAGAATATATTTTTAAAGGGAATTTATTAAATAAAATAAATGAAAATAAATTAAATTAAATTAAATTAAATTAAATAAAATAAATAAAAATAAAACAAAAATAATAATTTTGTTCATAATTTTAAAACTGTAATCATCACCTTGACTTTTTGCTTGGGCTCGCGATTAAATCGTAAATTGCCCCGATTTCCATTACGTTCTCCCTTTTGCAGGTGAACGCCCTTACAAGTGCCACCTACCGGACTGCGGCAGGGCGTTCATCCAACTCTCGAACCTCCAGCAGCACCTGAGGAACCACGACGCCCAAGTGGAGAGGGCCAAGAACAGGCCCTTCCACTGTAACATCTGCGGCAAGGGTTTCGCGACCGAGTCCAGCCTGAGGACGCACACATCGAAAGTAAGCCATGTATGTATACACGAATTTTCTTTTGGTTCTTTTGTATATTTTCGATCGTTATTATGAGTGTCTTGATTTATTCGAAGTGGAAAATGTACAAGACGTATAAATAATCGATGTGTTAATGGATCAATCCAGCCCTACTAATCGTAATTAATTGCTTTCTTAATGTAATGACGAAACAATACTTGAACAAGTATTTAATTTCCTTTTAAAAGTGTTGGTAGCATTATTTCATAAACTGTCACTTGACAGTACCACAAAACTAATTATTAACTGCCATAGTCGACGAACACAAAATGTCCTTAAAACCTTGCAAGATTTTCAAAAAGAATGAAAATTTTAATCAGGTACTTACAGGAATATAATTCTTAATTGATTGTTGTAATTATTTAAATAATAATTTAAAAACAAGTCCTCAAACACTCAGTAGAAACAAATATGAGATAACACGAGTAACTGTTTATGGAGCATGTGCAGTGGATGGGCAGTTTTGGGGCGGCCCTTCTAGCTCACACACCTTTCATAATTCTGCCTGTATAGTTTTCGAAATAAGTCAAAGAAGGGTTTAAGCGAGACTTTCAAAAAAGATTTTCAAAAAGCATCAATGCTCTCAATTTTTTTTTAAATCAACAAATTCAAGACATTTTAAACGCTATCGAAACAAAGTTTCCTCTGAAACTTTTTTGGAAATGTTCATTGAAGTCCCAATGAACCATTTTTGAAGGGTTTCACTGGACTCAATTTAGCAACATATCAAAAACATTTAAAAAACAATTCAAAGAAAGATTTTTTCGAAATTTTCGTTGCAACCTTTGAGAAATATTTACGAAAGGTGTGTCGATATTCCAAGATTTTCGTATTGTTGCCACGTATTCAATGTTTAGAAAATAATTTTTTAAAAACGTTCATTGGAATGTTTTTTGAAAGTTGCTAAGTGCGCAAACCCTTAAAGTCTCTATGAAAGATTTTCAAAAACTGTCAATGCTCTCGATTTCTTTTTAAATAAAATTGAAGAAGTTCAAAGCATTTTAAAAACAATTGAAACGAAGTTTCCTCTGAAGCTTTTTTTGGAAAATTTATTGAAACCTTTGTAATACATCTATTAAAGCTTTAAATTTTAGTTGACCAACTGGAAATGACCTTTCTGCATTGATTTTACCAAATATTCTGCAACTGGCGAGTTAATAACATTGCATGCCCAAAAAATTTACGATTTTCAGCAAAATTTCAGTACTTTCGTCAAAAATTATTTCCTAAATCATGATCAAACTGAAATTGTCAAACTACGACACTTACGAAACCGACAACTCGGATTTTTATTTGCGTAATATCACATTTGAAATATTACAACTAGTGACGCAACTTGTCAGATAACATTACCCAATATGTTTATGAATATTTATTTCGAATGAAATTAAATGGATAAATTTTCATTTCACCTTTCATTAGTTAGCGTTTGAAACTTACAGGTATACTCTATACCGGTCGATTTGTAATTTTAAACCTGACATTACCACCATCGATTTATTCATTTTTCTGATGGTTTCTGATCAAGATAGGAAGAAGTGAGGAAGTTTTTTGCGTAGTAGCGTTGACATATTTGGAATCCATTAGGAAAATCGATTACAACGTTGATTTTTACTCGATTAGTTAACAACCACTTAAGTATATATCGGCTTCTGTTTGCCGACAAATCAACGATCAGAATTCCTTGTCCGATCTGTGTACAACATTTTATTCACATTTAATGGTAAACAAATAGGCAGATTTTAACGGACTTGTACATTTTCCACTCGACGTTCATTTATACTTATGAGTATCCTTACATTAATTTAAACAGAGTTTCGCATGGATTATTATCGTTTCGTTTTATGTTTATTTCTAATGAGTTGGTTTCTTTTCTGTTCCGTCACGTAATTCGAGTGTCGCTAAAGGAAATAGGGGTAAAGATGGATTTTTGTCGTTCCTTGAAAAAGTATAAGCTATTGAAATGTCATGTAAATGACGCTCTCAGTATGCGAACGTCGTAACGTTTTTTTACTCCCTCAGAAACGATCTGGTTAATTGTTTTGTATATATAAACCGCGGTGGCTGTTATACTTATGCCTATGTTAAAAGTTGCGAGGATTATAATTTTAAATTACGAGTTCGTCGGTAATTACACACCGAGCTGTATAATTTTTCTATTATCAATTATGTATAATCTATTCGCTTTTTCTAGCTACGATATTACCGAGTATGTAGCAATAAGCGCTGATGATGTGCGTGGTCTGGTATTTACTGTTTTATTTAAACTTTTAATATCTCTTTCGCATGGCGGATGATTTATCTGCGCGAAAAACTCTCGACTTCCGTGCGGAATTTGATGAAATATCTAATAGCGATCGGGGGAAAGGTGCGAGAGATAAGTTTTTATGGCGGGCGCGAGAAATTCATTTTTCGCCCCCACGCTCGCAAAAATAGGGGCGCCGCTTTATAAGAAAAGTAGTCGCTTTAAGTGCGGTATCAGGTGCAACGCTAATCGAAAAATCTCTGGTCTAATCCCCGATTATTTCTTAAAATATTCAAAAGCCGCGGGAGGGCGTCGATGGAGACGGAGGGGATAAAAAATAATAAATTTTAATTGGGGATTACCCGAAAGGGGGAGTTTTTACAATTACGATAATTGAGGTTTGCGCAACGCAACACGCAGGATGAACAACGATTCGGCCTATTTTTAAGATGTCATAAATCTGTCTGCGTTTAAGAATTCAAAAATTCTTAATTTTTTTCTCGCCCCTAATTAGGCAATACCTCCTACTCACTGCCAGAAACATATTTCTCTAACCTCAGTGTTTTTCAAGGCAAATCATTATTATAGACAATTACCCCAATTGTTTAGAATTTTAGTTCTTTTCGCCAAAAAATAATAAGGTTAATTTTTCGAATTTTAATTATTGCTTTTTCTAGTCTCTTTAATCAAAAAAATGTTTATGTTTATGGTACGTCTTCCCGCTCCAAAGAGTTTCAAAGCTTCGAATCCTTATTCTCCTATCGAACGTGCAATTTAAAATTAAGTAATTTTTCTTCGTAAACCTTCTTTAGGGAGAAATTTTCACCAGTCGTTTTTAGAATTTTAAACATTTCTCGAATTTTATAAAATTTTGAATGTTTCATTAGATTTTTATTTGTTATATAAAGCTATTTATTTTCTATTTAAGAATACGAATTCGAAAAATCCATTATATATGTCATTGAACTTCGTGGGCATCCGCAGCAATTAATTTTAGCAATTGTAATAATATTAGTAATAATGTTCCGCTACTGTCCATTACTAATTAGTAATAATCTCACTACTGAATGTTTCATTTAAAGTTTAATAATATTTTTGTGGCGGGAAATTCGCAATTGTCGTTTTATAATTTTTTGAAAATTCCTCAAAATCCTATCAAAAATGTTACCAAATTTTGAATATTTATATTGGACTTTAATAACACTTTTTGCCTAATCTTCTCCCAATCGTAGTTTATCATTAACACCTATTGAACACTTTATGTAGCCGTTGTTAATGAGGCGTGTTTCTCATGGATCATTCTTCTACATGATTCGTCCTATCGGTACGTTTAAAAATCAAAGAATTTCTGTAAAGCATTGAAGAATCTAAAGAAAATTCGTTGGTTTT
The DNA here is from genome assembly GCA_963576515.1 of Cryptocephalus primarius. Classification (NCBI taxonomy): domain Eukaryota; kingdom Metazoa; phylum Arthropoda; class Insecta; order Coleoptera; family Chrysomelidae; genus Cryptocephalus; species Cryptocephalus primarius. Next base: position 14,447,226 of record OY754944.1, on the reverse strand, counting down.
TTCCATTTTTTAATCCCAATTAACGCCGGCTATCCAATTTTCCACCTGGGCGGAGCGGATCCCGCACGCCCTTGTCGCCCTTTTCGGCATTTAATAAAAGGATTATTTTCAAGCGAAAACCGACGATATTTACGAAAAGAATCCAGATGAGATCAAACGATACGATAAGTAAATGTGTCGACAATTTTATGGGGTTTTCGTTCACCCACGGAATTATTTCATATGAATGCGTGAACAGTGCTACAGCTAAAAGTCGTTCATTAAAGGTGTATGTTAATAATCTCGAATCTATTCCGCATATACGCAGAACAACGGCACAGGCGGACGAATGAAGCCATTAATTAGACGGTAATTAGGAGGGTACGGACCGATACAAGATAAAAGAATTTTTATTGGTAACAGGGGAAAGAACGAGGGGGAGGGTATTAAATGTTTACGTGGCTTACGTGTAATTAGAAGCAGACCCGCCATAGATACAATCTTTATGTGTGTTTAGGAAAAAAGTAAGTACAGTAACCTGCGTGCATTTTTTCGTTATTGTAAGAAACGTAGTTAACCCCATCGATGATTTGATCGTTCCAAAAATTTCTTAAAATATCTGCAGTACTTTCCAAGCGTTCAAAAACATTTGGCCGTTCAGGCTCGAGAACTGTTAAACATTTTCTCGAGCGCCTGTATGTTCCTTTAATTTAATTGAAAATAAAATGGAATTAAACGTGAGGCTATTAAACTTCATTTGGCACTTTAACCGGGCGATAATTTTTAAATCGAAGCGAGAAATTTCATGGTAGAAATATATCTGCGCGATAAAAAATAAGGAAATTGTAACATCGATTCGCGTTATCCTTACATCCATTGAAAATAATGTTCTCGAGGAGGAGGCATTGTGCGGTCGTTGAAATAAAATAAGTACATAAGGCACAGAAACTAAATACAAAAGGGTTAGAGAAATAGAATGGATCTTGGCATGCAAACGTTTTTTAATGTCTGGTACACACGCATGTTTTTAACTTTTCCTTAATCACTGTATCTCATATTTATGTTACGATGGCGGCGGTGCTGCTGCTTTTCGGTTTTATAAAATTTGGACATCGTAAGTAATTGGGGTTTCTCGTGCAAATTGGGCTATTTCCCCTTCTCAGACCCGATACGGACGAGCTTAATGCCCGAGTTTTTTAGGGACCCATTAGAAATACATGAAAATATCCTATCTTTATTCGTGGCAACGTTCGAAAGTAACGGCAATCCTGTTACTACTTTTACTAATGAAAACCGTTGGCATTATTCTCTCTGATTATTCTTATGATTATTGAATATTCTATCGAATTACACTATACCATACATCGCTATGCCATACGCATGCGCACATGCTAGAAGCCGAGCGAAGGAGATCGGGTTGATCTTCCCTCCCGCTATACCATATTAGATCACGTAACCTAATATATTCGTCGTTCTATCCACGTTAACTGAGCCTCAGGCGTCCCATACGCCTTCTCTTTAAAAATTCTCTTTATATAAAGTTGTATATTCCATCGCCTGATAAAAATCGCTTGCTATTTATTGGTTTGTTCGAGTAATTGATTCGATCCATTCCGTGTTCTCGCCACCCACCGAATGACGAGGTTTTCTATTATTCAGACCATTAACCCCACTTAATTACCGACCGTGAGCTGTATTTAATTCCACCGGTCAGTTCCTCATTGATGTTTATAATTTTTTATTAGGGTTCAAGTTCGTCCCGGGATTAGCGGATTAAACCGCATAAACGTGTTTTCAATTCTGACGTAACTCGAATAGAGACGTTTCATTGGCTAGTCTACAGTTTGATTTGACAGTTTTTGCTTACTTCATTTTTTCTGCTGATCTTTCAATTTCGATGCTTGGGCGCGTTTAAAGTAATTGAATTTATACAGATGTATGGTAATTTATGAGAATTTAAAATAAATCTTAAGACTAAAATTGCAATAAACTTGAAATAGCCGCTGCCAATTAGGAGCAACTTCGTCTTAAACCTCATCAATTCGTTCCTTAAAAAATTTTTAAGGGCCTTTTTGCCTAGGCAAACTTTTACCACTAGGGGGCGACGGAGATGTAAATTTAAGTAAATACGTTAGACCTCGACCATCAGAAGATTTATGATGGTGCAAAAGGAAATGGCGTTTTGGATTTTTTGGCAAAGGTACCGTAAGCTATGCTACTGTTTTTATGTTATGGTACATTGAAAAATAAGAGACGCGTATTTTTTTGTCCAAGGGAAAAACGAATCTAGGGGATAAATGCACTCGTTGTATTTAACGTTGGTTTGCATCGCTATGATCCATATGTTTTTCCTATGGGATAGTAAATTTAAACAACTGCGACGTTTTTCCACAAGAAATAGTTGAGCTTCAGGCAGTTTTAGTGTGGCCACTCTGATCATATTGCCTGTGCCTTGATAAAGGTCGGATGTAACCAATGTAAAGAAATCTACGGAAAATTCCATTGCGCAGAACATTTATCACACAGTTAAAAACTCCAGAAATGTTAGAAATTAGATATCAAAACGTTTACTGAGACAATTTTTAAGGCAACTAATATACATGGGGTTAACGTTTAGTCCTACTATCAGTATAGTATTAGTGAGTTGTGCCAAAGACGGTATATTCTTTCGTTTTCGATTTAATCTCGGACAAACTGCATCTGATTGGCCGCCACCATTTTGTTCCGCGCATCGTTTTGCATTTCTTTCCGACAATTAACTTTTATCGGTACATCATCGGCGCAATCAGCAATCAGCACAATGCATAAAAGAATTTTCTCACCACACACACACACATATACGAGTACCGCGGTACCATTATTAAAACAATCTGCAACAATCTACGCGCCTATTTGTTCTTTCCATATAGATGCTCCACCCTAGCGAACGGTGTGTACATTTTTTATTCGTAATTTTTTTACGCACGCGATTTCAATACCCGCCTACTTCCTTTATGGAAAAAAACGCGCTGATAAATGGGGGAGAATCGAGAATGGGAGAGAGAGAGAGAGAAAGGAAAAAAGTGGGTGGAAAATACACCCTCTTTTAACCGGTTTGCGGTCGGGTGACGTCGTTTCCTGAAAATAATTATTAGCGTCGCAGTGAAAAATTCTGACGAGGTAGGTAGACGAATTTCCTTTCGATACATTCACAGATATTAAATACCCATCCGAAAACTAGCCTATACAGGGTGAACCACTGAAAGGACACGTGAAGTAGTGTCCAAAAATTAGAAACAAGGGCGTATAAGTATTAGGCCGATTTAAGGAAATGTTGTGGCTGCAATCGGTAGCCCAGCTTCTTGAAGAAATAAGAGGCACTAAATCTGTAGGTAAACTTGTGAAGTAATTGCAAAATATCTATAAAAAAATATGTCTATTAAGCCAGGTCATTCAGACCGGATCACCTAGCTTATTAGACGTGCAAAAAATCACAAGGAAACTGGGATCGAATCAGGAGAATTTACGTAGGAAAAATCTCACTTTTTGGAAAAATGAAACAGAAATAATTAATTTAACGTACTTGTAACAAGAAATGTGCAATTTACATGCAACATACACGAGCAGTTCATCGATCACACGCGCAGAACTTATTCAAAGTGCCCGACTATTAATTCGAATAATTTCCTCGTCCTATCCTACGAAATGGGCGAAGGCGAGAAAGCACCAAAAACCCGCAGGAGGAACGGAGAGGACACGTTAGGGATCGGATTTTTTCATCGCCCCTTTCGCTCTCCTCTCTATGACTCATCAATGTAGGTCAATTTTTACCCCTTTGAATATCTGTCATCGTCTATAATGAATGGTACAGTCTAAAGTGGACCATTAAAAATGTACATATCGATTATCATTCTTTCTTTCGTTTTTTTTTTAATATCGCCTCCGCTCCCTTCGAAATGAAAAATTCAACTCGCACGGTGTAATTTTCCTCTTCTAATTGAGCTTAATAACCCGCCGGGAAAAAGAAAACGGACGTTTAATGAAAATTACTTATAACTACTGGAGCGACGACGGAAAAAATGTGAATTACTAGCTTTAACGAGACAAATTTAAAAACTGAGAGAACACGTCACAATTCCACTCAGGACGAATCAAAAATGTACGCAAATGAAAAACGGACTCATTAAATATTTGAAACGATAACTAGCGATTCGCCTATTGATTAACTTTAACCCTCGAGGCCTGCAGTTTCGGTTCGATAGAAAAAAGGATCCCTTCATTCATTTAAATATTAATCAGCCTGATTTTCCGACTTCTCAAAGTTTCCTCCTCCGCGAAAATTACGGTATGCGCGTTTCAACGTAAACAGCGTAATTTCGTATGTTTAAAAGTGGAGAAGAAAATTAGCGATTTGTCGGAAAAAGTTTTTCCGAGAACAGTTAAGGAATTTTTGATGTAATTCTTTCTATAGGCTATTGTGTGTGTATGTATATATATTCAGGCGGACCAGGTGTACGGTTCTCACATAATTATAACAAAAGAATGGGGCGGTGCGGCGCTGGTGCTACATTTGTATCAAGAAAAAGACTCGCCAACTCATAATTATTTTCTTTCTTTCTTTCGGTGCCATTGTAAAAGTTCGAGGGAAAAATCCGTTTGTTTTAATACGATTTGTGCACGACTGGCGGATTTTTAGTGCGGCGCCGCCGCCAAAACCTCCAATATAGACAGGAAAAATATATAAATTATAGAAAATTAATTAACAATCAATACGACACCGGTGTTTTGAGAATCCCAAAAACATATTTCAGAGAAAAAAATCGCCGATAAAACGACGTTTCAGGAGGATGATACAAGCCTTTATAAAGGCCTTCATAAAACTGTTATACTGATTAACGTAGGACTCCTAAAATGATTTTTTTGGAAAAGGACTACAACAGCTTGGTTGCACCAAATCTGGCCACGTTGCTTCCATTGCACCATGAGAGGAAAAATCATCTGTCCACATAGACAAAAATGATCTTTGCCACACCCCCAAAAAATATCACCGCTATCTAAAGCATCGTTGGCTCCTAAAATCCCTTCAAATCCCGTGTTAAACCTTTTTTGGGCACTTACTACTTCACCTCAAAACCCTTGTAAAACCCCCAAAAATGAAATATTTTCATAACCTCAAAACCTACACGAAAACATTTGGTATTCCGTTCCTAGGTGAACGATGTTTTTAGTCCTTCACGTGAATCTGAAAGACCCTTATTTGGGTCCCAAACGTATACTTTTTCCAAAGTGAATTTAAGAAACCGTAATGAGTTCTATTTCCTATGAGTTCTACTACTTCTAATGAGTTCTACTACGTAATGAGTACTACTTCTGTAGAAGGTTTTATGGTATCTTATATTTACCCTGGGAAGATTAAAAATTGGAGCATTTTTGAAAAGGCCAACGAAAAGCAAAATCCGTACCAAATCAATTTTCCAAAAATATCTAAACATGAAAAATACCGCATGAATATGTTGTTTTAAGTCGTGTATACGCCTTTATGGTTTTGTTTTTTGGTGTTTCAGTGCGCATGTAAAATCCTCACGTAACAAAAATTAATTCATACAGTGTTATGCAAAAATATCAAGCGTTGACGGAATGACAATTTTCAAAGCGACTCACCTGTGAGTTGTGGTGGGCGGCATCTTCAAGGTTCTGCTCGGGCAGGTCCTGCAAAAGACAAAGTAAAAGGTAATTACTAGTTCGAGTATGTTTATAATTTTGCTAAGACAGAATTAATTAGTAAAAATTTACTACAACGGTTACAGTCTAGTTTAGTTTCTTATATCGAACTCGGAACGAGCCCTTTTAGCCCATTTTTAGGCGTGAAAACTCCCTAAAAATAGTAAAAATATGATGTTTTTTAATGACGTTATGCCGTTCCCGAGAAAATTAGGAAAATCACCAAAAAGAATTTTCTTCGAGTGTTAAAGTCCAGTACATAACTCAAAATGTATATAAAACATGTTTTTTTCGTGCATGTAGTGGGGTAAGAAAATAGGTTATCCGATGATCAGAACGTATTTTTATTGAGAAAAAACAGTAAAAATACCTTTAAAAATATGTTTTTTGGTGATTTTACTGTTGATGATATTTACAGTTTACAGCTTCAACTGTTCTATAGGGATATGGAATGACTTTCTACCATAATACAAATAAAACAATGTTATGAAATTTTCTGTTAAGGATTATGGGGAAAAATACACTCAAAAATGTTTAGAAATACAAAATTTACAAAAAAAATGGAAATAATTATTTAATGACACTGTACAGCTCCAACTCCACTGTAATCAAATTGAGTAGCTTTGTATTCTTATATAAAGTCAGAAATGAAATTGATGTTGGGGTTAGTGGGTGAAAAACACCCCTAAAAATGGGCAAAAATGCGGTTAATTACAATTTTCTAAAATCTACAAAAGACTAATTCCATGAAAATACGTAACATCATTTTTGGTATTATAATATTCGAGATATAAATTAGCAAATTGTGAACGCTATTGAAATTTCCATTTTCGCGCCAAAAATACTTAAATTTTACCCTATCGTAGGCAATTAAAAGCTTATAAAGTTTATGCAATGAAACAGATTAGTTTGACTTGATTTTGAGCTTATTGGAGTGTTCGTGGATTTAAAAATTTCACTACGGATGTAATTCCTTACGGAAGGAATTTTTCTCGACAAAAACTCCAAATACCAAAATTTTATTTAAAGCCCTACAATACAACCCAAACCGAACGTAGCTGGTAAGTCAGATTAACACCCTAGTTTATTATATCGTTTTAATAGCACAGATCTTGATTTACTTAAGGTTTTAATTAAATACCGAATCAAATTAATCCTTAACGGCCACTTAAAGTTCAAAATCAACGGAATAACTATTATAAACAAGCATAACATAGCGATTAATCTGTTTTGATTAGTATTTTATTTGATGGTTTAATTGACACCAAAATTAGTAAAAGGACACTAATGTGTTGAATTAACACAAAATTTGAATTTCATTTAAATTACAGGTAAAAGTCATTTACGTTAAGGAGTGCGTATTAAATCGTGGTTAGGTGTTACCAAAAATTAATTAAGTCGACATTACGAGGACTACAAACATTAAGTGTTTTATTCAGACAATTACTGGAAAGAAAAATCCCTATTTAATTCCACATATCTCGGTTTAAATTTTGATGAAGGCAAAGGTACAACGTCCTTTGTTTAGACAAGTAGACGATTGAAATAAATATTTTACTAAATTATACTTATTAATTATTATTGATAGAGGTTTCCCCCCTGTTTGTGGGATATGTCTACTTGCTTCCCCAATTTTCTCTTGATCTTTTCATATCTAATTTCTTAAAGAAAGAGGTTAATGAATACTCTTCTCCATGATTTCTTTCACCGTCTTCCATCTGTTTTGGAATTCTTGAAAGGTGAATTTCATTGAAGTATCGATTTCTCAAGTGGTGAAATTGGAACCTCGATGCACCCAATTTCCCCCCTTAAATTCTACTAAGATTTAACTAAGATTTTACGTCGTGTGGGACAGTCCGGCCCTGCGTCGAACCCACACAATTTTGAGATACCGGTTCAGCATCTCGACCGACTTCTCCGCACTCCTGTATAATGCGATTCCTGCACTCTTTCGATACTTGCAGGCGGACAAACGCATTCACTCTAAAAATTAACGAGCTCTTAAGCGGAGATTTCGAGACATTTTTAATTTAAGATTTATGCATCGGGGGCGAAATTATGTTTTAGTAATTAACCTTTTAGTCGTTTCGCGAGGAGAGGGACAGGTGGGGGGGTGGAGGAAAAAAGGGGGTCTGCTTACTGCTTACTTTATATATTTGTTTTGCGCGAAGACTCCGGGCCCGTAATTACAGTGTATTCTTTATCGCATTTTGAGTTCATTTGGCTCGACTTTTTTTTTTCTAACGAATTTTTGCCTGCGAAATTGCTGATTTCGCTCGGGCACGAGGGCCGCAGTGCGAGTGAGACGGCTACTAATTAAGTATTAAACGGTGAAAATATAAGGTCATTTGCAGTTGTAATGTTGTTTTTCGTTACAAAATTATTCGTCCAATTTTCTTGCCCCTTTCCCGGGGAAACGTAAAAGTGAGAGTTTTCCAGGCGAGGGGCGGCATTCAGATTTTAATGTTTTTCTCTTCGCCTGACTCAGAAAATCATACGTCTCGTTTTCTACGGCTTATCGCAATTGTAATTTAAATAAAAGCCCATACGTGCATATTTCACTGAATTGTAACAAACATGTTTGTAAACGTCGTTGGGATCACACCGTATATAACTTCATTCTCCCTTCACGCGAATCCCCTATGATGGCCATTAAAAAGCGCCGAAATCCTCATTGTGCTTATAGAAATTTCCCAATTCGGCATTAATTCTGCTTCACTGCGTATGTCACATACTACGATAAAATCTCCAAAATATCGTTTGTGCGCCTTCGCCATTTTCGACGAATACCCGAGGAGCAAACTCAAATCGCGCGTTATCGTCTGACCGAGTTTTTTCCATCGCCCTGTGTAATCCCGAGTCCCTCACAAAGTCTCTCGATCATTTATTTATTCTTCCCTCTGCTTTCTTATTTTTTCTCCGGCACTGATTAGAATATGCGCGTAGAGAAGAGAGAGAGAGAGAGAAAGAGGGGAGGGAGGAGGAGAGAGAGATAACTCGTTACTACTTTCCAGCAAGGATAAAAATGCACAGTTCATTCACTTGATATTTATTATAACCTTCCTAACCTATCTCAATTCACTTCATGCCACAGAGACGTACTTGAGCGAACGAAAGAGAGAGAAAGAGGGAGAGAAATAGAGAGAGAGGGACCGAGTGAGCGTCGCGCGAACAAAACAAAATGAATTATTTATAAACGCGTATCGGAATTTGCGGCGAATGTTTAAAATTTCAAATCTTGAAAACTGGAATCTGAGGCTGCCAGGTGGGGGAGGTTCAGATTTTGGGAAACTACATTGATTTGATTAAAGATAGATATTGATGAGATGTTCCACTACGATTTTCCCCCTTACGCCTCAGAGAGTACTGAAAAATACACTCAAGGGGGAAATTTATAACTGGACTAGTTTGATTTTTCGTGGAAATGGAATTTTCCTTCATTGACAAGAAACTGTCTAGTCCGATGATTTTCTCCCTTACGCCATCCCCATAAAACGATCCATTTTGTTTAAAAAAATTGACATGAGGGCTCTATAAGTGCCTTGTGAGTTTTCAGTCACTATCAGCCAAATATTTAACAAAAAAAGATGATTTTCCCCTTCATACCAATTGGAAATATGACAGATTTCATGGTATGGCATAAGGGCTGTCAGTGAAGAAAAAGAAATGGCTCCTTAAACTTAGGAAAAGTTTGGGAAAGTTGGGGAAAATTTTCAGATTCAGTCCATGATTTTCTTTGTAAAAATATAAGAATAACATGATAACAATAATGCCAATGGACAATTAAATGTAATAATAACATAAAGGTATGTTTTCCTAGACAAAATTCTTGGAAAAGTAGAGAAATCTGAGTATATTTCCACGATTTTCTCGCTTAAGACACTTTACACATATGTAAAAACTATTTTTAACCCAAAAAAAGAATGGCACCCTAAGTGCCACAAGCCATTTTCGCGAAAAAAATAATTTCCAAACTTTATGAAACCTACCTCTAAGTTGTGAAAAACAATTTCTAAATTTTTGCTACCATTTTCCCCCTTGTGCTTCTGAAAGTACTGAAAAATACACTCGAGGGACAATTTGTAACTGGACCAGGTTGCTTTTTGGTGTGAAAATGCAATTTTATTTCATAGAGAAGAACTTGTATGGTCCAATTATTTTCTCCCTTATGCCATGCCTTTAAAACTCCTTGCCTTGACAGTTTTAAGCCATTATTAGCAAAATATTTAACAAAAAAAGGTGATTTTCTATGATTTATTCTCCTCCATACCAATTGGAAATATCAAAGATTTCATGGCATGACACAAGGGCTGCTAGTGACGAAAAAAATTAGGTTTCAGAAAAGTTGGGAACAATTTTCAGCTTCGGTCCATGATTTTCTCATGTATAAATTTAGGAGCAACATTATAGCAATAATGCAAATATACAATTAAATGTAAAGGCATAAAGGTACGTTTCCCTATAGAAAATGATTGGAAAAGTTGGGAAATTTCCACGATTTTCTCGCTTATGATACTTTGCACATGTGTAAAAAACTTTATTTTTAACCCCAAAAAGAGGCAGGCCATAAACGCCACAAGAAATTTTACGATAACCTACCCTGAAGTTATGGGGGGAAAAATTGTGCATTTAAGTTAAACAAATCCAAAAATGACTCACCTGTGAATCACAACGGGCAGCACCTCCAACGTCCAACTCAGGCGTGTCCTGCAAAAGACAAAGCAAAAACATATTTAGTAACAGTGACGTTTTCATATGATGCAATTTATTTGTGCATTTTTATGAATTTTCTAAGACAAAATTGAAAATGATTTTCCAAATTTCCAGTAAGCAGCTGCGATGACGAGGTTAAGCCAAGCAATCTTCTATCAAACTTTTAAAAAATTCACAAATAAGACCTCAAAAATTCAATCATCGCTCAAAATTTCCTCACGAACCCTCAACTTTTCCTCATATGATCTCCTTATCGATCAAAAATACATTAACGGACGTATACCGACAATTTTACCAGAATCCAATGATGAACCACTCTCGTATTTAAAATCACACGACACCTAACGTGTTACCAGCACAACTGAAATTTTTACTAATCGCACAACTCGCAGTCAACAAAAATTCCAACGCGCGAGAAAAAAGCGGAGAGCGCACAAAAAAAACGGACAAAAAACGCACGTCGATACGATAACACATCGGGACGATATTTTAAACGTCGTAAACACTACGTTTCTTACACTTTATTTTAAAAAAGGGACAGTGAAGGTGTTATATTATATTGTGTTTACCATTATTTGTATTATATTAGTATTATTTTATAAACAGTTAATTTGTAATTTATCAGTTTATTACTGTGGTGCCTGGAGTTTGAAACGTTATTACACCCACCAAGGGTGTTTATGTAAGTAATTCGCGTACACAATTACTTGTTTTTCGCTTAAAACTCTTTAAAATTACACCGATTTAATTGAAATTTTCACTGTAAAATATCTTAAACCACAAGAATAATATGCGCTTCCACCACGGGGGTGAATACCACCCCTGCTCGGGGGGAGTGTGAATTTTAAAATCCAAAATAACCCCAGTAGTCGATAAATAATCTAATTTTCAGTGAAATATGTTGTATCAATTTTTCTTGACAGCTCAACACCTTTGCACGTCAAAAAAATCTTTTGTTAACATTTTTCCGCGAATAACTCAAAAACCTTACGTTTTTTTAAAAAAATTATTCCGACTGAAAATGAAGCTTACAGAACAACAAAGAAATTTGTCCCCTTTCTTTATTGTTGTAAATGCAATACATAGCGAGTTACGGCCTTTTAAAAGCATTGTTTTATTTGAAAAATAAAAATATTTCAAATTTGACTACAACGCTGTTAGTTATGAATCCAATATGGCAACAATCTTATTAGTTAACGATTCAACATGGAGTGTTCGTATTGCGCATGAACGCACTGACATGCGCATCGTTCGACTGAGGGCGACTAAATAGCTATACTTTTTTAGGCGAACCGAAGCAAAAAAAAAATGTTCGACGAACGCAATGCTTGCCTCTGTATCGTTCCAAAAACAAAGCAGAAACATGGGGGAAAATCTAAAGTTCAAATCAAACCATGACGATGACGGCGACGCGCGCGCGCACGACGAGCAAGCAGTGAAAAACCACCTCTAATTGGTTTGATTAAACTTTAAATCTAACCGCGCGCTTTTGTCAACAGTGTATTGGTCGTTTGCAGCAACATGCGGCTCTGATCGGCGGCCCGAACGCGACGTCGTGCCCCCTCTGCCACAAGATGTTCTTGGGTGGGGAGGCGCTCATGGAACACATGAAACACACGCACAAAGACCCCAACGCCTCCGGCGTTGCCAGTAAGTACCAAATTCGCGGAGGAGCCGTAGGAGTTTTCGTTTCGTTTTTCGTTTCGTTCCGTTCCCAGTTTTTTTTTTGTTCGCTTGCACGAGACGTCCCGCTTGCTCCGGGAAAAATTCCAGTGAGATTCCCTCTGACTAGGGGGATCGACTGCTTGTCCGCAACGCCAGGGATTTCTCTCGACCTGTACAAACGGCAACTACGCCCCCCCCCCCCCTAATTCTTTATGGGGGTGGGGAAGGTTGCGGCCAAGCAGTCCACCTCTTGATGGCAATAAACTGCATACTTCTGATATTTTCCAAATGAACGCACTGTGTAAAGATGCGAGCGTTTGTCAGGAGAAATATTCCAGTCTGATTGGGGGGTGGACTGCTTGTCCGCAGCACCACGTGATTTCTCCCGACCTGTACACGTGGCAACTACGCCCCCCATATTTCTTTACGGGGGTGGGGGAAGGTTGCGGCCAAGCAGTCCATCTCTTAACGAGTCTATGATGGCAATACACCGCATACTTATGCAGATGGAATATGCGAACGTCATTTTCGATTTTAATTCGCAACTCTGCAACTCTCTTCCATCAAAGCCCTTATAAATGTTCGGTAGTTCGATGAAAAGCTCTAAGAGAAAATAATGTGGATACCATTTAAAAAATAAATAGAAGTGAAGAAGAACAAAAATGCTTTCAAGTCTAATCGATCCCCTTCCTTTTAAATAAAAAGACCTTTTACATTTTTAAGTGGATCCAGACGTTGATTTATTATTTGGCGGCAACAAATTAACTTGGCAAGGTCTTGTCCGGGGAATCGAGACTTGATACTTGAATCTGAGGATCTTAAATCCACGTTAAATTTAATTTGTTGCTTTCGATGTGCCTCCACTTCATTTGACGATTCTAACAACATCGCTAGTCTAGTAGTTAACAATTAGATTAACACGGTAGTAGTTATTGAAATTGCTAACAATTTTAACAAAACACGAAGGAGCTTTGCGGTCCCCGTCCCGATTTTTCTATGTGCTGCATTTTGTTTTACTTTTGTTTCGATCGTTAACCTTAGAAGTAGCGGGGCGATTTACAATTCACGGAGGCGAATTTTGAATCGTTACCGAAATTAATTAGTACATGCGAAGTAGGTACCGGCGAAATTTGTCTGTTAAAAGGTTCGTCGTTAAGTTAAAGTGAAGGGCGAAACGTGGCGAGCGGATTTTTGGGTCGCAAGTGCCGAAAATGTTTCGAAATTTACGCACCCCGAGGGTGAAATTTTTTTAAGAGCGAGAATCGACGATGCCTTTCGCCCTTCAGTTCTCACTTCTACCGGTACATATTTCGTTAAATGTTAGACAAGTAGCTAGTAAAACTTATATTATATACATATATATACGCTTCGATAAAATCTTCCTGGGGTGCTTCGCTTTATAAATTTTTTCTCTCTCTGTTGACGTCATCGATCCTTATTTAGCGAAAAGGAGAACAGCCAATCACCCGTGTCCCGTTTGCGGAAAGCACTATGTCAACGAAGGCTCTTTAAGAAAACATTTAGCTTGTCACCCCGAAACGTCGCAATTGTCGAGTTCCTTAAGAATGTGGCCATGTTCTGTGTGTCAGGCGGTCTTTACTCACGAACCAGGTATAACAAAAAGAATATTAACAGAATTCACGTTAACATTATTATTTTTTCAATGACGAGTATTGACGATTTTGTTTTTCCATTCATCAAAAAACAAAAAAAATAATATTCTCAACAGTTCCAGTCCACATATGTTACCTTTTCGTTTACGTTAATTTTTGTTTTAAACGTTTTTTAACGAGAACTATATATCACTGGCCTGTACATTAAGATATAACATTGCTTAAGGAAAAGAGATGAAAAGTGTTACCGACCAACCACGGTAGGTACCTGAAACGTTCGACAGACATCCCTATCGCTTTCACCCTTTCGTTCCTTTACGCCGTTTCTTTCGTTTATTATTTTATTATTTTCGACATATGTGGACGAAAAACTGCTGAGAATATTAACCCCCCTCACGCTTCCATATTATCAAAATTCTCGTCCTACCGTCTGTTCAGCTTGTGTGTGTGAATTGCTGTTTTTATCACTACGCTTTCGCTCGCATTGCCGAGTTGTGATTGATCACGAGTTTTCGAAGGGCTCCTCACCCACATGGAGCACATGAGGATGGACCCGAAGCACCAGTTCGCCGCCCAATACGTCCTGTCGAGGGCGGCGGCCGAGAGGAGGGAGAGGGAGAACATCCTCGCCGCGGTCACCTCCGCCTCAGGCAGCGGCCTTCTGGGACTGACGGGGATGGGACCAGGTGAGCGAAAGTTTCCACATTTTCCCAGGTATTCTCCTCCAAATAATAAATTTCCCGACCGAGTAGCATTAGTACGAAGTAAAAATTTCTTCGCTTCAGGTTTTAGGCGTTTCTTCTTGCAGAACGTTCGTGCAGTCTCTACTCAAATTTCTTGCTTCTTGGTTCTCAAATTTACTTGGTGAAAAACGATGCACTTTCAATAAAATACACACATTAGTCACGTGATCTCAAACAACAATCGGCGCGCGTGACGTCACGTTTCGATAAACACACTGATATTCCTTACGTACCCTTTACAGAAATCCCATTAATTCCAGCTGAATCCTGTAGGTATTTACGGTTTGAGGTAGATCACGTATCGAACAATATTCACCCACTTTCCTCCTGTTGCCAAATATTTAGTATTACTGCTCCGTGAGACCTACTCAAACAGCCTTTTCCCGTGCTCAATATCGCGCTGTCATTGTCACTTAAACTGAATAATAGCACAGAACATCTAACTGCAATACTGATGTTCACCGAATATATTCTTTCCTTAAACTGGGATATATTTGAACGGCTCCAAATTGATTGAGAATCGTTTTAAGCTACAAAATTACGCAACTTAAAGTACAATTAAGTACAAAATTTAAGCTAAACCTAAAGTAAGTTCGTTAAGTTCGGTTTCAAACAATGAACGCGTCGAAAGCTGTACCAGATAGTGACGTCACGTCAGCCGCCATGACGGCTAAGAGCGTTTTCGCGCTAAATTTCAAATCGATACATCGTCACGCTTCTCTGTGTGAATATAAACTTTTTGCAGCACGTGAGAACTGATTATATGTTGATGTTTAATAATTTTTTGATTGAATTTCAGCTAGCGGAAGTCCGATGTGCGCATCCCCGAGTGCTCACAGTGATAGTTCCTCAGGAAACGGTAGACTGTCTTCGGCGGGATCGGAAGCGGGCGGACTCAATAACAACAATAACAACAATTGCAATACAAAATTAGGTGATATTTTACGAAGTGAGTTATCTTTTAAAGTCGATATTTAACAAGGGGAATCGAGGGGAAATGTTTGACGCTTAACACAGGCCGACAGATATATGCAGATATACTGAGTTAAGAAAAATAACATGACGTTACGAGAACGGCCTAAGGAAAGGCGTTAGTTCTAATTTTTAGTTTAAACGCAATTGCCTTAAATCTGCTAAACATACTTTCATGTTCAAATTTAGGGGAAATTTTTAAAAAGTTTAAACCCTTCGCAGGTCATATCATTTCTGCTATAACACTACAAATTTTAAGTCTCAAGAGATTTATACCTCAGTATATCTGCCTGTCTGTGTCCTAATTCGACTAAATAAACGATGTGATTGGTTTCCGTAGGTAATAACGGTCTCCATCAACAATACAACGTCGACGAGCAGCTCCATACGGCGAATCGGATGGCCATGTTAGCGAATATGGTCGGTCAAGGTGGCGTACCACCTGGTTTGGGGTCGGATCCCTCGGCTGCTGCCAACATCACCGCTGCCAACCTTGCCAATCTTGCCATGAGGCTTGGGGTCACCCAGGTAAGGGATTAACCGTTGAACCGTTAACCGAAGAAATATTTTACAGTTTTTTTGGAGTAGGAAAAACAAAAATCGACCCCTTTGGATTTTTCCCGAAAACCCGACGATTGATTTTGGAAATTCCTGTGCACAACGAAAGGGGACACTTCCCTGATGCTAGAAATGAAAGTTTGACTTTCCTACGACGTCTACTTTTTGAGATATAGGGGAGAGAAAAATAGCAAATTTACATTTTGGAAAGATTGGTATATTTCCGAAAACGTTGGAGTTAGCGAGATGATATTAACGCTATAGACTTTGGGACATTCTAAGAGAGCTACCCTGCGAGTTTCATTGAAAAATTCCTCAGTTCACATTTTGGAAAAGGAAAAACGAAGGTTAACCCCTTGCGATTTTTCCCAAAAACGGGTCGATTTCGGATTTTTGAAACTCCCGTGCCAAACGAAAGGCGACATTTCCCTGATGCCAGAAATCATTTCTTCTTACCTACGAGGTCCCTTATTCCAGTAACGAGGGAGAGAAAGATAACTAATTTTTATTTTGGGAAAAGATGGATATTTCCAAAACCATTGAAGTAATCGAGCTGAAATTCACCCCATAATCTAAGAACCTCCTAAATGGGCTCCCCTGCAAGTTTCATTGCGAAATTCCAAAGTTCACATTTTGGGGTAGGAAAAACAAGGGTTAACCTCTTTGGATTTTTGCCAAAAATGAGTCAATTTCGGATTTTTGAAACTCCCGTACCAAACGGGACCCTTCCCTGAGACAAGAATTGATTTTTTTCTTGCCTACGAGTTCTACTTTTCCAGTAACGAGGGAGAGAAAAATAACTAATTTTCACTTTGAGAAAACATGGATAGTTCCAAAACCATTGAAGTAATCGAGCTGAAATTCACCCCATAATTTAAGAACCTCCTAAATGGGCTCCCCTGCAAGTTTCATTGCGAAATACCAAGGTTTACATTTTGGGGTAGGAAAAACAAAGGCGATTTTTTGCAAAAATGGGTCGATTTCGAATTTTTGAAAATACGGTGGCCAACGAAAGGGGACATGTTCCTGATGCCAGAAATGATATCGTTTCTTGCCTACGACGTCTTCTTTTCGAGTTACAGGGAAGAGAAAACTAACGAAACGTCCAAGAAACATTTACAGACGACAGTCAGCTTTGACAGGTCATAAGTCCGAAACCAACCGACGAATCATCACGATTTTTTCTCAAAAAAAGCATGTCGCCAAGTACTTGACGTCCACGTAAAAACCAATAACAACTTCCCAAAAATTCTTCCTTTATGAGCAGAAAAATTCGCCCCATTTCCAAACTTCTCACTTCTGACCCTCCGAACTCCAAAAATCGCCCATTCGAAATTGACGAATCCACCTCTTCCACCCGCAGGCGAACCAGGTGAACAACTCGAGCAACCCGTCGACGCCGCCGATCGCGAACGACGCGCTCTCGTCGCTCTCGATGAACGCGATGAACGCGATGCGCGCCTCCATGGACAGCATCCGCAACATGGACAGCGTGATGCGCTCCTCGGTGATGGACATGTCCGCGTCCGCGGCCGCCGCGGCCGCAGCCTCGCAGCAGTCGCAGCAGCAGCAGGAGGCGCTGCGCATGCAGCACGCCGAGGCGCTGATCAGGTCGCAGGCCGAGACGGCGCTCAGGCTCGCGATGAGCCAGGCGCTGCCGCAGCTCAACCAACAGGAGAGCGGCCACAGCCCCCTGCGCCACAACGGTAAGCTCCTCCGAACTTTACCTAGCCCGAGGGCCGTCACCGATCCCTTCGCCGAGGCTCACCAGCCCAAGCTATAGGGAAGTTACACTTAACCCCTTCGCCCTTAAAAATCACCCTGTATAGTGATAAACGCGTTTTCCGGAGCCTAAATAAACATGTCATATTAGATACGATGCGTAAAGTTTACAGTAGCTTTTGCTGAATATCCGCACGGTAACCATTTCATAACAGCGACGATTTACGAATGACCTATGG
Organism: Cryptocephalus primarius; assembly: GCA_963576515.1. Taxonomy (NCBI): domain Eukaryota; kingdom Metazoa; phylum Arthropoda; class Insecta; order Coleoptera; family Chrysomelidae; genus Cryptocephalus; species Cryptocephalus primarius. Next base: position 14,429,322 of record OY754944.1, on the reverse strand, counting down.
TATCATTTAGGATCTCAATGGATCTTAATCAACGGATTTTAGCTCAAAATGCGTTTAGAATGTGTTTCAATAAGGCAACTACGTAGAACCAAAGACTGTAATTACATTTGTGAAACACATTCTAAACGTGTGTGTACAACATGTGCGCGGTATAGGGCCTCGTATATTTGACTGAAATACGGGAAGGGGGTGCCGAGCGAAAAGATCAGCAACTGATTTAGGTTTCCCTCATGATTTCATTTCTCCCTCTTCCAGGAAATTACCAAACCCACCAGGGCCAAACGTCGCAGCAGCTGAGCCCCGACATCACGGAGGCGCTGAGGCTCCAAGAACAGAGGTTAGAACAAGCCTTAAGGTTGCACGGTAGTGATCCTAGAACGTTGGGCTTCTCGCTGACGAGCCAACAACAGAATCAACAACCATGAAATTTTAGTTACTACTGAACGCATGATACGTAAAAAGAAAGTAAAAACAAAAGTATCAAGAAAAGTCTATATATATATATATATATAAAATAGTAAATATATGTAATATTATTTGTAAAGCGTAAACAGAATTTCCCTTTATATTTTTTTAAATGCAAACAGTTACTTTGGGTTGATTTTTCACGAGGTGCTTTTATTAATGGTGACTGTTTGTTCGATTATGTACAAATGTTGATTTTCGGTTCGGAGGAGTACATTAATACTTTTTCATGGCGAAAATTCGACTTATCGCATTTCCGAAATTACCCATCGATGTATTTCTCCGAGGTTATTTCCGTGCTAAACGAGTTTATATTGAGGTAATGTGCCAAATAGACATGTTTTGTGTTGTTTGAATTTGCGTTTAGTGCGCTCAGTATATAATTTTGATGGCTACGCCATATGATTTTTTAATAAGATTTATATTAATTGCACTTTAAAAGTGCACCCACTACAAAATAAAAAAAATCATTTTAAACAATTTGTATAGTTATTAAGTGTTATTGAAGAAGAAGAGGAAAGAAATACCTTCATCAGACTATTTTAGGTATTTTCAAAATATACTTAAGTTAGGTTGTACATAGATATTATATAATTCTGATTGTTTTCTAGACTATAAATAACGAATGAATGATACGATTTGATATATTAGAGAATTTTCATTTTGTTTTCGTTTTCTTTAAAAAGGAAATAAATTATTTTTTTAACAAAAAGTTACATGCAGACTGAGACTATCGCCGTTACGCTCTCACAAACTCCAAAGGGCCGGTAGTGTTATACTTTGGAGGCAAAATTGGAAACCATTTTATTACGGCCATTATAAACAATCAAAACAATTATTATTTTTATTATTCTCTTAAATAATATTAATAATAACGTCATTACGTACGCCTTTTGTCGTGTGTGAGATCGTAACGGCGTCCAAATTTGAAAACGTCTGTAAGATTTTAATTTTTACGTTTCTGTGATTATCTTTTGGCCGGTTTGATGTAACATAACTAGCAATAATGTAATTTTTTTGCAATTTTCTCTGTGATTTTACGATTATAAATCTTAAATAACTTTCTTTTTATATTTTATAAGAGTAATTGGCTTTAATTTTTTTTTAATATCCTTATAAAAGTACAAATAATTAACGTTTTCGTCGGATTTCTTTTTATTTTATTTTTTTTGAACAAATGCAGCGAGTGAGTGCGGACAAGGAAAAAAACAAAATTTATGAATCTAGTTTTTGTACAAGAGTACTTAAAATTCTAATTTCGAATTGTTTTACTTTGTCAAGACATGTGGTTTTATAGCTTGTAAATAATTTTTAAATATAAGAGCCTCTGTACATAAGCGTCCCCTTGAAATTTCGATAACGGCCAAATTCAGACTGTTTCATTTTGCGAATCGGAACAAACGACAAAATTTCAACTTATCGTTTCAGAAACAAATCAGAAGAATGTAAATAGCATTTCCATTGTTTACCCCCTTCTCCTCCACATATAACAATAGCCATATATAGTCAATAGTTGTTTAAAAAGTATTACAATAGCAGCAGAGAGCGTTTTCTAATGCTGACCAACTTCCCCAAAAAGTGACGCAACAAAGACATTTTACACACGCACATACAACAAAATGTGTAAAATATTTCAATGAATTGCATAAGAGTTAGTTTGTATCGCAACACCCACCGACGAAATTTTCCTTTTGACGATTTTCAAAATTCCTTTTTGCTCGAGTCGAAAACGGGGAACGCGCACGATGCAACTCGCGACGAAACGAACCGAGGAAACGTTTTCTTGCTTAAAAATTTCGATCGAATCTGGCAGCTGTTTTGCTAATTTATTTCGACCAATTAAGAGGTAAATTGTATTTTTGGAGAGTTTTTGCGTTTCACACAACGTCGGACGCTATTAGCGTTTACCTTATTAGGAATTCATGCGCATTAAGCACCTTCAATAGCGCTGATTGCAATGCGCATGTGCATAAAGCGACAGCGCTATTGAAAGTGCTGAAGGCGCGTGCGTTCCTAATGAGGTGAACGCTAAAAGCGCCAGAAGTTATGCAAAAACTCTCGATTGATTCGGGGGAACTAATCTCCCTGATTAAGTAGCAGGGTTAGCGACACAGCTGCCCAAAAAATTTGTAAAGTTATAACGGTTTTAGGTTCAGGTTTCGTGGTGTTTTAGACGTTACGGAAATACAAGATTTCCCGCGTTTTGCATCGGGATTTTCCCGGGGTGTGATTTTTGGCAGTTTTGCCGGGACGCGCGTCGCGCCTCGACCGAAACTGTCATCTTTTATGCAACGTACGCACCCGATATGTGACGTTAAGGTTTCGAGAGCCGACGAAAGAGTACCCACCGATATCGACAAGTTATGTAATAATACAGTAAAACTAATTATAATAGCCCGGTTGCACTGAGTGCTTCAAAATATTTTGCCCACTATAATTACTTAGGTAATTACCACTTCAAAAAAAAAGTTACAATAGCCCAATCAAAGGTCGGCTCCGGGGCGTCCCGACGCGGACGCCCGGAGGCGTCCGTTGAATTCAACCTTTTTAGCGTTCCCAAGTGGCCGACGAGGAGCGCAGGAGCTCCTCGCCGCCCATCCGCGTATGTATTTTACATAAATATTAACGTCTAACTGCCCGAATGGACAAATATTTATTGTAAAATTACCTAAAAAATATATACGATATTTTTTTGCAATAGCCCATAATACAAGTGCGTTCGCGCGCACGCCAGTTTTCAATTTCTAACCACATTCGGTTACTGCCTGAGTTTGACGGTTTTTCGGATCGGTCTTGTCGCCCGCGTCGCGACGCCGGGGCCCAAAAAAATGCTCTAGTTTAACGCGCCCCTACCCCCTCCCTCCGCCCCGCAGGTACTTCTCGTATTTCCTCCAATGGCGAAAGCTTATCCCCCCTCCCCTCGGTCATTTAGCTACTTAAGTGTTATCGTCGCTTGAAGAGCAGAAAAACCATCGAAATCTCGGCGCGAAAGGGTCGCGGACAGCGACAAGACCGGTTTAGTTAATTCTTCAGTTAAACTACAATAGCCCAAACGTGCGGGCGCCTCGGGCGCCCGCGCTATACAAAAATTTCAGATATATACCACATTTTAGTTTCCGTTTATTAGTAGCCCAGCAGAGCGAGGTATTCACTCGCTCTAACGAGGCTACCTTTCATTTCATTTACAATAATATATTCAGATTTACAACGTTTACATCTATCACACATCCATACAATTTCTTCGGAAGTTTATCGAAAATTGAAGAAAATTTATCACTCCTAGTTTCAAATGATGTTAATCGGCCATTTGTTATTCGTTTGTTGTTTGTTAACTGTTTTTAAAGAGATGAATTATAGAAGAACTTTTAGGCGGGTGTTTTATCAATTTTCCGTTTCGAAATTCAACACACATACACACACACACACACACACACACACACACAAACACTATTTATATGTATAAACAGTCAAAAAGTCACTTTTGGGAGATACAAACGTTTCGGCCTTACATATACCAAAATACGGAAGTAAAAGACAAAATATTCATCATTCAATAATAAAACCACATACATTTTAAAATAATAGTAGTTTACAATGAATGTTAGTTAAAACTGTTAAGTTACGTTACGTTTTTTGTATACGTCATGTTAAAAGTTAAGTTAAATGACTGGAAAAGTGCTTTTAAGGTATCACATTTTCGACCTACCGAGCCCGAACAGTAAACGTACCCAATTCTCTTCCACTAATTCAATACGAAACCCGCTTTTCTATTTCACGATTAGGCACTTTTTTCCAATGAACCTAATGCAAACACAGACCTCAAATTGACTATGTTATACAACAGGGAACTAAGACGTTCAAGCTATTTTATCGTTCCTATGTCCAATTCGTCTATAAAGAAAGTTTTTGGTCACTTTTTGGTTTTTCGACTATAACTCAAAAACTATGCGTATTTAGTTAAAATGTATAGGGAGCTTTTTTGTAGCAAATTGAATTTCCTATCGAAATAGTCCTTAAAAAAGTTAAAAAACGTTATTTTTTGTTGAAATAAATTCAAAAAACAATAACAAAAAATTTTTTCATATGTTTGCCTCGTGACTTTTTCTGGGTGGATCTAGGTATAGTTATTGCTTCACGGAAAAGAAAGCTTATACAATTTCCGACAAAATGGCGGGTAATAAAAGTCTCTACAATAAAAATTGAGCGAGATACCGGATTTTAAAGCTTTGGAGTTATTCGAATTTTTTCACTTTTTCCTTCCTTTCGGGTAAATATTTGTTTTTAAATTAATTAATTGGATTTCATTCAAAAATTTAAATTTAAAAACAAGTTGTAATAGTATCAGTATTTTTAGCACTATTCAAAATTCTACTAAATCTTGGAAATGTATTTTTTTAATAGTTAAACGTATTTTTTGGAATAAAAAAAATTATATGAGAAATATTAATAATGAGCAACGTTACAATATATGTTACAAATTTATTTACTTTAAATGTAAATTAATTCAGAAATCAATCTATAAATGTATTTTCAAATTGAATGTCGACTTCCTCGTCAATTTTTTCATATATATCATCTTCAGGCACTTCTAAAACTTTGAAGTATTCGGAATCAACGCCCATGCGTTATTTGCAGAATTGTATTGAACAGCTGATCCAAAATTTCAAAAAAAACACGACCTTCTAAACTTGTTTCACTTATGCAAGACGATGAAAATAAAATTCAAATTTATATTTGAAGTATATTCCAAACTATAGCAATGAATTTTAAAGTCTATAAAGTCAAAACTGGTATGAGCAATAATTTATTAATTTACTTAAAAATTAGCATATTTTTTTCTTAAATAATGAAGTAAAATTGTAATTAAAATTTTTTATCTACAAATTAGTACAATTATAGTTTTAAATCATGCTAAAAACTGTCAGATGGTATACAAATCGAATGAAATCCGATTATTTAATGAAAAAACATGAATTAACCCGAAAGGAAAAAGTGAAAAAATTCGAAAAAATGGGAATTTTTAAAATTCTGCCCGCCATTTCGTCCTAAATTTTATAAGCTTTCTTTTCTGTGAAGCAATGCCTATACCTAAACCCAATAAAAAAAAGTTAGAGGCAAAAATAACGAAATTTGCATTTTTTGCAACTACCAGCTCGATAGGAAATTCAATTTCCCACAAAAAAGTTCCTTACGAATTTTAACGAAAAAAGTATAGTTTTTGAGTTACAGCCGAAAGACCAAAAAGTGACCAAACTTCCCCAAAAACGCACCCCTAAATTTAACTCCACCACTTCCCGAGCAAAATTCCCGCTACTGTTACCCAATGGAAAGAGGCTCCCCCACTTAAATTACCGATGCGCTCAGACGGTTGACGGTTCGTCAGGAATTTTTGCCATAATAACTGCACTAGAATGGTATAGTTAAGTGTTTTAATTGTTATATAATGTAGTTACAATAGTTGCAACTGATATACATGTTTTTATATTGGTTCTCCGAGGAGCTGCCGAAACGTCAACTAACCAGAACCTTAAGGGCACTTTGAATTGAAAATGTATCCGCGTCGCTCGAGATTAGAGCCTCGACCTAATCCGGTGGAAATTAGACTTTCGTTTAAAAATTGATGGAAATTAAATTATTTCGGCGAGACGAGTGATACGCGTGATATTTTCAATTTTACCCCAAGTTATATCTCATATGTGTGAAGTTCAAGAGTAACGTTTAAGCATTTTCAGATAATAATTATTTAATTGTTTAGTTGTGTTTAACGCTTGAGCTATCATTAAACGATTTGTGTATTTTGCCGAAAGACAGCAACGAACTCTACAGGTTTCCAAGCGAATTTCGAAAAATATTTAAAAGCAATGAGGGAATTAATTGTCACCTTCAGAATCCCATATTTGAAGCTTGTAGAGCTGTTGGCTAAATTTTTTTAGTTAATGAATTAAATGTGAATGTATCTACAGTGTGTTTATTCCTTTTTTTTTAAATGTAATTTATTGTTTACCTATTATATTGTATACGTTATGGGAAAATTTATTTGATGTTTTTGAAAAAAGTTAAAATGAATTTTATTACACTTTTATGTATGTTTACTAACTTATGGAAGAATTTCAAAGTGCAGCAATTTGCAATGCGTTTTGAAATTTTTGTTTTTATTATTATACCTTTTTTAGCGTTAAGAGTTATACGTTACAGTTTTTAATACTTTTTTGCCATTTTTGTTTAAACTGACTGCCATTCATTTTAACTTATAGATTTTCGCTTTTATAGTTAATTTTTAAGTTCCTATATCTATTTTTTTGTAAACTGTAGAGCATCGCAAACCGTGTGAAAGATTGTACGAAAGGCGAACTTTTCTATGTATACTTATATTGTTTCAATGTTAATTTAACATCGGCAAAATTTGGCCAAATTGGAAAAATTGTTATTTTTAACTGTTTCGATGAACTAACAACGCTTTCAACATTTTGACTACTAAAAAAATATCCCCGTTCACGTGAATCTAGTATATCAATTAACGTAACCGAAATGTTGAATGCGCCGTTATTTTCAAAATAATTAAAAAAAAACTTGTACAATTGCAAAAAATTAGTTTAGAGTAAAATTATCTGTGAAATTCAAGGCATTACTACGAAATTAAAAAAATTATTTGTAAGATATAGATATAAATTGTGGAAATTAGAAAAAATTGTTGCAATGTTTTTGTTTTATTCAAATCAAATTGATGTATGAACTGTATGTGTGACATGTAATAAATCTATTTACTGGAATAGCAAACATTCAAAAAATAACGCTGCCTTTTATTCCCCCAAAATTTTTATTTATTCTCGATAATTGCCTTCAAATGATTTAATATTGATCCCTTTGATAATATTAATTAACGCCATTAACGACTCAAAAACTGTTTTCAATTTTAAGCTTACATATCAAAATATTTATATCACTTTACAACTGTTATAATCATTTGTCAATTCATAGGATTTTCAATACTTGTAGTTAATTAACACGTTTTTCATTTAATGTGAAAATATTACCAAGAAATTGTTTCACAAATACTGCCAATAGCAATTCCCAAAAATCGATACCGTTAGGATCCCTTATGACTTGTATATCGTGTTGCCTTACTACCAGAATTGATCGTCCCGTGTACAAATCCTGGCGTTCTATGCATTTCTCAGATTGGTAACATGTCCTCGCTCAGTTGTTTATTAGGCCCGGATTTTTTTTAAAGTTTTGTTTTTCTTTCCGTTCGGTACAACATCCGGATTTATTTATCGAGGTACGTCACCGGAACCGAAGCGTAAACGGCAGGACGTCCTTTCCTCGCCTGCGAGCCCCCCGGAGGGATACGGTGCGAACCACTATTCCCCAGCTGAAGGCGAACCTAACCTCATTTCAGGCGAGTAAATCTCCTCGTATTCCTCCAGGAAGAGATTGAAGTTAATCGCCGTTGTCAAAATTACAAATTTCACTTTTAGGAGAGGATGAGAACGGGCGCGGAGGGGAATTGCTCCTACTTCTGTGTATTTTATGATATTTACGAGATACTGTGGCTCACAGTTTCATTTATAGCATTCCTATTCGCTTGATTTGTTACAGCCGCTTTGGTTTCTGTTTCAGAATGTACAACTCGCAGTTTGGGAACTTCTCGGTGAGTCCTTTTACTTTTTTAAACACAAAGTCGTCGGTGATCGATGAACGTTCGCAATTACATAATTTAATAATTAAGTATGCAGTGGCTAAATTAAAATTCATAACGTTTGGCAAGCGCCCAATAGATCATATCAAATGTTGGATGTGTACCGGTTGAAATCCTCGTGGTTTTAATTAAATTTGGCAATAGTATACTCATAACGTTCCGATCAAACGTTACCCACATTATATTCATTCCTCACAGAGTTCATTCAAATACACTTACGTCTTTTAAAAGTAACAAGAATGTAATACGAATTCAACCATTGCTCTTAAAAATGTTCGCAAAATACAAATCTGATAAGACTCGCGTAAAGAACTCAATTGCATATTCTTCTCCTACCACATAATTGATCATTTTTACACCACACACCCTTTACCAATATAACTATACGCATTCTCCTTCCTATACATTTCTAAAACAATACTAAAACCTCCCCTGGCAGTTTCCGATGTCTAACGACTTTTCCAAGGACCAGCAGATGGGAGGCACCAACGCGAACAACGGCTCCGGCGACAGCAACGGCGCCGACGGCCCGATCGACAAGACGAAGCTGATAGTGAACTACATCCCGCAGTTCGCGACCGAGGCCGACCTCGCCCTGCTGTTCACGCCGATCGGACGCGTCGAGAACATTAAGATCATGAGGGACTTCAAGACGGGCTACAGTTACGGCTTCGGGTTCGTCAAGTACTTCTTCCCCGAGGACGCGGCGAAGGCTATCGAGGTGCTCAACGGGTTCAACTACAGGTAGGGTGTTCTTAAGCCGGACGCGATCGGAGTGTCGAAATTTGTATGGGTATGGGCGTGGGAGTGTAGCGGTGATTGAAAAAAATCACAGCCCTCACCTGCTACCAATCAAATGACCTGTCCTGCCTGACACTTTCGTTCCATGACTTTTTTTGACTGTTTACCGCATTTCAGATGGTTCCTTTCTATGATGACTAGTACTGAGCCGACCATTAAATTATCTGATTCTTATATGACACCGCTTCGTAATTCTGTTCTTAATATGCTCACCTTTGGTTATAATTTGGCCCTTAGCCGTGAACTTAAAGCCATGATTCGCTGCCACAGCTTATAATCGTAACGATACTCTTCAGCAACTTTCTTACAAACGTTATGAATGAAGTTAGGATAGACTGGTTCATGGCAGTCGTGTTGAAAGTGGGCCGTTTGCAAGGACATATAAAGGCAACACATTACAATCAAAAACCTGCAGATAATGCCATCAAAAATGAACCAAGAGGTTTCTCGACTGAAATTGTGAGCTCGGCTTGTGGTATGCAACACGTTGTGATAGAAAAGCGTATAAATATGTGGGAGTCGGATACGAAAAGGGAATACGAACCTAGTTATTTAACCGAAGAAATCCGTTTAAATTTAAGAGCAGATCTAATTTAAAGTCAAGAAATCACATGTAATGGCATTTAAGTCATTGCATAAGAGGCATTCAAGTATGTTACCGGCCTTATAGTAACATGTTCATTTAAATCTACAACTTACGTTCTTCATGAACTCCCTTCAATCAATCAAATTAACAACATCTTAAGGACCACCCGGTGCTTATAGTAATAAGCAATTAATAACATGTTTTCGTTATGTTTCATGGTTACTCGAGCCATTGCTGTAAATTTCATTTATTCCACACCAACGACCATTCGGTTGAAACTTCCATTTGGATACACGAACATTGCGCAGGCGCGATCTGCCTTGAAAGCCTCCAAATCAAATTCAAACTACTAACCTTTAAATCCGTGCAGATTCAAACAGGTTCGTTTCAAGCCCAAGCACGAGTCGAAGTGAACCCCACTCGCCCGATCGAAACCATGAAACTTCCCGGGGGACGAATTTCAACGTATCTTACCGAAAACGTTCTTTACCCGACGCCATTTTGCGAAAGGTCGAAGCGTCGATCGATCGACACATCGTTACACGATTTACCGCCGTACGGGGAACGTACGAGCGACGATTATAACGCGGATTGACCGTCTATCGATCATCTATCGATTTGAAATCAAATTACCGCACGACATTTCGAAATAACCGAAAATTTTCAAAGTTCCCGGCAGCGAAAACGAGTACCGTACACACGCGAACACGTACCGACGAGATATGACGAGCGACGCATGCCTGGCCATTGCGCTGCGCAAGTGGAAACGCTTTAGACCGGGCGAATTAGATATTAAAATATGATCGGAATGACTAAATTTTTAAATACAGCACGGATCGACTTGAGATTTGTCGCGTTACGTTTACGAACTCGTTAGAAAATAGATGTACGTGCGATTATAGGGTGCTCGGGTAGAATTATATTCGAAATGCATAAAAATGCAATGGTATTCTTAGAAACATCCGAGAAATCGTGCAAAAATTCCTTAAAAGGAGTAAAATTGTAGGTTTTAGGGGCCACTGATCGCGATAAAAATGTTACTTACGCCCTAAACTTGCTCAAACTGCACGTTTTGGGAAATTTACGGCTTAAATCGTTTGAAAATTCATATGCAGGTATCTTCTGACATGCTAAACATTCTTGGATGTTTTCGATGGTTGTGACTGCGTGTAAGATGCACTTTTTTAAATCCACTCAAAATGACCGAAATTGTACAGAAATCAATATATTATGCAGCTTTTCTAACATGCTGATTACAGAGAAAACTGCATATAAGTCTATATGCAGGTGTATGCAGTCGTAAAACGACCAAAAATATTCAGATACTTTATTTGTAATCAGCATGCATAATATATTGGTCTCCATACAATTCTAGTCATTTTCAGTTGATTTCAAGAACGTATACATAAGTGCATCTTATATGCAGTCACATAACGATCAGTATGTGAGAAAATCCCTGCATAAAACATGCACTAAGTGCATAAATAAGTGCACTTTAGGTAAGTTTAAGGTGTAAGTAACACTTTTATCCTAATCAGCCACTCCGAAAACTAGAACACGTAAGTTTTTATGGCTCTTAACAAATTTTTAGACGCTCCTAAGTTATGCTTAATACATAGATAACATAGAGAAAACCAAAATTAAACCCGCGACCATGCAAAATGGTGAAATGGGGCGGTCGTTTGGGGATTGAAACGAAATCTCCTGGCGGAAAATTTCCGATAACAAAGTTGTACGTAATAAAAAATATTTAAAAACTTCATGTAGTTTCCCAACATGACCTCAAATTTTCCGAGAAACCGACAGAAAACCGACTTTTCATCAAAAAGAAAAACTCTTACCAATCTCGATTTGCGAAAGACGTCTTGCAGCAGTTTTGCACTTTTCATTCGACTTCAGTGAATTTCAAGGGAGTTTTATCGTAGCTTTTACTGTAAATAGAAAAATCTTTTTAAAATCCTCTAAAATTAACTCTTAAAATCGTATAAACTTCTGAGACAATTCCTACTCGATTTTGTAGATGATTTTATGATTCACAAATATTTTAAGCGAATTTTTAACAAACACTTTTTATAAGAATAACTTATGTATGGTAGATGAAACTGAAGCAAGGAAACCCTAAAACTGTCGAAAAGCCCTAGAAACTTCTAGATGTATCTCGTGCCCTCTGAAGGTTCACGAAGTGAACACTACATGACACTTGAGAAGACAATCGAACGGACAGTCGATTGCACAAAGTACTACACATATAAATAATATAATCGTGTCAATGAATTAATAGTGAAGTTCAAGTTTCAGTCGCATATAACGGTACAATATTTTAGCTAATCACTACCATATAAAATATGTAAATGCATTTTCCTTTTGCATATTAAAATGTATGTACATTTATTCTTTTGAGATAAATTTTTGAAGTAAACCTTAACAATTCGGTTCACTTTATGAAGAGTTAACGTAGTCGAATCACAAAAGATTCAATACTTTTAATCCTTGGACTAAATTCGATGATTTGACGTCAATTTTGTTCATTTGCAGGAATAAAAGGTTGAAAGTGTCATATTCAAGGCCCCCAGCAGCGGACATGAAAGACTCCAACCTGTATATCACAAATTTACCAAAGGAACTAACCGAAGAAGACATCGAGAACTTATTTAAGAAATACGGTGAAATAGTCCAGAGGACGGTGTTAAAGGACAAAATAACGGGAATGCCACGAGGCGTCGCGTTCGTTAGGTAAACAGTGAAATCATACGGAATTTAAAAACAATAGGGAAAATAATGCCAATCCACTGCCTATAAAAGTTATTTCTTTATCTTTTAGGTATTCGAAAGGGGAAGAGGCCCAAGCCGCCATAGCGGACTTAGATGGGAAAATGTTGGAAAATTCGATGTTACCGCTGAGTATTAGAGTGGCGGAGGATCACGGTCGGCAAAAGGCCCAATATTTAGACAGTTGGAACCCGATGACTCTCAACAGGGGTAAGAAACGGCGACTTGTCGAGTAAAAAAAAGACTAAATATCTGTCATCATGTACATACATATATCTATGAATACTAGGTACTACCTACTAGATACTAATCGCTAATTGTTCATTATTTATTTTTTCTTCTATTCTGTTGAATTAATTTAAGGGCCTAGCTTTTAGATTATCTATGAAGCAAAAGTTTTTGTTAACATTTTGTATCAATATTTTATATTAATAATCCCTTGCTTTGTGTTGTGTAGGCATCGTTTAGAATTCCACTAATATTCTAATTTGTACGTCGTATAAATATACTAATGGTTGTGTGAGTGGCACCAGTTTCAATTCAATGCGAGGCAAGGGGTTAACAATTGTTTAAGCTTGTATGTATATAAAAATGAATTTTGACATATTTAAAAACCATATCAAAGTAAATAAAATAGGTACTATGATCTTCATTCAACTTTTCGATACACCGTTTGTGTGAAAGTCATGGTACTACGCAAATTGAAATAAGACGGCACTAAACAGATATCATTCCTGATTTTTTCCTTAGGATTTCCCCAAGTTAGAGGACTGTTCCCATTTAGAGAAATGAATACCCTTAGAGGAAATTATCACAATCGATTTGGCAGATTTTCCCTTAATATGAGAAATTTGGGAGCAGGTGATACGTTCTCACAAAATCCGTTTTATTATTGAAGAACTTTTTTCGTAATGCAATTCGGACCCTCAAGTTCACTTACAGGCGATTTTTTTATTTGCTTTTTATAACTTCTGAAGTTTTTTGTTATATTTATTTTTTCATTTCGTTTTGGTTCGCTTGAATATACGCGCTGTAAGTGGACAGGTTTATGTCGGTTTTTTAACCATGAAAAGACTTGCTTTTATATGACTACATTTACACATAGTTTTATATACAAGTTTTTACAATGCGTATTTTTTCAATAGTGCAATTCGATGTCAAAAGAAGAAATAATTTGTTATGAATATTGTTATCAGGTTATTGTGTAATTTTATTTTATATGTCTGTATTGAAAAATAAATTATTTTTGTTAATTTATTGTATTATACTCGAAATAACGAATGTTTTGTACACCCTTTCTCCGAGTAAGACAAGCTAATGAAAAATCTCTAGTGCAAAAATATTTTTTATCAACTTAACACAATATTTACAAATACAATCGGACAAATTAAAAGTACTACCATAAAATATCGTAACACAAAGTTCTCGACAATTTAGCTCTAACACTTTAGGTTATCTCACCTTCTCCTATCTTTCGACCTATTGTCGTTTTTCTCATCTTCCCTGTGCTTTGACTTCTTATACTTCTCCCTGTCGTCCCTGTTAGAATACTTATCGTCCCTGTCTTTGTACTTTTCGTCTCTATCGTACTTATCCTTCCTATCTTTCTTATCCTCATACCTATCCTTCTCAGAGTACTTTTCCCTATCGTCTTTGTACCTATCCTTATCGTACTTATCATACCTATCGTTCCTCTCTATGTAGCGATCATTCCTTGCGTCCTTGTCGTTACTCGGCGACCTCGATTTCTTCTTGTCCCTGAAAAACACATGTGAAAATAATTAGTATCAGTTGTAATGTTAATTACTATATCACCCTTAGTTTATTTATTGAGGTTACCTTATACTTTAATTTCGTTATATATTGCTATACAAAACTGTAATAAATTTAATTTTGTTGAACTATACACTGACTGTACGAAGCACTGAAGGAGTGGCACTATTATAAACTCTAGAAATAGTCGGCAATGCCTAATGTTCAGCGAATAAGCGCCTTTGAACACAAAAATTAGGTCTGTTCCAACCAATCATGAAAACCACAGTGTAACGCTTATTCCTGATGGCTTTTATTTCACGAACTGGAAATAACTGTTCTATAATGGTTTCCATGGTGATTGGAACAGACCTATTACTCATACCTAATCCACCTTAGATCGAAACACCTTAATAAGTGTAAATACCTTTTCCTCGATTTGGAATGTGGCGAATTACTCCTGGATCTAGAGTAACTTTTCCTCTTGTGGCTCTTCTTATGGTTTCTACTTGGAGACCTGCTTCTTGACCTGTGCTTCTTGTTTCTTTTCCTGTGTTTGTTGTCCGGGGAGTGACTCGGCGTCCTCGATCTTGACCTCTTCTCACTCGTTATAGGAATATGACTGCCCGAACGACTGAAACATAATATAGGAATCTGAGGATTCGTGCACACCGTGCCTTTTTGATATTTCCTTCAAAAATCAAATTCAATTCAAAATAACTCTTTTCATACAGTTTAAGGCTCCAAAAATGAATGCGCTAAGTTTCATCAAGATATATCTTTTTTTTCTCAAACTTCCAGGGATGTAATGTCTCCTTAATTCACCAGAAATGTACTGTAAATTTGTTTAGTACCTAATGAAACCGCCCCAAGCGTTATGTGCACCTGTCGTCTTCTGCTGCCCTGGGCTGGAATCATTATTGGGGGTGTTGTTTCCGGAGGTGCCTCTGGCTTTCGCTCTGGCGTCCTGGTACTTTTTACAAAGGTCCTCCACTTTCTTTTCTAAATCTTCAATATTAACCTGAAAAGAGGTTACATCAATTAAAGATCAATAAGTAAAAAGTAAGTGTAAAAGTAAAAACAAACGAACGAAACTAACAAATCTATTTCTAGTTCAATAGGGGAATTACCTTAGGTCTATTATACAGTCTTAATATCCTCGCAGCGACGTCCCGGATCTCCTCCTCGGTAGCCCCGAATATGGAAAACCAGTTTGGGTTTTTTGGTAGAGGTATTTTCAATTTCCTGGCCGTCAGGTAGATGCACGCGCAGGCCACAGTCTCCGGCTGGTAACGGACGAATACGTCTGTCCTTAGGGAGTCGTTCATGTAATTCCACGAATACTGCATCAGGTTCTGGTTCGTATGCAGGTTGAGAACTTGTAAGTACATCACAATGATCTAGGGAATAAACACGGGGAACTGAATAAAATTAAAGAAACTAAAACGACTAGTCAAAGTTAAGTCGATTGCACATGTCTATTTTGATTCATTGAGTATTTAGTTCAAAGTTTATTTCACCAATGCAAAATGTAAAAAATCCTCATTAATTTCATTATCAATTATCATCAAGCTAGTTCTTCAATATACTTAAATTCATGCCTAAACTTAGTCACAAAGAACGCTAAAACTGTAAAACACAAGCTACCTAAACAACTACTATAACGTTAATACTGCCAGTACCTTGATACATGTAAAATTATATGTTATAACACGAACTGACAACATTAACAGTTTAATTGTAAAAACTGACTCTTACGAGCGAGCTTACCTTGTGAGGATGTTTAATATGAACACAAAACCCCAACTCTTTTAAAATCCTCCTCTCGGCCTTAATAACGAGGTTCTTAAGGTGGATATAATTTTGGTCCAATATTACCGGTTGTATCGGTCTAAACAGAATCAAATAAAAGTAAAAATTAAATGATATCTTCTCCGACGAGATGTTTGTGTCACCTGAACTTTGGAATAAGGAGAAGGTCGTACTCCGACAAATTTCAGATCTTAGTACCGATCGGGTAAGAAAAACTCAAGAAATAAAAAAAAGAACGATGGGTGTTTTACACTACAGAGCTTAGAATGATGGGTAGGTTGATTTTACTTGGATATCAAATTCACAAGAGGAAATTTTGATAATTACAATTTGTACTTTGGATAAGTATAGAATCTCAGAAAATGTTAACATTATTGAAAACAAATCAATTTATAATAAACCATCACATAATGCGTACATGTACAAGTATAATCATTATACAAATAAAAGTTATTACATACTTGAATTACTCACTACAAATAAATGAAAAACATTGTTAAGCGAAGCTCCCGCAGTGGGCTGCAGGAAACGATATGGGGTGACTACAACGGTGATGATGGGCTTAGTTCCGAAGCATGGACAAATACAAATTTCAACAGTAGGTAATCTACTTTACTACCATCATTACTACAGGGTTACAAATTGGCTTGTACCCTTGAAACCAATCAGGGTCTTCGGTGTCTTATTTTCTGTTCTTCTTTTTGGATTTATATCATCTTCGCTGCGAGAACGAACTAGCCAAGTTAATAAACATTGCTCTAAAGTATAAATAATTTTCCAAAATTATGTATGTACACTACAATTCGCGAAAATATCGCTCCAGTTGTACAAAAACAGACAGAAATACGCCTTTATAAGATGTTCACAGATTTGGGATGACATTTTCAGCCACCATCGCCCTAAAATGAATAAATGAAATAGTTTCATGACCTGAGGTAAGCATGTACTATACAATGTTTAAATCTGAAAGGTGCAAATAAATGGATCCAAAATCTAGTCAATTTAGGTGCTTTCTTCCTTTGATTTCCTTAGCTACAGTCAGAACTTAGCACTACAAGGGCAATTACATCAAAAAACTTTTGTTTCTGCCTTCAAGTGTAAAAAAACTATTTAACATGTCCTCAGTAATCAGATCAAATCAGCAGAGTTCTCAGTAATGTAGCAATATCTATGAGGGTAGCGTGTAGCACTTTCTTACGATAACAGTAGGGAACAAGAGGGTAAGTACACGGCCATTCACGCAAAAAACGAGTACCAAAAAAGTTGTAACCCACAATATTGTATGGTATTAAAAGTTGTAACCTATAATGTAGGAACAAATTAAAAACACCTCTCATAGGAGAAAAAACAGAGAAACAGAACATGGAAACATAAAAAGTAACATAATTCCATTAATCCATCGAGGTTAGAATACATTTCCAATGACAGCTGTAATGTGCAAATGGGGAGTCAAAATTCTTTTAAAAAAATTTATCAATATTAAATCAATCCTACATTATTAATCTCCAATTAGAAACCATTGTTTATGTTAGTGAATATGTAGTGAACGTAACATTTGTGAACTTGTAAAAATATAAAGAATATACTAGGATAGCCAAGTGCATTCATAGAAAGAGGGCCTTCAAGATACAATGAAAGAGAAGATAATATATTGCACACGACTGGACTCTTGAGGGTAACTGACGTCGTATCGTGCATTAACAGCTCGTAGTACAATGAAAATTCCTTCTGTGAGCAATGAGAGCTTAACTAATGTTAAGTAACACACCAATAAAAGCTCTAAACGATGAATATTATATTAAATTCCCACATGCTAGTGACACATGCGCCGACCAGACGAATTTTGAATGGCTATGCATCATACGTTTTCTTTCATTGTATCCTTCGTGGGCTTCTAAAGTCCATAGACTGCATAAGTGAGAAGAATAGTCAAATAGCAGTAGTAGTAGTAGAAGGAGACGTTAGAAGTTATTTCCGCTATGTCAATCATAATGTGTGCCTTTACAAGCTATTTCTTGCAAAGTGAGTGGCTTATGTAGTCCATTAAATACAATAGAAAAATAGAATTTTACTGACTATCCTAGTGGAAAACAAAGGGAAGTATAACGAACTAAACGGCAGTACCTTCTGAAAACTTTTAGAAGGACATTCTAAATCTCTCCAAAAATTATACTGACACAATTCCATGTTTAAATTTACTGGCCGAAAGCATTAACGGTTTTAACCTTTGTATCTATGACAATATGTCTGATATAGTATGAAATATCCAGATCATAATCTTCTAGGGAGACGTAAAAAAGCAGCCTTTTCTTAAAAACACAATTAAAACCCGGTAAGGAATAAGAAACATTATCACTTAACAAAAACACAAGTAATTTTCATCACACTGGGTGTATTCATAGCTATAAAGTATGTATTTCGACAGGTTCCCGAGTAGAAATTATCTCCTTAAGGAGCCACGAGTTAAGTTTAAACATTAAACATTACTGCATAAAAGAAGTTAAACAGACGCACCAAAAACTGTTGAACAAGAGATGTGTTCCATAATTACATTACGCTGCAACTAAGTTTATGCTAACATTACCAAGTAGTAAACCTCTGCGGGGTTTTAATCCAATGAAATGTTTAGACTGGAAACTTTTAATGGTATACTGGTAAAAATGACTTAAGGTGGTTGCCATGAATATAAACGCCATATTGATAATAAGGTCCTGTTGTTCTTGTTGTTCCTGTGTAGCCAACACAAACGCAAAATGTACTAGTATTTCACACCGTTCCAGGCGACTGTCAAATGCAATAAAATTACTGTTTACTAATATAATTATTGAAATAGCAAGACACCCAGGTGAAGATCACTCGGCAAGAAAAACGGATAACTGCACATGGGAGCATAACTTCTAAATTATGAGGATATGATGTCATGATTGCGGACTTATAAAGGTGTACTTGTATACTTACAAGATTTGCTAAATTAACACCATCAAATTAAGTGTACATTTATGTTTGTAAGTGATGCATTGTTGGTTGTATTCAGAAGTAATGTTACTTATTACCACATTTACATGTATAAATGTTATATCATACTTTCAATTAATGAAGTAGTTGGAATAAACTCAACTATCTTGGAATATTTCAATGGAAAAAACAAGATGAATCCCTAGTCCACTCCAATTACTTTTTTAATTGAAATCACAGTACCAAAATGTTCAATAAAAAAAGTGCCAGCATTCGAATAATTCCAGTTCAATAGTAAACCGTAACATGTTCTGAGATTCTTCTACTTACCAAATTTAACAATCCCTTTCTACAAAATAAAATCCATTTTACTGCGTTCAGTCCAACTTACAATTCCCATATTATATCGCAGAAGATAAAGTTCGATGGAAACTAAACCTTTCCTGGTGTAGATAGATACCCCCTCCATATAATATTCTAAAATTAAAATATCGTATCAGACATAATGTTCCTTAAACCAGAGCAAATGACTAAAAGAATAATCGAACCTAACGACTTGCATAATGTTTAAAAATAAATAAAATATGAAACTATCGGAAGGATGGTTTGAAGGCTACTAAGTAAATGTATTCAAAATTATGAAACTTCATAAACGAATTTATAGATTTGGAAAATGTGATTAATACTATGAAAATAAGTATAGGATGATTTAAGTTAAGAGCTTGAACAGCTGTTTTAATCCTTAGAAATCAAGTTTTGAACAGAAGTGATAATTATTTTGGAAGATCTCTTTATTCACAAGGCTTCTAATATCCAGATAGTCTTGATTATGTGATGCAACATTCAAAATTGCATTAAAGAAGTTTGTGGGAGATTTGGAGAAAATCTGAAAAACCAAAATCTGCAACAGGTGTAATACTTATTCAAACATGAGTTTGAGCGAATCTTTGTAAAAAAATGGTTATGACATGACCTTATCTGTTTAACCTATAGGTGTATTTCAGCAGAAGCTAAGAACATGTTCTATCCAATGGAATATACCGATCTATAACAATCACATAAATCATGTGACAGAAAACAAATTATTTCATTGAACGAAACATGTTTGGTACATTCACCAAAGTGAACATCAAATTTCAAACTAGGACATTATATTAATTAAAGGGTATTTTAAACAATAAACTCATTATATAACAATTGAAGCTCCTACTGTTGTTCAAGATTTCCATTTGTACATTTGCTCTATTAAGGGAAACAAACTTGAAAAATTGTGTTTTACTAGTGTGTGAAATCTAATTGAACTGTGATCAAAATTCGTAACGAAAAAATATAATTCTATTTTGGAAAGTAATTTTAAAAAACAATTACCGAGGTCATACTTAAGGTACAAAACAAAAATATTTGTACTTGAAACCAAAGTTATTTATAAACGTGATGGTATTGAATAAAAACAAGATTTGATATCCATTTTAAAAATTATCGCAATTTCACAATCAACCTACCTTCAGTTCTATTTCTCCTTCCATAATGAATGTCAAGTTATCTCAACACTTGATAAAAGGGCTAAAACTTAATACCATTAGAAAAGATTATGTAATCAAAAATTAATCAACTCTTGCTCAAATTTAAAATAACTACAACGAAAAACAAAAATTAAATTGTGATTATAAAAATATTTTAAATTTGAGCGCAATTAAAAGTTTGATATTTCAATTTCGAACATCACAGCATGATTTTCTTTTAATAACATTACAAAATACCTAAATATCAAACTTTAAATTTCTGTATCAAGTTTCTGAATGTTTTCCATACTTTACCTTGACAAATCAAAAAAGGATTTAGTTAAGGAAGAGCCTTAAGGAACATACCTTGGTTTTTCTTCACTCAATAAATGTACTAAGATCCAAAAAATGTGGATGTAAATCTCATTACCGTCAAATAATTTTTGAGATGAAGACAGATGGGTAGCTTTCATGTCTGGTGGTATTTAAAATTTGGTTTCCACTCAGCTTGATGAAGACTTTCAAATCGGCCCTATTCGAGCCATTTTAATTGAAGTCTCTGTAAATTAACAATACTATTTGAGTACCTGCTTATCAATCGACCGACAAAAACCAAAATCGGAAATCAAAATATTTTTGAAAGGGTTGAAAACCTCAATAATTTTAAGTTGCCAATGAAAAGTACTTTACTTAATAAAAATTGCAAACTAATGCTCATAGACTATAATCAGTATTATTTTAAGTTACCATGAAGAGATCGAGCCTCGATTTTACAGGTTTGCATAGTTTTTTGATAAACTGATAAAGATAGTGTTGCATTAACATTTTAATACCAACACACACAACCTCTACATGGCAATTTAAACAAGATTAAACCTAAGGAAAGATACTCGAAAATTCTACTTGAAAAATTTATAATGAGCTGATAACAGTAATTTTGTAGTTTCTTAAAATTATTTAGAAATGGGCAACCTTCAAATATTTTCACAATTACCTTTTAACTGGTTAAATTAGCTAGTACTAGTAAGCAACATTTTGGTAAGAGATAAACCGAAACTCCTCTTAAATAGTTGAATAAAGTTGCTAAATCAAAACTGGTATTGGTGAAGTTAAAATAGATTAAAAATTAAATCAAAACTCCACAAACACTACATTAAGGTGACTAAAACAGCAACACTATTCTCCCTTTATATTATTGCAAAGTTCAGGTTGACTGAAATAAATTTTTCTTATTAAATTTACTGGCAGGGATCAATGTAGATCCCCAAATAAATTTAAGCATCTAAAGTTTTAATTTTAAACAAAAACGAGGGACCGCAATGGACACTTACCTGTTAGAGTTAACTTGCCGGATGTGGGTAAAAACGTTGATCACATCCCTGACCCGTCTGGGGGCCTCCTCGATCTTCGAGGCCAGGCATACACAGGCCATTGCCGTATGCTCGACGGGATGCCTCACGAGGCTTTTCGAATAATAGAACCTTTGCAAGAGGACCTGACCAGTCGCCATCGCAACCTGAAAATGATCGGCCCTTTCGATCAGTACTGATCAGATATAAAATCTCAATGGTTGTAAATCAGTACGACTTACCTGAGGTAGCCTGAGTAGAATCCCGGCGGTTTGTATTAATTCACACCCGTATATCCGTAGATCTGTCTCGGTCTCATTACCAAGCCCATCGATTTGAGAGGGAGTCGGGGATAGTTTCTCATCGGGCAGCAACTGATTCTTCAACGTTATCAGTACTCTACCGTAGGGCTTCGCGTTCTTCTTTACATTATTAGAGACAGGATCCCCCTTCGTAGATCCCATTTTGTCAACAACGTTAAAAGAACGTTCACTCGACTAAATAACTACAAAATGTCGCCGTCGACCAACACAGAACAGAAAGAAAACGCGCATCATCGCGTACGTCTTCACAAATCATGGAACAGCTACAAAGCTAAAAACGCGGGTATATTTTAATGTCAGCGATGAATTCATTAAAAATTGGTTTCTTCCTCTTTAATACACCTCAAAATAAGCACCTTTTAAAGTGTCGTTATTAAAACATTTAAGTTAATTTAGAAAATCTAAGTGTCCTCAGGATTTTAACCACAGAATATTCAATTAGAGCTTAACCTAATTTTCGGCTAACGTTTTTTTGAAAGTGAGGTATATTTGTGTATAGTTTCTGTTGAAGACATGAAGACATTTAAAATTCCCAACTGGGATACCCCCGATGATGACGAAACCTACAAGGAGCTGTTTGTAAAGGTACGACTTCCAATTACTCCACTCTGGAATTCTGTTGAGAAAGTGTTAGTTTCTAAGTGCAGATTTGTCCTCTAACTTGCACTACTTAATCACTAAACACCTTCACCATGGTTGCACAATATCTGTCACCCTTTCCATCAGTCAGCGTTGTTTCACTGTCTCAGTTACATTAAAATTCATGTTACTCGAATTTTCCAAGGATGTTATGGAGAGTGCCTCTGACGAAATGCTGCACATTGATCTTTTCAAAGAGGAAGATCCTTTACGTAGCACCGGCGGTATCGAGCCTGGTCTATCCCAGGATATACTGTTCGAGCACAGAGAAGGCAACAGAGAAGACCGAGACGATAAAAGAACCCCTTGGCCGTGTAATAGAATCGCTTCAAGAGAAACCTGCAGTTTCCAGCGAGAAGATTGTAGTTCAAGATCATGGATTTTCGAAGCGGTTCAAATATGGCTTCTTCTCCTTCCTGGGAATATCCGTTGTTCTTATAGGGACTTATCTGATGTATGAAAATCAGAACGTGGACAACTCCGGTGTTCCTCTGTGGAAGCAGTATTTGTCTGATCTCCAGAAACAAATAGAATTTTTAACGGTATTTATCCAGGAACCATCTAGGGAGAAACTGTTACCAGATCCAGTAGCATACCCATATTACCAACCTCCTTACACTCTTGTCCTGGAATTCACCGATGTCCTGGCTCATCCAGATTGGACTTATCAAACGGGTTGGAGGTTCAAGAAGCGTCCGGGCGTGGATTACATGCTTGAAAATCTTGTGGGACTGTATGAAATCGTAGTTTTCACTGCAGAACCCGGCATGACCATTTTTCCAGTAATCGAAGCGTTAGATCAGAAAAATTTAATATCCTACAAGCTCGTCCGTGATTCCACACATTTTATCGACGGTCATCACGTGAAGAACCTTAATAAACTGAACAGGGATCTCAAGAAAGTTATAGTCGTCGATTGGAATTCTAATTCATTGAAATTCCACCCGGATAATCATCTCAAGGTACCTAGATGGAATGGAGATGATAATGACGCGTCACTAGTGGATCTGACGTCGTTCTTGTCCACCATAGCGCAGACCGAGATCGATGATGTAAGGGAAGTACTGAGGTTTTACAAACAGTTCGATGATCCTTTGAGGGAATTCAGGAATAAGCAGAGGGAGTACTTGAGTCAACAGGAGCAACCCACAGTAGAGAGACCAACAAATACGATCAAAAGAGTTTTTGATTATATCATGTAATTCATAGTTAATAAATTATGTTCTTATTGTTGTACTAGTGGTAATTCTGGGTTAAAATTAAAGTGGAATACCAAAAAATAATGTCTGATAGTCTTGGATGAATTTCTCAAAGTTGTTTTTTTGTATAATTTCGCAAAATTGACATTTCTTTTCATTTTTAGAATAAGAAGGATTACAAAACCATCAAGAAAGGGAAAAAGCGCAAGGAAAAGCGGAAATTAAACAGACTTATCAAACAAGCCGATACAGTGCCTTTAATTCAGAATGCAAGGCAGGAAAAGACTGGTAAATCACGAAAAAAATCAAAGATCAAATCGAAATTGGCTGAAAAAATACAAACTAATCAGCAGTTAACCAAAGCTGGACTGAAACAGCCACACCAACAAAACAAATTGAAACAAACAGTCGACATATTGAAGCAGAAAGTGTCAAAAGTTAAATTAAAGGCTACCAAAAAGTCTCAAATTAATACGAAACCAACAGTAACCAACGTTGTACAGAAAGACCCATGCCGACAAAAGAAATTAAAACAGATGGTCGAAGTTTTAAAGCAGAAAGTAGCAGTTGACAAATATTCCAACGTTGTTCCAAGACGGCCTGAAAAATCAGCAAGGCAGGTTCCTCTGGAGGAACCACGAACTCATCAGAAGTCTAAGGGGGAGAAACCGGTTCTCACATTGAGACAAAAAATGATGGAAAAACTAAAAGCGGCAAGATTTCGCTTCCTTAATGAACAGATTTACACTGCGAACAGTAAAGAAGCGCAGAAGATTTTTAAGAGCGATCCAGATGCCTTCGAAGCGTATCATGACGGCTACCGACAGCAAGTTCGAAGTTGGCCATTGAATCCAGTCGATAGTATCATTAAAAGTTTAAAAAAGTTGTAAGTAAAGTAACTTGATTGTTTCGTTGTTATTAATTTTGAAAATTTCAGACCCACGTCATATGTAATAGCAGATTTTGGGTGCGGGGATGCTAAAATAGCCAAATCTGTTGAACACAAAGTGCATTCCTTTGACTTGGTAGCCACGGATGAAACTGTAACAGCCTGTGACATGTCTCGAGTTCCATTAGAGGCCAATTCAGTAGATGTCGTGGTGTTCTGTTTATCATTAATGGGCACTAATCTTCACGATTACATACTGGAAGCTAACAGGGTGCTTAAAGTCGGGTAAGAACGTTTCAATTCCTCAGATAAAGAAATTTACATGGGTTCGATTTTCTAGGGGGATGCTCAAAATCGCCGAAGTAGAGAGTCGCTTCGAAGACTTTGAAGGTTTCGTGAAATCTTTTCTACGATATGGTTTTAAGAATATTTGGAAGGACTTGTCTCATAATTTGTTCTACTTCCTTGATTTTACTAAAATTAGTGACGTTAAGAGTAAGAAGAAATTACCTGATTTAAAATTGTTACCTTGTCTTTATAAGAAAAGATGATTGTAGTGTTAATAAATTGGTTTTCAAAAAAGATTTATTTCTCAAAATGCTTATATTAAAAGTACGAAAATAAAGTAATCGCGCATTACGTATCTTCAAAACAAAACGGTCTACAATTTAAACAAAAACATTTTCATGCAATGGATCACCTCGCATTCGAGGTTTTGTATTTTGTACCCCCTCCAATACATCTTCAGCTTCTTCTCTCAAATTTTCGACTTTTTCGAGAAGTAACATCTATAAAAGGCAACTTTAAAGACTGCCACACCTATATTAAAACTTTCTTACCTTAGAAGCTGCGATGAGCTGATTCGCAACTCCCCTAGACATGAACTCTATCGACTCGACGAGATCATTGACGCTCGCCTTAGCGATACTCTGTAGAGTCTTGTAACCGGCGTTGTACAGTTGCTTGGCACGATTCTGAAACGATCGAATTGCAAGGGTCGTCACAAGAGCGTACGAGCAGTATCACCTGTTTCACAGCGGGTAACTCCATCAACGCCGACAACTCCTTAACGCAGCAGTGCGAAAGTCTTTGGCTCATACCGTTCAGTAGGTACGCGTACACCCAGAACTCTTCCAATTCCTCGCAGAAACTAACGACGTTCGATGCGAAGGTTGCCGACATCGTCATCAGGTTTTGTACTATACCCCGATTTATCTGGAACAGATTACTTAAGTAATAATAATCCGTTACATTTTGTGCAAAATGACGTTGCATCGGACACAAAACACATCACTTCTTTAATCGTACCTGATACTTTTGCGAGACTTCAAATACAGGCATTCCGTTCCACAAGTCGTACAGCATTAGCGTTACATAAAATCTATTCAGGATCCTTTCAGGCACATTCTAAAAATACAATCTTGTAATCACTACTACTTATGCAACCATAACATATTCGTACTTTAATTACACTATTCGATAACATTTTCATGGCAACAGATTCATTTATCCCGACCATTTTCGCTATCCTTGTATCGTTGTGATCCAATTTCGTAATCTAAAAATTAGTTTAAAGACAACCTAAACGTTTAAAACCCACAGTTACTTACAACATCGTAATAAATTTGCATGTCGGGTTTGACTTGTTCTGCGGTATTGTATGGTGTTACTAAGTACAGTAAATGCAGGTGGCCCTTTAGGTTTAAAGTGGATTGCGCTTGGTAGAGATCCTCGTAGAGTACATGAGCTTTGGAGAGCTCGAGACCACCTAAAAATAAGAAATTTTGAAAACGTGACAATACGGCCCTAAAACTGTACCTTTAATCGCAGCACAGCCCAATTCACTAACGACTAACTTCGTACTGCTACACAGAAACACCTTCTTTTTGTTTTCGATCTTATTTGTAACGTTCATCGAATTTTCCGAAAAGGAACCCTACAATAGTTATTATAAAATCACACTCGACACGTCACGGTACGAAACCTACTTCCATCTTAACGGTAACATCCGCCGAGCGGTCGAAATTTTCCTTTTTACGCTTCCCGCAGGATTCCTTAAGCGCTCCTAATTTAAAAAGGCTTTTGATCACTTTATCCGTCAATTTACCAACGTCAACATTAAGAGCATCCGATTGCACTGCTAAGAGCGTATGAGAAGCGACATCCACCAATTGTTTTCTCGTATTCGCTATTCCCAAATTGATACAGCTCAATATGAGATGCCTGAAATGTGAACGTTACAAACTTATTAAAGGGTTTTTCAAGTCGTTCGAACCTTAAACCTATCCCATCCATGCTGTGCATGCCGGATACGGCGTTGTCCATGGGCGACATTAAGAGCTCCTTAACTTTACCCAATTCCTCGGGTTTGGTGATGAGGATGCTGTCGCCTGCTTCGCCTAAACCTGCCCTTCCGGCTCTGCCTACCATTTGCTTGTACCTGGCCAGGTTCAGGAAATCCCTGCCTATGAGGGGCGCGCGGAGGATGACCTGGAAGAATATTTTAAGGGTTAGGAATTAATTGGGAGTAGGTTTGGATTACGTTACCCTTTTAGCCGGTAGATTCACACCAGCGGCTAAAGTTGAGGTGCAGCAAATTACACATATGATGCCGGCTCGGAAGCCTTCTTCTATTATTTTTCTCTCTTCGCTAGTCAAACCTTAAATAAAGGTGCAATTAATCGAGAATGCAATTCAAGGATCCTATTGAATATTCCACAATGAATTCCCTATGGACAATATTTCATTTGTGTACGTTTGTACGGTGCTTCACAACAAGTTTTTAAGTACTCGGGCAATAACCTGAAGAAGTAACGTTATGGAACCAGTGGTGACACTCAAAGCCTTTGTATGAAAGGTTGCTTCTTTTCAACCCTCTATTCCAATAACGTTACTCAATACGGTAGAGTCTACCAATAGAAGTATTAAGATAGTTGCTGTGGATGAATCAAATGATAACACAGGAGGATAGAAGAAATGACATATAGTGTAGGACTGGATATAAGCTGTGTTCGATTGAAATTAAGAAGAATCGTGGATAAAGGGGATATCAGAAGTGCCGTTTTTTAAGCTAAAGAACTTATTAAAAAATTAAAGTACAGAGGCTTAGCAATAAGTTTACGCTATGACGAATCCAAAATGAAGAAGACTGCAGAACCGGTAGCTACTTTAGGGATGTACCAAAAACAATACAAGTTCATGGAAGAACCAAAAAACTAATAAGCGACAACGAGGAGGAGATTTGTAACCCTCGAACTTAAGAGCCCTCACCACCAAAGAACATCATCGAGTATGACGACCTGTGAAAACATAGATTCCCACTGTATCATCAAAATATATAGAGCATTAGGGGCAAATTAGAAGAAACTGAAGCAAATCTAAAGACGTGTTCAAATTTATCGTGTGTCTTAATTCTTTTTTTCTTAAAGTCCATCTATCTAGTATAATAGTTTTATATGACTTACCTGAATGGTGATATGCTATCCCGTATTGCACTGACGTCCTCAAAATATCGCACAACTCCCCAGTTTCATCTTTCAGGGCATTAATAACCTGATGTTTCTCAGTCTTCATGTAATTTTTTAATTCACTGTAAGTAAAGTCGACTAAAATTTATATTTATTAAATTTGGTGAACTTACGGTTTACACAGTTTGCATAAGAGATGTGCTACGTTTTCGCAGTTTTTCTTGGACGGACAGAAAATCAAACAGGAGTCCTTTGGGATAACGTCCATCACTAAACCACCCAGCATGTCGGGGTCTAGTTTCTCCAACGAAGCCGAATACTACAAAACAGAGTTTTAAAAAGTATTACGAATTTGGCTTTTCCATTACCTTGTAGTTAACTTTCTTAGGTTCTACTAGCAAATCGTGCTTATCGGTGTAGTTCCAATTAATTCTTGCGATTTCCGAGCCGCACTTAACGTACTCCAATAACTCAACAGGTCTGAAATTTTTCGAGTAAACATCAGCCTTTAGGAACTTTTGTATTTCAGGTAAATTTCCTATTGTAGCGCTCATACCAATGATTTGAATATTAGCTGAAATACAAACAGGCCATTCGAAACAAGGGTAGACAGTTTTCAAAGCTTTTACCTTTCAGGAACATTATTTTGGTGAGGAAAGCCTCCAAGGTGGGGCCCCTGGATTCTTCACCGATCAAGTGAAGTTCATCGATGACTACTAAGCCTATTTCGGATAATCTTCCATTTTCTATTAGGCTGTTTATTAGTCCTAAGGCTTTTTCGATAGTCGCTATGTATACAGAATTCTTCCGGCGTCTCTTCCTAGGGGGGTAAGAGCCTTTACTGGAGGCATATTCTTCTATCAGGAAGTCCAAACCCACACCAAACGGTGATAACGACCAGACCTGAAACATATTCGATTCGTTAAGGAGATCGCAATGAGGAGTTTATTTATGTAAATATGTTTTCACCGATAAAAATTTACATTCATGAGTATCAACAGTAAAATCTCTACAGAGGTAAACGGAATTATATTTTTACGGGAAAACTATAGTTTAATCTTCAATATCCACTGCTTAATATTTTAAGTTTGTCATTAGTATTAATATTATTAGCAAAATGCAATACTCTTAATTGATCTATTTTTGTAGTAATTGATCCCTAAGATTTAAAAAATTGTGGCTATGGTAGTACATCCACCGTTACCTTTTCTTGGACTATGGAGACATAAGGCAGAACGAATATCACGTTCCTCCTGTAGCAAAGGACCTCTCTGAAGATAAGAATCTCAGCGACTAGAGTTTTACCACCGCTCGTAGGAAGAGCATATATGAGGTTCTTCCTGGTTTCTATCGCAGGCAATTTTAAACATTCATCCTGCCAATCTGAAATAAAACATTATTCTCAAATACATTTAAAGGAGTTCAATCGTTACCGTAAAGTTCCTCTATCCCTTTGTAATGTTTGATGAGTTCTTTGACTCGTAACGGGAGTCCATAGTAAGGACCCAACGGTTTGAATTCGTTAAAGGTCTCAGTTAGCGTCATGTTAATTGTGCTGTTCATAATTTTTCGCTGCTTGGGTGGTTTCACTGCATTGTTAATTAAAGCTTGTTTAATAATACTGCCGAAACTTAAATTTTCTATTTCGGAAATGTCGGTTTTTTCCTTTTTATCGACATCGTTATTGAAGATACTGTTCAGCAATGTATCGTCGACTTTTACTTCAACATCTGATCTGCCCATGGTGCAAATCGATAATTCTATATCATCAAACAGTTGCTCCATCTCCTCTCTATACTCGTCGTTGATGTTATCACCTTTATATAACGAGGACCTGTTCCTCGCCGATTCAGATTTATCCATTTGCAATTTCACCCTCTCGTTGAACGACTCCATGAGATTCCTATTATTGTCGATGCTTTTACATTTATTCTGCGCCATAAGCGATTCGATCTGATTCAATGTTTGAGTGTTGAAAAGCGGAGAGGACAACTCGTCGTTCTTCTGGGAGCTGAAGGAGTCGGCGAAAGCGTCATATTCGATCTCGTTAATGAATGATGTTCCTAACCCGGACTCGGTCGAGACGGTTTTGTAGATGGAAGAACGCCCGTCCTGCAGTTTAAGTCTTTTCTCGTGCGCTTTCGGCGAATCGTTCGATCTCTTATGGGCGGGATCCTTCAGCTCCGCGCTGGTGGGGAACCACGAGCACCCGGGTTTCGGCTCTTTAACTAACAGAAAAGTTAAGTTTACACATACTCATTTAGTTAAGTGGTGAAGTTACCTGAAGTTGTGGAGGACTTCTCGGGGAACCTTTTCAGGTCCATTTTTTGTGCTGGGAACATGTTTGAGCTCTGAAGGAACTAAAAGTTGAATAGTATTTAGTAATTAATGCAAGAAATATAACTAATGTTATTATTCTTATTAAATAATAGTTACCTTGTTATTGTTTATCATCTGAGTGGAAAATCCCTTTGTTATTGGTGAAGGCTGTTACAGTGGTAATGTTAATAACACAAAACATCGTATTTAGTAATCAAAACATTTGCTGTTTGATAGATAATGCGGAAAAACATAGAGGAAAAGTATCCCATAGTTTTTCCGTAGATTAAGGTTAGGTTAGGTCTTTCGCTTCAACTTTAACCAATCAAATAACACGTATTTTGTTATATGGTGAATGGTATTGGTTGTCGGTGGTCACGTGATGATAGCTATCCCATGTGCGTTTCTAAATCAATCAATGAATCATTCATTAAATGAATTCATTCATTATTGACGAATCAGGTGCTTTCCTTCAACTTTTATTTACCCTTTACAGCACGTGTGTTTATATGTATATATTTTATAGAGCGTGTGAATATTTAACACATATATTGTGTAATAGAGGTACAGTATATGTTTAAAAAATAATGATTAACAGACTGAATATAGTAAAACTGATGCACAGCATTTACAATACAATATAATTTGTTATAACCGTTCTTTTAATTTGTTACAGATGCCTGCCAAGTGTCCAGCACCAGGTTGAAGTAGTAATCATGCTCCAACCTAATATAGGATCATCTGTGCTTCCACCAAGAAGAGATATACATGAAATTGAGGTATGTTTTAATTATATTTTATTACTGAAAGAAGATTGAATTTGGGTATTACTACAGTCACTAGATATACGCAGTACCAGTGTATAGATTACATAAGTGCCGTTGTTAGTGATGAAGAAAAAGAATGTGTTATGTTTTGGAACAAGTAAAATTGTGTCAGATACTTATTTTAACTAGTAAAGTAGGTAAAAGTTTCCCACTTCCCCTCTCTATCAGCGTTTACATTGGTCCACTATATGACAGGTGAGCAACGTTTCCACATCTAGCTCTCCGGTCTGAATCCAAGGAGCTTCAAGAAGGCATGAATAAATAAAGTACTTTGGTTTACTTATAGTTGCGCAATCTGTATTTTTACATGTGCAATCAACGACATATCACTTGGAAAGTTATCGTGTGGTGCATGTGATCAAAAGTTGGCCAACATGTGAATGTCAGAATTCTGCTTTAAGTTGTACAGCAAGCTGTAATCCCAATCTTCTTCATACAAACTTAAATCTTTGCTCTACAATTCCAGAGCTCCCAAGAGACGTGCACTAGTGCAAGTGCAGTGCCTATTTGTTGCTATTCCCGTTGGATTCGTTGCATCGTCTTAATCTTCAACCGTTTAAAATATCGCTTGTGGAGCAAAAATTCTACGATTAACACCGCGACCGCCAAGATGATCCCTCCAGCCAGGACCACTGCGGCTGGATAGCAATCGACTATCCCGACGCTGATGAAGCTGGTCCCTTGCGCGACGCACGGAGGTTTCTTCGTGTAGATCAGGCCGACCTCCCTCGACTGCAGCCCGCTCTCCTGGATCTTCCTCAACCTAGAAATCGGGAGAGTCGAGTAAGGTGTTTCATATGGAAAGGAACTCAGAGTCGCAAAACTATGTGCCACGATTACACCAGTGGAAGTTTTTGAAACTTTGGGTTCCGTTTTGGTGTTGGTGAAGTTATTCCTTGCCCTATTTTGAGAAGCTTGTTATAGGTTAAGTTCTTCTGGATGCCCAACCAAGGATCGATTACTTCCAAGAAGGGGATTTCTTTGAGGCCGCATTTTTCACTCTCCTGGAAAATTTCACCTGAAAATGGAAATGAAATCAGTAAGTGAAAGTCTTCTTTAATTCTCGATCATTGGGCTTTTGTACAAAATGAGTGATGACGAGAGTCATTCTTGCAGATAAACGAGCTGTGGTTGGTTGGTGCTCAATATATAATACTTCTGTAAGAGTACCCTTGTATATAGGTGTCCTTAATAGGTTGAGACCGCAAATGTTACAATCGTATTAAGGGTATCCCTTGTGACCACCAGCGACCATGACATTTGTATCCTAGTTGACTGTACATGAAACGAATACTTCTTGGAAGTAAGCAAATTGTCTACAGTGGGCAATACTAGGTAGACTATAGACTTACTGACTAATTTGTAACCAGGACCAGTTTCCATATGAAAGGCAAACAACCCTTGACGCATCCTCCTCACGCCCTCTTCCATCTTCATAAAATGATCCGGTTTACCCATCGGAGCTACTTTCTTTTGGTAAAGGGCTTTCCTAATCGGCTCAGTCGCGTTCTGCAATACGAAATAACAATGTACATTTAGAAAAATAACGAATTTCCCTTCTAATAAACACTCCATATTTATTATCCCGTTTACTCACCGGGAAGTAGAACCTGTTGAAGACGTTGTCGTCGACTCCCACGTCCAGGCGCGACTTGAGCAGATCTTCCAGCGTCTGGATGCTGTTGGAGGAGGACTGTAGTAGAGCGACGATGTTCGCAGAGTACGACGTGTACAGGAACATGAGAGATATAAACATAATGATGGTCGTTATTCGACCCGAAACGCTGCTCGGGATTGAAGGGGACCCTTGCTGGCATAACGCCCCATAGGAGACTAGGATGACGTCTTTGATGCTCGGATTTGTGATGTGACCAGACTGGAAAGGTATTGAAAAGTATTTTATATTTAGTTTGGAAAATCTGTTTTCCTATTGCAACACGACATTTTAATTCAAGTATTAAATATTATTTATTTAATTGAAGCATAAAATACGTCGTTGCTATCATAGGATAATCATCGCGATAACGTTATGGTTACATAGTAGAAGTGGACACTTAAACTACTTAAGTATCTTAGTTTAATTACACGTTGCTATCTCGGATTACCGTTACTTATCGATAAATTCAAATTAAACACTATTTCTTCATCTATAATTCCTAAGGTACGTGATTACCAACGTTAGTCACCTCGTTAATACTACTCCTTATCTGGTTCTCCCACCTCAAGCTGATGTATAACACCATGGCAGTCAGTATCACCAACAAAATCGTCGAACCCCAAACGGCCTTATTGAAGGGCAAGGTATAAACGTTGGCAACGTAAGACAGTTTTGGTTCCCTAAAGATGAATTTGGACCTCGTGGGCGTCGTCATGGCTATATAGTCTATGTAATCGACCCTATCGATCGTGAAAAAGAGAGGAGTACCTAGAAGATATTTGAGCAAATGCAGTCAAGAACTCTCCACTTGTGAGTTGTCTTAAATGGACACCCTTGGTGTTTACCTCCTATGTCTGCCTCTCTCCTCGTTAGTTCCCCCATCAATCCGCTCCATTCCCCGTTGGCGTTCTTGTATCCCCACGTCGATTTAATGGAATAGTTTAGAGATACGTTCACTATATCTGCCAGGTGTTCGACCAGAACGTAATTCACTTTTGCTATGCTGTCGATGTGTTTGTTTCTAAAAATAAAATTCATTGTAAGTTTGTGATAAAACACTTATCTAGAAAATTATCATACAATTGATACAGTTTAGAGAGAGATGGAAAAACTTCAGAAAATCACTTTAAATAGATGCGTATCTGATAAACAATTGTTGAACAATAAGTCAATTATTGATTAGATGAGCTTAGATATCAAAATTTATTAATTCAAGAAATGGAGCGTATGGAATAGTTTTTAAACTTTAGTATTCTCTATTAAAACGTCACCAAGGGTGTCGGGAAGCTTCGACTTTCCCCAGGAAATATTTTCCCTTAAATTTAGATACTCTTAGCTTTCTCGTACACCTGGTTTACCACCAAATGTCAACTTAACTTTTTGTCGGTGAGATGATTGAGTGAATCATTGTTCACTATAACGATGCAGGTGTTCAGCGAGATGCCCTTCAGGTCGCTCCTCCTCCTGAAAACGTTGTGGTCAAGTTTTTTACCCTTCAGGCCTTTAATTGGATACCACATCGTCCAATCTTCGACACTCAACGAAGTACCACTTTGGTGGTACTTGAACACCTTTCGAATCCTTACGGATTCATTTGAAACGTCACAAACATCAAAATCGCTGTCGACGAGGATGTTATAAGGACTTAAAACGTTCAGTAAATCGCCGAGGGACGTTTGGGGATCATCATGGAAAAGTACCCATTTGTAAGAGCCTGAGAATAATTTCAGTTGGTCTGCCTGAAAGAGGAATAGTTATTGTGGTTCCTACTTGCTTTCTTTTAAGACACTTACCACGGTTAATAAGCGAGAGAAGTTCCCACACCGAGTCCTTAAGATGAATAGGTGCTTGTTGAAAAGTACATATTCGTACTGAACGTTGGATGGCGATGCTTCCAAGCTCCTACCTTGCCATCCACGTTCAAACAGAGCCTTCAGCAACTCAAAGGAACCTGGAAATAAACTCATTTCGATCTTTCCAAATCTTTCGAAAGAAAATCTACTTTTCTTGTCGCAAGAGAACTCCGTTATGACATCTGGAACTATCAATTGGGAGTCGAGGTAATCCTTTAGGAAATTCACGTAGAAATTACAATTAACAAGGGGAACGATGACGAAAAAAATTCGGAAATCCATTCTCGTGGATTTAATAGTGTAGACTGTGTACAAAGTGGGGGCGGGCTATTGCGTTATGGAAAATTATGTTGACAATGGAAATTGACGTGGAAATATCTGGGATTATAGGGGGAAATTGGTGTAACGACATAAGTCGCAATTTAAGGGATAATGTGTTGACAATATAAATCTTTGCGTGACATTTCCATGGGTCTACTTAGCCGTACTTACCTATAAATGATTGTAGTTATGATGGAAAAGACAAAATTAGGTATTGTCTCTTTGCATGGATCGAATAAGCAAAGCTTTTGTAATTTCCACTGTTCTTCTAGGCTCCAGAAGAACTGAGGACCAATGGACGGTCTACACAAGCCATGTAACGCTCTTCCAGATTTGAAAAGAATTTGCAACGTCGCAAAGGACGTGAAATATTAACGATAGAAACGTACTCTAGTAAATAAATTTGGAATTACTCATCCATGACGACATCAAAAGCTGTACACTGGAACTAGCCTAAAGACTACTATTGTGTGCTCCATGTAGCTAGATAATGTGATAGGTCTGGGAGGGTCGCTATCGTTAGCTAGGTGGTGTTTAACAGTTGTAAACCATAGCGCCCATACAATCCAAGTTTGTGATAAGTACAATAGGAGGATAATTCGTTTCAAGAACGCTTCTATTTGTGCTATTTTAAGTTCTGTAGGATATCCACCTCCAGTTTCGAATATTTAGGAATACCCAAGTAGTAAGCTATGTTTTCTAGCACTACTAATTAATGCTAAGTGGTATTGTAAGTGCACATTCGTTATAAAAGAGGAATGAATCGGTATCGTAAATTATTATATTAATCTCCGTATGGTATGCATTTTGAATATCTATCAAGGTAGTACAGATAAGATTAAGCTATAGGGTTTCAGATGTTCTATTTCTTTTTATCACGAGCTCGGCATAAGCTGAGCAATAGTGAGAAATTCTTAAGCCGACTTATATATCAGCTCTTCTTTCTTTTTCAAGTGATTCACATCATAATGACATTGTTTCCAATAAATAGTACTATTTAGTACATACATAGTACTATTTTTGACGTCTTTTATGGGTCCAGGCCTGGACATCTTACTACAAGTGTTACTATGGAATATACAACCTTTTTATTTTATGGACATGTTATGGACACATTTGGCCCACATATGGATATAACCGTTGAATAACATAGATTTATTCTGGGTGTCTTTTGGAGGTCCAGGCCTGGACATCGTACTACATATGTTACTATGGAATGCACAATCTTTTTGTTTTACTAGGAACTAAATGTTAAATGAAAGAGTGTAAATTATGAATGTTATCAGAATCAGTATGTTAACTCACTTAACCGCTAATGGAAATAAGTATGTCTGTTCGATTTAACTTATCAGCAATTCATAAGCTACCATACTTTTGGTCTCTGTATTCAAGCTTTTATAGAAGAAAAATGAGGTAAGTGAGTAGAACAATGGTTTCAATTAATACAAAAAAGGTGTTAAGTTATTCAAATTCCTCCTTTGTTTGTTGAAACTTCATCATAAACTAGTTAATTGATTATATTTTCATTATAAACATTCAAATATGAATTAGTGTAAAGATAATTTGTTTTCATAACACAACGTGATAATTATATTATTAATCGTACGTCCTTTGAAGAAATGCATCATCTTTTGTACTTATTAAAGAGTTATCATTATTTGTTATAACTAACATATTCCTGTTTCTCTCTTTTTATCTAAATTCCGATATAAGTTATTCAATATTTAACTAAGACCTTATCTTACTCACCGAAAATCTGATTATTAAATTCAAATCAGTGGAATCATACATTGATAATAATAATACCAAATAATAGCATGCAATGTGAGATGGATAGATAGAGAAAAAGTATAGATGATACGGAGTGGGTGGTACCCAAAATAATGTCCAGATAATAATCTTATCAATATCAAGATTTAGATATAAATGTTGCCATAAGACTTGCTTACCTCAGTTCAACTGTGGTGCTGCTGTAGTAGTCAGCAATATTCTTATAAAAGTGACGAAATGGCCGAGACTACAGAGAATCAATGTACGTATTTTACTTCGGTACTATGGGACATTTCGTTCACAGTGCTTCTTTCCAGTGCCGATCATGGAAAATGGGACGGTCGAAGACCACGCAGAAGTCACGAAAGGGGACAGCAAAGGCCCAACGCCGAAGGATAAATTCTTCCTGATCCGTATAATGGTTCTTTTCCTCGGCCTATCTGGATTCCTGGTGCAATCGTTCGTCGTGACTGCTAATGATGTAAGTATCATGGACTCATGGGATTAATTAAGAAAGTGTAACGAGTCTCGAAGAAACGTTATGACCACATATGTCTTCACCTGTAAAAAGGAGGATTGCCTGTGGTTTAGTTGCAACGGTTTTCTTTCTGTTGTCTCTGGAAAAAGTTACATGCTTTGAACTGCAAAGTCTGAACTGCAAGAAACTGTAATCGTGTTCGCCGTGCGTGGACTCACATTCACGATCTCATCGTGTACCCTTTTCCAGTACTGGATGTACAAGTTCCGCGACCCGGCCTTCCCCACGTACGACGCCTCCAACAGGACGAAGCTGCAGAAGACCTTCACGTCGTCGCTGGGCGTCGCGACGGCCGTCCCCATGGGCGTCGGTCTGGTCGTCGTCATGACGATCGGCCAGAGGATCAAGGCGAGGACGAGGATCAACAGTGCGTACGCCGTGATACTGACGATGTTCGTGCTGCTCTCGCTGTTCGTCAAAGTAAACACCGACACCTGTAAGTGTTCATTGTTATTAGAACGTAAGATATAGTGGATAAGACGTAGTAGCCGATGCATGAGCGGCTCGCCTCCTCTCCTCCGTACGTAGATAATGTCCTGTATGTGCAATGATCAATGGAGGGTAATTAAGAAGCTAAAAAATATCCTGCGAGACCCACCATGTGATAATTAACTCGTGATCGTTTCAGGGCAGACCGCCTTCTTCGTCATAGTGATGTGCATCATGGGCATGATGACCTGCAGCTTCGTCTTCCTCACCGCCAGCCTGATCGTCTCGGTACCGAAGCTCCCTATGGGCTACATGAAGCTCTTCATGTACGGCCAGTCCTTGGCGGGGATCTTCAGCGCGACGGTCCAGATCATCTGCCTGGCCATCGCCGATTCCTCGACGACCGTCGCCCAGATCTACTTCGGCGTCGGCATGGTCGTCTACGGGATCGCGCTGGCCCTGTGGATCGGCAGTCAGTACTCGAAGTTCTTCCTGCACTACGTCGACGAGAAGGAAGAGAAGAAGCACTCGCTGCTGCCGAAGCTGGCGGACGTGAAACGGGCGCTGGCCAACATGTGGCCCGTGCTGGTCCTCATGGCGCTGCAGACGCTCACGCAGACGACCACGCATCCGAACGTGACCAACTTGATCGTGTCTGAGAATTACGGCGATGGCACCCCTTGGACATGTAAGATACGATAGACTAAGTTCTTTTGACTTGCTTGCCAAGACAGCCATGCTTCTTGCCTGTTAATCATCAGGTCCCTTCTTAACTTGGTTTTCTTGTACTGAATGGAACGACCAGGAAGTATTTATGATACAACAGGCTCTTGGTCTTTTTGCAAACTCTCTTAAAACGCCATCTTTGATTTTGTAAACGAAATATCATCCTCATGGAAAGTTTGAAGCGTACTACTGTAAAATGTGAAGGTTTCCAATTTCCACGAGGAATACTTCCTAACCACTTCTGTTTAGTAAAGAAGAATTGGATAGACTCTACTTCTCATGGGTTTCATTGATATAATGCCTCGTAGCAAGCTGAATCCTGCAATTATGCCCTACGTATCAGTTCCTACTGATTAATCAGTCCTTTGATGCCAAGTAACTTTGTGTGCTTTCTCACAACTTCATCACTACCCATGCCCATCATAGCTCGACACTAACCTGCACATAAAAACTCTTAACGCTCATGGCAAAACGATGCAGGTTTTTGTATACTACCGAAAAGTACTAAACTTTCATGACCTGTCGGTGACACTATTTTAATACACCAACTTAACGCTTGTTCTAAGTACTAACGTATTTCTCCCCTTTTGCAGCAAAGTACTTCGTCCCAGTCATTACCTTCCTCTTGGCCGATGTCGCCGGAGTGATAGGAAGAGCGCTGTCGTCAAACTACATGACGGTAAGTGGGAAATGTAACTCTTCTCCAGGACAACGACTGAAACATTTTCTTCCTGTTTACAGCCTAGAAACAAGCACTGGTTCTTCCTGGCGATGATCGCTTGCTTGGTCGTCTTTCCACCACTGTTCATACTGTGCAACGTGAAAGCTGGCGGTACGATCCGAAACGCCGTGTTCAAACATGACTGGCAGTACATAATTATCCTGATCACCTTCGTCCCGGTAACGACGTTCTGTTCGAACACGGCCGTACTGAGCTTACCAAAGTGAGTATCTGAAAATTCATGGGTGCTTTAGGTATTAACTGTTTTATAAAGTCTGCACTTATTTCTTCTACTTTTAGTTTCAAACACCGGAGCGATAAGTCTTTAGACTTGTACTACCTGCTCATGCAGGTAATCCTGATGACGTTTGGTATATGCCTTTCTCCGCTGGGAATCGTAGTAACAAGCTTCTTGTAAGCGAGTCAGTGGATGGAATCTTTTCTTTTTCTATCTCTGTAGGATCAGAAGCATATTGTTTATGATTCTTATATGTCGTTCGACCACATTCAATGACCAGAAGTAGTTTTAATCAACTTTGCTGCTTCATTTATTCACATGAGAGATAGGAGAAATTTATTTTTTATATTAATAACATTGTTTTATATTTATTTATTTGTTACTGTAGTGTTTTTAGTGTTTTAAAACCAAAGATCTCTTGTTAATAATACTTATCATTAATTACAATATAAGAACACTTTTTTTTTAACTAATTATACTTTATTTAAAAAACTAAGGAATAACAATCTAACTATACAACAAGTCTGGTCTTAAAACAATTCCATGAGTCAACTTTAAACTTAATTATATAATTACATCAACAACGACAGGATCTCGTTTGAGAGCCACTTCGTTGTGAACCCCGACCGTCCCCACTTAATCTAGACCTGATCAGTCTTCTCAAGTCGGAACGATTGTCTTCACCGGGGAATTTAACCTTCTTCCATTCGGATTGGTAATGATGGTACAATGCAACCGGATCACATCTGTTAAGGCTTTTAGCCGATTTCACTAAGGAAATAACGAACGTGATATTAAAAATTTAATCCTCGTAAACGTTAAATACAATGCTACCTGAACATTTCTTTTTCTTCGGTTTCGCCTCAGAATCGACCTTTGAGACGGAAGCTTCCACAGCAGTCGAGCTTATGTTTGTAGGAGAGGTTTCTTTCGTCGGAGAACTTTCCTTAGTAGGAGGGCTTTCTTTTGTTACAGAACTTTCTTTGGAGACTGAACTGACCTTCGTCGCCTTCTCCGAACTTACCGTTGTAGTATTATAATCACAGACGCAAGCGTTCCTCTCTACATGAACACAATGCCTGTGAATAATTTTTTTCGGTTTTTTCACTTGTATCGTAATCTGATGATTTCCTTTAATTGCTCCACAGTAACTCGTTGGGGGAGCTACGTCCGCTTTCTTAGGCCGACTTTCATACCGTTGAGATAAGACGTTCTGCTCATTGTAAAGAGGATCGATCGTTTTATAATCGGAGTCAGTGCGATTATGTTTTTTATAATATTTCAGTAATTTTTTCAGGTCTGCAAGAATTCAAAGAAGTTAACGGATATTATTTTGAGGTTATGTTAGGTACCTTTGATGAAGTCTTTTAACGCTTGGGCGCTGACGTTGGTGTACCCCAGTTCGTTTAAATACGCTAGGACTTCTTCGGGGCGGATCACTTCAGATTTTACTTGCTTACCGGACATTCTATCGAAACTATTACTAATTTATTTTAAACTAAAGACAAGCACAAAACAACCAACTTAAAGAGTCGTAAGGTATAAGACACCAAAATATCAGAAGCGTTTATCTATTAGTATAGCCCTTCTTTGTCTTTTAAAGAATTTCCCTGCATTGCTATTATGCATTCTTTCAGCGTAAAGTTAACGTTTGAGTCTGTTTAATAAACTAATGATAGATTTTCTGGGCATGTGTTCATGTCCTGTGCTTCAAATTCTAACCTCAAATTTTAGTGTGTCGGCATTGTCCCTCAAAAAAGAATAGATTGTTCTGGAATACGCCGAACGGTTGGTCGTTTTGTTTTTATGTTAGCTGCTGATCTGGTTATCTCGCGCAACGATGGCTATGTTCGGAATTATAGTTTCTGGAAGATTGGTAACTACTTTATATTGAACTATGTAGGGTTGCTTTAATGTATTTCTTCCAGGTCCAAACCGAGTTTCAACAAATCAGTGAAACTCAGTTGATCACGCTGATTCCAGACGCCGATAGTATCAATCACATCGTTGTGTTCTTGACCGGGGCCGTGCCCTTCCCAGAAGGCACTGCTGGCCAAGGTAAAGTTCCTTAATTACTATTTACTAACTAAGTATTGATCATCACTAATTTTAGATTTTCTACTATATTAAAATGATAGCCACTTCCTTCCTTCTATTACGGTCTCGCATTAGTTCATGATTTTTACGTTGGCTATTATTTGCTCTTCCTATCGACCTTATCTCGTATTTGCATTAACCTTCTTACGATGGGTGTTGCCTCTCAAGAAAGTTTAATGAGAAATGCATGTGGAAATGTTTGACTTCGTAAAAGTATTGCGATTATACTTCCTATGATGTTCGGTTATTTGTTTCCGTCTGCTGTTTTTGCTCTCTATGAAACCTTTTTCAAAGAGCTTGAAGACTTTTAAGTTCATCTCTTACCCTTTACGTATGTACTACATCATTAGCACTTGACTTCTGTTATTGTACATCAAGCCTTGTGGTCAGATTTTGCTTCTATTGTCTTTTGACGACCAAGTCAAACGATACCTACTTGTCGCTTACATTTTCCTGCGCAGTTTATTTCAGTTGGCCGGATCCGTCTGCGCCCCCGAAATGGCAGTGCCTTGGTTTCATCTCGAACCAAAAACCTTCTGCGATCTACAAGATTTCTGCTCTGAAGAAGCTTCACGAGATGGGAGACTATTCCAATACAATGTTTGGCCAAAGCCACATCGTCCACACTGCACAACTAGGGATTTCGATAGGTAAATCTAATATTTACTCAGGGCGGAGGGTGGAAAGAAGACGACACGGGGGATCATGAAGGGTATTTGGGTGATTGCGATGTATAGAAAATGTAGGCTTAATTAATCATTCTCTAATCTCAAAAATTGAGATGACCTGTGGATGCAGTCAAGCAGTCTTATGGAGGCAGTCATGATAGGCTACTTAAAATGGCACTTTATATTTCTGTTTAGAACCCATCGCCAACATTCAAGATGTCCCTTCGCCGACCAGTACCGAGCTGGTGGTGTCGTTTGCGCAGAAGATGCTGGAAAGTTTCATGAATTACGTGCTGAGCTACAGCACTACTCAACAGAACATGCTACCGGAGCCGAATACGACTTACGTGCCGCTGCACACTGTGCAGGCTTGGTATGCGAATTTCGAGAGAAGACTCCAGCAGAACCCCAATTTCTGGAAGTAAGGTATTTATATAAGCGTTCGGGAATTTCTTCATGTCAGACCGATATTTATCTCGATGTAATGTAAGAATAACTTCATTTCAAAATATATTGAATGGCGTCAGTGTTAGTTTGGTTCTAAATGTATTTGCACAGTTTTTCTTCTTCTGAAAGGCTGTTATTCCACTATTGTTTTTTCACATCGTATGTGTCTAAAAACCGTCATTTTTTTACTAAGGAACTTGATTCCCATGGTATCATTTGTATTATTATTGTTTTCGAATAAA
Source organism: Cryptocephalus primarius (assembly GCA_963576515.1). NCBI lineage: Eukaryota > Metazoa > Arthropoda > Insecta > Coleoptera > Chrysomelidae > Cryptocephalus > Cryptocephalus primarius. The sequence goes on along the minus strand of OY754944.1, from coordinate 14,386,262 downwards.
CATATTTTCACTAACCTAATTTTATTTTATAATTATTTCATGAAAAAATCTTTAACATCAGTTAACTTTCGCTGCTTGTCGTAGGTTCCTCGTCCACTTTCTTCTTCCAATTCTTAGCCGCTGCCAAAAGTTTCAGATTAGGTCTGCTAGCCTCATCTTCAGGGAAAATGTAATCAAACACTTCCTCCCAGCCTTGTTCGGTGCCATCTTCGTCGATAATCTGGAAGAAATATAAACCCTTAACATTTGGCCATTATGGCAATACAAAACCTAACTTTGTTTCTTTTTAAATGTGTTATGCGAAAAGGAGTTGAACATTTACAGGTTTTTAACTTTGAAAGTCGCCTAAGTCGCAAACATAGCAGCACCTCATACAAGACTAACTAAAAATAGCCCACTGTTCTTATGAAACCTTGAATATATGGGATATTTCAACAACGTGCACCTTTTTTTGGATCTAAAAATAGGAAAAGAATTCCCACAAATGCACGCACCAAAATGTCTTGGATAAAATCCCTTCTTACAATTCAAAAATATTGAAATTTGACGCCCTCTACTCGCACGGCTTACCTTCTGGCGCTTCTTAATTCGTTTCGGCATCTTATTATTCACTTTCTCTCTACTGACGTCATCACCGTGATTATTCTCGAATTCCTTCCAGTTTTCTAATAGCAAAACTCGAGCTTCCTTTTCCATGGAGTTCCTCAACGTTTCATTAGCTCTCTCGAATATCCTCCTAGCCAATGTGACGTTCATATCATTTTCGTTTTGGCTGTTCAATTCGAATTTAGCATAGGACAACCACACTTTCACGTGTGACGTCCTCTCCAGCAGTCTCTCGTAAAGCTGTCTTGCGTTTTCTGGCTCATCTTGAGATATCTCAAAATCTATGTAAGCTTTCCACAGTAATTCTGGCATGTCTAATCTTTGTTGATTAATAGCCAACTCGTAGATTGCTCTGGCTCTATCGATATCGCCCAGAAGCGTCTCCAACTCCGCAAACTTCATCCATGTGACACAATTTTCAGGTCCGAACTCTAGAAACTTCTCATATAGCCTTCTACACCTATCGAACTCTCTTAATTGAATCTCTAAATCTATATACCCTCTGAATAGCTTATCTCGAGGGCACATTCCTATGGCAGTGCCCAGAATTTTCCTAGCTGGCGTTAGATTCTTTTGTCTGATCTCAAACTGTGCAAATAATAACCATATTTTTGAAAAAGTGAAGTGTTTATGGGGAAGCAGTTCCAGGCACGCTTTGTAGACTTGCCTAGTTCGTTCATAGTCTTTCGTTTCCAATTCTTCATACAGGGCATAGTTGATCCAGAGATAAATGTAACGTCGCCAGAAATGCTTCTGCTTAGCTGGGGGTATGTTCGCTATGGCCTTCTCATATGTTTCTCTTGTTGTTTCTATGTCGCCTTCACCTATAACGTTAATTCATATAATAGAAAGATCATTAGTTTGATGAATAAATATATTCAGAAACTACCTTCAATCAAACGAATGTAATCGAACCACGCATCGTAATTATTTGGGTTTTCCTGAATTTCCTGCTCGTATTGTAATTTACGTTTTGACACAATAACCTCCTCGATTCCACTCCTGTCGCCATATTTCTTCTCGTGTATCGTGTAAGCTTTGTACAGTTCCTTTATTTCATCCTTGGGGATGTGATCGAGGGCATACTTGTAAATGACGCGGGCCCTATCGTGTTCCTTTTGGTTTTCTTCGAATTCAGCAAAGGCAATATATAGATTTTCGTCTAAATGGTCGTCGCCGAAAAACTGTACAGCACGTTCGAAAATCTGCCTGGCCGAATGGATGAAGCCGTGGTTTTCCTCAAATCGGGCATATTTGATCCAATGTTTGACCTGAGGGTGTGTGATCACAAATCTAAAATCAAAGTTTGTATAACGGGTGTTAGTTATGGTGTTAAGCATGTACCTCTCATATATCTGCCTGGCTCGGTCAATTTCCTTGTGTCTCAATTCAAAATTAATGTAAGTCTGCCAGGCTTGCTCGTCTGGTTGCCACTCCATCCAACGTTCGAAAACAGCTCTAGCCCCAGGAATATTCTCCAACATCTCCTCCATGTAAGTATACTTGTACCAAAACTGATTTACTCTCGGTAAAATGGTCACGGCGCGATCCCACAAGTTCCTCGCATGGTTCACCTGTCGGTTCCTCATCTCCATCTCCGTATACTTGAGCCATATCGTGATATTCCTGTGGTCGACGTCGAGCGCTCGCTCCCATATCGACCGCGCCCGCTGTATCTCCTTTTGGGACTCCTCCCATTGCGCGTATTTTATCCAGTTCGAAATGACCGTGCGATTCTTTCTGATGTTGTCCTCGAATTGCTTTCGTCTCCGTAGCTGGTAATCGGCTAATTCGGCGGGATCGGAGATTTTCTGTTTAGGGGGCGGCGGGAGGATCTCTAAGTCTCTCTCTTTGGCTTCCCGGAGGAGCTGTTCCGCTGTGATTTGGATTTCGGCAGGTGCTTTGTTCTTGACCTAAAAGAAAGTTATATGGAATTACGGAGGTAATTAATGTCTGGGGGGGGCTTACTTTCGCCACTTTGGGCATTTTCTGCGGTTTGGAGTCCATCGTAAAGGGTTACAGTAACCGCAGTAACACAGTATGTTTAGTAAATAAGTATTGTAGGTTAACTTTAGGGCCCCCACAAGACGAAACACTAAATTTTAAAGCCCGTCTATTCTATAATTTTAAGCTTTTTCGTGTATCATGTGACGATATGTCCGTTCTGTATTATTTAAGCAATCTGTGGTGGCGTTGTTTTGTATGTGTGCAGATAGTAAAGTGGGTGAAAATCAAATTTATCAGCGATGACCGTGCGATTAAAGCACATAGAAGTGGAAAACTTCAAGTCTTACAGAGGAAGGAAGGTGATCGGGCCGTTAAAACCATTCAATGCTGTTATCGGTCCAAATGGCTCTGGTAAGTGTGGAGCCTATTTGAATGGTTTACATCTAAAACATGAGGATCATTCCTTTTAAAAACCTTAGGTAAATCGAATTTTATGGACGCAATCAGTTTCGTTATGGGCGAAAGGACGCAGAGTCTACGTGTGAAGAGGCTGAGCGATTTGATCCATGGCGCCGCTATCAGCAGGCCCGTTTCTAGAAGGTGAGAATAGGCTAGCCATAAGCTATAGATTCATGTATAGAAAAGTGAAGCTCTGTTACCGGTACTATCATACTTAGTATACTGCTGTTTGATTTATTTTCAAAAGGGCATACTTCAGTAGTTCGTGAGTTGGTGAAACTTGCTACTTCACTAAGCTAACTTAACAAACAGTTAACCATGTTACCCATCCACTCATTTTATAGAAATGTTCTTTTTTTAGTGCTTCAGTCACTGCAGTATTCATACACGATGATGGGTCTGAAACATCGTTCCAACGCTCGGTTCAGGGGTCTTCCTCTGAGTATAGAATTAATGGAAACGTAAGATTTTCTGGTATTTTAAAGCGTCATGCAACGGTGTTTCAATTTTAGATTGTATCTTCCAATGAGTACTTAGCCGAGCTGGAAAAATTGAAAATCAACGTGAAGGCAAAGAATTTCTTGGTATTTCAAGGAGCTGTCGAGTCCGTCGCGATGAAAAATCCCAAGGAGATGACCACACTTTTCGAGGAAATCAGCGGGTAACTTTGAATTGTAGGAGTATAATAAGTTGTATGATTTTTAACGTTTCTACAGCTCTGGCGCTCTGAAAGAGGAGTACACTAGGCTGCAGTTCGAAATGCAGAAGGCCCAAGAAGAAGTCAACTATGCTTATCAGAAGAAAAAAGGCATCAACGCCGAAAAGAAAGAAGCCAAGCTGGAAAAAGCGGAAGCTGATAAGTATTCCAGACTCAAGGACGATTTGGTAATTTCTTTTTTCAAAAGTAGCTGTGAACGATTCTACAGTTGAATTATTTCAGAACGAGAAACTAATCGAGCACCAGTTGTTCAAATTGTTCCACAATGAGAGAGAGATGAAAATCTTGGAGGTCGAGTTGGTGGGTAAGCAGAAAGAAGTTAGTAAAATCGAAAAGAAAAAGGAGAAATTGGAAGAGAACCTGAAGGAAAAGAAAAAAGAGCAGGGGAAATACAACAGAGAACTAGCGAAAATTGAGCAAGATATCCGCGAAGTAGATGTGGAGATTTCCAAGAAGCGACCTCAGTTCATCAAGGCCAAGGAGAGAGTTTCTCATATGCAGAAGAAACTCGATGGAGCGATTAAGACTTTGGAACAAGCGAGGAAAGCACACGAGGCTCACATGAACGACATACAGAAACTGGAAGATGAATTGGCTGAAATTGAGCGGAAGAAACGAGAATACGAATCTCAGATCTCCGGAGAATCCCAAAGTCAGGGGAGGGATATTCATTTAGAAGATGCTCAAGTAAGAAGTTATTGACAGTGATGTATATACTGAGCAATTTTGTTGATGCTTTATTGTTTCAGGTTCAGGAGTATCACAGATTGAAGGAAGAAGCCGCTAAGCGCTCTGCAAGATACATGCAGGAATTAGACTCGGTCAACAGGGAACAGAAAGCGGATCAAGACCGCCTGGATAACTTTTCCAGAATGAGGACCGATGCTGAGAATCAACACAGGCAAAAATTACACGAGAAGGAGGAAATGGAGAAGAGAATCGAAAAATTGGCCGAACACATAAGGTACAAACGGTTTAGCGTACATATTATTTGATAATCATATTACGATCCATAGATCGAGCGAGCAAGCTCTGCAAGATCAAAAGCAGCTGAGGAAGGATCTGCAGTCCGATGTCGGTTCATCGAAGGATCGTGTACAAGAAATCCAGAAGCAGCTCGAGGACGTAGTTGAACAACTCGGGGATGCCAGGACGGACAAGCACGAAGATGCGAGACGCAAGAAGAAGCAAGAGATAGTAGAGCGGTTTAAGAGTAATTACTCTGGGGTGGTAAGTGCTCTATTAACGTTAGTTTGCATTCACATGAACAGCTGAAGTTGAATTGATAGATAGGAATCTATTCCTGCATTACATTAATGCAACATTCTTTAGTTACATATCGATATTGAATTGAAATAACTTTAAACCACTCTAATCGATAGATATACAGAGATGCTACCTCTGTATGTTCTGTTCGTTTTGTATTACATATTGTTTAATTGAATTTTTTTTGTAGTATGATCGAATGATAAACATGTGTCATCCGATCCACAAGCGCTACAATGTGGCCATCACGAAGAACTTGGGGAAGTACATGGACGCTATCGTCGTCGATACGGAACACACAGGCCGTCAATGTATCAAATACCTGAAAGAGCAGATGTTGGAACCGGAAACGTTCCTACCTTTAGATTACATCATGACCAAACCCGTCAAGGAGCGACTGAGGAACATCAAAGAACCTAAAGGCGTCAAGCTCATATACGACGTACTTCAATTCGATCCTCCTGATATAGCTAAGGCGGTCATGTTTGCCACCAATAACGCCGTAGTCTGTGAATCACCTGAGGATGCGATGAAGGTGGCGTATGAGCTCGGGACGCGATTGGACGCTGTAGCTCTGGACGGTACTTACTACCAGAAATCTGGTATTATCTCGGGAGGAAGTTTAGATCTAGCCAGGAAGGCTAAACGTTGGGACGAGAAACATATCGCCCAATTGAAAGCCCAAAAGGTAAGCTGCAGGTTGTAATTTATCATATAACATTAAGTAACACCCGTTTTCGACAGGAAAAATTAACCGAGGAGCTGAGGGAGTCGATGAAAAAGTCACGGAAGGAGTCCGAGCTCAATACGGTCGAGTCACAGATCCGTGGGTTGGAAACTAGATTACGGTTTGCTAAGACTGATATGGAGAGCACGGTAAGTTGCGATGTATATCTATATATGTACTTTGTATTAAGTTTTCATTTAGCATTTGTACTCTAGTAAGTATAGGAATGGATCGGTGTCATATAATACCAATTTTGTGGATTATTACAACAATTCAATTAAGTTTCCGTTACCGATGTACCGCCATTTTAATTGTTTGTCCTTCGTTTGCAGAATAAGCAAATCTTCACGATCGAAAAGGAGTTGTCCAGATTGAATGCGGAGATGGAGAAGTACAGCCCTCAAATCGAGTCTATAGAGAAGAGCATGCAGATCCGCGAGCAACAGATCGAGGAGATCAAATTGAAGATGAATAGCGTGGAAGACGTGGTCTTTTCTGATTTCTGCAGGGAGATCGGCGTACGTAACATCAGACAGTACGAGGATAGGGAGCTGCGAGCGCAGGAGGAGAGGAAGAAGAAGAGGTTGGAATTTGATAAGCAGATAAATAGGATCAGCAGTAATCTGGATTTCGAGAGGAGCCGTGATACACAGAGTACGACGTTTGTTTAACTTCAAGCTTATTATTTACTGAAATAAGAGATTTTCTTTGAGTAAGGCGTGAATACGCGTTTTACATCTGTTGTATATGTTCGACGTTCTTTAAATTTTCGTTTCGATACCAGATAACGTGAGCCGTTGGGAGAGGACCGTCAACGACGAGGAGGAGAGACTGGAAGCGTGCAAGAAACAGGAGCAGAAACAGAGGGACGAGATCGACAAGGACCTGCAGCAGGTCGAGCAGTTGAAAGCGCAGAGATTGACGAAGAAACAGGAGGTGGAGGTTTGCGAGGAGGAACTGAACAAGGCCAGGAGGGAAGTTGGGGCGGTCGCTAAGGAGATACAAGTCGCCCAGAAGGCTGTCGTCTCGTTGGAATCGAAAATCGAAGGGAAAAAGGGCGAGCGCCACAATATTTTGATGCAGTGCAAGGTAGGTTCTTTTCTATATGGGGTTGAAGTATGGATGGTTGCATAGAAGCGTTCGAAATGTGAACCTTGCATATAGTACTCATGGGTAGATCATGTGACAAATTAGGAAGTTTAAAAAGAGGTGATAAGTATGAGGGCTTGATTTTAATGGGGAAGATGGAGGGTGGAAGAGGCCCAGGGAGGAAACTGTGAGATATGGAGCAATTTTAGTACCTGGTACAGAGGGACAACGTGCATTTGGTCATGTAGACTGCATCGGCTTGGTGGAAATACATTTTCTGTCATATTGACCAAGACTGCACTCAACGTGATACCGTACCTAACGTCACTTTAAATTTCAGATCGATGAAATAGCGATTCCCATGCTGATCGGAAACTTGGAGGATATCGTCACAGCAGATCCATCTCAGACCGCAGGTTCTAGCGGAGACCTTAGCCTAACTAACCAGCAGTACGAAAAGGAGGCTCGGTAAGGTTTCGATGTACTTACTTGTGCTTTTACGCCGTTTTCCATTTTTTCACACTGTTTCAGTATCCAGATAGACTACAGTTGCCTCTCGGAGTATCTGAAGGACCTGGAGGAGAAGGACGAGATTAAAAGATTGGCGGATAAATTGATGAAGGGGATCAAGTCGTTACAGGAGACACTGACTAAAATCCAAGCGCCCAACATGAGGGCCCAGGAGAGGCTCGAGCTAGCGAACGGAAAATTACTCTCTACGAACGAGGAGTTCGAAAACGTGAGGAAACACAGCAAGAAAGCGAAGGCCGCGTTCGAGAAGGTCAAGCAGCAGCGATACGAACGTTTCTCCAAGTGCTTCGATCACATTTCCAACGAGATCGACGCCATATACAAAGCCTTAGCGCAGAATCAGTCGGCTCAGGCGTTCCTCGGCGCAGAGAATCCCGAAGAACCTTACCTGGACGGCATCAACTACAACTGCGTGGCTCCGGGCAAGCGCTTCCAGCCGATGTCGAACCTTTCCGGTGGGGAGAAGACCGTCGCGGCTCTCGCCTTATTGTTCGCCATCCACAGCTTTCAACCGTCGCCGTTCTTCGTACTGGACGAGGTCGACGCCGCGTTAGACAATACGAACATAGGGAAAGTCGCCAAGTACATCAGGGAGAAGACAGAGTTGCTGCAGACGATCGTTATATCTCTTAAGGAGGAGTTTTATTCCCACGCCGATTCCCTGATTGGGATATGCCCGGAGATAGAGGTAAGGTATGCCCCTTGGGGCGTTTCGGCATGGGAAAGAAAGTAGTATTGAGCATTTATTCGGGCTCTTTGGTTGAATCAACATGGTTTTCTTGCTTTAGTTAATAGGTTATTAAAGAAATTAGTTAATTTCTTGCTTTCTAGTTGATTAAAGCTCTTTTCCTTTATTTCAGCCTGCCGATTGCTTGGTTAGCCAGGTTTTGACCTTTGACCTGACAAAATTCGAGCCTTAGATAAGAGAAATTGTATTTTACAAGTTATCGTTTGGATTTACAAGGACCTGAATTAATTCGTCGGGACTATTTGTGGTAGATTTTGTAAGTTTTTAAAAAAGTAGAGAACATTTATGTAGTGTAATTCAGTGTCCTATTTAACATTTGTTAAGCAAGATAGTTGGTTAACTTACATAGCGTATTTGTAGAAATTATCACAATACTTTTCAGAAGTCATTAAATAAAATCATACTGTAGATTCAAATGCTTACGTTTATTTTTACATTCATATACAGTTGTTACAGACAAAAAACATTGAAGGGATTTAACTTGTATCGTTAAGTATCGGATATGTTCATTTAATATCGCCAAAGTATTTTTGACCGTAAAGTACGAACCGTTAAATATAACTATTGGTCGGTGGGTGATATAGGTTGGTGAATGGAAGTTTTCAAGTATCCGATTCAATGTTTTTCTTTTTGGTGGTTACTTACGGCTCAAATACCCCTAAATGTCCTAAGACGATATTCAAAATATAACAATGATCCTTAAAACTTATAAGGCATTTGATCAGAGCCTCTTTGATAAAGTAATATACAGGAAGTAATTTTTTGATTTTGGCTCTCGTCTAAACGGGAAACTTTCACAGATTTTATGAATTAGATATAGTAATATAATAAAATATAAATACGTCACATCACACGAAATTAAACAAAACTTAATATTTTTTAATATTTACATTAAATCTAAAAACTATATATGTATAAAAAAAAAGGTTCGAAAAGAGCCCAGGGAGTGGTCGAAATTACGCATTTCAATCAAACATCGGATAAACATTAATATATTCGGTTTTCGGATAGACACTTTTCCAAATGAAAACCACAATAAGAAATATTAATAGAAATTTTCTAAATATCAAATTTTATCTAAGACCAGTCCGTCGGACTTACAAATTTCAATAACTACGTTATGTAAAAACGTCGTCCTCACAAATTGAAAGAAAGGACAGTGGTATTTCGATACAAACCGGACTAGAAGGTTACGCCTACATGATTTTTTAGAAGGGAAAAGTCAATTTTCTAATTGCAAAATACTGACCCTAACACTCATATAAAAAATAAAATTATTCAGGTTCTATATAGGTAAATATATTTATAGGTAACATTTAAGTCGATCGTGCCGATTCCCTCTTCGGAGTCTTGAATAGAACTTTGATTCGGGGATGGCACTCGAATCGGTATTTTGATACCTGATTACATTCATTTATTAGCGCTGGATTCGACAAACTTAACATTACGCAATCACAGAACCAGTTTCTACTAAAACTAGCAGCCGAATCCGAGGAAACGTCCCTTTTAGCTGCGCATCTTTAGTACAATCGGATTCCTATGATAATAGCTGACGGAAAGTGAAGGAATTAAACGCGAAACTCTTCTCTGTAAAAATGAAAAGTCCATAACTTACTTAACCCTATTCAGTGTTTAAATACTTTGGTTTGTCGGATTTAAACTAACAGTGCGTGGAAGAATTCTTAAGACCAGTGAGTTAAGCGGGCGACCCTCACTGCCTGCTACGGAACAGGACCAATAAGCACAGACCGATGATGGAAGCGATCGAGGACGTCATCGACGTGCCACCGTTCGCACCTACAAGCAATAAGAATCGATGAGGAAAATAAATAGCATAATAACGGGTGGATAAGCTGGGATGTTTCGGTGCTTATAGTGTTGAACGTTTGAGAGGTTAACATTTCGGATGATAAATCAGACGAATACACAAGTACAGTAACGGTATTGCGTTTAAGGGGATCCGTTACTGTAAAGTATAGTAAAAATACACAAAAATAAAATAAAAATAAAAAATACCTCTAGCGGATGATTCCCTTTGTTCGGGTTCTGGTTGTTGTGCTGGAATGTCTTCTGATAGAGGTGGAGAAATATGTTTTTCTGTTTAAAAGAAATGTTAAAAAATGAAATGAAGTATTATCCATGTATCCGATCCAATTAAAACGATCGCTCTAAAAACAAACAGGACTAGGTTACGATTAACAAAGTTTAATCGTTAGGAATTAGATATCTAATTATTGTGGGACTAATTACTGTCCTTAATTAGAGCGACGGTTTCGCAATTGTCGAGAGCTTGTTAAAATGTTGGGTTTTTTTTTGTTAAATTAGACCAAAGATCGAGACACACATTAACATTCAACAATTTTTTTGTGGCCTGAACATAACAAACATACATTAATCGATCTAGTCAATAACAGTTTATGCAATGTACCGAAATAGCATCGCAATCAATCTCACAGACAGATACATATTTGTTATGCTCCTCGATGTAAATCGATCGAGTTATAAACCTGCAAAGGTGATAACAGTTGGGCAGCGTTACTTTCATCTTTGCTGATTTATACTCACGAGATGTAGATTAATAAAATGTTAAATACCTCTCGGCTCTTTCTCTTTGTGGTGGTGTTTTTTGTGGTGATTTTTGTGAGTGGCGCCCGGTTTAGCTGAAACTGTGCAAATGCGGGAAAAAACAAAAAAAAATCAAGCATTAATCAATTACGAGCGAAAATAGTTAGCGGAAAAATTAAATGAGATGCGTGAAGGGGGGCGACAAGCGATGAAATATGACGACGGTAATAATAATGCGTTCATATTTCATCGCTACTTGTAAGTGGATGGGGAATATTTATATTTTGTTAGGAGTTTTCGTTTTGACATCGACACAACACAACAACGATGTTTAAGCTTATTTTAATGATCACCCCATGAAAAAGTCTGAAAGAATCTAATTATATTGCAGTTATTACTCGATTGAGATTGTAATTTCTAATTATAGCGACGTCTAAATAACATTATCAAAACCTACAAAGAAAGCAAGCTGTTCAATACATATATCAATAACGGTATACAATCTAATCACTTGCTATTCAGTTGTAAGTACTTTTAAAACAAATTGTATTCATTTAAATTACTTCCTATAAATAATCTAGGGAATAAATAATGAAATGAGTCATCAGTAAGATCTACGTGCAAAAATCAATTACAGGTGTTCATGCTTGCAAGTGCATGTGCCAGTAATGGAAGGGGAAAATGTCAGTAAAAGGAATAAATTCTTAAAAGTGGTAGTAGTAATGGAGGTTTTTTGTATAGCTTTTTGCTGTTTACAAACTAAACTGCAACGTACTTGTTTTACATTATAACTTAAAAGGTGATATCTAAGACAATACACAAAATCTTGAAGGCTAAAAGTTGCTTTTCCATACTATTCTTGCCTTTCTCCTCTTCAGTTTGCTCTCCTAGGGCTTCCTTTTTCCTCAATTTAGCACCTTCGTCCACTTTAACCATATCTTGAACTAATCGAGTCGTTCCCTCAAGCCGTCTACTTCGATTTCTACTTCTCCTTTGACCCTACCCGATTCGTATCTATTCTATCTTTGCTGCGTATCTATATTCTATCTTTGCTGACGGTCCTTTAATGAGCGCCCTTCTAGTTCAGTACTTTTTTGGACTGGACTGGATTTTGGACTTTTTCTAACTGTCCTGTTCTTCCTGTGAAAACATAAGAAAATTTGTACTACTGTCGTGTCTTGTGGGTCGCCTTGAAGTGAAGCACTTCTTTCAAAATCTTCTTTCCTTAAGTAACTTCTGACTTGTATCCTGCCTTGGGGCCGTCTTCTTCCACTTTTTTTATCTTACTACTACACTGGACTTCTTCTAACTGACCTGGTCTTCCCATAAGAATATATTAATGCTTTGTATTGTGGGTTGCCTAGAGGTGAAGCACATATCTCTTCTATACAGACAGGAGAGAAGAAATGTAGATGCTTAAGTAATGTAATCTGTATCTAACCCCTGTAACTGACACTTCTAAATCCTGTACTGGCTTAACAAGTTAGCCCTTTCTTCTATTCTGGCTTCGAAGTTGTGAAAGAGTTCCTTTCGCTTTCTTGCCGTTAATCTCGCTCTCATTTCTGTTCATGTAAGAAGATCGTTTCTTCTTAAGCTTGCCGATACTTCGCTTCGTACTCCTTAGCTGCTGTAATGTGGTGCTCCGACGGGTTTTCTTCTTCTTTGGTTACCTCTAGCTAGTTGCTATCAACTATCTTAGTAGAAATGCTCTTAAAAATAAAATGAGGATACAAACTAATTCACTGTGGAAACTACATGATATTAACTCCTGTTAGACTACAATACTCTGGGGAAGGAAATGGGACTTTGTGAGTAAATGACATTTTTGTTGAACCATTTCAATACAGAGTGTCATTTACCCATATCCGAGTTTTACATTCCTGCCTCCACCATATTTAAAATATAGTGAGGCGTTAGTGTGCGACATCTGTTGACTCATTTCACTATCTCTACCTCACCGATCCATCTACCGTCATGATCAATTCATTTACTCAATATCAAACTCACCGCCTTCGAAGGGCATGACGTCGGAGAACTCCGACCAGCCGTGCTCGTTCTTCGACCTGACCCTCGTCTCGTAGTCGCCGAGCTCCAAGTCGCTGAGCGTGAACTTGACGGTGTAGACGCCGTCGCGCCCCTCCGTCACCTCCGGCTCGGCGACCCTCCACTCGCCGTCCTCCCTCCTCTTGTACTGCAGCTCGTGCTTCTGTATCGGCGCCTTCGACTCCACCCTCCACATCAGCACGACGTCCCGGGCGGTCTTGTTCGGCCTGACGAACTCCTGCACGGCCGGCGTCTTCACCAGCCTGCGTGGAGAACGTGGTCGGATTAGGTGAGGGTCGCTTAAATTCGGTAATGTATTAACCTTATCGTCTGCATGTTCTTCCCCTGGCTGTTCTTCGCCAGGCAGACGTAGTCGCCGAAGTCATCCTCGGTGAGGTCCTTGACGATCAGGGTGCGGTCGACGCTGCCGTCGACTTGGGTCGAATGCCTCAGTTCGAACTTGTCGGATTTCACTATGTTCGTTCCGTTCCTCATCCACAGGACGTTCGGTTGGGGGAAACCGTGCGCGGTGCACCTCAGCTCCGCCGTGTGTTTGTGGTCCGAGTTAATGAGGTACTCTTTCGTAGTCATGACCGGGGCGTCTGTAATAGGGTCAAAAAAAGGACGTTGTTGATTAATTGTTATGAATCTTTCTGTTACTTACGCATAACGTTAATGGTGATATGTCGATGGGCAGCAGGCCTCATGTCGTTCACGGCTAAACACCTGTATATACCTCCATCGTTCCATTTCAGATCGGGTATGGTTAGGTCTTCGCCTTTCACGTTGAGGCTTTCGCCAGGATTGCCCTTGTGCCAGGAGATCTCAGGTTTCGGCGTACCTTTCGCGTGACACGTGATAGTAACCGTCTCGCCTAGTTTATACTAAAAAAAAAGTGTCGTAATAAAGGAGTAGCCATAAGAAACATTGGAAAATCAGTTATATCTGAATTTTCGAGTTATACACACACTAACCAAGGATTTTCGGTTGCATAACCTCACTTTTTTGACGCTAAAGAGCGTCACCGAGCGCAAAAGTGCGACATACCTTAAGGTACTATATAGGGTTTGTAGCGCCACCTAGCGATAAGGTGCAGCAAGCTTCTTATAGTGTTCATAACAATTGAAGGTTTTAATCCCGCACTGTTTCTCTCCCAAATTGGAAAAATATCCGTCACGTCGGTGAGCTGGTAGAAAACACCCTTTTCCTACACTTAAAAGCGTGCTACACATCTCCACTAGGTGGCGCCGCCGAAAAACGCGGCGTAGTCACCATTTAAGATCTGCATACTTGGGCTTTTATGAATATTTCTGAAATGTTCATCCATTTTCCTATTAAAACGCCACTTAGTACTCACAACGGTCCTATTGTCGGCGGTGGTTATGGCGGAGATCTCGGGGGCGGTATGTTTCAGTATCGTGTGGTTGATGCTGGGGCTGTAATCGTTCGTTATCAGCAGCTGACAGTTGTAAGTACCGAAATCGCCGTCGGTTGTCAAGTTCACTTCGAGGCTACCGTCCGCGTGGATCTTCGTGTGGTCCTGGTGGGACAAGCCGACCAGGCCCTGGTAGAGGAGCGCCTCGTCCTTCTTCCAGATCCTCACGCCCTCTGGAATTTTGAAATCAGGATATCAGTGCGATTCCATTACGGTCAATAGTGCTTACTGGCATACATGGCAAGGGAATTTTAAAGAAAACATGAGGAGGAAAAGGGAAAGAGAGGCGGGCATAAGTTGGGAGCTCCGTGTCCTTGGTCCGCGTGGTCTCACATAAGCAAAAGCTGGAGAGAGACTATATATACTAAATCCCGTCCCGTCTCGTGACGCTTTTTCACCGAATTACTCCTATTTATCGAGTGATTCCCGCCTCACCTGTGTTGGGGCCGTCGCAGGGCAGCCGCACGGTGGTCCCTAGGTGGGCGACGAACACCTGCGGCTTGCTGCTGATGACGGCCGTCGGTTTGTCCGATTCTATGTCGTCGGGCGACGTCTCGTCCGCCGCCGCGTCCCCCTCGTCCTCCTCCTCGAAGTAGTCGTCCCTCTGGGCGTCGGCGTCCATCAGGTCGCCGTACGTCTCCTCGATGTTCTCCGGCTTCGGCGGCTTCCCTGGAATAAAAGCGGAGATTTAAATCGAGCGACCCGTCGCGGCTTCGCTCGCTCACCGAGGCGAAACTTCGCTCGGTTACGCCTCTTCTTCTACTTCGATATGCGGTAATTTCATGATTATGTATACAGGGCAATAATATTTTATAGATTATAGTGGCCAAAGTTCAACAAAAAAATTGTAGTAAGTTATGTCTATGTATGTCTATTACTCATCACTATTGCTTAATCCACCTCATGAAACTTCAATAGTGCTTCCAAATACAGTAAACAGATAAGTCAGATAAATAAATTAATTCGTTATTATATACGGGTACGCATCAATATAGACGCTGACTGCGCTTATTTATTTAGCGTACTTAAGCAATGACAACGGTCGGTTATCAGTGGGTGATTTTATAACGGGTCACGGCCAATTACGGCGCGGCTCGTAAATCTGCGAACGTAATGATAAAAAGGTGATTTGAGGTGAAGCGATGAAAATTCTTTGAGGTTTATTTTCGGAGTTTCAAGCTTATCAACGCCATTAAAAAACGTGGGGACGTAATGCTTAATAACGGCTTAGATACTACGTTATCTTTCATACAATGAGCTAATGTGTCACGTAGAAAGGAAAATAAGAACGATTTAGTTAAGAAGATTAAAGTGAAACGTTCAAATCTGTGTAATAATACATTTGTCATCCTATTAGTCACCAGCAATGAAAAACGATTAGGTGCAACGCGAGTTTAATAATGCATGTATTTATATAAGAAGTAGCAGCAAACGCTACTTCCTAAATTAGCCTGAGACGGTAAACGTTACGACCAATAAAATCTCGTAATAAAACATTTACTATTTACGACCACTGCGTCCGTTTTATTTAAAACTTTTTTTATCGGTTTGTCAATATAAACAACGATAAGTGCGTTCCTTTATTAGCGTTGACTGAAGAAATTTTACCGACACGCGCAACCCAATGGGAATACCTGTTACGCGTTCTTGTTCCAGCTCAAGCTAGCGCCATCTAGGTGCCAGAACAGTAAGCTCTGGTCCACTAAGTATTCTGAGGGTGTCTAGATGGCGAAATGATAGTTGTAGCTGATTGTAGGTAATGTGACGCACTTCTCTAGCGTTTTTCGGCAATCACGTATTTTTAACAACTTATAAAAAAATTATTTCACCGGTAATTTAACTGAAATTTTATACAATAGGCAACTGAAATGTACTTTACAAGCCTAGAAAGTTTCAGGTGTTTAACTAAAGGAGTTTTGGAGTTATGATCGATTATGGGGCAAATTGACGTGTTTATTGCAATTTCCAACAATTAGAGATTTAGAAAATTCTTTAAAAATCAGTAACAGTTCCCACATTATCAAAACTGTGCATAACGTTTAAGAAAAATGTACTTTAGAAGTTCAGAAAGTTTTAGCTGTATAACTCACGAATTTTGACAGTCATGGATGATTATATCTAGCAATCTTCTAGCAATTTTGCACCAATCAATTTAATTGATATGAAAGTAGTTATAGTGTGCAATATTACATATTTGAATTGTTATGGCTAGTTTGTACCGTAATGGTAATGGTAATGTAACCATCAACAAGTCACTTACAGACTTTTATAACAATCCATACCTCTTCCACTGTGAATATCCACAAAAATTCATGTGAAGTGATTTTTACTTACGATCCAGTTGTTAACATCATTTCATTCAATTGTTATAACAAGAATTTACAATTGTTGTGGTTGTTATGTGCCCATAAAGATTTCGAGGCATAAAGATAGCATTGTTCTGTGGTCCTGTATAACCACGCATTCTATTCCTACCAAATGGTTAATAATGGCGTTTCAAAAACGGGTTGTCGCCGAAAAAATGATCCAGGAACAAAACCCCGACGATTGCTGTCGTTAGTATCCGTGATCTCCATTCGCATTTACCTTCACCAAAATTTCACTTTCTCAATGGGTTAATCCGGTTAAGAGCCCCGAGGCCCTCCCTTCCCGCCTCTTTCTCACCCTGGTAAATAAATAGGTTCTGTAACGCCCGGAATGCCGGCACATATCAGACGGAACGAAAACAAATAAATCATGACTTTTCGAGGGGGCCAACGCGCTCCGATGGGTGCGTGCACGACGCGTCCCTTGCGAGACAGTTCCGCTATGCGGGCCCCTATACCGAGGGTTGTCGACCCGTTGATGTGTTACAATTTGACTGTCGGCTGTGACGAATCAAGGGGAAGGAATCTGGCGAAGTTTTGGGGGGTTTTGGCGAATTCGCCATGGCTCATCGTACGAATAGCCTCACTTGATAGATCGCTCCCGCCGAATTCGAATCAAAGCCGGTCTCGTTATCTCCCCTTGTATTTCTTATGGGATTTTCGGTGTATGAACACTGCCCACGTTACTTCTGAATCACTTTTAGTGGACGTGGCTTAACTCGACGTGCCGTGATTGGTTGCCGCCTTTCCTTTCCTTTTCTTGTATGATACATAACCAAATTTACTTTTAAAATAGTATTAACAACAGAGTTTTTGCATTTCACATAACGTCATGCGCTATTTGGAATTTACCTACACGAGTGCGCATTAGGCACTTTCAATAGCGCTATTGCTTCATGCGCATGCGTTACTGAAGCACTGTTAATTCCTGCCGCAAACTTCACTTAATTACACTCGTGTTTCACAAGTGTAAGAACGAAGGTTCCCCTGGAAAACAACGGCGACGATATTTTTCCCCCCTGGAACTATTAAAAGTTATTTCGGCGCGATGGAACTTTCCCCACTGGATAAGGAATTAATTCGATCCCCGGCCCCTTTCGGATTCCTCGAGCGTGTTTATCGTAAATCACATTAGAAACGATCATTATTGTGCGCGCTCTTTTTCATGGAAACGATCGAGAGAAAGAGATACACACACACAAACATACAAACGCGCACACAGAGCGAAGAAGAGCCATTTCGTATCGACTTCCGGTGGAATAACGGAGGCACGTATAATATTTCACTTGTTGTGTATTCATTTAGGACTTAATTAATATTTCATCCTCCATTTATCCGCATCCTTACATATACCGGCGGCGCGGCAATTACGCGTTGCAGATTGTTTTTAATTAGGGGATCCCTACGCTCTGGTGGTATTTGTGTGGGGGAAATGCACCCTTCACGACACGAGAAAAAAAAGTTTTCAACCAAATATAAATTAAATCCTCCTCCTCCTCCATTCCCTCCGAACAGTCATCATTCGAGCTTCACCTTTGAAGCTTCATCGACGGTCCCGTTCAAGAGCAAACTTTTCCAAAATTTGTACACCGAAACTTCGGACGTTAAACTTTAAAACGCCGCTAATTAAGTTCCTTAATTATTACAAAAAAATCAGCTACGAATTAAAAAAAAACCGTCTTTGATCTACGATGACCCTTTTTTAATTCATGTAAAAATGCCACATTCGTAGTAACCTTAAGAAGTGAGGATTTCCCCTTCTTCTTCTTCTCCCTTGTTTGCGTCTCGTTTTACGTTAGAAACTAATGTCGAAACGTCCATAACTCACGGGTTAACGTGAACTTTTCAATGGCAGGTATTTTTTGCCACCCCTAACCTTTCCGAACACACCCGACCGCACATTATTATACACGGCAGCTGAAAAGGTCTTACCAAAGGTTTACATAAAAGAAAGAAGACAGCCTCCTAATTGGTTATTCAAGGCGACGAAGGATTATATTGCAGGGTAATGGCTATTAGATGAATAACCGAGTGTGGCGACGAGCTTTATTGTGAGAAAAGGTACGTTCACACCGGGCGAAGTGTAATTTAAAAAAAAAAACGATTAAAATTAATAGCTGCGCGCGCATACCCTACGCTCATTTAAACTAATCGACGCAGAGGACGACAATTTTAACGTTTAGTTCTAACATACCGCATATCGCTGCTACTTTACATACAAACCTACCTACAGTGCTGGTATCGTAACCCACAGGAAGAAGTACCCATTGTGGTAAAGCCAACGGTCGCCTGGACGAGCAAAAACGGCGCAGTGTAGAAATGAATAGAAATCCGTGCCGAGAGAGAACGGTAAAAGGCAATAGCCGACGAAGAAAAACTGTTTCCATTCGAGAGCGTAACATTCTAATTGCCTAGAGGAGAAGGTAAAAGAATCTTAAATAAAGCGAATGCATTGTCGTCGGCGAGCACTAAGAAAAACGCCTTCAATAGAAATATTCTTAGAAGCGGTCGTTGAAATGATCGATAGATGAAATACTTCACAGAATTTTATGGCAAGTTTGCGGCAAACCATCTCTTGACGCCCCTTAGATTCCATTGGTGCCCCAAAAGTTAGGCAACACACAATGGCTTCCATAAATTTAACGCGGGAATCTCCACTGTGCTTACCCTACAAGGGTTGTAGGCCTTTTTGGAGTACAGTATCCCAAATACATGCCTGTAGGCTAAGGACACTTAGGGAGAACAATGTTTTTTAGCTGGTTGAGAGACTTTAGGCACAATCGTTTTCGAAATATAGCAATTTTCTCCAAAAAGGCTGAAAATTAGATTTTCAAAATTGGGGTGCCAATCGAAAGGGGAAACTTCCCTGATGCCAGGAGAGAAGGAATTTTTTTCCTACGACCTTTACTTTCAGAGATATGGACGGTAGAATGGAGGGGACTTCCTTTTTTGGAAAAATCGCGATATTTCGAAAACGGTTGGGCCTATCGACTTGAAATTAACGCCATAGGGCTTAGAATCTTCTGTTTGACCTATCCTGTGAATTTCATGTGAAAATTCCAAAGTTCACATTTTTAGGCCGAAAAAAGAGAAGGTAAACCCCTTGCGATTTTCTCCAAAAAGGCTGAAAATTAGATTTTCGAAATTGGGGTGCCAATCGAAAGAGGAAACTTCCCTGATGCCAGGAGAGAAGGATTTTCTTTCCTACGACCCTTACTTCCTGAGATATGACTGTAGATTTTTCAATAAAGAATGAATGACACGTAGGATTAATTTACTCTGTACGAGGAAAATTTCTGGAACACCGTGTATATGTACGTACTTTAAATCCTTCAAAGCTCGCCTCGGTGGGCATTTCGACTGAACACGCTGTATAAACCGCCGCACATCGGCTGTTTTGATGGATTCTCGCCGTGTGGTCGTCTCCCCAAAAAATCTCAGGTAAGATTTTGGCATTCTGAAGGTAAGGCGGACAGACGTGCGTTATTTGATCTCTTATTCTCTCGAAGGACCCTTTTATAGAATATTTCTAGAAATTCCATCGAACCCTCGCAATTAGATAGGGAACTTTTACCCGTCTTCCCGGTTATTTACGCGCGCTTATCGTATGTTGCACCGATGATACGTATCTTCGATAAACTTGCAGCCGAGGGAAAAATAGGCGATAATAAAGTTTAACTGCTCCAGTTTCCGATACAAATGCAGTGATGTAATAACGCGTCCCCTCAAGATAGATACAAAATAAATTCGAAATGTGACGGCGCATGGAAGTGTCGAGGGCACCGAAGAACGCGTTAATATTATAGCGTATGGCAAAATTGGAACGACCAATAAAGGAGATTCGAACGATGTTTTACATACGTGCAAACGCACCGAGTTAACCGGATCGTAATAAACGTTCTGCGATTTTTGTTACACGACGAAAATGGAGGTTTAATATAAACGCGTGTTTGTGGTTTCGAATCGCCATTTTGTGCGAAGTTGACAGTCAGTTTTTTCAAAGTGACAGTTTTAGCATCGAAAAAATAGTTAATGAATTGATTAGTAAGAAGGTGATAGACTTGCAAAGGTTCTAAAGGGGTGAAATTAACATTCGAACAAGTTCGAAAATCGATTTCACCCCCTTAGACCCTTCGCACGTTAATCACATTTTCACAGTTTCATATCATATTAATATTTGTGCAAGAGGGCAATCTGGTGTCATTTTGCTAGCGCCTTGAAAAAAATTATTCAATAAAAATACAGTGTAATGTTGCATGAACGAGTACCGATACTAATTTCACCCCCTTAAACCCTTCGCAAGTCAATCAAATTTCATAGTTTATTCCCTACTATCATAGTAAGGTTTGTACAAAAAGGCAATCTGGTTTCGTTTTGCTAGCGACTAGAAAAAAATTATTGAATATTTTACTATTTTCAATTCACCATTTCAATCATTTCACCCCCTTAGACTCCTCGTACGCCAATAAGATTTCCACAGTTTATTCGTTATTATCATAGTAATGTTTGTGCAAAGGGGCAATTTGGTGACATTTTTTTAGCGACTAGAAAAAAAATTGTTCAATATTTCACTATTTCAATCATTTCACCCCCATAGACCCCCCCTAAGTTAATCACATTTTCACAGTATATTCTCTACTATCATAGTATCATAGTAATGTGTTACTATGTTAAATATTTTAGGCGAGTTTCAAACTGTTAAACTCTTAAACTCTCCCCTTTTTATTCCCACAGGACTTAACCTACTAATCCAATTTTTCCTCACCCTCAATTACCGCCAATTCCACGCTCTCGCGTGAAACAATGGAGCAGACCGTTCGCACGTCTCGAGTGGGAAAAAAAAGGGAGACGGGAAGAGAGGAGGCGCTACGTATCGGTTCCCGTCCGGCGTCGAGACTATCGAGCGTCGCGACGCGTCATCGACTTCCGAAGGTTTTCCTCGGTAGGAAAATGGACCTTCTCCCTTTCTCTCTCTCTCTCTCTACCCTATCTTCCCGTTTTTATCGATTGCCCAGAGGGGAGCATTCGAGACGGGCTAGGACGAGGGGAATTAACGGCGGAGGAAACGGGAGTGTCTCCAGGAGCGAAAGGGGGGAATTTAAGAAAATTTTATTTTCGATCCGTTTGTTAATCGAGGGCAATCAGTATTTGTACTCATGAAAAGGGAAGTTATCTTAATGAAATCAATCAGAAATTACCGAGTACCGAAAAGTACCGGTTTCATCTTTAAACGTTAGAAAATTTCAAGAATCTATAGGAGAGATTTCATAGGTTCTCCTGAAACATCCAATACGTTACGTTTAAAACCCATATTTTTTCCTCTTGTGTTATGGCAATGCCACCTAGCGAACAACAGCGACCCTTCCAGATTGAGCACATTATCTGTCTCACTTCTACCTTATAAACATGGAACGCACAAGTGTTATAGTCTTTAGGCTAGTTCCATTGTACAACTTTTATCATCGTTATGGATAAGTCATGGTAACGCCACCTAGCGAACAATAGCGATCCTCCCAGATTGATCACATTATCTGTCTCTCTTCTAGCTTATATCACACAATTGTAGTCTTTAGGCTAGTTCCATTGTACAACTGTCGTCATCGTTATGGATAAGCCAAAGTAATTTTGAATCTGTTAGTGGAGTTATTAGAGATATAAGAGTATGTTCCTTTCTATTATCATTTTGGACTAACTGGGCATTTCCCACTGGACGCAAATCTGTACCATTAGTTTCCCTTTAAATTCCTCCCTCCCCTTCGATAATAAACGACCGAAACGATTCGTCGTTGATGAATGATCAATTCGTCTTTTGTAATGCTCGCGGCAATTCATCATCGCAACCGACGAATAACTTTACGCGTTTATATTACGCAAGAGAATCGAGATATCCCGAAAAGCCGCTCGCTCTAAGGCCCCTCCGTGTACTACTCCCGAAAATAATTCATAGAAGACGGACACTTGCGGCCCAAAATAGACGCACATGAAAACCTCTGCGCTTCCTTCTTCTGCCGTGATTATTTTTTATTTTTAGAAGTAAGTATTTTTAATTAAAACGCCGCAGACTATTTTCGTGAGGAGTTTTTCGGTGAAGGTTCCACGGGAGGAGGAAAACCCATAAATCCGCTATTATGACGATCGCTATGATGAATGCCCCATTAGAGACCCTTTTAAGCGGTAATTGAGATTACGAGCTTAAAGCACAAGGATTAAGTTTTGTAATTTTAATCGTTAGGAAATGTCAAAGTAAGCCGAAGTAAAGTGTTGGCATTAAACCGAGGTTTTCGATTATTTACGAGCCGCCACTCTCTGATATTCGTGCCTGTGATTGGTGTCAAAGTAGTCAAGTTTTGATTTGTAACAATGCTTTAAATAAATTACGTGAAATAAGATTATTGCGACGAGCAAGTGCTGGGCATGTTTAAATTCGTACTGCCAAAAAATTAAATGTTTCCATTACTTAAAATAAATAAAATCGAGTCGCTCTCGCAAGGCGAAGTTGCCAATAAATCATCGAACAAGGACGAAAATACCGCTTAATTATATTTCTATCTGTTCAAGCAGCCTGTCAAAATGGATGGGCAAGAGAAAAGTACTAAGAAACATGATAAATAAATTAGTATGGCACGATCCCTCGCCCTACAGTCGCAGACGGTGCCTCCAATTTCTGTCCTATCTGTTTAAGCAGCTTGTCAAAATGGAAGGGCAAGAGAGAAGTGCTAAGAAACAGGATAAACAAACTAGTAGGGCAGAGATATGATCCCTCGCACTTATAATCGCAGACGACGTCTCGAATTTTTTTGCTATCTGTTTAAGCAGCCTGTAAAAGAGACAATTAGTAGAAGCAGGGGGCGCATCTTTCTCGTAGCAGGTACAGTTATAGAATTTTTGATGAATCCCGATAAACAGGGTTGATTCAGTAGAATCCATGTAAAGTATTTTCATTATTAACTTAAGGTACTCTTTATAGAGAATTACGCATGGTTTATGTCCTAAAATCGAGCGGATCTCCGTACCGAAATTAAAACCTTAACCGCCTCGTAAATATTTGTGTGTATTTAAAAATAACAGTGTAGTTTTCAATGCTGTTGAAGCGCAGCAAGGTATTGTGCTTGAAACAGTGCCAGGAACGGATTTAAACCCCGGCGAATATTAATACTTCAAAATTGCATTTGCACATATGTAGATACATAAAACACAGTTCGATAGATGTAAAATAAACGAGGGCGATCTTAACGGACCGATAAACGCGTAACCGCCAAATATTAGAAGCGACAATTTAGGTAAATCGTTTAGAAATTTGTATTCGAATCGGAAATGTAAATAAATATTTTCTTTATTTGTTTTGAGTGCTAATGAAGTTTACACGATAACTCGTCAGGAGAGGAATGAATTCTGCCACAAAGTTATCCGGTAAATTTCGTCACAAATTTTAAATATCCCTTTTAGGTCAATAATTTGCAATTATTGACCTAAAACCACCGTCAAATATCTATTAAATTTCAAAAATATGCCAAAAGGGACTCAAAAAATGAGGTCATATGATCTTTTCACTTTCATCTTTGAAAAAACCATGAGTTATAAATTTTAATTGTTTTTTCGTCATTGCAAAACCGCAACAAATAGAAAAAAGTTCGTATTTAATTTTTTTGCGCCCCTTATTTTGTACTTGCAGTACAATAAGAACTTAAACATATAACAAAACAACCCTGTAAATTTGGTTCAAAAAATAATTTTGTCATCTAAAGCTGGCCGGAAAAAAATTTTCAAAGTATTGCTGAGTGTGCAAAATGAAACCTGCATATTCATTTTTTTTACATATAGCAAAGTCCGTGCACTTTCGAATGCACTTAAAATTAAAGCTGGATGATTTTTCCAAATGAAATTTATTGAAAATGCTCCAAAAAACGCTTTTATGAAAAAAAAATGGATTTTTCCATTGGTTTCTCAGATACAGGCACCAAAAATTACAGGTTAAATTCTGTTTTCTGAATAATAATTCATGTACAACCTACGCACAAAATATGAAAAAAACATACGTTTACCATTATTTAAATAACAATTGTTTAAAAAGTGTTTTGGTAACAAATAAATTTGCGATTGACGAAAAAGGGTTCATAAAAGTATGTTTATAATTAGACGTTTCCAAGTTGCACACAAAAATATGTACAGGGCGGCACTTTAAACCACCCCTTCAGCCCTTCGCACAGCACTCACCCCCGAAATATCAAAAAACCCGTAAACAAAAGGTTTTTTGATTAAATACAGCCTGGTCTGTTTAATTGCAAAGTACGATTTTATTGCTCCACCCCTTAGCGAGGAAATGGGGATGATTTGACTAATTTTTCACCACGTGTTTCACACTGTTTTCGCTAGGGGGAGTGAAAACCTCCCTGGCAACATTCCGGAGAAAAAAAATACTAGCGACGATATGGGGAAAAACCCTTATATTGGTGAAATGGGGGAAACTTCCGCTATCGAAGTCTGAAGTTATAAAATTTTTTCTGCGAAAATAGAAACTTATTTTTAATTCGTAGTGACGCGTTGTGTATACAAGTGATAAATCAGCGTATGAAAGAAGCTCCCTACGTTACATTTTTTTTCGGAAAGAAATGGGAAAGTAACGTTGTACCTTTCTTAGCCGCGGCTGCGCCGGCGACGACGGCGCACAGGCAGAGACACAGCACCAACTTCATATTCATCCTCCTCAGAAGACCGAGAAAAATAATCACCCACCCTATTCACCAAAACACCAAATGGCACTGAAGACGGTTTTATTTCGTCCCGAAACACCCGCGCGGTATCAATTTTTCGCAAGCGCACGCACCGGCGTTCGCGAAAGAAAAGTAACGTTCGTGCCCGGAAAATTTCCCGTGGAGCTCTTCACCGTAGGCCGTCCCTTGCGCTACTGAAGAGAGGCGGACCGGACCCGGAGCGGAGAACGGCGAGCGCGGGCGTCGTAGGCGCGAAAGTGTAGGCGCAGACGATTTTCCTGTAATGCCAACCAAAAATGAGGAATTGTTCGGTTGTTATGCGCAAATAACGGTCGAAAAAGTGCTTTTTCTTTTGGTTTTTTGGTTATATCGTGGGAGGTATTGAACGAATCGCGTTACTGTCAATAGGACGTTTGTAGAGAATTGAAAAATCTTTAAAATGGCGCTTTGTGAGCTGCGATAGGACCATTTTTAACCGAGAAAAGCCGGGAAAATCCCAAAAATGACTTTTTTTAAAAAAATCTTAATCATTAACATTAAGATATGATAGTTTAGTACGTGCACTGCGCAAGATGAAATTTATCCCACAAACACTTTTTGGCATAATTTCAGTCGATTTTTGATATTCCAATAACTGTTTGCCACTTCCTATTTTAACGTTAAAAATTTGCTAACTTGCGCAAAAACGCATAGCGCACTTCTTGCGATTTTAATTCGCTGATCTTATCGAGTAAATTCGTACAAAAAGCTTCCGTTTCGAAGAAACTCGGAAACGATGCGCTCGGGTTTCGTGTTTGCCGACACAACATCCGGTGAAATTTCCAGCGAAATCAAAAAAGAATTTGAGCGTTAACAAACAGCTTATCGAGGTAAGTACTTAAGCGATGAAGGCGCAAAAATGTGAAACGATAGCGCGGAGTTGGCGGATTTTACTTACTTACATTTTGTACTGTACTTAATTTCGTGTTTAAGTCAATGAAGGGCTATAAACTGTAGCTGTTCTTAGGCAACGACGACTTAAAAATTATTTCAATTCGTTCTGCTATGCTGTAAACCGTCTTAACACGAAACTGGAAATGATTTTTGAAAAAGAAACACAATGACTGGAAAGATCGTTTGATATATAAAATCGAACCACACTTGGAATTGCACTGTTATCGTTTTCAAAACCGTATTTTGTTTATTTTTCATTTCCTCCTATTTTTTATAAAAGATAAATACGATTAAACACAACCGAACTATACAAAAAAAATATAAAAAATTAACTTCAAAATCTTGTCAATCACCACTTTATTTTTGTATCTAAAGAATACCTTTTGTTCATGTTCTCGAAAATTACTGAAAAATATCTTAAAATTCCGAATTTTCAATTCATATGCTAACGTAAATGCTTCAGTCGTAGATTATTTTAAACTCCTAGGGATAGAACCTGAACCATTTCCACCCCTTCTCTCACCTTCCCCTAGTTTAAAAACCGCCCGCAAAAATTAACTCTGCTTACGTTTACGACTTCATTGAGACCTTCAAAATATGACTGATGACTACCCCTCGTTATTTACGAAAATTCCCTTTTTCCTCCGCGCCCTGAATTAATTCAATTCAAAATTTATCACCCCGCCGTCGAGCTATTGTCCCGCCCTCTTCCTCGACCTTTGGCTTGGCTCTTCCTATTATTATTTATGGCGGCGATGTCTTTATTATTAGAATGGATCGCGTAGGATCGATAGGATATCACGGTGATAAATGGCGGAACGGCCTAAAAGGATACAATTTTTACCGGCATTGTCCTCGCTAAAAGGTACTGATTAAAGACGCTTTGTAACCGACGATAAATCTTCATATAGTCCAGGGAACTGAGGAAAATCATCAACGTCTCCGTAGAGCGATTTAGGCAATATCGACCTACGGGAAGAGATCCTACCTGGATGATAATGCATATAATCAGACTAATATGCCATTACCCGCGGTTTAATTGAATAGGAAAAAGATAAGCGGCCTTGTTTTTATGCGTGTTATTACATTTTATTGTATGGAACCTTGGAGTTATGTTGGCGAAAAAATTCGAAACTATGCCAGCTCATTAAGTTGTACATGTGACGTTACGAAGGAAATCATTCGTTAAAAATAGAATCTAACGGCAACGGAGGGTTAAGTCTAAAGTCACACATGTCTCTAAGGCGCGACTGAAGAAGGATACGAAATTATTACTTGACGTCGGTTTGACTTAACAAAGCGGAACCTACTTCCTAAGTAGAATTTATAAAACAAGGTAATATTTTGTTTTGGTAACGTTGCATTTACACTCGCCCAAGGTTAATTGCGCTTATAAAATATGTCGACGTCGCGCAATTTGCAGCTAAACTAAATAGAATCACAACCCTCACTTTTCAATGAGCCCACAACAATTTTCCCCTAGTACAACCCACAAAGTCTCATAGATTTTTCATGATACCATCGACATATTCTAACACACACTTTTCCGGTGAGAGCTCCAGCGTTCAATTAGTAATGAGTCAATTAGTCATTAATCACACCTGTTTGTTCACTTTCGCTCAATGGAGACTTCGCGCCTTTAACGCTACGTTATGTGGGTTAACTACTTTACATACCTGGAGTCACGTTTTTGTTTAATTTCACTACGTAATTAAGCTAATTAACTGTCCACGTACAGTTTGATACCAAATCCACCATTCCAGAAAGTTTGAGCCCCAAGGGGTGAAGAGTAAAGCTAAAATTTACTGAGGGAGGTTCATGCAATGGGATTTTCACGACCGATTTGAAACGTCGCTTTTCTACAGGAAATAACGTGCAAGAAAAGACAGATTATGTTGAACGAAGGAGGAATGGGGGAAATTGGCTGTAAGAGAAAGTTACTGAATTGGATTTCAGGGCGTTTTCTTAGCTTCACTTTACTTAGCTTAACTTTAGCAAGGGAAGTAGCCCTAAGGGATTTTTAAATCTGTGACTTTCAGTACGCAGAAGAAGGTTACGATAGCTGTATTCCTGGCACTTGTGTCCGTAGAAGACCTGGAGTAGCGATATACTTTAACACTGCAAACTGAAGGAGGTGAACCCTTGAACAAATGTGCAGTGGTGCTTAGTGTGAAATCCTGGCCAGGTATGAATATTTTTGTCGACATGTGTTTAAGGGTGTAGCAGTGGAACGGTAACCCCCTTGTTTGGGTCAAGTTGCATATTGTAACACTGACTTTACTCAAAGTGATGGTTTATTACAAAATGGCGACCGGCAACGTGTTCAAAGATGGCGGTCTGTGGGGGTCCACTGGGAGTTTCATTGGTTTTTGCGAAGTTACGACCGTAACGAGATCCCATTTTTACACCTTAACAATTAAATACCGTCTCGTAACACCAGCCACGAATTTCTCCCCATGGGCGTGTACTCTCTCCTCGCACTTGTAATCCATTTAAAGCTGTTAGCTCATGCTGGTACACACAGATTAGATCAATAATGACCCATTAGGGATTTTTTCCGAAAGTCAGAGAGAGAGAGGGGGGAGAATTACCGCAGGCCACATAAATTGGCCACTTGAAGTTTCATTCGATTAACCATCAATTAGCCATCGAAACGTTCAAAGGGTACGAAACGCGCTTGAACCCACGTTTCTCCTCGGAGAAAAATATATTGCCCGTCATATTTACAATCCTCCAAGTGACGACTACACGGCCAATATTTAATTTAAACAGCGACTCTTCGTAATTTATTGTATCCTTCACAGCTCAAATATTTCAAAGTACTGTGTGTACAATGATAAAGACGCCTAGTGTATGTATGCGTTAATTTCCAACTACTTTACTTTTACGTGATAAGACAAAAGAGCCGAGATAACAATAGATAATGATAAAGAGGAGATGAAACGTCCCTCTTAACCTAGTGAACGACCGTGGCAGGCGGGAGAAATTACTCTAATGGAGCTTTCTACGGGCTTTCCTTCTATTAAAAGAAGGTAAAGTTCGACGCGTACAAAATGGAAAATAATTTTTTCATGGAGAATCACATCTGCTATTTAACGTGCAAATACGCATACATTAAAGTGACGCAATTAATTTCGTTAAAATGTCTGAAATTATTATATACACACACGCGCGCGCATATTAAACTTTCGTATGGGACGTTCAAACAAAACTAGGCGTATATCTCTTGTTTAAATTTGTAATTTTACAGTGACGAAATTGTTTACAGTTTACAGCATTAGAGATTGACCCTTTTATCTGGAGGTGTTTAAACTTTCGAAGAATTCAGCATTTATGGAGGAATTGTGACACTTTCGAAGGCAATAATGATAAAATTTAACCTCCGTCTTGACAAAAAAGCAATTACGATTCCCATAAAGAGCGCAATAAACAGTTGAATCCAAAGAAATCTCTAATACCATCAGTTCTACTGCACTTACTCCCTTCAATTTCGCACTAGAGACTGATTATAAAATAACGCACCACTTCTGAAAATTTGAACCCCTAGGAACGAAGGGTGCGACCCCTGTCGAGCCTTTGGCAAAGAAACATAATCTTAATCGCTTTTTCACAGGTTCCTTTACCGTTGGAACGACGAGCCCTTCGAATTCCCCTCCTGGAGATTTGTATTTTCTCTCGAGGAGGAACAGCTGCTTACGGGTCGTGTGCGACGACGCCTCTTATCGGCTGGCAAAAAGTCGGCGATCGTTTATTGGTCGGAGAACAGGGGGCCTAAGAGAGATTGCCAAATCTGGAGCGCCTGCCTGACGAGGAGGGGGAAAAACGTTAGCCCGTTAAGACGTTGTTAATTCACAAGGGATCTGGGTTTGCTGAATCATGCCTTTAAAATATGACTTAGTCAAAATTACAAGAGGTAGTTAGACAACTTTAAAATCCGAAATTAAGAGGAGTGTTGAAGGTTCCTATAATAGCCTCAAGCGAATAATGATGTGCCTCGAAGACCAAAGTAGTGCCTGGAGAAGCAACCCCCGAGCCCTTAGAGGGACAACCCCTGAGCGTCCCTGCCATAAGGCTTTGGAGGGACGACCCTCAGCGACCCTGCCCAAAGCCCTTAGAAGGGCGATCGCTGCCACAGTTTCAGTTCGTCACTGATACTTCTGAGAAACCTGGACATTTCACCCTTCTGAACAGGGACTTTTTCCCCATTTCCCCGGACTACAAGTAAATGGCACTTATTAACACTTCGTACTGTCGTTATTCGGGCCGTTCATTTCTCAAAACTATGCGTTCGCAACATGTTGAATTCATCGAGTTTATTTACATAATGCAAATCCGTTACATACGTATCTCTTCGTCCCATATGTTCTGGGTTTTTATTGAGAATTTATTATAACACATGTATAACAATCGCGTAGGAAGCGTCATTGTACCTCGACGGCCGAAGAATGAAAATCGAGAAGATGCCACGGGAAAACTGCTCAAAATACCCCGAATAATGACGATCCCAACTTGACCTTACTCTACATTCCTTTTGAAAAATAATGATCGAACCATCGCGTGATGGTTATGAAAATTTTCCCGATACCTCGCGTGCTTATAACCGTGGAAACGTAAAAAGAAATTAATAAACCGCCTTTAAATTAATTCTATCCGTTTGGGAACGGAGGAATAACAGGTGCAATGCTTAAAACGGAAAGTCGCTCGAGGCTATTTAAAAATAATTCATTAATTAGCCGAAGAAATCGAGGAAACTCCTAATACAGTATTGGATCGATCTCGCATATTAATTTAGTTTCCAGGATATTGGCTATTACGAAAACACTGACTTGAGTACCTGGACTATGAAGAATTAAAACATCTTTTTGTTTTCTGTCTAATGGAAAGGATATTCTTTCGTTTTTAGGAAATCATTTAAAACATCTCGTTTATCCTGTTTCTCAGTACTTCTCTCTCGCCCGTCCATCTTGACAGGCTGCTTAAACAGACATGTCAGAAAATTTAGACACCGTCTGTGACTGTAAGTGCGAGGGATCATGCCCTACTAGTTTGTTTATCCTGTTTCTCAGTACTTTTCTCTCGCCCATCCATTTTGACAGGCTGCTTAAACAGACATGTCAGAAAATTTAGACACCGTCTGTGACTGTAAGGGATCATGCCTTACTAGTTTGTTTATCCTGTTTCTTAGTACTTCTCTCTCGCCCGTCCATTTTGGCAGGCTGCTTAAACAGGCAGGACAGAAATTCGAGGCACCGCCTGCGAATACGAACAAATATGAAATTAAGAATTTTTTGTCACCGTTTTACCGACTATAGTTCAACAATTTCAACGGTAAATCACTTAGGAAATTTCGGCGTACATACAAGTAGACCACAGAAAAGAGTGTGACTCATTGGCTCAAATCAGTTGCGAATATTAATACGGTCTATTACTCACTCAGAAATTTCTCGCGGAATATTAATTCGACTAATGCTGCTTTCACAACCTTACTTACGCATAAATGATTTATTAACCGAGTCATTGTCGTAAATAGTATTACCGAAACGGGCGAGTTATTAGCGTAATAAACGTTTCTAATGCTCCTCCGTTTACAGTTAAGCCCATTGTGCGTGCTTTTCGGCATGCGACAAGAAAAATTCTCGCCGAATCGAAACGCTCCGGCACGTCCCGCGCGACATTTAATAACGCTCATGTGTCGCGGGCTCTCTGCGGTCAGGGGAATAATCATGGGAAAGTCGATGGTCGGTCGCAATTAATTAAATATCGCGCGGTGACAAAGGCCGGAAAATCGATGGAAATTCCCCGGTGCCAGATTTTTTGGCCGAATTTAACACGACAATGGAAAAAATAACACTTATACCATCATCGCTACCTGTAAATTTACCCTTAGCCTTTCAGAACGACTAAAAAGCACCCTAATACGGTGACTCCTAATCACTACAGAAAATTTTCTCTAAATCGGTACACCTAATGGGACGAATGGAAGAGTCGAAATTTTACCATGTCGCGTTAAAAATCTGGTGGTCCATTTGGACGTGACTTGGAGAGCGCGTCACTCGCATCGCCAAGAAGCGTGTTATGCGATACTCCGTGTTACGTTCGGTCATAAACACTGTGAACTACTGCAATAAAATAAAAAGAGACCCTCTGAGAGTTTGGTCCTGTCACGTTTGGCATTCGGTAACACTATAGTCTACATATGTTTGAAGGCTGTTGTGCGTGAATCATCATTATATTTCTGTTTTTACTTTGTGGTATTAGGGCCACTAATGGAGAAAACAGTGGTGCAATATTGTAATTAAATTGTAACTTTTTTAAAATACCCTGTAGATGTGTGTAGGAGCAAAACCGGCCAAAAAGTGACTTTTTTTTGGTTTTTTGCTTGTATCATGGGAAGTATTGATTGAATATCGCGTTACTGTTAATAGAACATTTGCAGAGAATCGAAAAACTTTTAAAATGGCGTTTTGGAAACTGTAATGGGACAATTTTCTTCCGAGAAAAGCCGGAAAAACTGTAAAAATGACTGTTTTCTTAAAAAAATTATAACTTCGACAGTCATTAATATTAAAAGATGATATTTTGGGAAATGACAGTTTAGTATACGTACTTCAATCAGACGCAAGATTAAATTTATCGCCTAAGTACTTTTTACATAATTGCAATATAAACAAATTCGGTCAGTATCTTGCAAAATTAATTCTATCAAGTGTAATTAACGTATCTTAATTTTCTAAACGGATTACAAAAGTACAAATCGTAGGTTACAATTCGTCAATCTCAGATTTTTGATAAAAAAAAATTGAAATATGTTAAAAAATCTCATTAACGTTGCGCGAAGGCCAAGCTGAGCAGCAGTATTTGCACTCGAGATTCAAAATAAAATAATTTCTACATGACTACATTTATGATACCTTTGGGCTTGATGTATGCAACCCGCTAACTCTTTTGCAATGCTTCGTTCCCCCCACTACTGCTGCTCCGCTTGGCTTCCGCGCGTCTCGCGCCATTTTTAATAGCATTTTCTACATATTTGAATTAATTTTATCGAAAATTATAATTTAGGATTTATACTTTCGGAATCCGTTTAGAAAATTAAAATACGTTAATTACAGTTGATGGAATTCAATTTGGAACATGGTGACCGAACTTGTTCATATTGCAATTGTGCCAAAAACTAATTATTTTGACAAATTCAATCTTGCGCTTGATTGAAGTACATATACTATTCTATTATTTTCTACAATATCAAATTTTAATATCAATAATTGCCAAAGTTACGAATTTTTGAAAAAAAACTACCATTTCTTACAGTTTTCCGGCTTTTCTCCTCCAAAAATGGTCCAATCACGGTTTAGAAAACGCAATTTTAAAGATTTCCCAGTCCTCTACAGTATCGCGATTCAATCAATACTCTCCATGATACAAACCAAAAAAGCACTTTGTGACTTTTTTTGTTCATAACAAACAAACTATTCCGAATTTTTGGCTGTCATTTGCACTAATCCTTCATTATACAATTCACTTGGCCTCCTTGCGCACTTCCCCTTTCAGCCCATTTTGACAGTCGAATATCCCTAAGCGCAATACACGCACATCATTGAAATAAGTATTGGCAGGCGTCCAGTAAACATATCCACGCTTATGCAATTCAAGCTTCTGTTCGATTCAGTTTCGAAAATAGTTTTACGCGTTAGGCCGATAGTTCTGGCGCGCGTGATATAATTTATCTCTTCGTGTATGGGTGGAAGGGTTTCTATTGCTGTTTAATGTACGTCGAAACTACTCGTATCGAGGAGGGTTCTTAAGAGCGATTTCTGTTCCTACGGGACTTTCAGCCCGTTTTACTATTCCCCTTTCCCGGCCTATCCGTCGAAATCTCCAGGATGTTTACACGTATCGAACGTTTCCATTTTACCAGCGCTGAATAACTTTATATATTATTTACGTCCCGTGTATTTCTATTACTGTGGGTGATGTAATGTATCTCGTACGGTAGATAGAGGGAAGCGTCAGTTGAATAGCTAATAACTTTATATTGTCGTCGAAAATACCATCGACTTTGATATGGTTCTTTTACCTTGGGGCCTCGCCCATACTTCGTATTCCACGCTTGGCCGACGAAACACTTTCGTCATAGGGATTATTAGGGGGAAGGGAGCAGCCGCGCTCGAAGATCGCAAATAAATGGAGGAAATGAAAAATTAAGAGGACAGAAGAAGTTCATGCCTGGAATACCAACACGAGATCGGTCTCGTCCCGATGAAATTCCAGCGCGCATGCTCGAGACCGCCATGTTTTCGGTAGCGCCATCTTGCGTACGCACTATTTTATTCCATCGTTCTATCTGCTCTTGTGCCTGGGCGAAAAAAGAGGCGAATGGAAACTCAAAAAATGGCTAAAAATTTTTTCCGCTCGTTGCATACTCTTATAGGAGGAGAGAGGAACACCAGAGAGAACCCAGAGAAACCCTTGCCAAGGTTAGCAAGCGATAATGAGAAAATTAGAGGATACGACGTGGGCTGTACACGATGAACGCGCGCATCGACCGCAGGGGTCAAAGGGAGAACCTGCACGTTTTTGAAAAAAGAGGCGAATGGAAACTCAAAAAATGGCTAAAAATATTTTCCCCTCAATGCATACACTTACGGTTTTTTCCCTATAATAGTTGCCGCTTTAGGAGGCCTAGCCGCTCGGTGAAATAAAAATTGATCGATACAATGTGAGTGTGTCTGTGTATTCACTCCTGCCCATTATTGGCGTCCAGACACTCCTTTACTCTTATAGAAAATATATGAACGATGGAAAAAAAAAATGATGGGGTCACACATATACGCTTTTTCCTGCGAGATGGGGGAGCTCTGGGCGAGGCGCGAGTAATAAATTTTAATGATTAATGCACGCGTATAATATCCATAAAACTAAAATATTTAATACGTAGTTAAGCGTACTGGTAAATTAACCCGTTAAATATCAGTGTTTAAATAGAGTTTGATGGTATTATAAAAAGGAGTTGTTAAAATTGAAATTAATGTACTGAAACGACAGACTAATTTTAAATATGTGTACTGAAATATTTTCAGGACTCGCTGTTGGTTTCAATAATAACGCGAAGTAGAGAAGCGAAGGAAAATTCTGGAAAACAAAGTTTTAATCGCTTTTTCATTTTCGAAAATTGCTATTTCTGGAGTTAAGTGAATTGAAACTTAAAAAAGGGACAGTTAACCACCCCTTCCGACCTTTTTCAAAATACATCTCAAAATTTTGAGCTCGTCAACGGCAAAAAAATTCATGGAAATACCCACTCACTTTCCAATTTTAATTTTTGGACTCAAAAAACGCAGATTCGACCGCTTACAAATTTTTTAACCCTTCACTTTGTTAAATACGGACCTTCTGAACTTTTTGTAAACGTTTTTTCAAAATACTTGCAAAGTTTCTAAAATTGTAACACTTGACGACCCCTATGAGTTCCACTGGCAAACTTTTGGTCTCACAAAATGTTTGTTTTCTCAGAAACAACTCAAAATTCAAATTCGAATTTAGGTCGCCAAAGAAAAAGGATATTTTCAAATTTCTGAAATATATGCTTGTATTTTTTCAAAAAATTGCGACCTCTTCAAACTATACGAGTTAACCGATTAAAACATGGTTTCAGAATTGAAATGCATGGAGTTCCATGGCGAAATTAGAAATTTCCTTTTTGCATCAACCAGTAGGTCCAACCTCTTTTCAAAAAATGGCCTAAAATGGAGCGTCAAATATTTTGATCGCAAATAAAAGAAAATTTTAGCATTTTCAAAAGTGTCGCACAACTAATCAGCGAATTTCATTGTGGAATTCAAAAGTTCAATTTTTTACTACAAATAAGAAAGGTCATACCACTTGTGCTTTCCCAAAAAAATCGCCAAAAAAATTAACTTTCAAAATTTGAATTGAAAACTAATACCATCATTGGATTAATTAATGCGATAATAATTATTTCTCAATAACCCCTATGATTATATATTGAATATTATTTATATTACTTACCATATAAGCCGATATACCGGGTTCGCTCGAAAGTTCACTGAACCGCATGTCTTTTTTCCGCCCTCACTGAAAAAGAAATTTGAGATTAGTGGTTTCCTTGGACAGTTTAGAAGCCCAATACTGTACCAAGTTTACAGTATTTAGGTATTTGTTAATATAGTTTTTTATTTTAATTATTATTATTAATTATTTTTCCTCCCCCCATATTAAAGCGAAATTTGGAGTTTTCACGTTTTTTCGAGCCACATGGGAGCCCAAAAACATATTTTTTTTATTTTCTATCCCTTTAGAAAGTAAAATTTCTGTCATCTGTCGATGACATCAGCACATGTTCACCTTAATCTACACGTTTTTCGGAACCCAGGTGGAATTTGGGGGTTTTCGCCGATTCCGGCATTTCCACGGTCTATTTCCACAAAACCTTCAAGGATTTCTTCCAGTTTTCCTAATCTCCCATAGGACTTAATAACGAGACGTTCCCAAATCGAGGAAGGAATTTAAATTCTCCCATTTCCCACTTTCAGCGCCTGAGGAAAACCGGGCGATACGAAAAGAACTCCGCCGTGTTCCACATAATCAACTCCTGAATCGATATTAATGAAGCATACAACTCACGAGACACGTTCTCCTCCGGGATTTTACGAGCAAGATGGCGACAAGGAGAATGTCACATGGACAATATACATGAAACATACTCGCCTTCCTTAACGATGTCCTTCATTCGGGCTCTATTTAGGTCACTAGTGGAACAGGAAAGCCCTTGAAAGTAGGTGTGTGTGTGTGTATGGTGTAAATAGGTTTTTTATGTGAAACGGGAATTACCGCAAACATCCTGTTGCATGGGGAATAAATTTCATTAATGGTTAAGCAAGAGTGAATCATCGATCGTGCTTGAGCCATTCATTTCAGTTATGCCTTGAAATCGACGTGACTCATTGTGGTGACATGGTGCAAAATTATAACGGTAAACGCTAAAATCAAAAGTGCTGGAGTGACGAGACACGCGTCATTTTATAATTCTCAAATGAAATTACTGCTAAGCTCTAAGGCCCACTTTCAGTTCCACCCCTGTTTTGTCACGGAAAATCACGACGAAATTCTTATACGAATTTCCACACTTTCTAGGTACTTTTCTTCTTATAGCCCTTAATACAGGCCCTTAATTTATTATGCCTTAAATTTGATCATATCGTCTTATCATCTCATCACGAAAAAACACTCGAGAAACTCCTCGTTTGTCATAAACGATATGAGTACGTAAGGAGCGCCTCGCGGCGACCTTGGATATTTGAGGTTGCACCACGTTGAATAGGGCCATACAGTACAGTGGTCTGTTTATAACAGCAGTGTGGTCGCATCAGAGTTGATTTTCGGGACAATTTTGCCATTTTTGGTTCCAAAAGGACACAAAATGCCCATTTTAAGTATCTTTTTAACGTACATTTTTAGAATAAGTTTGGAGATTCCAAAAATTCACTAGATTCAATGTTAAAGCCACTTTTAGAACAGAGTTCACGAGAGAAATTTCGACATATGGGAAATGCTAGAGGTGGGTGCACAGACGAAGGATGATGGGGGTGGTTTTATGGCTAGGGCTCCTATACCGTTCGTCGACGATTAACTAGCAATAAAATACGCAACGAAGATCATTCTTAACCCCCTAATTGGTTCGAAATTATTGCTCAGACTATTCCAGCTTAAGGCTTAAGATAGAAGAGCAACAGCCGTCTTAGTTAAGTGAAAAAGGATCATTCAGATTGTCTTTGTAAATAAACGCAGTTTCACGAAAATCTGACAGCCGACATAAAGATCCTAACAACATCTTCAAGCACCGAAATCCGACTGAAATAGCTAATAAATCTCGTCAGGTATCCATTTCAATTACACCCAAATATCATTTACATACACACCAATCCGATTCTCCTAAATCACCTGACTTTCACCTAATACGCTTGTTATTTTCACAGATCCCATGCTGATGCATTAAAATTCCTCGTGTGATACGTCGTGAATGAATTTCGATAAATAATTCATGACGAATGGAACGTTCAGATGTTATTTTTACCCTATCATTATCAATCTTCGCCTTCATTTCTTCGTACTAGTATTTATGCAGCGATATTCAGGGAAGATCAAGCTTGTTGTGACCTTGGCGCATGAAGAGCAATGGGATTGAATGCAAAGGGGGAATTGCTTGTTGGTTAACAA
The DNA here is from genome assembly GCA_963576515.1 of Cryptocephalus primarius. Classification (NCBI taxonomy): domain Eukaryota; kingdom Metazoa; phylum Arthropoda; class Insecta; order Coleoptera; family Chrysomelidae; genus Cryptocephalus; species Cryptocephalus primarius. Next base: position 14,347,881 of record OY754944.1, on the reverse strand, counting down.
TTCGAGGCTTGTTTAATGGTGTTAAGTACTGTTTAAGTTCGTTGAGCGGCTGGAAATACTTAAAATGTGTAGGTGCAGGACCTTGAGACGTTTAAAAATAGGATCATGTAGGCCATTGATTAACCTAATTTGAGAAAAAATGATTGGCATGTCTAATTTTGAACGGCTTGAGGTTCGTTTGACACGCTTTTAAAGTGTTCACATTTGTTATGGAAGATTTTTTGAAAATGTGATTTTTAACCAATGTGAAGCTTTAATCTCTCGATTCGTCCTTAATTTCTCTCTCCGCGCATTTCTAATAAATAACCCCCGGTGTAGCATCAGACGTTAAATTTAATTCTCCCGATGTTTATATTGAGGAATCGAAAAATCGAACCAATCGATGGTAGTATAAACATATTTTTGCGATTGAAATATATTTTTATATACCGACACATTTATAGGCTGAGGCGACTCGTAAAATATCCAAGACCGAGCGATTCCGTCTATTTGCTTTGGTAGGCACTTAAATACACGCGGATGCATAAATATCGCGATCATAATCCGCGACCTAAAAATAATATCGAGAAATTCTCGACGCCTATTATTCAATTAACCGCCTAATTCCTCCACGGACGAAACTAGGGGCCGCTTTTACCTTTTATCTACACTGGGCGTAGCTTGTAAAACACATCGACGATTACGATCTTTATTTCCGTAACGACGTAAATGTCTAAGTCAAAGAAGGCATTTAGGGACAAAAATGGGACGACGTGTAAATTTTAAAGTCAAATGTGGAGCCTACGTGAAGACCGTGGGAGATGCTTCAGACTGAAAATATGTTAATAGCAGGAAAGTCCGTAAGTTTCACTGTCAATAATGTTACGTGCAAGTAGATTATTGTGCCTTTCTTGAGGGATTCAAAAGGTACATGCTTACGTTTTTAACCCAACCTAACCTCTCTTTTATGGCTTGTTTTATTTGGCCTTCCTTTCTTCTCCTCTGCGGTATCCTCTCCTCCGCCATTCTTCTCATGGGAGCATGCGTAACTGCTTTTCTTCTACCTTTTCCACTATTATTTTTCCCACACGCAGCTTTTCTCTAATACCTCCTCTTTGATATGGTCGCACGTTTCCTCTTATTGCCTCGTACCGAGGAAATTTTAAGGACAACCACCGATTCGATCTGAAAGAGAAATTGGATAAGGAACAGTAGGAAATGCTGGAGCTCACATGTAGAGAAAATGATAAAAGATGTTAAACAAAACAAACCAGGGAAAATAACACGAGGAAGACCACCAAAACGATGGGGGGATGATGGGCCTCAACATCAGGAGAGGTTTGATTGGACAAAACACACAGACGCCTACCTATCCTTGTCATATAAGGAGTACATTACATCAATTCTGGACCCCATCAACCTTTTCCACTATTATCTTTCCCCCACGTAGCTTTTCTCTAATGCCTTCTCTTTGATATGGCGCACGTTTCCAGTTATTGCCTCGTACCGAGGAAATTTTAAAGACAACCACCGATGAGGAACAGTAGGAAATGCTGCAGCACACATGTAAAGAAAATGGTGAAAGGTGCTAAGCAAAACAAACCTCCAGGAAAAATAACACGAGGAAGACCACCAAAAGGATGGAGGGGATGGTGGGCCTCAACATCAGAAGAGGTTTGACTGGACAAAACACACAGACTCCTTCCTACCTATCCTTGTCATATAAGGAATACACTACATTACTTCTGGACCCCATTCATCTTCCTCGAAGTGTTTTCATACATGGTAAGTGTTGAAGTGCCTCAATAAGAAGGCGCTCGATTGTTATAAGCGCCATTCAATTCGACGCAAGAAGCAGCGAAAAACGTCGGACACGGCCGCAATGAAACATTAATAGAGGATATGCACGAACGTAACGGAAAACTCCCGGCGGTGTAATATTTACAGTAGTAAATGAAGGCGTCACGAGTGCACATAAAAACGACGAGCACCCCGGAGTTCCTGCTCGTGTGCAAACAGAATTTAATGGAGAATTTATAGAGGAACTGGGTCACCTCGACCCCGGTAATGGGGTAAAATATTTGCATCGCGGAGTATGTGCTTTATTACTACGAGGGGGGATGTCATCCACTGACCTTTTCGTTCCTACGATTCCACCATTGAGGTCTTCCTCGGGGATCCGCAAAGGAATAATAAAAAGGCCGCGAAGAAACACTTCAAGGCACCTCCTCTTGGAAGGAAATTGTGAATTTCAGATGACTTTTCTCGATCAATGGCTGCTAGATGGAAGCTCATAAATGAAATTGAAACATCCCTTAAATTTGAGAATAACTTTCCAGTCAGAGCTTCACAAAAATATCTGAAAAATTCGCTGGGGTCCGACGACGTCTGCTGTACGTTCTTTGAGGGTCCAAAAACCCAATAAATCATCTGTCTGGTCTTCCTCACAACCCCATAACCACTTAATTCTTTACACCATGAACCCTTGAAGCGACAAGCTCTCAATCCCTCAACCCCATAACAGATAAGAATAAGGAATTTTCGATGATCTTCAGATCCAAACCTTCTGCCCTATTGGATAACGGGACTCGGTTAAAATCATAAGGGAACTGTTGGTATCCTTAAGCAAGTAAAGAGTTTAGGGTCCCTAGGGATGCCTTGGCAATAATGCGGCTAATTTTGTCCAAGTGATCTGGATGAAAGCTTCTGCCTTTGGAAGTGCGACCCCTCTGACGCTGCCCCTTAAATGATAGCGACGATGCGCTTGCGCCCTTTATGTACTTGTCTACAAGTCAAAGCAATTCAAGTCAATGATCACGTGAACTTAAAATTTGTTTACTTTCTCCTATTCCTACGTTGTGAGAAGTTTTTCCTGTGGCCCTAGCTAGCTGGGTTGGATTAAATTTGAGAGAAAATTGGTTGTAGCTATCGAATTTTCACGTGGGTCTGAGGGATCCTTTGGTGTAGTTTGTCTTAGAAGCGTTAAAGATGTCTTAAAAAATCAACTCGAGTTTTCCCATACGAAAAATTGCATCAGGGAAAGAATTATTAATAAGTTAACACCACTGTCTTTCCCAGTGGTCATTCGTGGGGGATTTATTTCGTGTTGTCACGACAAAATGGCACGCCAACGATAATCAGTAGATGCCTACAGTTGCTATAATTTGTGTGACGTAGGACTACAAAACAGCCGCATCAAAAGAATTAATGTGAATACGATTTTTTCCGGCGTGCCCACTAATCTTCTCGATTTTCCTTCCTCTCGCGTTTTAATATTCCCGACAGGGACTTATAAAAAAATAAGAGTAGAACGTCACAAATCATAATCCTCATACATAATGCAATATGACAGAGGCACCCTGTAATCTCCTCCGGCGTAATAGTGGCGATTATAATCTTTTCAAAGAAACGTAGAAAAGTCCACGAGGAATTTAAATGGTATGGGAAGGCTTTAATAGCCTCATCAGCTGTGGCCCGTATAATTTGGGCTGAGAGATGATAAATTCGACGACGTAAAGGACAAAAGATATCAGAAGTATTCAGTTTTAAGGCGAAGGGGGTAATTTGATTACATACTAAAAGTGCGTTCGAAAAAGATTTATCCATCATTTTCCCCTCAATTCCTCCGAGCACCACTCGATCTGCATCGGCGTCCGCCTCGACCGGTAAGTTCACTTTTGTCGCTTTGCGCATGAATATTTATCAATTTTGCCGTGCAGAGAAAAGCTAAAAGGAGGAAAACGAACTTCGGGACTCCGACGTGAAACCCGCACCTGCCACGTGGAAAGTCGTCGACCTGACCGTGGATATTAACTATTTTCGGTATGATAATCCAATGTGTCGCATTACAATTGCCGGACCGAATTTAACCGGTCTAAATTGAGACGAATTGTTTGTACCGAGCAAACTTGTGGAGATGATTGGAACTTTCGTCGTGTTTCAATTGGAGGTCGTTAGAGGTTTGGTGGAGGTTTCTCGACAAGAGATACATTTCAAAAGTTTTTTCCGGTTCATGCGAAATTAAAATACTAAATCCGCGATAACTTTCGATCCACCTACTCAATCACATCCAAATTCGACCAGCATCTACCTTCACATCACATCAGCCAATATTGAAAATTTGACCGCGATCGGATAAGGAATACGGCCGCCAGCGCCGCCTTTGTCGAAAGAAAAAGTTACTAGACTTACGTCGGTACAGGAATTCATTTTTGAATTTGGTAAGAAAGAAGGGAACGATACATAAAACGGTTTAATCGGTGTTAAAGCAGACTTAAGAGAGTTTGAGTCGGTCATAGCGATACTCTGCTTCGGCCGTTGTCGTCTCGCAGGACGCGCCTCCTACGGGAGCCGAGAGCTCTCGCTACATGGCGACAAGTATTTGGTTGCCTTAGTTATTATATTTGACTTTCCTTTGTCCTAATGTCCCAACCAGGATCATCAGGATAAAAATGGTTACTGGGCGCATTCGCCATTTCGTGTGATTCGTTGGGTTAGGTTAGGCACTATGTTTCGGCTGTTGTCGTCTAGCACGACGCGCCTCTTACGGGAGCAGAGTGTTTTTGTTATGACGACAAGTATTTGGTTGTCTTAGTTGCTGTATTTGATACTTCTTTTCTTTGTCCCGACGTCCCGACCAGGGTCACCAGGATAAAAAAGGATTAATGCTGTTACTGTTTGTCATTTGTTAGGTTAGGTTAGACCGTGCTCTGGCCGTTGTCGTCTCGCACGACGCGCCTCTTACGGGAGCAGAGTGCTTTTGTTATGACGACAAGTATTTGGTTGTCTTAGTTGCTGTATTTGATACTTCTTTTCTTTGTCCCGACCAGGGTCACCAGGATAAAAAAGGATTAATGCTGTTACTGTTTGTCATTTGTTAGGTTAGGTTAGACCGTGCTCTGGCCGTTGTCGTCTCGCACGACGCGCCTCCTAGGGAACAGTCGCTTTCTCCTCATGTTACCGTTATTACTATTAAAGTGGCTTTTGGGTTTTAAACTGTAATGTACTGGTATGTGTATTCTGAAGTAAATGCATCTTTTTGATATCTCATTGAGCTTTAAGAGCTCCTCTCTTCCTTCGTGCAAGTGCATCGATTCACCATCGGTGATTCACTCGGTATGAGAACGGTTACTGTGTTTACATAACAATTTGCATGAAACGCATAAAAATGTGGTCTCCATGGCTACGATGGGGGAGAGCGAGGGCGGACGAGAACCACAAGACGAGGGGGGAATCGAAAACGCAACCGTCCCGTGGGATCGAAAACATCGAAATTCCCCGTAACCGAGATAAATCGAGCGGATTTAAAGGGCGTTGCGAGAGAACCGTGACGTTTGTCGTCTTGCGAAACCGCCGAGCGAATAATGGCTCTCGTAATGAATTGGACATCCGTCGTTCAATTAAGAGATGAGCTAATCGTTTACGTAACGTACGACACATACGATATAAATTTTTATCTCGACGTCTGAGATGGCTTCTCAATGGGACGCTTCGTAAACGCTTCAGGAGCAACGGACGGAAAATCGACGGGCCTGCAATGTACCGGGCGTCTAAAAATACGGGTCTTTATAACCGAATGGCTACGAAAATATTCCATCAACACGCCCTTTTATCCCTGTTATTACACGTTCGACCCGAGGCGCCATTTTTGGTTTTCTCGCGTGTATCGCCGCTCATGCGGCATGGATACATTTATATTTTCCTACATCATGCGTAAATCCACGGAAAGTGCCTCAAAGATGCAAAGCAACCATCTTTCATAAGTAGAGTAACGCGATGTCATGAAATTCCCATTCATTTTCGGCAGAGTCGAAACCTCCCTCACTCAATTCCAGCTGCACCCTTCATCCCTTAGGGTTCAAAGTTGCAGGAACGGCGGATCTCACATCGAACTGCTCGTGGTTTGAGTACGGCTTCGATTTAATTTCGCACGAACCTAAAAACCATACGTGAAGGAAATCGCAAATATACAAAGAAAAAATAGGAAAAACAGGTATATAACGTCACAGGAAAACCTAGCAACGACTTGGAGAGTTCAGTATAGGGACTAAACATCGCCTGCTTGTTTCTCCCGATGTGTCTAATAATGTGTGTACCGCTACGTGTCAACGTCCATGGCGGTGATACCAAATAGGGCCGCGTATATCGAATTTCGGTTTTATTACTACACCAACTGAATTTAACCAGATCGAGACAAATAAACAAGAGTCACACATCGTCTTCATCTGGCCCCCGCGGGAGAGAGCGAGGAGAGGCGATTTCGTAACCACCGACGAGTAAAAGAATTGCACAACGGCGACCATTGAAACGTTAAGTTTAAATGTATCGAATGGACGAGAATGGGATTTTAAAGGAAACGATGATGATGACTGACTTCATTATACAGTCGAGTAACGCGACGGCTCGTATAATGAAAGCACGTCGGGTGGTTTACCGTTCGGTCGGTTGGTGCTTCGTCTTAACCGTTCCATCGTTGGAATATCCGCGATAAAATGTTCTTCGATGCCGGGTATTCCAGTTAATTCGTGTAATTTGAAATTTAGGCCGCACCCCTGACCCGCGAAAACGCCAACTGTGTAAATACAGCTGAAGCTCTAACTGAAGCGCTAATTGAAACACTAGCTTCTGGGAGCAACAGAGAAAACACTAGGAATTGGCCCGTTTTCGAAACATCTCCTTTTCCCGGCCTTTTTGTGTAATTTTCAGAAACTTAACGCCAGTAATGATACTTGAAGATTCAAGATATCTCTATAAAAAAGAAGAACCAAGCAACCTAACCTAACCAGGAAATTTCTCATAACGAACTGTTGCTTCATAACGTTTCTTGAAAAACAAGCCTAACGATTTAAACATAAACGCCAGTGGCGGATCCCTCAATATATCGCCGCATGGAGAGGATACAGACAGCTGGCGGCATGAACAAAGCGGCGACGGGCTTTCTGACCAACACGGGAGTATTTCTTGACAAATTACTGAAAGACAGTGAAAGACCCATTGCACGTAAACCCACAATGAATCTATATTGCAGTTAAGCTCATTTATGAACCTCTAACCTTTATTTTTGATGATCAAACATCCCTTTACATCACTTTTTCAATTCGTCTCTATCCCCTCATGGTGATGAAAGGTTTATATTACGAAACATCTGTCGAATCTGATGTAAATTAGCCCGACGTCAAGAGAACCTCCACTTTTTCTCCTGCCTGAAATATTAAACTGCCGAGAACCCTCGACAGGCCACGTACGTCGCCAGAAATAAACACCAACGTATTCCTGTTATTGAGATCTATGCGACCAGTACACGCCATACATCTCAATCTTTACTGGAAGCTATTTTTCTTAGGCGCACCTAACGATTGTTCTCGAACCTTTTCGGTCACGATAGCTTCTATTTCTGGTACAAATGACGAGTGACAGCCGATTAGACGGCCCAATTGAAACGCGAGCGATAGTACCACACGACTAAAAATACCATCAACGCGTTTCGAGTCCGCGTACGAAATGTTCAAACGTACTTATCGTACGGTACGAATGCTCATCGATGATAACGCAAGTGACTTCCTGCTCGGTAGAAAAGGGCTCGGGGATCCCGTAATTTGGCCGCTTCCGTTCGGGCTCGCGTTCGATTGATCGCTGGCCGCGCCTTCGTGAGGGAAAAAAAGGGGAAAATGCGTAAGGCTCGACGAGCTTTCGCTTTCAGATCGGTAATTAGTACGAAATGGTACAAAATTACAGTCATCTAATGTTAAATGTATCAGCAACTATCGGTTTAAATCGATAGGAAGTGTCCTTGCGACATGCAAATCGCACCTTCGAAAAGGTTTTACGCAACTGCGACGTTTTTCCACGAGAAAAATATATTTTTCAGGCAGTTTTGGCGTAACCACTCTGATTCCATTCTCCCCGCCTCGACAATATGAGTCTGCTGCCAACAAAAGTGGTGCGGCGGCGTGGAGTCGGGTGAAAGTGCAAAATTGGTTTGTAGTCAGAATAGCGTAGATTTTTTCTCCCACATTTTTGCTCTCCCGTGCTACGAATAAACACCTGTACATTCCATTCGCGAGATTAAGGCTGCGCGAAACCCCGCGCTCCCCCTGAAACGTTTTCCACATTTTTCACGCCCCAGAAACGTCGGATAATGTTCCCGTGGACGGCGGACGAGTAAAAGCCGTGGATTTATTAAATTCCCCGGATCTGGTGGTTATACGGTTCTTTCACAAACACACACACGCAAACTCACATGCCCAGTAACACATGTTCCAGTCGACGATCCGTTCGGTCGAAGAAATGGGTTAGTGATTCCGTTCTATATTTAAAAACGGTTTTTAATAGGCCACGTTTGATGCGGAATTCGGGCCCCCCGGAATCGATTTCGGGCCGATGGAAAAACAAAACATCTCACCGGTCGTTAAGACACTATGACGTGAAGTTGTTAGGAAATTGTAGAAAAAACAATGAAAGAAGACGTTCACAGGAGGGAAGAGCAAACTTCTGACGAATCAGTCGCATCCAAACTACTGAGCAAAGCAAAAATACTTCATTATTTACCATTACGAACTTACTTAAATAATCAAACGTCGAGTAGACCATCGAACAAACCTTTTCCATAACACTATCGAAATTTGGAACATTTAGGCAAGGAGGAATCAATGGAAAAATCACTTTTGGGCAAAATTAACGAAACCACTCCAATAAAACTAGAGTTATCACATGTGATTACAGAGATAACGTGCAAAACTTGTTCCAATTCCTTAAGAAAAGCAGAACCAATGACCAAATGGTCTCGAACCAATGACCAAAACGAACTCCCCCTACTCTTTACCTTTCTTCCCCGCTTTGCACTTAGTATCAAATCAGAAAGGTCGGTGACATCCAGTTCAACCAAAGAGCGTCCTTTGGAAGTCGGCCATTTTCTTTCGTACCTCCTTATACTAGGAAAATCGAATCTGTCACCAACTTTAATCTAGTGACTTCCTGCTCAACCAATGAAGTTGTATGGCAATATAGGCAAAAAACAGCCTGCACATATTTGTGTACTGTTGGATCAAATCAACTTTATATAACATTTTTACGTGCGAAGCGATAGGCTGGTATAACCCATACGCCACGGGAGGTCATGATGTTGAGGTTATATAATTCGCACCCCGAGTTTCATGGACGAATTATTTTGCACTCAAAACACCATTTTCCTCGACTATATTGGATGGATTTTACCCTTTTTTCAGCGGCTCTCGCGCAATCAGAATCGTCGGAGCCCGTTAATAGCATTTGGTAGACAGAACGAAAACATTCCGGCCGTTGAGAGAAAAAAAAATGTCGACCTCATATCTGACGAGACAGACACTGTCAGATACCTAAAATCCAAATCGAACCGGCGTCGAGTCAAGACAGACGTTCCACAGTCGTCCGAGAGGAAGAGAAAGAAGGAGAACAACAGCCAGCCATGACACTACTTATAACGTGTATCGAGGCTATGAGTATCATTCCCATATTTATATCACGCCTACTTAGATGATCTCTTATTATCAGACGCGTCTGAATGCAATAAAAGAAGTCTCGAGAACGAGAAGAAGAAGAAGAAGAAGGAGAAGGGAAATATTCTTAACTTTAAAGCACGACCCGGTGTAACCGGTTCCCGATGTTTGCAATTTCATTTTTGTGCCAATGCTAACGTATGCATTTTTAGCTGCGCTCTTGACCGTGTTCGAGGTGGACACTAAAAACTTATCTCGTTTTCGTCTTGTGGAAAACGTAACGCGCCATTCTGCACGTCTGCGAAGATTTCCTGCGCCACCGTTTGTATGCGAAAAGGTGGAAGACTGAAGGCTCCACGAAAGCAATGTGAGAATTTCCAAAAAGGGTGTCGATAACTCGATTAGATCCTTCTATTCAAAAAAACGGTGAAGTGATAACATATCATAAACGCAAAAATGATACAAGGTGGCACCCACTAAACTCTGAGAGTTCTCTAATGTCCTCCACGCTACCTTATGCAATCCCTTTCTCCCTGAACACGTCGTATGTTGTGCGTCCGGCTATCGCAATGAATGGGGCGAAGAACCATTCATTGGCTTTTGATCTAGTGACTTCCTGTTCAACCAATGAGCGTGCTTTATAAGTCTGCCATTTTATTTCGTGTCCCCTTATATTAGGAAAATCGAATCTGTTGCCAACTTTGATCTAGTGACTTCCCGTTCAACCAATGAGCGTCCTTTCTAAGTCGGCCATTTTCTTTCGTACCCTCTATATTAGGAAAATCGAATCTGTTGCCAACTTTGATCTAGTGACTTCTCGCTCAACCAATGAGCGTCCTTTCTAAGTCGGCCATTTTCTTTCGTACCCTCTATATTAGGAAAATCGAATCTGTTGCCAACTTTGATCTAGTAACTTCCCGCTCAACCAATGAGCGTGCTTTGTAAGTCCGCCATTTTCTTTAGTGTCCCCTTATATTAGGAAAATCGAACTGTTGCCAACTTTGATCTAGTGACTTCCCGTTCAACCAATGAGCGTCCTTTCTAAGTCGGCCATTTTCTTTCGTACCCTCTATATTAGGAAAATCGAATCTGTTGCCAACTTTGATCTAGTGACTTCTCGCTCAACCAATGAGCGTCTTTTCTAAGTCGGCCATTTTCTTTCGTACCCTCTATATTAGAGAAATCGCATCTGTTACCAACTTTAATCTAGTGACTAGTAGTAGTAGGGGTGAGTAGTAGGAATTACGCAACATTCGATAACTGGAAAAATTGTGTGCGTGCGTGTGTGTGAGAGAGAGAAGGATAGGCAACGCTTCACTACATGTATGTCCATTTGCGCCCCAAAAATGCAGCTCTACTTTAAAATATTTCCTATTGAATCCCGTTGATTATTTCAGAAAAATACTTTTTCTATCCTCTGTAATCTGATCGGAGGTTGGCAAGATCGAAAAAAATTGAAATGTATACGTTACACGGATTTTCTGTGTGGTACGTCTTGTCAAACAAACAATCGAATTCGGAGAGAGAGAGAGAGTGGCGTTCACCTTGTCCCACATAACAATTCTATTTTTCTCCTCCACGTAATATCTCATAAGTATAATATAATAAGTTTGTAGAGGATAAATAGTCGTGGCAGTCGTTGACTGATCGAGTTATGATGAGAGCCGATCGGCGGGAAGACGAAAGGAAAAATACCCGGTTCGATTTTACAACTCTCTCAAGAAACTAATAAAATCCTTTTCGAGGCACGCGGGGTTTTATCGTCGGAGAGGAAGGAACCCTCGCCCACTTCGCCCCCTTATCGAACGACCCCGCTGAAAGATCCCACGTGTTTATTACACCCCCGAGTCGAAATCCTCTCTCACACACTTCGCTACTTTGACGTTAGAAATTGAATCCGTGTGGTTTTCAGATTATGCCAGGCGTTGAGCTCCTACTTCGAAGGGTTGAGCTTGATTTTTCTCTAGTGGAGGTGCTGAGTCACGTGGGGTTATTCACCAATTAAACAATCAAATTTTCTGTTAAACGTGGGGGGGGGGGTACACCACAGAAGCTTTCGAGTAGTTTATAAGTGTTTGCCTCGAAACGATCGAAAAGCATGAATGGGTTAGGGGCTATAAAATGTCGCCCATTAAAGCAGTAGGTTTGCTTTTCAAATGTACCATTGTCACGTATGCGTATTGAGAATATTGCGTACTGCGTGTATTGCGAATATTGCGTATGCGCATATTGCGTATCGTCACCCCCTTCCCTCGTCATGGAGACACCATGGCTGAATCCAGAAAGTTTTTGGAACGTCTAAGCTTTTCCACCTCTAACGAGGCGATAAAATAGGCGATTGGGCCTATCGATAATAGGAGCTGCGCTTAACGGTTAAAAGTGTCTATAAATTAAAAGATCGAACCAAATTTTGGGATATTTCTGACCGTGCGATGAAATTACCATCACCTGAATCGCACCTCTTATCGTCTGCCTCGAATAAAACACGGAAAGTAACCCAAAAGCAGGGTTTTTGTTATATAAAACGTCAGTTAAATTCGATGCCCAAATTTACATCAATTTAACTGATTTCTAATACTCGAAAACGTTATTTTTACCTACTAATCCGCTCAACGATTCTCCTTTGTTCCATGACCCGGATTTTGTCGAAAATGCCCCGTTGTAAAGTGCGTCGCCCATTGGTCGGAGGGTTATAAAAATCCTCGTAAAATGCATCGGACTGGCATGTAATTGCACAAACTAGAAACGCGGAAAACCTTGGCTGACACTAAAATAAATAAATAAATAAATAAAATGCTGCAATTGAGGAAACCACCGCTAATGACAGCGACAGGATAAAAAGCTGCTCATAATGAAGTCCTTTATTGCGCTTAATATGGAGATTCCCGGTTCGCGAGTTTGCAAATTCAGTTTAATTGTGAAATTAATTGGACGCGATAAATAAATTCAATTAAATAATTAATTTCATTTTTCCGAGGAGTTAACGGAAAATGATTGCATTTACCAGGATTTTCAACCTTCCCGGCCTTACTTAATATCTTTAACTAGCTGTAAAATTAATTAAACCATTAATCAGTTCATTTTTAGATGATTGCGAAAGCATTCTGCCTTCTGAGGAAGCTACTTTTGTAATTAATCAAAAAATATTTAATGTCTCAAGTCACCTATAAAATTGATTAAAAGTTCTTAACTGGAATCAATTAAACAATTGCTTTGTTTTTAAATGGTCTCACGACACGTTTTCTTCCTAAGAAAGTTATTAACTTTTCTTCTCACAAGAGTTTCTTATTGTTAACCTTCTCCTCCTCCTCTCGGTCAACGGTTCCTCAAGATAAAAAATCTAACCTAAACATGTTAGAAAATCTTACACTGATATCAATAAAATACCATTCCCCTGTATGTCTTTCCTATGTCCAAGTACGACCGATTCGGGCGCAGATATTATACTGGGCGACGGCCGGTCCGGATCGCTAACTACATTTTAAACGCCTGTCAAATTACGGTGTTCTGCGAACGTTACGTAATTTAATGGGGGGTTATAAATTGAAATTACATCGTAATCGTCTTCCGGTGTTGTTTTATTTCTCTTTTTTTTTTCGCCCAAACAAATATTCCTGACGGAACGATACCGAGTGGGCTTATAAATTACTTCCCCGTCTCGCTTTATTAGTAACATAAGGCGGGTGTCACCTGGGGCCGCGCGCTTTATGGAGGAAATGTGTGAAGTTTTCCCGCCCCGCTTCGCGCTTTTCTTCTACGCGCTCTTAAAAAGTCCCGAGTACGGGAATGAAATACACTGCCTGTGGGATAAAAACGGGAAAACCTCTCATGCTTCGTGGCTTGACAGCAGAAATCTCGCAAAGGCGGGTTTTGTAGTCAATACGATGAGTAATGGTTCGAGCATGCGCAGTGTATATTTGTTACGAAAGGGTGTTAATAAAATTTTGACTGAGACGCTGTCAAAAATGCATATTTTGCGTACTCTCACCACTTCGAGCATGTTTTGACACGTGGCATATTTTTCGTACAGCACATGCGCCGTCGGAAAGTTATAACGAAAATTACCTGCAATTCCGTTATCAGTCTACCATAGGTTCATGATACCATGTGTAGAGTTCCTATAATATGAAGGGACGCCTTGTTCGTCAAGCTAGTTGCGGCCAATGATGTGCCTTGAGGGGCAACACAGAGCCCTTAGGACGACCCCGGAGCGACCCTGTCCTAAATCGAAAAAAATTCATCGTAACTTCCTTTTCCAACTGAAATCTTCAATCATTACAGTAACTACTTGGTTTTTAGTAACAAAAAGCATGGAATCACGTCAGGGGGAGGTTTTCATTGGCGACAGCACCCCTCCAATCTGGATCATGTAAAGTCACAGCATCTGCCAATTTTGGCGGCTCGCGCGATTGTTTACGGGAATAGGAAAGGTGCCCTTCGTGTTGCGGCATATGGCACTTAAATTTCGACGGTCGTTTTGACAGATATCAGCTGCGCAAAGGGGGTGGTTGGTCCTCCGACGTTTATTCAACGAATTTAATTGACGCCGCGCACTTCGCCCATATACGTCCATAAACGTTATGGTGTCATCAACGGAAAGAAAATTAATTGTCGCGTCATCACAGTTTTAATCATTACGTAACCCATACGCGAGGTCCGTGAGTCGATTGTAATGAAAAGAATGCACTTAAGTACCACCATAAGTGAAAATTGTTATTATTACATACGCTTGGGGAACATAAACGACTTAAGGAAACGATGATTCGACTAGTTGGAGATTAAAAGTGTACGAGCGTTTTTCGGGTGTAAAGCGATAATTAAAAAGCGCTTTCACAAAAGATTTTACCGCCGTCACAATGGCGATTGTAGTGAAAACGTGTATGTTTATCTAGGCTGCTTGATATTTCAAAACGACCTTCACTTAATAGTAAAAGCACACAAAATGTACATACGTACACACATTAAAGCGTATTACAGTAATATTTACTTTGTTGAGGCTGTTTATGAATGGAAAATACACGTACGCCTACGTGTTGAGACACTGTTTGTACGAAAGCCGAAGAATATTTTTTCACGTCAGGACGAGGGTTCTTTTTATTAATCCTCCTCATTCCCTTGTCACGTCAAAATGAAGATTTTGGGGACATTTAGGCAACTATTTCACTCGTTAGTTGTAAAAGTACGCCATTTTCAGATAAAAACACGAATTAACTACTAATAATTAATTAATGAATTGTGCCAAATTCTAATTTTTATGATACAAATTTTAATATAACGAGAAAGAATACGGAGAACCCCATAATTCTTTTTAAAATAAAGTTCAACTCATGCAGACTGAAGAGAAGTATGTAAGAATGCCAACATCCCTTAGAGCAGGGGTTGAAATAAGAGGTGAAATTGGGCATGTTTCAAAAATCGACAACCATCTGCACTATTTCAAAGGAAAATCATGACATCGATACAACTTTTTTCAAAATTGTAATGAATGGAATATAGATTAAAGAAAAATATATCAGGATACCATCAACCCCTAAATTAGGGCTTGAAATAAGGGGCGAAGGGTTTTTGTGAGTGCTGACAACGATTCCATCGACCATATCTTCATCACAAATCACCATACAGAGGGTTCCCCCTTATCCCTCCCCATTCCAAGGAGTTGGAAGTTGGGGTGAGTGGCTAAAAACCAGAAACTTTACTGAAAAAACATTGGAAAGGCTTGTCGTGAGTGTTAATATACTTATAGTTTTATTAGTGTTGATTACTTATTATTATTAGTGTTAATACGACTTCATAGCATTCAAAATATATTAGTATATCATCAAACCCTAAATTAAGGGTTGAAATAAGGGATGAGTGGCTAAAAACGTGGAAAAACGCCGAAAAATAACGAAATTCGATAGAACAGCTCATTTTACATATAGGGTAACGTTACTTCCATTCCCTAAATGGCTATTAAAGGAAGCAGGGGTACTAAGGGAATGACGCGCAAAGTACCCACGTAGCTACTAGCACGGGGCGTGTAATGGAAATTATGTTACCCTCTAGGTAAAATGAGCTGTTTTTTCAAAATTCGGTGCTATTTTTTCACCCCTTCTAAGGGATGAAAACGGGGTGTAAGATGTAAAAATACTGTCAAGATATTTAAAACGAAAAAATTGTCTTTTCGACTCAATTGCAGTCTGCTCTTCCTTCTTTAGATATATATTTTCGCTTTATACACAGAAAATGGGGTGGAAACAGCCCTCAGAATGTGAAAATCCACCCATTTTATAGGATGGGAAATATTTTTGTGATTATTTGATTCGTTTTTGCAATAAGCCTGTACTGTAAAAATGGCGAACTATATTTGAATAAGGGATCAAACGAAATATAGGTGGTTTCGATTGTTTTTAAACTTACAGAGGAGATGAGAATACATACGAATCATTATGTGCCCTTGCCTTTACTTTATATGTTATCAAATGGCACTTTTCTTTTTAAATTCATTTACTGATTCTTTTAAGTACATTTCGACGATAATTAATGTAGAAAATTTATTTAATGCGTTGAGCCGCTTAGGTATTCGAAAAGTGCCATAAACACGACGGGTGTTATCGAAAGGAAGGTAAAGGAATATACAGGAACGTACTAGGACTGCATTTCATTAGATTGCACTGCAGAAAAAAATCATCTAATAACAAGTGTCCTTTAAAATGTCGCGTGCATCTAGTATCGACTTAGTTCGCCTTCTTTACATTGAAATGCCTAATAAAACGAATTTATTCTTCGTGGTGGTACATTAATTTTCTTGGCAACCGTCTGCAGGCCGTCCTGTCGGAAATAACATAAACTGTAAAAACCGAATTATTAGGTCAATGGAAACAACCTTGTACTCGAAAAATTAATCATAACTCCATCTACTGATGATGATTAAATTTGATGCTTTCCATAAGCGGCGGCCGTGACGGTTCCGTATAAACATCGATGTTAATCCGTGTCCGCCGAAAAGTTTACTGAACCTCACGAAGAAAAAGTCACGAGCACTAACGTTGAACTTCATGAAAATCGGTCACTTTTTAAGACGTTACGTTTTTAACGAGACTAGATCAAAATAACTCCTTTTGCACCATTCGTTTATCCAGCCAAACAAATCCGCAGCGCTTTAATCCTGGTGACTGTCTACGGCCAACGTGCGTTTCGATATAAAAATGTCAGTTTGTTTGGGTTTAATTAGGGTAATTAGGAGGAGCGTAATTTATTAGGGTCGTTCGAGCGATGTAGAAAAGCAAACAAATTCGTAATTTAACTTGCTATTTAACGCTTTCCTACAGGAGTTTACGACGCCGTTCATGGGAACGCCATCACCGCATATTTCTATGGTAATTAGGCACTTTCTTATCTTAGAATCGACGAAATCATCGCCGGGTCTTCCTTGGGACAATCCATAATGATTATTTAACGCGCCCCGTACAATAATAAAACAATCACTTAATTCTTCGTTTTCAATTAACGGTCGCGGAAAAAATGTCCAATTAATAAACGTCATGCGAGGAGTAATCGTGAATCCGTCATTATAAACAACGCACTTTAATGGCGGTATTATTTATCGCGTGACATAAAGCACTCAGTGATAGATTAATATTTGTGTTATTCCATATTTCATTCGCACGGTGTGGGGTCGCACTTGAAACTTCAAGAGAAACACTTGGGATTATTTTTTAAAACCACTGAAGATTACTCTAGTCTTTATAAGTAGAAAAAAGTGTCACTTAGTTACCCAAAAATTGTGCCTTAAATCCCTTAAGTACTGTATTAGCTGCGCATAAAAATTCAGCACGCCGAAATGCCGAAAAAAACTCCCTTAAAACTTGATCAATTCTGATGGAGTTTTCACTGGGAAACTACTCAGAAAATTATTTCCTATTGCGCTAAGTACAAATTAAATTTTTCCATCAAGAGTAAATGATACAGTCAAACAGAAAACATTTTCTGAAAACTAAATCTGGAAATATGTTAATACACAAGGGGTGCTAAGCGATAAGCATTAATGGAAGGTCTCAGTATCCGAAATATTTAACGTTATCTTCGTTTCGGACATTGGAAGGGCGATCCTTCCCGATTAGCAACCGTTAGAAATAAGGTATGCGCAATTTACTTTCTCTTCAACAAGTATATACGATTGCAATCAGTACCATAGTTATCTGTTTGAACTTTGGGTACCTAGTTAAGGTGATTATCTCTATTAATTGGCCCGTAATTCGTGAACACTTTGTATACATTTTCCAACGAGATCCCAACGACGAAATTATCTTCAACATCTCACACACATAGTGTTTATTTATACCGATAAATTTTATTGCACAGTCATCCAACAAGAATTAATTACACAATCACTGCTTTATGGTGAGGAGTGCAGCTGAGTTATAAAAAAAATCCAAGAATCCAGGCGGAGGAATGCGTCGCTTGCCCAATCCCCAGACGCTATTTCCTCGTGTAACAAACGATGATTGACTACGTTAGTTCGTCAATCGATATAGTTAAAATGTACTAGTGGAAACCTTTACGGTTCCCTCGTATGGGATGCCGTAACGTGGAAATTCGTCTACGTTTCGATGAAATTCCACGCTCTTTAGAACTTAACACGATTTTGGTGAGGTCAACGGCCAAGCACACACGTTCGTTATTATTAGAGCGATGTGGCCCTAGCGCACGCCACTATTCATTTGTTGCCTCATCGAGGGGAGGGGACACCAGCGACTCGCATCTAAGCACTCGACATTTATTGCGGGCGCAATTAAAATAATTGAGGGAAGATAACCGTCACGCCCTTTCAGATAAATTAATACTACAGGACTCCACGCACGACACTGAAAATAACCGTTATTGAACCCCCAAGCCTATCAACGTTGAACAAATACGACAAACTGATAACGAAATTTGAAACTCTGTGTGAAGTACATACAAGAGGCGGTTGAATTGTATAGTTGGTTGCCTAAAGCGCTAACGCGCCGACAGCAAACTCTGCATACGTCGCTGACAATTAATGAAAGCGCAGTTTCCGTTCGTTAATCCAACATCATCAATCAATCCTACAGGAGAATTAACATGGAAACCGTAATAATACGGCGGTGTAGATGGCGCTACCATACAACTTTTGAGGAAAGAAAACTATAAGCGGAGCCTATAAAACGAAGAACATTCTCTTCATTACAAGCAATTGAAGTTGCTAGAAAGAAGAATGATTTGGGTTTTCGGAGGGACATTTAAGCCAACACTAAATTCGCCATAAGTCTACAAGTTCTATACATTCAATGATAGTTGTTATATACTTGGTTGCCTAAGCATGCTCAAATGTAAACCACGAACTCCGCCGCATTCAAATTAAATTCGAAGTAAACCTCTGGTTATCTGTACACCTTTTGGGATTCCACTCACGTTTCAGTTAATCACTAATCTATTTTAATTATTTAAATAAAAACGGTTATCGTAAAACAACTATGATGTAAATGCAAACGTAACATTAATATTCAGGCGAAGTATTATTTAGGGTTGATAAAAGAGCCTATAAATTAGACAGTAAACTTTAAAGTTTCAGTAAAGTTTTCAAACATGCTGTTTCTAGTGACGTTGTTTATAATAGCTGGAGTGAATGGTATTGTCTTGCTAATCGTTGCAAAACATTCTTAATATAATTCTTTCGTAGGAGATTCACGAATCGTAAATGGGACCGATGCAGAAGAAGGCGAATTTCCGTACGCAGTAAGTAAAGAATTCTTAACAAATTCATTACGAAGCATGTAGCAAGGGAACGCTCAATGTTTTTTTTGTCATTTTATAAGTGGTGCTTAAAACGCCCAGAAAAGCCCAATACCTCAAAATCCGAAAATCACCTCATACGAGAATAATAAATCAAACTGTCGTTTCAAAATAAATTAAAAGGTACGAACCATTTTGTCGATGACGTAAGGGCCGATCCCGTTCCTCCAGGGCGCATCTACTGCCACCAGAATATGTCACTGTCACTACCTGAAGAAAGGATAAAAATGTAATTAATACACAACCTCGGGAGAATTCCACAATTGTCATTGAAATATAATTTAAAAAATCATCTACACAATCCGTTACTGTCGATGCATTTGCAGTCAAAATCACGCTTTTTTAAGAAAATGTGATTCTACTAAAGTGAATTACTAAATAAATTAGCTATGGTTTTGCATATAGTTTGTAAAGATGTAAGAGTGCTGAGGTGATCACTAAAAATCTACAAGAACGTACTTAAGTACTCACCAATGCATACACCTCATCTTGTCTCAAGTCCGAACACCTGAAACCAATAAATAAGAATTACTCATCACGCCACCACAAACCCCTTCTTCCAGGTATCTTTACGTCGTAACTCCAGCCACACGTGCGGCGGGACGATCCTGAACGAGAAATTCATCCTGACAGCGGCCCACTGCGTTTGCCAGGATGAAAAGTACTTCATATGTTACGACGGTGAGAGACTATCGCTAACGTGTTCTGTTGTTAGGCCGCAAGAACCATGCCTGTTCTCGGTACAGTACGATATGATAAAGATAACCAGGGAGTCGGTTAATACGGTCGATGTGAAGGCGATCAACTGTCACCGTTTCAGCTCTGAGAACCTGATATACGATTCCGCGGTTTTAGAGGTAAGAGGTGATGATTAGTGGGAGGAGTGAAGGAGGTGGATGTTTCTTTCAGCTCGAACGTCCATTGCCTAAAGGTAAATGGAGAGCGGTGGAGCTTTCAAAGGACTTCGATACGAAGGAGAAACAGACCGGCACTATTATCGGTTGGGGAAGGCTCTATGTAAGTACTCAAAAACTAAAGTTATGTTGTCTATTTTAATGTGGATTTCTGTTGGGAAGGAAGTTTTTCTATATTCGTTGCTCTTGTGGTACTAAGCCTTTCTTTTTCCTTTGCTAATAAACCCAGATTTTACCTATGTGTGAGATGACACCATGATACCTTCGTCCCTATAACATTTTCACACAACATCCTATAAGCTCTTATCCCTTTCCTCAAATAATAAAACATACTATCTATTGACTATTTTTTCTGCCATTACCCTATGAACTGCTGAAGCAAAATTCTGATTGAACATACTTTTAAAGCATGGCGGCCCGATATCGACGACTCTACAAAAGATGACAGTCGAAATCTATGACGATGAAACGTGCGGTAAAAAGTTTAATAACAAGCACCACATTTGTTTCGGAGCGCCAGTAGGAGGAGCATGCAATGTAAGTCGAAGAAATGAAACGAAAATTACTTTACCTTGCCGATGGTGGTTTCAGGGCGACTCCGGCACCGCACTGATCGTAGACGGGAAACAGGTCGGCATCGCTTCGTTCATCACAGATCGCTGTGGCACCGCCAATGTGGACCATCCCAACGTTTACTCCAGGATTTCTACCTATTACGGCTGGATCAAAAACATTGCAGAAGTGTAAAATTAGATAAACACTTGCACATACTGAATATCTTGTTTTAATAAAAAATACGAAATGATGCGCTCCAGGAATGACCATTAAGGGAAGCATAGCTTCCTTAATCCTTCCTCGAATATGTTCAATCTAAAAGAGCATTTCCATCAGAGAACATCATTTCTATACATATATATTTAATAATAATATGCACATACCTACGTGTACGCTTCCAAAACCTGCAGGTTCAGTAATGTATATACATAAATACATAGCGGAGATCCTACAGCTTCCTTTGCCGCATCCCGCATTTCGTACGCCATACTTTTCCGTCTGTCCACTCGTTTTCCTGGATAACCCTGTCTTTCATGGTCTGTTCTATCCCATCCTTCCAGGACCTTGAGGGTCTTCCTCGTCTTCTTCTATTCTGCGGTCGATACATTACTGCTTTTTTTGGCCATATGTCCTGTTCCATCCTCATCACATGTCCGTACCAGAGCAGCTGGGTCCTTTGTATTCTCTCCGCTGGTTCAGTAATGAACTGTTCAATAATTTGAAGAGTTTTCTTCATATCCAAATTTGACTTAAGTTTCTTTCTTCATTCCAAAGTTAAATCTCCGAGTGACCCCATTTTCCGACTCATCAATTTCCTCTCCATTAGTTCTTCCCGACTGTTCAATAATTTGAAGAGTCTTCTGCATATCCAAATTTGACTCAAATTCCTTTCTCCGTTCCAAAATTAGATTCTCGTTGGCTTCATAAAGCTCAACGAATTTATTTCCAGCCATGATATCATTCTCTTCATTCCTGAAAGGAATATACAGCAATACCATTTCCCGTTTATAATCATTCAAATTTTCAGTCATATCGTAGTTACGATATCTGATTATCTTCGGTTCTTTTCTTTCTGCATATTCTCCTTTGTTATTTTTATAATACTTGGACACAAACTGTGCTAAACTAATACCTTCCAATTCCTCTGGTCTCTTTTCGTACCTGTCAAACCAATTTTCCTTCCAAATGTCGGTACCATCTTCATCCACAGCTTCCAATTCCCTCATAGTTTTTCTTATTCTTTGTCTTTCCATGGGCCGTATCGTTGGTATGTAAACCGTGGCTACCGTAGACTTAGCCATGGGCATACGCAGTAAATACCAGGCAGCTTCCTGTACTGACATTTCAAATGTACTTATTAAATCAACGTTCATTTTTCTTGCCATTTCAACAGCATCAAACTCGGGATTTGCTTCCATGATCTCTATTATTCGACGCAAATTACTGACACTTCTATCTGATTTGTTGATATATTCAACAACGTAAGCTGCACAAGAAAGCTCATCTTGAATAATTTGAAAATTCATGTTAGTTTTTAAATGGTGCAATACGAATGGATTGAACGGGTTATGCCATTTCTCTGATGGTAATCGTCGATAAAACAACGTTGGTCGATCAATTCCGGCTCGAAGAATTTTTTGATAATGCTGATCCGACTCGACGTTATTGTGAGCATAGAAATGATTAAAATCAGCATAATCGAAATTTTCTAAATTATCCTGAATAACTTCAAAGCGTCTTTTACATTTTTGGAAATCTTCTTCTGAATAATCCTTCATCGGTAGTAATGTAACGGTTGCTTTCGATGGCATAAACGGTGCCCCAAATCTACACTTTCGTTCCTTATTCGGATTCATCTTTTTGTAACAGGTAAATGTGTGCTTATGAGTTTGGAGTTTAATATTTCCAGATGCGTCGGATGCTGATACCGACACTAATTCATCGATCATGCTAGTCACGTCGACATCATTGGTTAATAAATTTGCTGGTGCATTATCTAACCATAGAAAAATATGAGCGCGAGGAGAGCCACGATGCTGGAAATCGACTCTTTGAAAATAATCGAGTACTCGATACCTTCGGAACGGACTCTTTTTCTTTGCTTGTAGTATGTGCATTATACAGTTTACTAACTTATTAAAATAGATCGCACAAATAACAGCGTCTTCGTTGATAAGTGTTGCTTTTTTTATATACGACATTTGTGATAATTCTTCATCTGAAATTTCCGTATTCCATTTCACTCTGTGCAACACTTTCAGCAGATCGATCCACCCAATTTCATTGCAACTAAGAGTCATGAAAGCATGCGGGGCACCTCTCTGACGCATCATTGCATACAGATCTTTCTTACGATCGGACCAATACCAAGACGAGTTCGGAATGCAACGAAGAAAGGCCAGATTCGTTTCAACGCAGTGTTCAAGCATGTTCGCATCAGTTCCGACGTTTTTCACAGCAACAGTTACACTATCTCTGACTCGCAGACTCATAATTTTAGCGGCCAGATACAAAAGATGCTGCGGATCTGTGCCTCGTCGATCAGTCCGCCGCAGTTCACTGCTGGCTTGCATGAATGGAGTGACGCGGACATCTTCTTTGTATTCTCTAAATTGGCCTACGTAGATATTTGGAAAGGATAATTCTTCGGCATGTTCATCGAACAATAAAGTGATTGGAACATTCTGTCCAGGAGTCGTGACGAAAACGTCATTTTCGTTCCACAGCAGAGTTTGTCGCTGTGGTACGAGATTATCTTCTATGGACACGTGTTCGCTGATGTCGTCGATATTGAAATCTTGAACATCTTCTTCATCATCAAAGAAATTGTAGTCAGTTGTAATATTGTGATGAATATACAGTGGCGTTTGTGTCAAATATGTTAACCATTCCTTTATCGTTCGTTTATTAACGAGTCCACGAATGTAACCGCTTGTACAAATCATCTTTTTCTTTATATGAACATAAAAGCAATGATCGTTGCCTACATTTCTTGGTAGTTTAGTTACCATAGTATTCACATCGACGGGCACATTTATAATTTCACCATAAATTCCATTTTGGCCATGGACATGTCTAAGTCTACGTACCTGCATAAACGGTATTCGTGGAGAGATTAATCGCTGGGAAAATACGTCTAATGCAGGCAAATGTGGTGGAATAGTCGGGTAAGCGAAACCGTTGTATGTAGCTAACGCCGGGACCTTTTGTTTGTCCAAGGCAGCTTTACAAGTCGAACATAGGTCCACTGGTAAGTCGGTAATGTTCTGAAAATTAAGATAAGTGTTGTAAAAATGTGTCAAAGAAATGATTAAAGTATAAGTTCATACCGGCAGTATATTGTTGAGGATGTCGATATGCCCTGGAGAAGTAGGCTTCAAATCGTTCTTAAACCAGAGTCTATCGCAAACCACACATGGATATCCAAAAGGATTATTTATGAAAGTCTTTGAAAATTCCAAATGGGCACTGGCATGTTGATTATAACCTGGATATACTATTCTTTGTTTATTTTCATGGGAAAGCTCGATTAACATCGGTTTAAGGTCCTGATGACCGCCTACATTGCTAATCTCATCATTGACTGGAATTTGACTGTATTGATTAAAATTTTGATCTACATTTTCATCCGTTTGATTTTTAAATGGGACATTTAACCCTGATGGGCCTGGTATTTGAGAAATATCTTTCAAAATTATCGGAGCATTTACTGCACTTGATTCATCTCTATGATGCATGATTTCATCATGAATACCGTCATGTGTTGTTTGAGAAACTTTTCTAGAATAAGAATAGAATAAAATATATAATGTTCAATAAAAAGATATAGAGGAAATTTAAAATTACCTTGGTACTTCAGCAATATACGAAGCTGATGTAGATTTAAGCAACTGTCTTATCTTTTGACGCTCTCGGTATTCCTTGCCTCGTTGAGCAGCCGTCTTTCCTCCGTTCGGTGGTTCCTTTACCCGCTCATTTCTTCTGCGCTCGCGGTATTCTTTACAACGTTCAGCATGGCGTCGTCTAGCGGCAAAATCATCACTAAAAATGGAAAGTGTAAAAGTGTGCATATTGATAGACATCTGAATATAATTACTCTGATAGTTTTTGGCTACGGCTTAACCTCATGCGCTCTCTATATTCTTTGCTTCGTTGAGCGGCCGTCTTCGGACTGCCTTTTGATGCTGTAGCTTGCTCGGTTTTTTTACGCTCGCGATATTGTTTGCAACGTTCGGCATTGCGTTGTCTAGTGGCAAAATCATCTCTAAAATTATTTAAGTGAATATTTACGGTGTGAAAATGTAAATGTTGATTAAGAATGTAATTACTCTGTTGATTTTAGAGTCTGGCTTAGTTTTTTCCGTTCTCTGTATTCTTTGCCTCGTTGAGCCGCTGTCTTCGGACCACAAGTGGGTAAATTGTGACTGGAAGTGGAATAGAATATTCAAATTAGCAGATCCAGTATAACGAGTAAAAGCATAGATAAATGTTCTCTTCTTCTTATAGTTCTATTAAACATTAGAGTGTTATGGAATATAATAGTTTTAAATAAACACTTACCATTTTGTTTCATTAGATGTTTCTTCGTTGGTCACAATCGGATACTCGTGCTCACTGTTCGTGAATGAACAAATGCATCTGCGTTAACAAAAAGTATTTGCACAACTCCCAAGTTTTTACCTATACGGTTCTGGTTCCTGCTTTGCATCCATTTCCTGAGGCGTCCTTTCCATGGCCTCATCCTTCACCTCGAGTTTTATATGAACATCACTGTAAATGAATAAAATAAACCATAAGCTTTAATAAGGTAAAGGTTAGCCAAAGTTTCAATTGGAAAGCATTACCTTTCCGATTTAATGAACACAGGTTCGAACGGCTGTAATTCATCGCACTGGTAATCCTTTACGTTTTTACGGTCTACACCTTCATCGAGAGCTGGAAGACTGAAAGAGAAAAATTGTGTAGGTCCATAACACTTACCCCATCTTCATATGTAAAGACAAAGTGGGTAGCAGATCTTACCTCTCGAGTTTTATGTCGTCTATATCTATTTCAAACTTCACATCTTGCAAATCCATTTTTGACTATAGTTTCAGATAGATTTTTTTTAAGCACCTCGCCTCGTAACAAAATGACTAACACCACAGAACACGAAAACGGCTGGCAATCTTAAAAGTACGGAACATCAACATCCATAGATCATAAAGCGAAGATACTTTGGATACATTTGGTGCAAATGTTTAATGCAGGGACATATTACCTATGAATAAAAGTTTATACTGATTCTGGTGGTGAATACTACGTTTATAATCATTATATCATGTCAGTGAGCGCGCAAGCGCAATAGCCCCGTCTTTGATTTGCCTTTTCAAATGGGAAGAAGCAGTGATTTACGCGGTAATATTTAAATTTGATTCATCTATATTATATCGTAGAACCTTGATTTTCAGTCAAGAGTCGAGACCAAGGGAGTAATGGTTATGAGGAAGAGTTGAATAATAGAAAATCTATTATTATATACATGCTTCAAGCGAAAATAACGATACATATTAATTCCAACTTTGTAAAGCGCTATGCACCGATGCTAATGAGAACAAGGGGTCCTGTAGGAAAGAGGCGTTCGTTAGAAATGTTTTAAATTAGTCAAGAAGAATGTTTCTTAAAGCACAAGACCATATGACGGTTAATTGGGGTTCTATAGTGTATAACAAATAAAATTGGGCAATTTCAAGTAAGTTGACTTACTGAATAAAAATATATTTTCTGAATACCAAACACTAAATCGAATTTATTCGTTCTGTTCCAGTTTTATGTCGTCCTTTTATATGCAATTTATGCTAGTTAAAGCGATATTTGAATGAGCTTAAACAAAAACCATTATTCGTAATAATCGATGGATCACAAGTGCTACACATAGATGTGTCTGGTGATAGCTTCTTCACAATATATCCTGCAATGTAGATCACTACATTTTCTACAAAAGGAGTGATAAAAAGAAGAAATGTAGTAATGATCTCTTTCAAAATCCAAGTTTGACTCATAATCCCATAAGCAAAACCCTCTCATATTGTTCTTATGTAGAGTGCTTATATGTTCCTAATGTGAAAGGTCTTTTACTCGTCCCTATATTATAGTTTGAAAAGATGTAAAGTAGAGAGATGATGAGTAGCTAAATCCAAATTTTCCTCCTTCTTGGCAGGTTTTAGGGAAACTTTGTGTTATTGACTAGGCTAGTTCCACTCTTACCTGTAGCCTTACTCTGTATGGTACATAATACGCAAAACATCAAAAATTACAAGGATTGCTTTACAGTATGCTTTAACAAACCCATTGAGACGCAATTATAAAAAGAATACATTGATGATTAATCAGTATAAATTTTACAGACGACAATCTTAATGTGGATTAATGGCCGTTATCTAATAATCCACCGCAATTGCGAATTATCATATTATTCCATAAAAACTATTATAAGGTGATTTTTAAATGCGCAGTTTGTTTTTTATCTAAAATATATTGATTCATCTTTAATATTGTGCTTAGTATAAATATTTCCTGATTTGAAAATCACACTGAAACATTTTTGACCATTTCTTGGGCTGGTTCTCTCTCTAAACAATGGCCCACTATAATACAGCACTGAGTGAAACCCAAAATGTGTGCCCGTGAGTACTTTTTTCACAATTAATCTATGGTCGACAAGTTACTTATAGTTACTTAAGAAATAGTATTTCTGCCTGAAACGATAGAATTTAAATTTGTATAATGAACTGACTTCATTGAGGACTACTAAAAGTTTATCCCTTTTAAATAATTACGGCATTAGTAGCAGATGAAAACATAATAAAACAGATTAGACCGACCAATAAATTATCGATAATATAACCAGCATTGCTTAATATACAATAAAAGAGTAATTTACGAGGAAACGCAAA
Organism: Cryptocephalus primarius; assembly: GCA_963576515.1. Lineage (NCBI taxonomy): Eukaryota > Metazoa > Arthropoda > Insecta > Coleoptera > Chrysomelidae > Cryptocephalus > Cryptocephalus primarius. The sequence continues at coordinate 14,320,230 of OY754944.1, read as the reverse complement.
GCAGGAAGGCTCTATTCTATCTACAGACTGTATTTAATCCGACTTTATTACCTTGGGAATTGTAATAAATCAAGTGTCAAAGTTGTATTATTGTCTTAGATGGTTCATCAATTTTTTTACTTTATCTGAAGCCTTTAATTATCTGATACTGCTTACTTTTACTATAAAAGACAGTGATCTGGCACAGACGAGTAACAAAGCAACCATGAAGGGGCTCATCTGTTTCGTTACACTAATTTCGGTGGCTCTCGGTAAGTCATTTTTTATAAAACTATCCACATTACTTCAACTTCGCCTTTTTCTTGCCAATTTACCTACATATTATTACATTATATTACATAAGTTTGATTATTTCCAAAACACATATGAACGAACCCATTCGGTCATTGATGTTGCAGCCGCACCTAAACCTGAGGTGCCTGAGGGCCGCGTAGTAGGCGGAGAGAACGCCCCTGACGGCCAATTTCCGTACCAGGTATCCGTGCAGGGTTGCATATTGGGCATAATCTGCAGCCACATCTGCGGCGGTACCATCATCGGTCCCACGACTGTCGTGACCGCAGGTCACTGCATTTTGTCCTCTTACACCTACAGGATCCTCGCCGGCGTTACCAGGCTGTCCGAGACCACCGCCGCCAGACAGGTCATCAGCGCTTCCAGCACTCTCGTACATCCGGGCTACCCCGGTGGCAGGTGAGCCCAATGGTTCCTTTTGGAATCACTTGTAACATATTTTGTCCTTCCCGTTTCAGCTCTGTCTCCCCTCATGACTTGGCCATCATCCGCCTGAGCCAATCGATCATCTACTCCTCCACCGTTCAACCTGCTCAACTCCCATCTCCCAATGCGGAACCATTCGGCACGGCCATACTATCTGGATGGGGTACGACCGGTACCACCACTTCTCCTGACCATCTCCAGTGGCTCAATCTTCTGATCATCGAGCAACAACGTAAGTTCAACATGTGTACTTTGATAATGGCTGGAAGCAAGAAAAGTATGATCATGGATGTTGTAGGAATATTCCTTCATTTTGATAAATAGTAACGCAGTAACGATTCTGATCAGCACAAAAGGATCGTATAGCAGTATCTAAGTACTAATGTCTCTAAACGTTAATAATTATCATCATAAAAGAGTGCCTTTAGAGGTTTGTACGATCAGTAGCTGCGGGTATATTGAAATAATGCAGCAAAAGCATCGATAAGTTGAGAGAAATTTATTACCTTGTGTGAAGTAAAAGCAGGCTTACGCATTTGTTCAATTCCTTCTTCCTTCCGTAGAATGCCACGATGAATTGAGGGAAGTCCTCGGCGCGACCACGAACGTCCCCCTGGAACCGAACGGCGGCAACGTCTGCACGAGCGGCCGCGGCGCCGTCTCGGCCTGCAGCGGCGACTCCGGCGGCCCCCTCGTCCAGAACAACCATCTCATCGGCGTCGTCTCCTGGGGCGTCACCCCCTGCGGACAGGCTCACGCCCCTTCGGTCTTCGTCAAGGTCTCGCATTACAGCACGTGGATATCGGCCAACTCTTACGACTTCAACGGACTCGAAGCCGAGCAGCAACATCTCGCCCTAGGCGTTTATTAAATACGGAAAAGCTAGAAAAGGGATCACGAAACGTTAAACGAAATGTGTATGTATAAGTGAGTTAAATATATTTGTTTTGCTGTTATATGTTTGTCATTTTTCTTCGAGGCCTAGTCGAAGGTTCCCACAGATTGGCCGTGCATTTCACGCAGCCACATGTACATTTATCAAAAATAATTAGTAATTTAGGATACATCGTTCCAAAATGGCACATCGATAATGTGTACCATTGTCCAACTCAACAAGCAAGACAAGCGAAACTGGCCGAACAGCCTGTAGCTGTTTGCATTAAATTTAAAAGAATACACAATACAGTTGTGTCATGTTTGTAACCTGCAGACCCAACGCCTGTTTAATTTGACACCCAAATGCAAATTTCAAATTAACTCAGAAATATATTAACGATTAAAAAATCCAATCCATTACACACATAAATATATTTCTATCACAGCAAATGCAATTACAATTGGTAATATAACCGGTATTAAGATTACAAATTAGAATGTAATACATATATACAAATAAAAATTACATAAATTCTAATACAGCAGTATAATCGATCGCTCAGCTCCATCAAATTGATAACAAAATGAATTCAATACATTAAACTTTACTATAATAATAACATTTTTTTTTTAAATTAAAACTCGATATTAATCAACTCCAATTCTATTTAAACAGAATGAATCATTGATAAGACTTACTATAAAAATTATACAGGACTATGTATAAAAAAAATATAATTTACTTAATTAAAGCTATTTACAGCCAATATAACTTTGGGTCATCCCTTCGTACTTGTAACTTCACTACATGCTTGTAGATCTTCAGCGCGGGGCCCAATTTAAGATTCAAATTAGTCAGAACGTCCATCCTCTTTAACAGCAACAAGGAACGGCCATCTATTTCCTGAAAAAGAACGAAACATCAATGAGACGAGAACCAAAACAGTAGGTCTAGAGAAATAATTAACACATTGTTACATCTTACGTGATCTTTAAATATCCTAGCCTCGTCCGGGAAGTACTGAGCGAAGTACTGATAGACCTCCTCTACGGACCAGTGTGTCGCGTCCGGGATGGATGGGTCGATGTCCTCCTCGTAATCAGAATCCTTGCTTTGGGCGTCCGACTGGTCCTCGTCGTCCGGCGAGTCGTTGCATCTACTGTCGATCATCTGAGGGCTGAGCTGCGGCGGCGTCGGCGAAGGCGGGGAAGAGTTCGAGCGACTCGAACCGCCCGAATATGACATCGTGAAGTCGTTATTGTCAGAGGCTGGAAAAGTTTACCATTTGAAAAGGTGCAAAAATGGTATTAATACGGAATTTTAGGAATATATGTGCTTGAGTAACCCGGGTTGCATACATAGGTACGATTGTTTTATCAACTTACAGTGAAATGACGATTTTTGACTGAAATGTTTCCCGATATTCGAATGTATCTCATTGATCTTCAGTTCGTGTGGCATCTGGCAATTGGTACACTTCCATTTCTGTCCGCTGCGGATTTTATCAGATAACCTCGGCTGGTGACAGCTAGCGTGGTAAGCGTCGGCGCATACAGAACATACCACGAGATTTCCCTGTAAAAAACTGTATTGTAAGAAAAATTCGATACCATAAACGCAGGTCCTTACAGAATTCGAAGTTTCGTAGCATATAACACAGGTTTTACAATGAGGGCACTGCCATGTGTTGTCCGGGTACATTTTCAACATCATGTTATCATCAGTGTTGAGGCAACTTAAATGAGCTGAAAAGAAAATATTGTATTGAAAGCATCACCAATGTATAAACTATATCTTTAGTTTCAGTATTTAAACTCGAACTTTGCTTGGAACTGATAGCAATAAAATTTACAATTTTACCTGTTTTACCCTCGAAAAGCCATGAAACGTAACTATACCGCTTTCAATAGTAATATTATTTTATGCTCACAGTACGCAGTCATTAAAAACAACTTTGCACTTTCACCCAACTCTACGCCACTGCGCCACGTTTGTCGGCACCAAACCCACCTGTTCCCTAGTAAAATACATCCTCATCTAGACATGGACAACAGGATCAGAGTGAAAACTTCCGTTTCGAGGTGCGATTTGCATGTATGAATCCGTTTGCTATCGATTCCAACCAAATCGAAGAGTAGTTACTTCACTCAAGTTACTTTACGACACGTACCTTTGTTGCTGCACTCCCTGCAGGACACCATACGCTCGTTGGGTCCCCTTTTGTTCTGTAAACGACAAACCGAACAGACGCCGCCGTGATCCCTGCTGCTACTATTCGAGGTTCTAGAATCCGGTCGCGTTTCTTCGCTCATTTTAGCTAAATGTTTCTCTATAGTCGACTTATTCAATGAACCCAAGGGCCTTCCTCTCTTCTTCGGAATGTGCGTGTCCGAGGGGTCGAACACCTTTTTTGCACGCTAAAAACACACAATATAATTGAAATACGAGGAACTAAGGGGATGAATGGAATTTTTGTGTGAAGGATCATAAGTCTTTTACATATGTTTCTTTGTTGGTATCGGAATAAGTAATAGTTTTACTTATTCTTTAATCAACTTTATTCTCTGTAGCAATATTCAAGGTATGGGTGCTCTTTGGAGAATTTACGGAGACAGGAGAAGGTACAAGAAGACCTGAGATCCTGAGCGAAAACAGAAACTCCTCGACAACATGTGCATTATGAACCAAGGATTAGGGGAGTAAATATAAATATTTTGAGTTCCAAATAATACCTAATGGCAGTAATTAATCGACCCCAGGTCCCGCACTGAACATTTGCTGAACATTTCCCAGTGGTTTCTTTTTATGAAACCTTTCGTGTGCTCCGCACATGTGATATTGTTATTGCAAAAGTCGATTTTTCATGTAATGGATAATATTGTCTCTTCTTTAATCAGGATGTGCATACTTACCGACCCCTTGGAGGGCATACGTGAGGCTATCATATACAATTTACTTGCGATGGAATGACGGTCTATTTGTAACAAAATGAACTTTACGAATGTGGACAAAACGCTCTGGTGGTTTAGAGGAATTTCTGTGTACTTAGGAACCGCAATGGATTTCTGTTTTTATTCGTCGATTTCGATGTTGTAGTTATTTGTTGTTGCCACTTTAGTCACTTTAAGAAACATATGTAAAAGATAGGTTATGTTGGTGAGATTATTTGTGTTTGGCTTCGAAGGGTGGAGAGGTAGGGTAGGAGTTTAACGTGGGTGTTGTTGGTGTAGTAACTGGTGGTAATAATAATAGTAATAAAGATACTAACTGTTTTACAAGGAGAACTAACCTTCCTCCTGCCACCAGTTCTCAAGGAATTACTGTCGTTCTTCTTCTCGTCCGCGGAATTGGTGGAAGAGTCGACATTTTCGAACATCTCTTGTTTGTTGTGAGTTTTCTTGGTGTCGAAAGCAGTTTTCTTTTTCGCTCTGATCCGATCGAAGTAGGAGGACGAGGGGGATTCCTCGTCGTTTCGATTGCCGTTCGATCCCTCGGCCGTCACGGTCGCGGACGACGACGACGACGACGTCGCCGCGGACCTTCCCCCCACCACGACGGCGCCGATCTCCGTCTTGACGCCGCCGCCGCGCCACGTGTCTTTCTTCTCTCTCTCTCGCTTGGCGAGGTCCTCGTCGTGCCTGACGGGTCCCATGTGGTAATTGCCGTTTTCCATTTTTATCAGGCCGCCCCTGGCCACTTCCTTGTCGATCAGCAGGCTGACGTACTTGCGAGTGTACCTGACGCTGTCCTTCGTCAGGATGTTCTCGATTATCTCCTCGCCGGGAATGCCGGTCTCGAGGTAGTCGGGCTCGTCGACGATCAGCTCGCCGAAGGCGTTCGTCAGCAGCTCGCTGAACTGCCTGTTGGCTTTGGTCGAGGCGGCATCGGCGCCGTTCTTGTCGCCCTGTTGCTGCGCCGGTTGTTGTTGTTGCTGTTGTTGTTGTTGTTGCTGCTGTCGAAGTTGTTTATTGTCGCCGCCGCCGCGTTGCCTCATCTGCGCGAACTTCTTCGCCGCGTTCCTGTAGCTGATGTTGCCCTTGTACTCGACTTTGAGCACGTAATTGTTGGCGACGCACCAGTCGAGATCGTTCCTCGCCTCGATCGAATTGACGGAGAAGCGCCGGAACAGGTAATTGCAGATCCTCTGGACGTCCGGCCGCGCTTTCCGCCGCCGCAACTGGTCGATCGCCTCGAGGATCCGCTCGCGGTTCTTGGCCGAGGACGCCGCGGAGCTCATCCCGGATTATTTCCGAGCGGAGCGGAAGTCGCGACGGGCGGGTGCGTGTGCAACGGAAACTCTCTCGCAACTTCTCCGCGAAATTAACGACGCGCACGCACGCTCGCCCGATCGCGCCTCTCGCGTGAAACGCGCACTCACGCTTCGCGATTATTTCCCCGGGGAACGGCGCTTCCTCGGACTTACCGCCTCGCTCACGGCGGTCCGGCACGGGGATCGGGGGCCTCTCGGTGCCTCTTTGGGGAAAAACTGCCCACGCGCGCGCGAGAGATCGCCTCCCAGCGACTTCCGAACGCGTTCTGCGGCACATATATTCACACACACGGGGTGGCTCTCTCCGCTCGTTGCGCGCGCCTAATCCGCGCCGCAAAATACACGACACTCCACATACACACGTACGCACGATTAACTAACGAAAATCCCGTGAAGATTTCCAACGAGAACGAAAACACGTCCGGTTTTCGTACGAGGAAAATGTCGCTCGCTCGCTCGCTCGCACACCTGCGTCTCCTAAATTATTCCGCGCTTCGACGAGGCGGCGGCGGCGGCGGCACACGGCAACTCCCCGGCCGGGCCGATTTTATCTCATTTCCCCTCCGCTCTCCACGCAGACGTTCGAGACTCGCACACTTTGCCCTTTCTTGTGCGTAAAAGGGATACCCGCGCTTAACGAGATTACCGAGGGGACCCAGAAACCGGCACTGCCGATCCTGCGATGTTGGTTGCGCTTCCCCCCGCGCGGAGCCTGCGTTTATACAGGGGATTCACCGGCAATCTCCGATAAGTGACGTACTAAAGAGATATCACTTGAACCGAGAAAAACGAGCCGTCGAGCGCGTGTGCCCTACACACGGGCACTTCGATACACATGCGACATTAGTGCAGTGGCGTACCTGCATCCTCAACAAAGGGGAAGCTGAGAAATAAACTCAAGAATAAAATGGCTTAAAAAGTAAAATCACGTTTGTCGGTTCGTTGAGGCAATGGCTATGTGGGTTATATACACGTATTTGTCAATAGATTCAGCTGAATACTGGTCACTAGATATACACAGTACTGCAACGTTAAGTCCCAACGTGTTAGAGGGAAAGGGGGTGTATACTTTACCCCAAATATGGCGGCCTGAATAGCTACATTTCATTTCCCCCCAATTACAGTTTACGTTAGTCATTTTAAAAAGAAAAATAAGCTAGCCTGTGTTGAAATGCCACATTTAAACGCAATTTTCCCGACAGTAATAGCAGCAAATTATTAGTACCTTAGTAGTGCGTCGTTAAAGAGTTCTCAAAGATCCGTTAACAAGAAAAGTCGTTCATTCAGGATCTTACGACGTTTGAAGTTTCTTGGAAGATCCCTCAAAAATGGAGCATCTCAGATTGACGAAAATAAATTATAAACGCACGGTCGGCGTAAAATGGCGTTCAAGTAGGTCATTACGAATCATTACTTTTTCGTTTAAGTTCCTGACGGGAGGTAACACGTGCATCCGCACGGGGTGGCGAATATTAGTGGGCGAAATTTCTACGAGGTTGTATACCTGCATATCTCCTATTAAAGGGGGAAATTTTCTCGAGTATCGATCCTAGTTCCGAGTTCCGAATAGCATTTAAAATTCTCCTAAACGATGAATTCTTAAAGGCGGTTTTTTCGTGCAATAAACCGGGGTTAGTCGAGCCACATTTGCTGTAAGGGGGTCGTTTAATATTATAATATAAGACGTGCTGAAGCGTTGTAATGAGAAGCTTTTGCGCTGATTTTTTGATCGCCTGTTATGACGCAGGAAGAACATTGAACTTGATGGCGGCAAGCGATACTAGAATTAATAAATTATTACGTCATATCGTATAATCCGCCGAAATAACAGCAGCGAATGTCAAAATAACCTCGAGTCTCAGCGGCGTATCACAACTTTATTCTTATCTACTGGTAGATATCGCCTTTATCAGTCTGCTGAGCAGTTAGGCTAAGAAAACAGGAAAGTAATGACTACCTATTTTATAAACGAATAACCAAGACTAAACCCATTACAGCTCTTCGTTTCTTCAAGCCTGATAGGTTTTGATAAATGAAACTTTTCTATGGTAGCATCATTTACGCTTGCATCAATTTTCGACTGCATTGCCTTAGTTGTAATCATTATTGTATCACTAACATTAAAATCAAATGCATTGGTGGCAGTAATATGGTATCATCCACCCTCAGTAAGGTGGCACTTGTAATAGACTCTCAGCAAGAATTTTTTTTAATTTTCTCCATAGATAATTTGGTGATATTTATTGAAAAACCCACTCGAATTTATCTAAAACCTCTGTACTTCCCCGAAATGTACAATTTATTTATACAAGTACATCAAACAGAGATAAATCCGGTCTTCAGAGAAAAAGAATTGTCAAAGCAGCAATTTGCTAGGGCTCACGTTTGTATTACTTAACTCGTTTTGATGACTGGACTGTTTATACAATTCCATAAACAATAGTAGATTACTACTCTATTGTTGTCATCAAAGTATAATACATTAAATATTTTTATTAATACCCATTGAAGTCACATCTGATATACTTATAGATAAAATGATTTCTATATATTTAATAGCAACACGTTTTTTATACGATAAGCCTTAGTTTACTCATTTAGTGTACTGATAAACTACCAGTACATACTGGAAAATAAACACTATGACGCATCATTACTGCAATTAAGTGCGGCTACTAAAAACAGTGTCCTTTTAAGAATTTTTATTGTAGTTACATATGACGTAATAAAAACAAAACTTATTAATCCTAATCAACCACAAAACTTGCATACTTCTCCTTATTCTTTGAGTACACGTAGTTCAAAAATTCACACGTAAGCTTAAATCGCTTGTTCCTCTCAATTAAATGTTGGAATATCCTCTGAAAAATTTCATTTAAATTACAGAGTATTGAGGAAGGATTCAACGTGTACCTCAGCTAATACATTCCCTAAACCTTGGCCCTGATATGCATCAGGGATGGAACTGTGCAGTAAATCGTACACGTGATCATTGATCTTTTCGTAGGTCACCGTTGCGAAGTCCCCATTTAGTTGCACACTAAATTCATCAGCAGACTGTTTAACAGGTTTACTCCTAAGGTTTGATAGTGCAGAAAATGCTCTGGATGTAGTCGTCATCCCGGTTTCCCAAGGGCAAGTTCTCCTGAAAAGGGAAAAGTGTATGTTGAACAAATTCATTTTTTGCTTGCAGCTCAGTGACACCGTAAGCTTAAGCCGGGGGTTTTGAAAGTTTTACTGACTTTTTCACTCACAACAAGCGCTCTTGAAGAGGTTATTTGTTTACTCGTAGGCCATAGAGACACAACCATGCAAAATAGTTGAGGTTATGTTTTGTTTGTTGATTTCAAACTCGGCGTGCTAGGTTATGTTTCAGTTACAGCAGTTCGTGTATACTTGCTTATTCATTGTGTCTCTTGTTATCATAAATGGAAATGTCGCCGTTAATTAGCTATATTGAACAGGTGGACATATCGGGATACGACGTAATCATCCCAAGTGTATCCGTTGGAAACGTCCCCCAGCTGGTAGTGGATTTATTAGTGACCAGTTATAAACTCAGAAAAGTCGGTAGGCTCTGGCATCCGGCGATAGTGCCTTGCGTAGGAAGTGACACTTTTTCCCCCCAGAACCAGGGGATATGCACCGCTTGCGAGTTGTACATCGACGAGGGATTCAAGCTAGCAGTTATTCAGCTAAGGTCTACGTTGGACAGCAGAATAGCCTTGAAGTTCTTTCAGGACTTAAAGGACGAGTTGTTGAAGCTCCAGCCGAGAACCGTCTTTGTACTGTCTAGTGCGTTCGATTACGAATTGCACAACTTGACGCTGGAGAAGTTTTACTACCTCGGCGAGCCTCATTCGGAATCGCTGGAGAACGTTCAAGTGCGGCCATTACAGAGGAACATAGCTGGAAGGTATTATTTGAATGGTGGAGGTTTTGGGCTCAAATTGTTTGAAACATTGCAAGCGAGTTTGCCGTGTATCTTAATAGGGAAATACGTCTCTGAAGGAGATAATAGGCCTGATGCTTACTCTGTATTCAACAAAATATCGCCATTACTAAGTACGATAGGTAACGAGAAACCAGAAATTATTTATCCTGTATCCTGGAGGTTTGCTTTCGGAGGTCCACCTCCGATAGGTTTATTTTAAGTTACGGGACCATGAAAATTATTCAGTTCCAAAGTATTTTTAAAGGTTATCGTAAATATTTGTCACAAGTAAAAAACTTCGTGATGTAAAACAGTAAATAAAACAAACAACTACTTCAACCTTGTTTATTTTATTTATATTCTTACAATCATTAACAATGGTTCGCAAGCGTCAACACTGTACATTGCTAACATCGAAGGAATGCATGTGAGACATTCATGTTAACTTCTGACCCTCTCAAAGTCGCTACAATACCTGGAATAAATCAGTATTCCATGACGAGGAAAAAATTAATCTTGGACTGAATTAACTCGAGATAATATATGAAACGAAACATTTTTTAAATAATTTTCACTTAGTAATTAGTGAAAAAGTAAAATAATGTGTATTTTTATGATTAAGTGACGTTGATATGCAATAACAACTTCTTGCATACTTGCTTTATGTCTTTAAAAAAATATAGGAATCATTATGACTTGTCGGTAACAAAAAGGTCAAATTAATACTTTCTGTAGGCATCTTTTCTCTAAATTGCATTTCTAAGCATTATTACACTTCTGGTCATACCAGATATTTGAAGTACCTATGCGTTATATTTATGTAGGACCGTAACTGATACAACAACATGTTTTAAAATAAAATGCATCACAATATTCACATCACATTGATGTCGAACACTACTTTGTCATAAAATTTAAAATAAATTATCAACAAACAAATAATGAACTATTGGAATATTCTTAACGTCAAAACAGCTACTTGTTTAAAAGACCACATTTGGAAATTCATGAAAATCGCAAGATCAAGTTCATGACGAACTCCCCTAACGATTTTCACGAAAAATAAAATTGACTATTTCTGTGGTATTGCTAAACATTATTTTTTACCTATGTATTACGTCTAAGCCATTCCTGGGTCTTCTAGAGCTCCGTCCTCTTCCAGTTTCGTCACAAACTTCATCACTTTGAGCCGTTCGTCGGTTTGCCTGGCCATATCGGTGAGGGCAAGTAGTTTTTTGATTCCGATGAAGATCCTAAAAAATAAAAGCCCGCAAACGATGTTAAGATATACTTGCTTCAAACTCAATCTAAGAAAACTAAAAAATTGTTAAACGATAATGAGTGTCATCGATTTAATTTACAAATGTAGATCGGACTCGGTGGCAATATTTCTTAGCTTCTTAAATTAAGTTTCGATGGAGAGTTTACATAATTTTTGAGTACATTAGAGCTTCTTCAGGTCTTTTTGTGTTTTCAAAGCATTACTCATCTTCAACTCATACACATAATAAGTATACTGAGTAACTCTTGATCAAAAGTATTTAACTTTTAATTGTACCTTTTTCCATGCACTTGGTGAGTGATTTTCTTTAACTCCTGAGGGGAGAACACATCAGTTGCCTCGAGAACATTCAGTAAATGTTCAGCTTTGGATAAATTCGGCACGTGCAGCACTGCTGTGAACGCCGATAGCATTTCCATCTCCTCCAGAACTTGCCTAGAATATTATTATCATTACAGAGAGGTTTTACGATGTTCAGCAGTATTACAAAGCTATTACAATATAATACAATAAGTGTTTATAAGGAATGAGGGCAATGTATGGGAAAATATCAAACTATGTCTCTCCCTGTGGAGTAAGGGGATCATAGATTATTTACAAACTTCTCCAGGTCTTCCCTGCAAAAGCAAGCGTGGCGTCATCCTCATATGAGGTTATTTTGTAAGTAGTTTAATTGTAAAAGAGAATTTATATACAATATGAGGAGGATCGTTCCCTGTGGGACTCCCATTTTTATTTTAGAATAAAAATTGAAGATTATATAAAAGATGATAACGAATCATTAATCGTCGTACCTCCTGCTGGTTGTGCAAAGCACCAGCAACTTCTTCCCAGGCGGAGGTTGTTTTTTAAGCAACACCAACAGCGCTTGTAGAGTCAAATTAGAATACCTCGGACCAATAGGACCATAATCTAGCAATCTCTCTATATTATCCACTAGGATACAGCTTAAAGTCGAACGATATGCATCATCAAATATCTAAAAACAACTTGAATCAGTCAAAGAAACCATCAGGTACAATACTCTTACTTTTCTGATGGTCAAACACTTGGCGGTCTCGGTGTAACCAACCATCTCTTCCGGGGAGCACACCTTGACGAATGGGAAATCGGAATTTTTGGCCAATTGAGCCGCCAGGGCTGTTTTACCGGAATTAGGTGGACCCTCAATAAGTACAGACACCAGTCCTAAAAATCCCACGAGGAATTTACATTTAAATCCTTACCGTACCGTAATTGTTACCTGAGCAGTCTGTAGCTCGTGCCTGTTGGATGAATAACATCCCGTCTTCCATGATGCTCGTAACAGGCGGACCCCAATTTATAATACCACGAGATAGAAACTGATTTATAGTCTCTTGAGCTGTACCGAATGCCTTAAAAATGTTAACAGTCAATACACAAGCGATCAATGTTCGCTTAAGTACGTTTTAAACTGATTGAAACTCACCGGCTTGATGTCATGTTCTAATGCATGCATAAAATCTCCCCGACATACGAGCAATTTCTCCATTGCTTCAGGATCTACTTCGACTTTAGTGGAAGCCTTTATCAATCTATTCATAGCAGTAGACTGAGCGGCACGGACTAAACCTTCAATTTCTGCGCCTGAAAAGTTTTTCGTCAGAGCGGCCAGCTCCTGCAAGTACCGAAAGGAAATTTATTAAAATGTGTAAGCATAACAGAATGACTTTTACCTTAAGATCGACATCGGAGCTGATTTTCTTGAAATGTTTCATTCTAGAAGTGTGTATATCCAGAATCTCGAACCTGCCCTCCTCGTTTGGTAAACTAATTTCTACCTGTACTTCTAACCTGCCAGGTCTCAGGAGAGCCTCGTCTATCATATCCCTTCTATTTGTCATGCCTACAATGTGAAAATAACGTTTTAAAACACTGATTGCCCCATGAATCCTGGTGACTTCATTACCAATGACTAGAATGTTATTAAGTTGCTCGACACCATCGATTTTGGACAATAATTGGTTCACAACAGTATCATGGACGCCAGTGTTACCAGCTACAGAACCCCTTTGCTTGCATATTGCATCGATTTCATCGAATATTATGATGTGCAAGCCACTGTTCGGACCAGCCTAAGACATTTTTATGTTCGTTAAAAATGATAAATACGGTGCACGTCTTGTAATTTTAAAAAGCGATTGAATCAGTTTTACTACCTCTACACATAACTTATTCAATTCACACCCTTTATATATCGATAGTAACATGATTATTTTCCCCCTTCTACTGAACAACTTACTCTTTTCTCCTCGTCTTCAGCCTCAGCGAAGAGCCTCCTCACGTTAGCCTCAGACTCGCCGACGTACTTGTCCAAGATCTGAGGTCCGTTAACGATTTTCGGCTCCCTGGCGTTCAACATCTTCCCGATCTGTCTGGCCATTAACGTTTTACCTGTTCCAGGGGGTCCATACAATAGGATACCTTTGACGTGTTTGCATCCTAATTGCTCGACGAGTTCCGGAGGAAAGACTCTCGAGGCGAACGCACGCCTGAAGATGGCATTGAATTCGTTGCTCAGTCCGCCGATGCCCATTTTCTGGAAATCCCAGTCCGGGTTGATGATCGACTGACGGACTTGTTTGCTAAGAATCGAGAATGGTCTTATGAGGATTTTTTCCATCCGAGGTGGTCTGGATGATTCAAATTTTATTCGATTTCTTACCCTTTGGATTTCCCGATCAAGTTCAAGGAAGAGTTCTCCGCTTTCTCGAACTGAACCACCGTGTTCGGTATCAGTTGACCAATTTTGGCTTTCCTGGGTTTCGTCTCCCCACCCGCCTTGATGGCCGTGATGCCAACAGCTGAAATATTTATTCAACTAAGATATTTATCGATTGCATATTTCTTAAACTCACTTTCGATGTCCTTAATGACCAGCAGTAACATCTTTTTATCTTTAAACTGGAAAGCTAATTGCTGACCAACGGTAAACATCTGATTCGGGAATGTGTACAGGAATTCTTTGACCATCTCATCACTGTCGTATTGCTCTTGAGAAGTTCTACATTTTAAAGAGAAAATCAAAGTTTTCTTGTTACTTATTAGTGGCTGATATGAAACAAATTAAAGCTTTCGATCGTTTTAGCTTCATTTGATGCATTAATTAAAATAACTCAGCTTGTCCAGTATTTAAGAATAACTCTGTGGGGCATGCAATAAATACAGCAAGTTCATAAATTTCCCTTAAAATGTCTAAAATTCCCACCTTCTAGACTTCAATTGTTTCATGACTCATTGTTTTTAAACGCGAGTCATGAATAAGTGTATAACGGCGACTAGAAATTATTTATAAGTACAAATTTTGATACATTTTAAGCCATTATTTGTAATTTACAAGTGTAACAATTGAACGGTTCATTATTGTGGCTATGTCTAATAACTTTGTGCAAGTGAAAGTCTTATATTTGCAATTAATGTAAATATTACTGAATCCCCTATAGTATTACTATAGCCAATATTACTGAAAAAGATTCTTTGTGATTGTGTTTTATGAGAATGTAGTAATCAATGTTTTACATTTTTTTCTGCATGTAATCCGCCTCGAGGATAATAGATGAAATATACTCATCGGGGTGATATGGTTCCACATTGATCTCCTGATTGAGGGAGAGGACCGCCCACTTCCTCTGAGGCAGGCTGAAGCCGACATTGCTCCTGGGCACCTCCGGGTGTCGTTTAATCGAGAACACAAAGTTCTGTCCACCACCTGTGTGGACTTTTATGTGCCTGAAAGCGTTCGATTAATAAAACAGTAGATCTGTTAATTTGCACTTACTTGGCACCCGGTAAATCATTATCGTTCACTACAGCACAGTTACTAAGTGACAGCTCATCTGTTGGACATTTGGAAACTTTGAAAACCGCCTGGAAAAGAGTCGAACATGTAGAAGGGGGCCCCTGACCATAAGTACACTAATTGTTGAATTGTATCATGCAGAAGTTTAATATAAAAGTTAAATACCATCACGGGAAATCGTTCTCAACTTGTCTAAAAGCTACTGCAATGCAGAATTGGGCGAATTGGGTCTTAAATACACGAAAAAATCAATATTTGGATAAATGGCACAAAACAGACTGCCACACACAAAGCAAGTACACTAATGTCGCTACTACAGAACAGAACATTCAGATATGAGCAGTGAAATGCCCATAGGTACAGACTGGCCTGTACAAAGAGGTGCCCCCTTAAGGTTTCACCTTCTTGTATGTATAATCTCTACAAGTGCAGCCCACAGAACATAAAATAACTACAATAGACGGTGGTTACACTTTTAATCATTTTAGAGGTTGAACGTTGATTACTTGGTAGGTTATGGATAAAACCACCTTTTAACATCTACCCTGTATCATATTTACTTTTGAATTGTTCGTATTTCGTCGATAATCACATTAGCCACGTTCGATTTGTGAACGCGCCATAACCCGGCAAGAGTCCGATTGGCCGGGAAACGCGGAGCGCGCGCCCTCTGTCCGAAAGCGGGCGAGCATCAAAAAGTGTGGTGGCCGATCGTGGAAATTGATTCACGTGTACCGACGATTAAATCCCAGATTAAATACCAGCGGAAGATCCGCTGGCACCGCCGGTCGACGAGGGGCCATCCGTCTCGGCCGAAGTACGCGGCGAGCGCGCGGTCGTGTAGTGATATTCGCCCCGGCGAGAGCTGTCCGTGAAAATATGTACGCTTCCTCTCATAACCTATAACTTTCGGCTTTTTCGGCGGTGGCGAGGACGCCCTCAGTTCCTGCGGGAGGGACCTACGTTCGACTGTCGTCGTTACCTGGGAGTTTTCGATCGCGTGGATCTGTTTCCGCCTCGCGGCCACTTACAGCATGGATCTCGACATGTTCCGGGAGGGAGGACACTTCAACTTTCTGGTAAACAAGCGTGAGGAGTCTCCATCGGTTTATGTACGTTCTCTTGTTTTATTCCTCAGGGATCGTTCGACGATTTCGACGGTATCCAGGATATGCCCGTGGACCACGATTTTGAGTCATGGTAAGTTGACAATAGTGAGCGTATCAACGCAACAGATGGGCATTTAACGTTAAAAATTAGTGCCGCACTAGACTTGTGTAGAAAGTTGATTTTCAAACAGTTTTTCCACTTAGAAAGTTTGATAAATAATTCATCATCGGGGGCTTGACAACCATCTGTGGGTCTTGGCTTGTTCCAGATGCCTCGACCATTCCGAGGGATTTGATATCTTCCTCTAGTTGATATATGTATCTCATCTGGGGTCATCTTTTGGGTCTTTTTTTCGACAGATGTTTGTCTGAAGATCTTGTTAGGGTGTGTGGCCAATTTTTATGAACTTGACCACGTCAGGGTCTTCGAATGCTACAACTAATTCGACATTATAGCACCTCCATGTCCCAGCACCCTCCGAATGTAATGGAATTTTTCGCTCAAATATTGCTAGTAATCTCTAATCATTTTTTGACAATACCCAATTCGAGTATACATATTTGAAACATTGTTTTTCCGATTTTTGATTTATGTGAAAATATTTTTTAGTACCAGTGGAGATTTAACCCCATCGAGTCAGTTTTGTGATGGAAACATGCTTGGCGAGGATAATTTCCTTGGAGATGACATACAGAGGATTATGGGCGATTGGCAACAATTAGTAAATGCACAAGTTAGTAAAATTAATCTTTATGTACAGTACATTCCTTAATTGTTTATAACTTTTGAAGTACAGTACAGTCACTAGCAGATTCAATGAATGAAGCTTTGTATTTGGTACATTACTTGAATGTTTATAAACTTTTGAAATATATTGCAGTCACTAGAAGATTCAATGAATTTAACTGAAGAGGAACTTCAACGAGCAACCATAGACATGATGAAGCAGTTTGATGAGAATACTTCAAATATGAGAAATATTAGAGCAGGTTCGATTTTAAACCTTAAATTTAAAAGTATAGTGTTAACCGTAACAGTGTGTATGTATTAGTATTTTTCTCACTTCTTCATTATGAATCATTCCAGACTTTTGACTTAATGTAGTTGTTGGATTGGTGTTTTTTCTTATAGGTGTGAAGAAAATTGATGTGAAAGCACAGAAGTACATCATCGATGAAGACGACGATGATGGCGACGTAGACGTAGAAACGATATCCGAGAGTGATGAACGTCCACCTGTGATAGAAGCCGGAGATCTGAATACTTTACTGGAGCAGTTTGAAGCGACTGAATTACCTGAGCTTCCAGATTATATGAAATGCAATGTTAAGAAGAATATCGTCCTAGAAGAAAATAAAATTGTATGTAAACCGGAGGTGGTTAAAATAAAACAAGAGATCGATGAAGACATCAAAGTTAACACTGGGACTGTCGTGAATACACAAAAACATTTGAATTCTGCCAAGGGTCATCCCACTGTTGAAGAAACTATAGTAAAAACGGAAATTAATGAGAAGATAGTCCATGTGAAAAAGGAGAAAGGTGAGAAAAATTTTACAAACAAATAAAATAAATATTGTACAGGATATAGAATGCGGATTTTTCAGAAAAGTCTCCTGTTTAAATGGTTGTCTGCTCTTGACAAGCACTAGTAGGATACTGAAAAATTTCACTTCGTTAGTTTTATGTTTCATGTCTGCTTTTGTTTCAGATATAAAATCAGAAGGCACTTTAGGCAAAGTAAATGTTAAACACTTATCCATAAATGCCCAAAAACCTTCACCGATATTGGAACATTCCAGACATAAACAAATAGTAGACGCGTTGCCACAGGAATTGATCAATCGGATAAGGGAATCAGGCAAGAGGAAACCTATCTCCGTCATACCCCCGATTGCACCTAATAAGAAGCAACGAACTGTCATCAAAAATCAGGAAGTTTGCAAACAAAATAATAAAACCACAGATATAATCAAGAACCTAATATATTTGGATCATGATTATTGTAATCCATCGTTAATACGTATGAAAAATCAGAAGAAAGATTCTGGATTTGAGTCTGCCGAAGAAGAAGAACATCGAATGATTCTTAGCAAACAGCCTATGGTTAAGAATGCAGATGGGAAACTTATGGTTTCTTTGTTAAAAGTATGTTTACTTATTTAAAGCGTTAAGACATAAGAGTTTCTCCTCATTGGTTCATTTTTTAGTGAGAATTCTTATTTCACAATGGTAAAATCAGCTACTATCTCGATAGCAATACCATTTTTAAGTAATAATTTAATATTCAATATATTTTAATTGGCAAGCCTAATTCTGGTGTTTCCTGATGATTACTTTTATTAAATTTTTTAATCGGCTATATTTTAATGGCTATTTAATTTTAACAGGTGAACACGATACGTAACGAACAAATCAAAAAGAAAACACTGAACCTAGACGAGTACAAAAAGAGGAGAGAGGGCTTTCTGAAGACCTCGCAAAACAGTTCCCGGAACAATTCCCCCTTCAGCAGCACATGCAGCTCGCCCCTGCCGGAAGATGAGCAAACCCGATTGAGGAAACACCGAGAGAAACTCGAACGTATGGCGATGGAGGTATTAAACACCCAGAGGAAGGTCAAGAAGGAACAACCGGATCCGCCGGCCGATACCACCCCCGCGATCCCGGCATTCGTGCCGATTCCTCCCAACATTAAAATGATAACATTGGTCAGTATAGGGGTAAACACCGATCTCAAATCCGGGAAGAACCTAGATCCCCTGGCGTCAGTCGAGCAGCTCGAACAAATCAAGCCCCTGCTGGAACAAGTCAGCGATAAGATCAGTTGCAATTCGCTGATAACTTCTGTGATAGAAAACATCCCTAAAGTTATTGACAGTTGTGAACCCGTGGTAAAACCCACGACCCAGACTGTTGAACAAGAACACGGAGAAGACAAGACTATAGTTTACTTGCAAGAGAAAGAAAAGAAAGAGGTAATGAAGAAGGATGTCAAAGTGCAGACAAATATTAGTTTGATACCACAAATGAAGGCTAGTAGGTATAGGAGGCGAATGTCTTCATCGTCCTCGAATAGTTCGATAAGTAGCAGAGAGGGAAGCCCGGTTCGGTCGAGATATGACAGGTGAGGAACCATGTTTTTCCTTCACATTTGTAAAAATAAGTAAACTGAGCGTAGAACAGAGACCTACAAGAGACGTAAATTATGTTGAAGGATTGCGTCACAAGTTTTAATAAACAAAAATAGTACTTGTAACGAAGTGAAAATGTTTGATTGATTGACGAGTTTATTTTTCCAGCATTACTTTGTTTTTTGAATACAAAAATGTGACTGTAACACTAGTTGATGAGATATTTAATACGAAAATTTAATCAGCCATTTCTTTCTTGAGCCATTACGTAAGTGTTGTTCAAATTTCGTGTCAGTCGGTTCTACTACAAAGTGTTTGAAGGTAAAACTGGTTGTCGATAACTATAACCAGACTCGGTTGCAGTTTTTAATCTTGCTACCAAAGCGAAATACCTTCATGATAATTATATTAAATGAATCACCAACTGTGGGGCTGTTCAAGGCTGAAACCTGATCGTTATCGCTCATTTATTGCAAACTATGCATATTTAGAAAATTGAATTGTCTCTATACAAGGTGCATTAAAGTAACTTGTTTGCGCTCTTTCCGTGCCTCTAATAATCACCATTTCTAATAGTATTTATTTCGATAGGTGGCATAAAGCATCTAAAGACTCTGGCGAGGATTCAGACGATTCCAGCAGATCGGGTTCCTATTCCAGGTCATCTTCGACAACTTCTTACTCATCGTCCAGGTGAAAACAACAGAATATTCCAACAATTACCAATCTACGCTTGCTCTTTTTTAAATTTTTAGTTCGAATTCCAGAACAAGGTCCAGATCTGGGACGAGCTCTAGATCATATTCATCCTGGTGCACGAGCAAGAGACGAGATAAGGAGTATTTACGTGAAGTTGAGGAACGGAGGGTTGTCTACGTCGGGAGGCTGCCTCCTAACGTGACAAGGAAGGATTTGAAGAAGAGGTTTCAGAAGTTCGGACCTATTACAAGCACCAGTTTACACACTAGGGATCGTGGGTAAGCAACATAATATTCTTATACAAATCACAAGGGGTTGATTTACTTTAACAAGGTTACTTATTATAGAATCTTGTATCGTCTTTTGTGTGATAGGTGTAAAGGATGGTTCGGGGGAGTTAACAATAAGTAATTGCTATGTGCGCTGTTGAAGATTGTGGGTCATTGAGTTGTAGAAAAAGAAATTACTTTTGTAACTACTGTAAACCACAACTTTATTTCTACTCTCTAATGGGGGCGACATTGCGTTTCTCTTCTCTTCTCCCTTGGAGAGTGCACAGTGTGGGTTCCATTTCTCTACAAAACATTTAACACATCGCACACACTATTTAAATTTACACATATCTTACCACGCTTGTTTAAATTTAAATTTCATTATGATATGCCTTTTTATTCACTTTCAATACATCCCGGAACTTTTCAAACTCTCCGTAGTGACTCCCTAGAGATGATTTTCCTCTGAATAATCTTTGTAACATCAGTAGTTCATATCTTCCCTGGCTTTCTCGTAATCCATACAAAGCTTTATTCAATTCACACCCTTTGTATACAAGCATCAAAAACTGAATGGAACCTTCAGATGTTATTTTACCATTTCTACGTTCGGTTGATTTATCATTAGTTACAACTATTGTCTTTAAGCTAGTTCCATTGTACAACAGATATTTGATATAAGACCTATATTTGATATTGCACAACGAAATCTTGATAAACTGCTAGTAGATTTTGATTGTCGAAGATTATCGATCATATCTCAGGATGTTGTGTTGTTATTATACAGTATACTTGCTGTTGAGCAAGCTGGCCGTTCCAGTGTGTGTTTATATAGGTTTATGAGGAACTGAGACAACATTTTCTTCCCCTGAACCTATGTAAACGTACATACCTCCACATAAAAATTGTCTTGTAGTGTTTTTACCATAGTTACTTATACTTTTTTAGTGATAATTATGGATTTGTAACTTTCGCTAATAAGCTTGATGCGTATGAGGCCATTGAACATGGGAACGATGATCCGTATTATCCAAAGTACGATTTAAGTTTCGGAGGTCGAAGGATATTCTGTCAGACGACCTATTCCGATCTAGGTGAGGTTTTTTGGTAAAATAATTAATATGTAAGAACGTGCTCAAATGATAATTTACAGACAATGTGCAAGATGAGCCTTGCTCTTATCTGTCTCGACGCTCTGGGGACTCTTTCGATGCTTTACTGAAGGAGGTTCAGGAGAAGCTCCGTAAACGGAAAGCTTGACAGTTGTCTTACTTAGCTATTTCAAATATTTTGTTTTATTTATTTGAAGTTTGTTTTAAGGCCGATATTTACGATGTCGAAATCATACATTTGTTACATGTTTGAGTTGATTATCGATTTTAATACCGTTACTGTAAAAACCTCGAAACGATTTTTGCCGTCGATGAGATGTACCCATTTTGGATCCAAGGAGTTTGTAGATTTCATTTCGAACAATATTTTTTGGATAATGTGAATGATTTATATGACGGCAATATCTTTATTGTTCTTTACATCTTTGGTTTTTATTGTTTTCTATTATTAAATTAAAATTTAGGAATAGTGTGCCGCAATTGCTCCGTAATTTTCGCACCATATCAACCGCGGTTCACAAAATATGCAGGTTTATTAAAGAAGCTCTGGAAACATTTTTCTATTACAATGTAATTGCTAACAAGTATATGTACAGTTAACCAGAACTTTGTGACTTTTATAATGTTGTATATAGTAGATATTGTAAGATAATCTCGAACTGTATGGCAATTATTTTAAGAGAAAATCGTTGTGAGGTACTTAAAATATGTTTTTAGTTGAATAGGGGCTTTATTCATATTGTACATATTTTAAACATAAACTACTGGCAAGTTTTGTATAAGTGAACAAAACCAAGCATGGATTTTAGATAGAGGCGATAAATTAGAAGATTACTCGTTATTAAAGGTGCGCAAATTACGAGAACAAATACGGTGATAAGTCGAAGTAAACTACATGGGTTGAAAATTGCAAGAATGGAGTTGTTTGGTTACGTCGATACCACAGATGTGAAAGAATGTCATTTTTTTTAAAGGTTATACTCATATGAGTATAGGAGATTTAATAGTTTTCGAAATTCCCCTAGCCATTTTTTTGTTTTCTATTGGTTCAAGTGCAGTCCTGAATAACCATAATTGAAGTTGAAATTATTTCGTCTTCGTATGGAAAGGAACTGTTATATTCTTTGTTCGAAGAGTCACTTATTTGCTGTGACATCTTCCATTCCTCATTAGTCTACAACCTAGGTAATCAAGAGCAGGTTATTTTTTGAACTCATTATTCTACAATTTAAGTAACTGATACACAGAATGAACCATTTTGTCCTGCAACACTTGAAACAACAGCGATTTAGTAATATTGATGGTCGTTTTGATACCAAATTTGTTCCTGAGCAAAATAACATGTATATATGTATCTTCAGATTTTGTTGTTATTTTTACGCGGTGATGATGGATTGGATTACTGTGACTATACACACTTCAGGTTTTTTACGAACTCATGATAACTTCGGTGTCCATGACAAGGTATTTTATATTTATTCATCCCGAGTATATCCACTATTATTAATAGCTGTGTTCTTTTGTAGTATTTTTTATGTTTTCCCGTCTCGGGCTGTGTAACTTAATGCGATATTTTTGTTAATATCTGATTAAACATAAATTTCCAGGTGCCATACTTTATTTCCATTACTTCTAGAAAAACGAGAAAAGTTCAGCGTTCGGTGAGCGAAACCTGATTGTTAGGATCTTAGCTACTTACACAACATAATTCAATCAATTAATGCACTACATTTGTTAGATTTTTAGTATCTTGACTCGTCTGGCTTTCGTGAGACTTGCATCTTAAGAGCCATTGGGACCGACGGTACCAACCGAACGGCAAGTAAAAAAATAACTCCAAAATTGCCTGATTTTAGGAAATAAAGGAAAATTAAGTACTACAAGAATTGAGAATTGATAGTGATTATGTTACATTTACAACATAATGTAGTGGATGTGGAAAGTGCGATTTAGAAGTAAGTTAGCATTATTTGTTGCAGTTCCAAGTTCAACTGTAATCATGTCTGCAAAGTAAATGTATTGCTCCACCCCTACTCCGAAAGCACGTACTGGTCTCATACTTTTGGAGTTAAATGGCAAAGAATCCCATTCCCAGTATGTTTAGTTTGGAGCCTATTTCGACTAGTGCGTATGAAGTGGCTAATGAAATTATTTTCTCCACATCGAGATGACATGGACCCACCTGATCTTGCCAACATTGACGACTGTATGCTGCTACTATATTCGGTGCAGACGAGAGTGACTGACGGCATCTTTACCAGAGTTTCGATGCTGTTCTACGGTAGGTAAATAATTTGGATGTTTTGCGGTGGTTAAATGCATGTTTTGACTGTAGACCGGGCAAGTGACCATGATAATGTAACGCGGAGTCTATTATTACCATATTATGACTTTATTAATGTGAAACCTGTTGAATCATGCGAGTTTTTCCAGTACAAAACTGTGCTCAAGCGGTATATTTTACCTCCTTGGTGCTGGAGCCAAGAGCCTCCGATTTCAATCGTAATCATCCAACGTGGAATTACCTGCAGCATAAATACTTACGGTTACAATTTTAAATCGCAGTGAATCATTTTGTATTTCCCGCCTTCGGCCCTACACGTGTGGCGCCGCTCGTGCCCTTTCCACAGCTCGAAATCCCGGCCAATGACGATCGAGGGTGAGGTAGTGCGCGATTGGTTTCGTGACGCTCGACCGGGACGTGAACGTAGCGAGTCGCAAATAACGCCCGGTTTAAATTAAACTAAATTTCAATGGAATTCTTGACTTTTGATCCGATTAATATTAATCGCGCTCATGAATATTCCTATCGCCGTCGGAGCGGAAAAGGTGTCGCGCGGAGTTGCTGCCAGCGTCGTACGAGTGTTATGTGGTGCGATAGCCCAAAGTTAGGTTAGAGTTCGAGTGCGGATTCCGGTGCAGAGGTGCTCGTCGGTGGATTTTACGGTAAGTGTACTTGGTTATGGACTTATTTTAGGGCGCCTTTAATTCATGTTGATGGCCGCAAGTGATACGTTCTCTGCGCTCGTTCGTGAAGTGCTTTCCAAGTCGAAAGTAGATCGGTAGCAATAGGTCAAATTGTCGAAGTTAAACGTTTCTACTTAACAATTGCTATTGTTGTTTTAAACAGTTCATCAAAACGCACGTCGTTATTTAATAGTCAACTAATGACCCGTAATCAATGTTTTGAAATCCTTACGAACGATGACTACAGGAGACTGTAATTAATTCTTGTACTTAAACGTTCGAAATGACTCGACAGAATCAAACGTTTGATTCGTACTACTAACTTTGTCTTGGGTGCATTTGGCACACAATTATAATTGTACATTACAAAATCTTGAATTCCGCTCGCTCATGTTATATTTACATCCGAAATTCCTCCTTTTTAATCTGCGCAGGTGTGCAGTCAAAAGTAGGAGAAAATGTACTGTTAACGGCACCTTGTAGCCATTATTTAATAAGCCGAATAAAAGAATCTAATGGTCTTATTATGACGGTCGACTCAATTGGACCGGAACGTTCTCGTACGATTTTCGGCATATGTTATTGGTCGAATTTAAAACGTACCACATTTCTGGGTAATTCGTCCTTGGTCCGCTGGATGGCGCTATGCTCGAGGTGATGTTGAGCTTTTGGTGCAGAGGGGGTTGCGTGTGATCGGGAAAGTGTTTGTTCAGGTCCGGACTAAGCACTTTTCATTCTTTTATTTGGGGGAAATGATGTTTTTTGCATTGAACTCCGAATGATAAAGTAGCGGGAGGTTCAAAACAGATTTTATATCATCTTCGTACGCGTTAGGAAGTCGATTAATTTGATTGTCACAATAAAAAGCTTCCATTGTAATTAGTGTTGTCCAAGTGGTTATTATTCAACCAACTTTAGTGCACCTGAGTTTTTGTAGAAAGTATGATAATTTTGTCACAAGTGGTACATAAAATTTTCAAAAATGTTCAGACTTGGACTGTTTGGGTATCGTACAAAGTTTAAATGTTCGCGAGATCGTTTCGTTGAGTAACGTTTTGAGGTTTAATGGCGTATTAGCTTTTCGCCGTCCTCGTTCGTCATTTTCTTACCTCGTGAAAAATCGTCGTTTCGATATCGCCCAATCATATGTTTTCTTATCGCTGGTCATTTAAGTATATAAAGATAATCACGAGGCGACTCGTAAACATTCCTACATGCAGCATACTAACGCGTTGCCGGCCTTATCTTTGCTTAAAAGTTTGTTTCTCTCGTTAGATTAATGTCAATCAAGGGTAATTCGAACAAGTTCTTCACAAGGTTATCTGTACTTTTTATAATATACAAGTTGTTCTAATTTGGCGAAATTTTGGTCAGTCGGTTATTGTTCCTTTTCCGCATAGGATGGCTTATATTTGTGATAAGTAGGATTTCTTTTTATCGGTGTGGTAAGTCTAGTTGTAATATTTGTGATTTCTTTCAAAATTCTGTTAGTGAAATACGCAGTATGTAGTGATAGTGAAGGTGTAGCATCAAACAACAGATCTGTTCATGCACTAAAAACTTATGTTGTCTCCCAGCCACTGTAACAAATAAAACATTTTCGATCTTAAATTTTCTACAACGCGAAATCCTCGTTTTTAAAGATTATCTTCCTTATTACATATTTTCTCGCCTTTTTTCTATATATCATTAAACAATTTTTTAACACTTAACTTTTTGTGATCAACTAGTCAATTAACCGGTTGTAGTTCGGCCAATTATGCAGTAAATTTTACGTTTCGCGAAGTGTTGTTAGAAACGTAGAAGTGCTTTTCCCTCGTGATCCGTTTTTACATGTATTTTGCTTTATTTGACCCCCCCATTTGTGTTTACGAACGAGAGACAATTTGGAAAATGTCCGAGGAAATCGCGGGAAACGTGGCACGAATGGATTAACAAGTTCTTACTTTATACCGCTTTATCGTATTTGTTTTTTTGCAGAAAGTGTCAAGATTATAAGACTAATTAAGGACTGGATTAATGCTAAAAGGATGACGGAAGATGCGCAAGTTCAGGAAAATGGACAATGGATACTGGGTAAGAATTAAATGAGATATTCATAGGCGAAGGCGCAGCCATACCGCGCACATAGTGTACCCACGCACGTCAGAGATGCTTGATTTCTACTGAAACACATGCGCAGTAACTGTGAGCTCTGATGGGTCTAAATTCCTAAAGTTTTAAACTCTACACTCACGTTATGTTACATCTTTCTCTTCCAAAAACTACAGTTCAGTTAGATTATATTACTCAAACGTGTTTATCACAATTCCATCTGTTAAATGGAAGTTACCACTGTAACGGTTGATGATTCCATTGATGTGATTCGTTATCGCTGATGAACCGTCGTTTTTCAGGCGACGAAGATAGGGAGGAGGAACAGGACGCCTTCCCCCAGCTCGGGGATGAGCTGGATAGCCCCCCGCCCGCGGCGCCATCTGACGGCCAGGGCGGTCATAACGGTTGGTCGGCGGCTGCGCAGGCGGAACTCGTGGAGAGGAGGAAAAGGCTGAAGTGAGTTTATAGATATAACGTACAAGTATAGGATGAAATGGGTGACACCATTACCAAAGTTTGCAAAAAGTAACGACCTAACGTAATCAATTTACAAGTACGTTCCTAAAAGAATTGGTGTTCACGATTGTATTTACTACGAAGTTTAATAAGTTGAAGCACTCAGGTGTAGGGATGTCGCCCATTGTTGCCAATTTAAAATAGGCGCGCGGATTTGAATCTCTGTACAAGTCGTATGGCTACTATTCGCTATAGTTGTACGACCTGTACATAAATTTCCCCGCCTATAACAGAGTTGAGAACACTGATATAAGTTTTCGTGGCGAAATCAGTTGTACTATCGAACATGCCAAGCAACGCTGATTGCGCGTGTGCAAAGCACACACATTTGAGGGGTTGTTTTGTCCTTACTTAGATAAACATGTGTACAAGGAGGTGTGATCTATTCAAAAGTAATGAATGTGCTGATGTCTAGTATTGGTGTAATTTGAATTATTACCAAAAATCATTATCCAATGATTATTGAACACCTGAAACAAATTAAGTACGATTCGTACGATAAACCGAATTACAATTAATTATCTTAATCAATGAGAATTAACTCAGTTAATTTATCTCATCCGCTTGAAAAGGTGCGTAACGTGTTTACAAGTTAGTTTTTTTTGCATGAGTTAACACGTCATCAATTAAGAATATAAATAGAAGGAAAATTTATATTGAAACGTTGTTTTTGAGGTATTAGGCGGTTAAAGCAATTATGAAGTGCTTTGTAAGATTACTTAATGACCTTTACACAAGTCTGGGAATACCCTTGGCAGGAAAACCAGCGGCGTAATGCCGTCCATGTTCTATGGGGACTGGTCATGCAGTAATAACATTTTTCTCTCTCAATAAGCTTCCAATATCGACTCGCTTGAACCTTGTAAGGCCATCTTACCCACTAAGCACATGGCGCTAAGAGAACTGTTTCTATGATTATCAGTAGACTGGCTTCAAGCTGAACTCTAAAGCTAAATTGCAAAACGAGCATTGTCAAGTTAATTTCAATAGTCAAGTCAAGTTAAAACGATCGGTTAAACCCTTAAACACACGTGGACGTGAGAAAGTATTCATACCTGGCAGTGGAAACTGTCTCGAAAGTACAGGAACATTTTGTTTTTTCGAAACGTATGGCCTGCCTTTACCTGCGAAGGGGTGGAGTGGTGTAACCCAAATGCCACGAGATGCATCCTATAGCCTTGGTGCTATTCGAGAACCACGATTCTGTCTAAGTGAGGTGAGGTCGTAAAAGTCCCATTACATTTTTGCAGTCAAAACCTCCCTTAGTCGATATCAGTTATACGCTTCATCCGTTTGGTTTCAAATTTTGAGTAATGATGGATTTAGTATCGATCTATCCGTGGCCCAAATTGGGTTTTGATCGATCGAGCTGATCGGAAGTTATTACAGTAAACGTAGTTTCATATCTGCCGTAAGAGGTTAGTTATCTTTATTGCTCGAAATCTCTGTTAGCCGTCCCACTTCCTCGCGATCAGATACGATGTCGTACAGTTCACCTGCCGGTTCCGCCCATGGTCGGCCGAAGCGCTCCCGTGCCGACGTTCTCACGTACGTTTTTTCTTCTCTATATTTTTCCACTTTTATTTCCCTCAATTACGTAGACTTTGGCCGGAATAAAGTATCGATCTACCTGTTGGTCGCGAATATTACGCTTTTTCGTCAGTTGGATCGCGGCGGGCGCGCCGTAAGCTGACCCGCATTTTCACGTCATTTCCCCTCGGGCGATCCGGCGGACGGTCGTGGAAAAGTGGTTTTCCAGTGGCGAATTCGAGGTTATGTCGCAGGGGCGAGTGAGAATCGTAAGGCGATCGTAGTGGGTGTTTCATTTTTGTGTGAATAACCGCGATTTTACGTGTGATCGAAACGTCACATCAGCGGAAAGTGTAGGAAAGTCTGCTGACGAATTTATTTATCGTACGTCAAATTTCGGGCTCGTAGTGTCGATGAAGTAGTGAGGTGTCGATGTGAGTCAGCAGAGTTGACTCAATCTATCGATTACTTATATTATTCTTACCATTACAAATACGTTATATTCAAATTAATACGAATATTTAGCATATATTCTACAAAAATGTCGCTGGGACTGAAACTTCAATACGCATGCGCACGTGGCATTAACCACAAATTACTCATACGCAGTTGATAATCATGTATACAGTATTCTATATTCACGTTCTATGTCTAATTGGTTGATTTTCCCCCTGGGTTCAATTCGAATTTTACTTCTTGTAGTCGTTGTAGAAGTAACAGTGCGTGAGGGCGCCACTGTCGCGCGTGTCTGCGCCAGAAATAAGTGGTACTTTTAAGAGTATCATTCTGTGTAATGGTAACGGAACTAAATTACTTTTCCATAAGCCTAGTTAAAATAGTTAAGCTATTACGAGATTTGTGCGCAGGCCTGACTCTACGTGCCTTCTGATTTTTACTTATGGCAGTATTGTGACACAAGCCAATCAATATCAATTAGATATTTGTTTAGAAAAGGTTTTTTCAATTCGGTTTTTATGGTAAAATGTAGAGAAATAATTGTTTTATGGCGACATTTTACATAAAAGTGTTGTAATAGCTCTAAAGTTAAAAATATATTCTCGTGAAAGTTAACGATCAAGAAAACACGACTACTGTCACTATGTGGTAATCCAACCCGTTTTATTAATTACCTATTACATAAGTTTCCCTTGAGCTTTCTATTTCATCACAAGCCTCTTATTATGAGACGAGTACATCAACCTATCAGGTCCTATCAACATCTACAAAATACCACTTTGAGGATTTTTTAATTGTCCCATTGATATTAACGCGATTCATACAAAGCTTTTCTTGTTATAAGCAAGAAATAAGTCTCGTTTTTTTGGTTATTTTTGTTTATAACGAATTACCCTAACCCAAACACCTACAGGACGTTTAAAAAAGAAGTTTCACAGGTAGATTGCTGTTAAACTTTATCAAAAATATCATTTTTGTGTCTGTATGGTACAGCGGGTTACTTGTCGACCTCACTACTTTATCGACGCGGTAGGACTATAAGCGGAACTCTTCCGATCTCGTCGGGACCAATCAGCGCGCGTCCACCCCCCTCCCCTCCCAGGGGCGTACCCATTGACGGCTCGCCAGCGGCGTAACATGGCGGTGCTCCCATGAGCGGGTTTTTCCGAAAGATTTTCGGTCGTTTTGATTTCTTTGATTCCCTCGACGCCGTCGGGGACGATTGCGACGATTGGCAGGAGGTGATGATGAACCGTTACGCGAAGAGGAGGAACAGCAAGAGGTTCATAATCGGCGACGGCGAGGAGGACGTCCAGATACCGGAGGTGACGATCACCGAGTCGCTCGAGGAGAACCTCAAGAACAACAACTGGACGCCCGAAGATGGACGGAGGTTGCAGGCGAGGAAGTCGACGCTCACGTAAGCGCACAGGTTTACCATATTTCCGGCGCGACGTCGAAACTAACCCGGTATGACGTCATAGAGACAAACACTGTTGACATGAGCGCACAGGTTTACCGTATTTACAACGTACAGTTCATTCGAAACGAATCTGGCGTGACGTCTTGGGGAGGCTAGCACTGTTGCCGAGTTTCCAAAAAATATTTCATCTTGAATAAAAGTGTCTATGTAAGAGAAGGTAGAGAGGGCACGGTTGGTTGCCTAACCTCGATTCCTATCTTACAATACATATGTAAGATAAAGAGGGCATGGTTGGTTGCCTAACCTCGATACACATCTTACTATACATAATATGATTGGGCCTAAAAGACACTTTTATCTTTCTTTATCTGTACATTTCCTAAGCAGTTTAATTTGTGTTGTTAGTAGTCATTGCTACAGCGATTTGCATAACTACAGGAATGCCATTGCACCAATTAACGAAACCGCGTCATATTCCAATAAATGCTACTTTTTATCACTCTACATATCAACTGGTGTAATTAAGTTATCGGAGTTGCCATACAGTAAAATAGTTACTGTCAAGTTGTGTAAGTAACGTTCTCTTGGTTTGTTTCATCGTTTAAATCCTTCTCACCTTTGTCAGCTTTCGCCATTGGTACGTACATTTGATTTTTAATCAGGAATCTTGGCTAGAGTTATGGCTCATAAATTCTATCATCGAGACATTCGATTGGCCAAAACTAATGTCGAGATATAAATAACTTAGAATCGGAGTTAAAGGTAATGTTATTCTCCTTACTTCATTGCTTCGTAGATGGCACTTCTGTTGCCACTGAAGATTGGTACATCACATATAATTTTGATGTGATGTTTGTATTTATATCAAATAAACTAAAGAGTGGAAATCAGTAACATTAAGGCATGAATTATTAGAAATAAACGACTAAAATCGTTTTGTTTTGTTAATTACTTATATTTCTTGTTCGTGAATCGTGAAAACCTCTCATTTATTAAAAAAGCAATCATTTTTTTAATCTGGAAAATCTGTGATTTCCTACGTATTGGGTATTATTGACAGTTCCCTAATGACTTCTCGACATGAATAATTACATGTCAATATTTAGGTTAAGTAATTGTTTGTGTAAACTTTAAAATATGTTTTACTCAATACTTAACTCGGCATAAGTGGTCGCCTAAAGGTAATTTGTATTACGATTGGTTATTTGTCCAAAAGTTAAATCGTGATTTTACTTTTTCCAGGCCGAGCATGTCCCAAGGGACTGTTATGCTCCAGAATAGATTGGAGGAAAAGAATTTCACCGTGGCAACACCCGAGGAGTTCGTCAAGAGGTTCAACGGTACAAAAGTTATTAACAAGGTAAGAGTATGTTTCGAGATTCTCTAAACAAGGTGATGACTGGAAATCAGAACCGTGGAAATCGAGGAGGGTGTCTAAAAGACACTGCACCTAAGCCCTGTTTGTCCCATTGTGCTCCTCCTTGGGCCGTCTTGATTCAGTGGAGATGTTTTCTTAGTTGGCAATATCCAGTCAGAACTCCCACAGTTAGTCGGGGCCTACTTCTGGTCATAGCCAAATAACTCTTAGCTATTTCCTCGCTAGGATAGAATAGAAGCTTCTTGTCGAGCTTGCAGCTTGTTGGCTCATCCCATCTTAATTTGAAATCTAACAGAATGATAATAGCGTAGCGAGGGACAAACGTGAAGGGCCAGAGTCCATGATCGTATATTTGGTTGCCTACCTAGCCAGCTTGTCTGCTTTGTTATCGCTTGCACTCAACACCTTGTAGATCCAGGAGCGGCAGACATGGCATGACGACTTCCATGACCTTAATTGGAGTTCTTTTCATAGCTTGGTACGACGGGAACTTCTTTGGACCTGACTCATAAGGCCCCATAAGCAATCGCAGGTCTTGTAGTGGCAGTGTATACCCACGTTGTGGGAGTTTTTCCCACAGGGCAACCCATTGCAGCTGTGCCCCCCATTTGCTTCCCAAGTGTTTTTATATGAAAGTCTGTTGCACGTCTTCTGTAGAATTTATTACCTTAGACCATCTTAGATATTTAAGTAAAGTTAATGTGATTGATGTCATGATATAAATTATGGTGTAACTTCTGATTCTAGGTTCTCATAGCAAACAATGGCATCGCCGCCGTGAAGTGCATGCGTTCGGTGCGCCGTTGGTCCTACGAGATGTTCAAGAACGAGCGGGCCGTCAGGTTCGTGGTGATGGTGACGCCGGAAGACCTGAAGGCTAACGCGGAATACATCAAAATGGCGGACCATTACGTGCCGGTGCCGGGCGGCACGAACAACAACAACTATGCCAACGTCGAGCTGATCATAGACATAGCCGTCAGGTGTCAGGTGCAGGCCGTGTGGGCGGGCTGGGGCCACGCGTCCGAGAATCCGAAGCTCCCCGAGCTGCTCCACAAGAATAACATCACTTTCATAGGGCCGAACGAGAAGGCGATGTGGGCCCTGGGAGATAAGATCGCGTCGTCTTTGGTCGCGCAGACCGCCGAAGTACCCACGTTGCCATGGTCCGGATCAGGTAGAGGATACTTATATTTGATGTATTTTCCATAGTCTTTTGTACTGAATTCGCGGTCGAATTGTGCCAGTTGTTTCAAGCAATTCATTCCATTTGTGTTGCTTACTGTAATTTCTTTATTCACCTTTGTGAGTTATTTTGTAGGTTTGACAGCGCAGTACAGCGGAAAGAAGATCAAAATCTCCTCAGAGCTGTTCGCGAAAGGTTGCGTGAATACTTCCGAAGAAGGTTTGGCAGCAGCCCACAAGATCGGTTTCCCTGTCATGATCAAAGCATCGGAAGGAGGTGGCGGGAAAGGAATCAGGAAAGTCGAGAATCCCGACGACTTCCCTACGGCATTCAGACAGGTAATAAGACCAATAAAAGGATGTATTTTGTCTTCAGTAGTTTACAGTCCTATAGATACTATACATGGGTAATAGTGGCACCCTCCTGCTCTTGGTGCCAGAATGCTCCTATTCAAGAAATGTTTCATATCTAATTCACTGAATTTTACTCCTTCGCTCTCCTTCCTTCAGGTTCAGACCGAGATCCCCGGCTCCCCGATCTTCGTCATGAAGCTGGCGAGATGCGCGCGGCACCTGGAAGTCCAGCTCCTGGCGGATATGTACGGCAACGCGATATCCTTGTTCGGTCGCGACTGTTCGATTCAGAGGAGGCACCAGAAGATCATAGAGGAGGCGCCCGCCGTCATCGCCGAGCCTGATATCTTCGAGGATATGGAAAGGGTAAGGGAATAGGATTTGTCTAGTTTGCGAAAGAGGCATAAACTATTGAAACTCATAAGAGATTTAATTTTGATATCCCGGATAGACTCGTAATAGACTAAAACGTGTATGCACACTACTGTATGTGTATACACTATGTATATGTATGTATGTGTATGTATGTATATGTGTATACACTACTGTATGCACGCTTTTATAGATTTGATGTGTTACATGTAGATTGCCACAAATGCCTTTCTCTACTCATGCCCGTTTGTTTAATATTTATTTGCAGGCCGCCGTGCGTTTGGCGAAAATGGTGGGTTACGTTTCAGCGGGAACGGTGGAGTATTTGTACGACCCATCGGGACAGTATTATTTCCTGGAGTTGAACCCTCGACTCCAGGTCGAACATCCTTGTACCGAGATGGTTTCCGATGTAAATTTACCTGCTGCTCAGCTACAGGTAATGGAAAAAGGAAGGGCTCCTTGAAAGTCAAGTTTTGTTTCCGTTTAACTAAATTTCACCTGTTTTCGTAGATCGCTATGGGCCTCCCCTTGCACTATATAAAGGACATAAGATTGCTATATGGGGAATCGCCCTGGGGGACTTCCGAGATAGATTTCGATCAACCCAGGCACAAACCTCAGCCTTGGGGTCATGTCATCGCCGCTAGAATAACATCTGAGAATCCTGATGAAGGTAATTGCCGAATTTAGAAACCGTAATTAATAGAGCTAACGTTTGGCGTCTATTGTAGGGTTTAAACCGAGTTCCGGTACCGTACAGGAGCTGAATTTCCGCTCATCGAAGAACGTTTGGGGTTATTTTTCCGTAGCAGCCTCCGGGGGCCTTCACGAATTCGCCGACTCGCAGTTCGGACATTGTTTCTCTTGGGGGGAGAACAGGGAACAGGCGCGCGAGAATTTAGTCATCGCCTTGAAGGAATTGTCCATCAGGGGTGACTTCAGAACGACTGTCGAGTATCTAATTACTCTGCTCGAAACCAAAGATTTTCAGGTACTTATCTACTCTTCAATACATGTTTATTTGCATTGAAAAAGCGTTTCCTTAGGAAAATACTATCGATACAGCGTGGTTAGATAAGATGATTTCGGAAAGGATGCAATCCGAAAAGCCTAATATAATGTTAGGGATAATTTGCGGCGCTTTGCACATCGCCGACAAAACGATCAACACTGCCTTCCAGGAGTTCCAGAATTCACTAGAAAGGGGGCAAATACAGGGCACTAATACGCTTACAAACGTCATTGATGTCGAACTCATCAACGATGGGTAAGGATGAATTTCTATCCTTTTTCACCTCTAAACTTGTGATTTGCATTAAATCAAATTAAAGCTACCATATTAACGCAAGAAAGTATTAATAATGACGCTTTTTTCTAGTAACAAATACAAAGTACAAGCAACGAAAAGCGGGTCTAACACTTATTTCCTTCAAATGAACGGCTCCTTCAAAGAGATCGAAGTCCACAGGCTCAGCGATGGAGGTAATCGAATATCTTCTAAACCTCTTCAGCTTTACGATCTTCTTTAACTCGTTGTAGGTATTCTCTTGTCCGTCGACGGTGCTTCCTTCACTACCTACATGAAAGAAGAAGTGGACAGGTACCGAATCGTCATCGGCAACCAAACGTGTGTGTTCGAAAAAGAAAACGATCCTACCATAGTGCGATCGCCTTCGGCTGGGAAATTAATCAGCTACATCGTCGAGGATGGCGGCCATGTTAATGCGGGTCAGGCCTTCGCTGAAATAGAGGTATGTCGTCCATATAAACAACAGGACAAGAGCAAGATGCATAGAATAAATCATTAATAATTACAACTGGAATGCGATACTATGTACATTTTAAGTTCACACATGTTTCGGTGACTCTCACTGTTTCAATGGTAATCGGCCCAGTGATAAACAGTTTACAATGTAAAATCTGTTAGTGAATCACCACAGTCGGTATCACCAATCTGTACACCAGGGTGGGCTTCAGGGGAACATTTTCAATGATTTGTGTCATATAAGTTGTATATTTGTTTTTAAATTATAATGGGGTGATTACTTTGCACCTAAGTAATCATCGATCAGCAGCATATACATTTGCTTGTGTGAGATTGTTCATATCTTCTCAATTTCAGGTAATGAAAATGGTAATGACATTGACTGCGAGTGAATCTGGTACTATAACGTACATAAAACGACCTGGGGCCGTATTAGAGGCGGGCTCTGTAATAGCCACCTTAGATCTGGACGATTCCACATTAGTAACGAAAGCTGTGTTATATGGGGGCCCATTTTCGGAATTAGACGTGACGCAACCTCTCATACCGCAGAAATTGAATCACATACACAGCAATTACAGAGCCGCATTAGAAAACACTCTAGCAGGTAAATACTCATGCAGATAAGATGTGTAGTATGCAGGTTTAGTTAGTTTTGAATAGGTAATAGTGTAAAAGTAAATTGAAACATTCGGTAGTCATTACTTTCCCCTAGTCAAATATCAGTGCGGACTTCTGATGTATCTATCCCGTAGGTTACTGCCTTCCCGACCCGTACAACGCCCCGAGGCTAAGGGAAGTAATCGAGAAGTTCATGTCGTCCCTCAGGGACCCAAGTTTACCGCTGTTCGAGCTGCAAGAAGTGATGGCTTCGATATCCGGGAGAATCCCGGCCGCAGTCGAGAAGAAAATTCGTCGACTCATGGCCCTCTACGAAAGGAACATCACGTCCGTACTGGCGCAGTTCCCCAGCCAACAGATCGCCAGCGTTATCGACACGCACGCAGCCAGTATTCACAGGAAGCCAGAGAGGGACGCCTTCTTCTTGGCCACCGAGGGGATAGTTCAATTAGTACAAAGGTGAGGAGGGTTTTGCTCCAAGACCGGGTTTCATTGGGTACGTTGGTTTGAAATTCCGATTTGAGCCACTACGGTCGGTTACCGTAGTATTCCACGGGGTTGTTGAGGTTACCGGATGGGTACCAACCAAAGGTGAGAGGCTAAACATCATGAAGTTGATGCATCACTATCGTTTTACCCCCCCCCCCCATATTGTTTTACTTCTTAAGTGTCATTTACAGAAACATGATTATATCCATTATAGGTACAGGAACGGCATCCGCGGTAGAATGAAGCAGGCGGTGCAAGAGATGCTGAAACAGTACTACGAAGTCGAGAGTCAGTTCCAGCAGGGTTCGTACGACAAATGCGTCTCCTTACTGCGCGAGAAGCACAAGGACGACATGGCCGCCGTCACGGCGACGATCTTCTCCCACAGCCAAGTGGCGAAGAAGAACCTCCTCGTGACGATGCTCATCGACCACCTCTGGAGCAATGAGCCCGGCCTGACGGACGAGCTCGCCAGCTGCCTGACTGAGCTGACCTCGCTCCATCGCATCGAGCACTCTCGGGTCGCCTTGAGGGCCAGGCAGGTGCTCATCGCCGCCCATCAGCCCGCCTACGAGCTGAGGCACAACCAGATGGAGAGCATCTTCCTGTCTGCGGTCGATATGTACGGGCACGAGTTCCATCCGGAGAATTTACAGAAGCTCATCGTGTCGGAGACTTCCATATTCGATATCTTGCACGATTTCTTCTATCATTCCAATAAGGCCGTGTGCAACGCCGCGCTAGAGGTTTACATCAGGAGGGCGTTCACCAGCTACGATATTAGCTGCTTACAACATTTGGAACTGAGCGACGAGGTACCAGTCGTTCACTTCACGTTCACCCTACCTCCTTCGCATCCAAATAGATTGATCAAGGTGAATTCTCCTGAGAACGGTAAGTGCAGTTGTGATTTGCAATGTAAATGTAATAATCACGTTCCCGTATGTTCCAGAGGCCATCTTGGAAACTCAGCCGAAGATCATAGACACGTTCCAGAGGACGGGTTGCATGACCGCCTTCGAGAACTTCCAACAGTTCGAGCAACATTCCGACGAGATATTCGATCTCATCGAGGACTTCGCGACGCCGATCGCCATTTCTGCCAAAGATCTGAACGCCATCGAGAGCGGATCGGAATCTCGCGGTAACAGCACCTCGATCAACGTCAGCTTATCCTTGGAAGCGGTCAGGAGGTAAGATTGCACAAATCCGTTCTGTAAGTCGTTAGAAATTCTGATGATTTGCTTGATTTAAATGATTCAGGAGCGAAAGTGTCATGGGACAGTAAGTGTTTACGTTTCATCTAAGGAGGTCTTTACAGGTTTACAAGTGTATCTTTTTACGTCTTCCAGGCCTAGCATGGATGAGCACATAATCCACGAACCGATCCATATATTAATGGTGGCTATTAAGGATAATGGTGATAATGCAGATGATACAGTATTAAATCGAATGTTCACCCATTTCTGTGCTCGCTACAGAGAAGAATTAATGGCGCGTAAGATCAGAAGAGTCACGTTCTCACCTTTGAAGCACAAGCAGTTCCCTAAGTTCTTCACTTACAGGTAACTTAAGGCGACACGTATCTAGCGTTGTGTACGAAGTTTGTTATTTTCAGAGCTAGAGATAATTTCGTGGAGGATCGAATTTATAGGCATCTGGAACCTGCTGCGGCTTACCAATTGGAGATTAACAGGATGAGGTCTTACAGATTAGAAGCCTTGCCTACTGCCAACCAGAAAATGCATTTGTACCTTGGAAGAGCGAAAGTAAATACGAAATTCTTACATATATTTCTCGTCGAGAGTTTTAAGAGATTCTTTACAACATCCCGATTATCCCAAATCGTTGTTTTATTATAGAAAGAAGAGGTTTTATCCAAAATCCTGGACGAAGTAAAATCCCCCCGGAAAATGGTAGAATAGTTTAAATTTCCCTCATTTAAGACCTATACACAAACCGTGAGAAAGTTCAAATCCATAATACAACTTCACTAAAACACTTCATAATTAATTTAAATGCTCATTTTTAATTTCAGGTAGCGGGCGGCAAGGAAGTCACTGATTACAGATTTTTCCTTCGTACGATCATCCGCCATTCCGACTTAATAACCAAAGAGGCGTCCTTTGAATACCTGCAAAACGAAGGCGAGAGAGTGTTACTAGAAGCCATGGACGAGCTAGAAGTCGCGTTCTCCCATCCACAATCCAAACGGACCGATTTCAACCATATATTCCTTAATTTCTTACCAGCCGTTATCATGGATCCAGCGAAGGTACAGTTATTCTACTTCTATAATTCTCTGTAATACTCTATATATATAATACTTCTACTATACTATAATACTTCTATAATACTCTACAATCTACTCTAATTGCATTAGAAGTTTGTGGGCTGTAATCCGTAATTCGTTTTCTTAGATCGAAGAGGCGGTCACAAGCATAGTGATCCGTTACGGCCCTCGCCTCTGGAAGCTGCGAGTCCTCCAGGCGGAGATCAAGTTGCTGATGCGTACAGCTCCGAACGTCCCGTCGACCGCGATTCGCATGTGCATCGCTAACGAGAGCGGCTATTACCTGGACATCAACATGTACAAGGAGGTCGTCGATCCGGAAACGGGGATCATCAGCTTCCAGGCGTACGGAAACCGACAGGGTCCATTGCACGGGTTACCCATCTCCACCCCGTACATCCCGAAGGATTACTTGCAGCAGAAGAGGTTCCAGGCGCAGTCGGTCGGTACCACTTACGTGTACGATTACCCGGATATGTTCAGGCAGCAGGTCGATTTGCAGTGGAAGCAGTACAGCCAGGAGAGGTTATCAGGTACCCTTTCGCTACTCCTGAGCGTCAGTTCTATGTTCAAGTCTATGTTTCTCTTGCTGTCGTAGAAGCTATAAACGTCCCGGATAAGATGATGGACTTTGTTGAATTGATCCTGGATTCTGAAACGGAAACTAGGCTGATCGAGCAGAAACGAGTGCCCGGAGAGAACAACGTCGGGATGGTAGCGTGGCGATTAACGCTTTACACGCCGGAGTATCCAGAAGGTCGAGACATCATCGTCATCGCAAACGATATCACTTACCAGGTCGGGTGTTTCGGTCCCAGGGAAGACAAGGTAAGTCACGGTATTATCGTTCGGACGTTTTCTTGATCTCGACCGTTTTCCTCGTAGGTTTTCGGTTTAGCCAGTGAATTGGCGAGGAAATTAAAAATCCCCCGTATATACCTGGCTGTGAACAGTGGCGCCAGGATCGGTCTAGCCGAAGAGGTGAAGAGCCTCTTCAGGATCGCGTGGGAGGATAACAACGAGCCCGATAAAGGATTCAGGTGGGATAGCGTTGAGTACGTGACTTTTGTTCTAATGTAAATATCTTACAGGTATCTTTACCTCACTCCGGAGGATTACGCCAAAGTTAGCTCCCAGAATTCCGTGAGAGCGATCTTGATCGAGGACGAAGGAGAATCTCGTTACAAATTGACTGATATCATAGGTGAGGATCATATTCTTTCAGATTTGTTGTATTTGAACTGTAATTTGGATGATTTCGGTTCAGTGAAGCTACGTGTGTTCATTTCTTTAAAAAGTAGATTTTGAGGGCAATTTGAATAAACTACAGTTAAGCATAGATAAGCTACTACAAATGATAGAACAAATTAAGCCTAAAGCGATTCTCTTAACAGAGACGTTCCAATTTTCTTGCTTATGGGGATGATACATCATGTTTATGTGGAATAAATAACCCATCACATGTATATTTTAGGTAAGGAGGATGGGCTAGGCGTAGAAAATTTGAAATTCGCCGGTATGATCGCTGGTGAGACTTCCCTAGCTTACGACGAAATCGTCACGATTTCTATGGTTTCATGCAGAGCCATCGGGATAGGTACTTATCTAGTCCGTTTGGGTCAGAGAGTTATCCAGATAGAAAATTCTTCTCTTATACTTACCGGTTACAGTGCCTTAAACAAAGTAAGTACGAATGCACCAGTTGGATGTTTGTATGATTACGTTTCTATTTCTTTTTTAGTTATTAGGTAGGGAAGTATACTCTTCGAATAATCAGTTAGGAGGTATTCAAATTATGTATAATAATGGCGTGACGCATAAAACTGAGGAGAGCGATTTGAAGGGGATCGGTACGATATTGAAGTGGCTTTCGTATTTACCAAAGGTATTTACGTCATTTAGGATTTGAAATAGTTCCCTAATTGCTTAATTTTCAGGACAAATTGTCTCCAGTTCCCATAATTAAATCCGTGGATCCCATAACTCGAGAAGTCGCCTTCACCCCAACTAAAACTCCATACGACCCGAGGTGGATGTTAAGCGGAAGGGAATCGCCTAGTAAGTGCATCACTTCCCCAAAATAAATCTTTATTCAACCAAACTATTCCTGTAAAACTCCTTTTGGCGAGTACATTTATTCAATATGATCACTTTCCTCTCAGGTGATCCGGGAATATGGGAGAGCGGTTTCTTCGACAAGGGCTCCTGGTCGGAGATAATGCAGCCGTGGGCCCAGACCGTCGTAGCGGGCAGAGCGAGGCTCGGCGGTATTCCCGTGGGAGTGATAGCGGTCGAGACCCGTACCGTCGAGCTGAAATTACCCGCCGATCCTGCCAATCTGGATTCCGAAGCGAAAGTAAGCGAACTTGCATTGCTTAGGTGTGAACGTTTTACTTTGATATGAATGTCTTGATCTTGGGTACATAAAATGCTGCCCCTTAGCTTATAGTAGTGAACAAGGGAGGAGGTCAAAGTTGGTTGCATATCTATCTTAATTGGTGGGGTGAACAAGCAGGAGGTAGGCAAGCGAGCGGGGTAGAGCGAGATAGATAGACCACTTTTCGCTGACTCCACGTTTTCACGTCTACAGCGCTTTAAATATTTCAGATACTATGCTTGTTACATCGTAAGTTTTGCTACTTGAAAAGTGCCAAGAAACTACAAGGTTCCCTTTGGTTCTATTAATAGAATTTTGGTGAAGTGAGGTTAAATTTGTAAGTATATGAATATTAAAATGATTGGTAATAAATGAATAAGCATGTAACATTATAGATATAACATATAAATCGCAATTTAACGTGCCGGCCTTTTGCTAACTCCTTGAGGGCGATTATTACTTGTGAGCCTTCAGTTGACATGGATATGCAACCAACTTTGTCCTTCACCCTCGCTCACCAGATATACCCTACCAAACGTATATTCCATAAAAAGCCCCCAGATTTTGCTGGGGACCTGTTCACTAGGTTAGGTTTCTGCTATTTGTTATCTGGATTTGTGTCAAACATGTAAATGTACAATTAGAAGTAGTGCTATTGTAGATCGTTTAAATTATTGGAATATTTGCATTTTAGACCGTTTCCCAAGCCGGCCAGGTATGGTTTCCAGATTCCGCTTATAAAACTTCGCAGGCGATCCAGGATTTCTCACGCGAGGACTTGCCGTTGGTTATCTTCGCTAACTGGAGGGGGTTCAGCGGTGGCATGAAAGGTATAAAAAGTGTACCGTTCGTTCTAAACAAATCTGGTATCGTTAGATATGTACCAACTGTAGCGGAGCATAGGCAAACTACTGTTGTATGCAGATTCAAATTCGACCGCTTATCTTCTGCTGGCAACAGTGAAAGGAATTGTATGAAACAGGAAAGGAATGTTCCAAGACGGAATTCTCAATACATCCAAGAAAGCAAGGGGGAGTTAATTCCCCTTAAGCAAATTCGATCTAGTTACCTTTTGAAAATCTCGACGACAGTGGTGGCTGCTCCGTATCCGATTTGTTTTGTATGAACTGTAAATGGTACATTTCATTGGTTACAACTTGTCCAAAATAGTAATACTTTGGCTAATTACGCACTTTGATTTAACAATCTGTAAGAGACTTATTGGCCCTGAAATGGTGAATTATTTAATTATTTTTAGATATGTACGAGCAGATCGTTAAATTCGGAGCATACATCGTCGACGGTCTCCGGCAGTACAAGCAACCCATCATAATCTACATCCCCCCCAATGGGGAGTTA
The DNA here is from genome assembly GCA_963576515.1 of Cryptocephalus primarius. Classification (NCBI taxonomy): domain Eukaryota; kingdom Metazoa; phylum Arthropoda; class Insecta; order Coleoptera; family Chrysomelidae; genus Cryptocephalus; species Cryptocephalus primarius. Next base: position 14,277,815 of record OY754944.1, on the reverse strand, counting down.
CGTGGGGGCGCATGGGCAGTCGTGGACCCCACCATTAATTCCAGGTACATGGAAATGTATGCGGATAACGACTCGAGGTAAAGTAACGGTACCTAAAAGTACGTTGTCCCTTTAATTCTTTTTATGGCTCAGGGGAGGCGTGTTGGAACCCGAGGGTCTAGTCGAGGTTAAATTCAGGAAGAAGGATCTGCTCAAGACGATGCACCGCCTCGATCCGTTCATCATGGAGCTCGACGAGCAGCTTCAAAAAATTAACCAGGTGCGCAATTAATCGTTTACATCGTTTAAATCATGCATAGCTAAAACACTGTAAAGTCTTAATATTTACCTACCTACAGTTTAACGTGGGCTCAGAGCTAGGGTCGTACCCCTCTTAAGGTTTCACCCGACAGGTTGTCATTCCATGCCCTACTTACTCAGGGTATATGTGCCCTGCTCATAACAGTAACGCCTATTCATATGTTTTCCTGCCCTTGGCATGTACGGCTTGATATCCTTATATTATCCATGGTCGTGAATTATGTGAAACTATGTTTTAGTGTAAAAGTGGTGTTAGATTATCCGTTCATCGTTCTACTTCAGATGCAGCAGCCGAGGGAGAGATCTGCTAGTATAAGTCAGCACCAGGTCGAGAGGCCGAAGCCACCCCAGGTCGTGGAACTCGAGAAGAAGATTCAAGAAAGGGAAAACTTCCTGCTGGCCATGTACCATCAGGTCTCGGTTCACTTCGCCGATCTGCACGATACTCCTGAAAGGATGTTGGAGAAGGGAGCGATACACGTAACCAGGACATAGACGATCGTTTCTTCGTACGATTAATTGTATTTTTGTATTTTCCCTCAGGACATCGTCCCCTGGCGAAGGTCCCGCTCGATCATCTACTGGAGGTTGAGGAGGCGGTTATTGGAAGACAGAGTGATTAAAGCGCTCATGGAAGTGCAGCCTGAATTGGCCCTCGGGCAAGGAGAGGCGATGCTCAGGAGGTGGTTCATTGAAGACAAGGGTGCTTCGGAGGTTGGTTTTAATTAAGGGATTTTTGAAAAAACGACCGTAATCGATCCTTTTCCTCGTTTAGGGTTATAAATGGGATAAGAACGAAGTGGTAGTCGAATGGCTGGAAGAGCAACTGTCTAAACCGGCACGTCAGTCGATCATCAGCAGGAATATTCACGCAGTGAAGAAGGACGTTTTGATTAATCATATCAAGACTTCGCTAGAGGTAATTATTTAACCATTTTTAAATTTGTTAATACGTACTTCATGGTATTTAGGATTGTCCTGATGTGGCGCTCGACGCCGTAGTGGCCATTATCGAGAAACTAAACGATAATCAAAAGGCCGAAGTAATACGGACACTATCCCAACTGGGGTCGCTAGAGAACATCGATTAGCTAAAAGATTACCACCACAAAAGTAAAATTTGGTGCTAACTTTTGTATCTTGCGGAAAATTATTTTTTTTACCTAGTATCATATGTATATTTATGAAGAGGTTTTGTACGATGTTTAACATTTAAGAGTTAGTTTTAGATGGTGTATTTATAAATTGTTGTTTGTTGATAAAGAGCTCTTTATTTCCCAGTACAAAAAACAAACGAAATTTCAAAATACAACCCAAAAACAACTCTAAACAATCGTGCTATAGTAGTAATACGTTCAATAGGTGGCAGGGTCGATGCGAAACCTGCAGTGCACCATATGCGCTTTGATATTCTTAATCGTATCGGTAAGTTTACAGCCGTTCAGTAAATTATAGCAAGGGACCTGTACCTGTTCAGCGATCCTCTCCAGCTCGACGTTTCTGATATCGTTTAACGTTTCCTTGCAGAAGTGGCACTTGACCAATCTCTCTCGACAATTGCAGCAGATCGAGTGCCCCCCGGTACACACGTATATCGGGGCGCACATGTACTCGCTACAAATCGGGCAGAGCAGCCTACCGATGTTCTTGTATTTCTTACTGGGATTCGTCCCGGTAACCTGCGGATCCTTTCGGTACACTTGCACGGAATAGGTGAGGTTCACTAGGTTCGGCTTCTGTGCGATGTTGTCGATCTTGCAGCACAGGACGTCGACGTCGAGCCTTTTGTGACCTGCGTTCTTGCAACCGTTCGTTATGCAGTTGAAGCAATGGACGGTCTCGTCGTATTCCTTCGGGACTTGATCGTTCCATATGTACTTCTCGAAGTTGTTACCGGTGAAGTTGGTGGTTACGGTTAGGTTGTAATGAACGCCTCGTTTCGGCTTGTAAAAGCTCAAGACGTCGAAGTGGTAATTGTAAGACTTAATGCCGTTCGAGCGTTCGCTCGGCACGCATTCACCGTACACCATTAGCATGTAGAGTACGGAATCGTAGACGAAGTAGTGAATTATTCGATCGGTCTGGAAGTGCTTGGGGGACATGTCCCTTAATTTCCGCTTGACGACCAGTCCGTTTTGATTCATCCTCATCGGGTGGAAGCTGGTGAAGTGCTGATGCACGTTCTGCTTGGTGCACTCGGCGTTGCAGTTGTACATCGGGCAAACGATCGGCCGGTGACGGCAAAGCTTCTCGTGTTCACCGACGCGATCCCAGGCGAGGGAAGCAGAGCAGCCCTCGTAGCTGCAAGGGAACATCAGGTGCTTCGCCAGCTCCTCGTAGATCAGCACTCTGCTCTTCTTCGACGTCGCCTTGTTGCAACGCCCGCAGGTGTACTTCCCCTCGACCATGTTAATCGGGGGGACTGACAGGTACCCGCGGCACCTGCTGCACCGCACGTTCTCCAGGGAATCGCTCGGCAGCGCCGCTTGGGCCATATCGGCGGTCTCTGAAGGATCACCACTTTCGATCACTCCTTCCCTCTCTCCGTCTCTCTCGCACTCGATCAGGAACGTTTAACGTACACTTTTGAATATTTTCAAACGCGGAAGGTTCCGTTCAATATGTTTGATTTTCGAACAATCCAACCAAAGTGTTTGCTCGCGTCGGGACGTCATTTATTGGCGTTCACGTGGTGCAGTTCTGCTCTAATCGGAGCGCGACGTCGAGGCTGCAGCCGCGCCGCATTGGACGATACACCCGGCCTTGAGCACGTCGTACTGAGCAAAGATACGTTTAAAGATATGAAATCGTATAAACCACGAGAGAAATATAACAGGTGTTTTACGGAAGTCCTCTTTTTGCAACGTTCACTTTCCCACACTTGACTTATTTGGTTGATAACCTAATGGAACGCACTCGGATAAGTTCGTAATGGATATATGAATTGAGTTACGCTGTGTGCCTTTGCGCCATTATTTCAATTGGAAATGTGAAGTTTACACATTAATCCTGCTTTTATATAGGCAACCCTGTGTCCTCGCCGCTGTCGGGGATTCACCGATAGACATCTGAAGACTACAGTCATTAATAAGTGTACTCAGGACCGCGACGTCCGCTATGATCGGAGTAGAAATTTGGGCGGGTCAATTCAAATTGGAAATGTTGAATTTCTTTCAATTGTCCATACTACTCCTTTCTCCCCTCCATATCTCGGAAAGTAAAGGTCGTAGGAAAGAAATTCTTTTTCTCCTGGCATCAGGGAAGTGTCCCCTTTCTATTGGCGCCCCAATTTCGAAAATCTAATTTTCAACCTTTTTGGAGAAAATCGCAAGGGGTTAACCTTCTCTTTTTTCGGCCTAAAAATGTGAACTTTGGAATTTACGCATGAAATTCACAGGATAGGTCAAACAGAAGATTCTAAGCCCTATGGCGTTAATTTCAAGTCGATAGGCCCAACCGTTTTCGAAATATCGAGATTTTTCCAAAAAATGAAATCCCCTCCCTTCTACCGTCCATATCTCGGAAAGTAAAGGTCGTAGGAAAGAAATTCCTTTTCTCCTGGCACCAGGGAAGTCCCCTTTCGATTGGCGCCCCAATTTCGAAAATCTAATTTTTAGGCGATTTTGGAGAAAATCGCAAGGTGTTAACCTTCTCTTTTTTCGACCCAAAAATGTGAACTTTGGAATTTGCATATGAAATTCACAGGATAGGTCAAACAGAAGATTCTAAGCCCTATGGCGTTAATTTCAAGGCGATAGGCCCAACCGTTTTCGAAATATCGAGATTTTTCCAAAAAATGAAATCCCCTCCCTTCTACCGTCCATATCTCGGAACGTAAAGGTCGTAGGAAAGAAATTCCTTTCCTCCTGGCACCAGGGAAGTGTCCCCTTTCGATTGGCGCCCCAATTTCGAAAATCTAATTTTTAGGCGATTTTGGAGAAAATCGCAAGGTGTTAACCTTCTCTTTTTTCGACCCAAAAATGTGAACTTTGGAATTTACATATGAAATTCACAGGATAGGTCAAACAGAAGATTCTAAGCCCTATGGCGTTAATTTCAAGGCGATAGGCCCAACCGTTTTCGAAATATCGAGATTTTTCCAAAAAATGAAATCCCCTCCCTTCTACCGTCCATATCTCGGAAAGTAAAGGTCGTAGGAAAGAAATTCCTTTTTTCCTGGCATCAGGGAAGTGTCCCCTTTCGATTGGCGCTCCAGTTTCGAAAATCTAATTTTTAGGCGATTTTGGAGAAAATCGCAAGGTGTTAACCTTCTCTTTTTTCGACCCAAAAATGTGAACTTTGGAATTTACATATGAAATTCACAGGATAGGTCAAACAGAAGATTCTAAGCCCTATGGCGTTAATTTCAAGGCGATAGGCCCAACCGTTTTCGAAATATCGAGATTTTTCCAAAAAATGAAATCCCCTCGCTTCTACCGTCCATATCTCGGAAAGTAAAGGTCGTAGGAAAGAAATTCCTTTTCTCCTGGCATCAGGGAAGTGTCCCCTTTCGATTGGCGCTCCAGTTTCGAAAATCTAATTTTTAGGCGATTTTGGAGAAAATCGCAAAGGGTTAACCTTCTCTTTTTTCGGCCTAAAAATGTGAACTTTGGAATTTACGTATGAAATCCACAGGATAGGTCAAACAGAAGATTCTAAGCCCTATGGCGTTAATTTCAAGTCGATAGGCCCAACCGTTTTCGAAATATTGCGATTTTTCCAAAAAATGAAATCCCCCTCCCTTCTACCGTCCATATCTCGGAAAGTAAAGGTCGTAGGAAAGAAAATCCTTTTTTTCCTGGCATCAGGGAAGTGTCCCCTTTCTCTTTTTGTCCAAAAATTTGAACTTTGGAATTTCCACATGAAAATTACAGGGTAGGTGAAATATAAGATTATTCGCCTAAGCATTGCCTGTAAGATAAGACGACAAAGGGAAGAAGGTTTCACCTGTAGTCAAAGGCAGGGGTCTACAAAAAAAGCAGAGGGTTCACCTCACATTAATGCAAGGAAATGAAGGAGAAGTAGCCGGTCCAACAACGGAGCAACTGAAGTCACCCGGTAGAAGGCCAGGAGACCTAGTAATTGGTCGGGGGTCAGTTACTCTGCCCTTTCCGGAGTCACAGATCGATAACTAAGAAATTATATCGAATCTACTGATATGAATACATGTCGTGTAAACATTATACATTCAATACTTAAAAAATGAGTGTTACCGAGTAACTAAGTAATGGTGAAACGTTAGTCACTAAGCCAACCAGTGTTCATTAAATACCGTCTACACGTGTCGTGAGTTTAAAATCCACTTTAAAATCTTTATAATATTAACATCGATTGCTACCATCAATCACCACGACAACCAGTGTTCATTAAGTCTGTAATTGTTCATCAAATTTTTTGGAGTACCAACATCAATTAATGTTTAACTAATTCAAAATTTCAGAATCCGGCTCTGGCTAATGTCACAGGTCCAGTTCATAACCGTCGCCATCTATTCATATACTCTTGAACTATGTTTCCTTGCATGTATGCAACCAACACAGCAAAGAGAGATCGTCCAAAATTTAATAATTTTCTCATTTAAACCACATATCTCTACCCATAAAAGATTATAGGCGATATAATAAAGATGTATTAATAAAGTCAGAACGTAACTATCTTCCGCAGGTGTTTTCGACAATCATTCAAATTTTATCATAGGATTTGTAAAACACGCTATTAGACGATTACATTTCGCTGGTGGGGTACAGTTCGGGACACGCTAACAACCTATTTTATACGAATCTATTCCCTTTGTGGTTTTCCCCACGTCCTTCGACAACCTCGACCCCCTCGTTGCGTCACGAACCGAATCCTCCAATCAGCGTCATCGCCATACACGGAACGTGACTAATTTTACATTCGTCTCCTCAACTCGACGTTGCGTAGTTTCGTATTAAAAATGGCAGAGTAAAGATGTTCTCGAATAGTGAAGAAAACGTTTTGAAAATGGCCGATATAGTGTATCTCTTCGAAAGTTTACGTATCGACGAGGAAGAAAGTGTATTCACGAGAGCCCAGTTCTTCGATTCAGTGATTTGGGACGATTTCAGACAGTGCAATATAGCGACACGGCCCCATCGAGGGTCCCATATGAACTTTACTCATACGGTCGGTAGTGCTAATAGTAAACTTTCCAAAAGATTCGCTTTGTGTTGTGATTAAGGCAAAGTGAACGTCATGTGGAATCTTGTTAATCCCTTCGGGATGGGCCAGCTGGGACCCGCGGCCGCCCAGAAGCGCAACCTAGGCATCCTCCATTTGGCCAACATCAACATAGCACCGGGCAAGTGCTTCACCAACCCGAACTTCGTCAATAGAAACCACCACAATGCCCATGATAATTTCAGCAACTGTCATTTTGACAAGCCGGGCAGAGACCTGAAAATCTCCCTAAATTCCAGTCCAGAAGTTACAGATGAAATGAAATTGCCGCCCTCCCACACCGACAACAACGCCAAGAACAAACGGCGTAACAAGAGAAACCGTAGGAAACGCAGGAGGAAGTGCGCCAGCAAAAGCAACTCGAAACAAAACCCTAGCAAAAAAGAAATCGAAGAAATGATGGAGACCAACGTCGAATGCGACATATCCGTAAACAGTCCGGACGCCACGATTCACCCACGGTCTTTGTGCCTCGACGATTTCCTGGCAGAGACGAGACTGGAAGAGTCGTCTCCTTCGGACTTCTGCACCATCATCTCCGTGACGCCCATCAGCAACACGTTCTTCTGTAGACCGAGACAGGCTTCCATTACCGAGTCGGAGGATAGCTTTATCGTATTCGACAGTGGTACAGAGGAGTCGACCGAAATCGACAGCGAGAGCGACTCTATGGACGTTACTGGAGAAGATCTGGACTCATCGTGCAATACTTTGCCGACTAAGAGGGTAAATGTCATTAAGATTGATAAATTTTTTATTCACTTGGAGTATTTTGTTTATCTTCGTATAGTTCGAGAACACTTTAGATTACCTATCGGTTTTATAAAATGACTGGGAATTTTCCAGGCTTTGTAACGTAGATTATGTTAGCCCATTTAAATACCATACATTTCAATTGCTATAGTCAGTCAGGTCTCTTCAATAATTGTTATAACCGAATAGACCATGGAAGTCTAGAAAATTGTTATCATTTACAGTACACAGCCATTCAGTAAATAAACACCTACATATATTGTCAGGAAACGGTTGTTATTGAAAACATGTTTGTGTCGTAAGCTTGTACACATAACAACAATCAGACGAAAGTAATTACTTGAATTGAGGACACGGACGGAAGATAAGTTGAAGGGACAGGTTTGAAACGAAATTACATAAATAACGGACCAACAACTACATTGCCGAAGGAACTAGGCAGTGGAAACGTTACTGTAAATAAGGATTCATCAAAGTATTTGTTTCAGTTGTCATCAAAAGGATGTTTAAAAATGTTTAATGCTTCATTGCATCATTTTGCAGTTGTAAACAAAAATATGAATAAGCGGTTTTAGCAGAACAGTCCAAATTAGACTCATTACATGCATGAATCATTAGACAAAGGCACGACCTGTGCTTGCCATTGCAACATAATTGTGCCTTACTTCATCACAAGCGATCATTATTGCTGCAACGTTTTCATTTCACATCCTCGTCGCAACAGGAATAGAGACTTATCTCTAAGGAACTAACAATATTTCTGACTAAACGAAAGGTCAAGAAGTCCAAAAGGACTATTGTAAGCCTATTTGATTTTCTACAGTAATTACATTACATTCTGTATACCTGTGTAATACTTTCTTGTTTTAAAACGGTAGCAGAATTCCGTTGGAATTGTGTACTAATTTAATTACAATTAATGACAGTCATGCTTCAAAGGTTTTCTTTTAGTACAGATATAAAACTTATCTATTTTTGTGCTAAGTCGACTAAGTACCTAAATTACATAAGTCGCCCACAGGAATTATCTTTAGAATCCATGGTTTACAGATAACGATTATCATTGGGTAAATTAAAATAAGGCAATCGTACCATTGTTAGATTAGTGGTATTGTGTAGATTGATACACCTGTAGATAACGAATTAATTACTGAATTCCAAATCGAGGCTTGTACTTTCTCCTCTGTACAATATTAATTGTGATTGATAATTTCATCTTACAACATTGCAATTAATTGATATGATGAAATTTGTGTTGTGTCTATAATCATCCGAATAAACTCTTGGTCTTATAGCGTTAACACGAAAATATACTTTTGAGTTACCGTAAAACATTTTTATATCTTTGCTGTTTGTAGGTGAGGTTTGCAGGCGATAACGAGCTGTGTGAAGTCCATCCTATGGTAAAATGGTCCTTTGCGTATCACCAAGCGAGGATAGGCCCTTGGGAGAAGTTCGCAAGAGATAGGGATAGGTTCAATAAGAGGATAAGGGAGACGGAGAAGACGCTTTCACCGATTTTCAGTGCGGCACACAGAGAAAGGATATTTAAAGAAAGATTTGAAGATTGAATTTCATTCGATCGGGCGTATCGGGTCGATTTTGAATTCAGAATATTATTTTGAAAAATTCCATAACGGTCTCGTCATTTTTTACAATAAACCCATCGTATGGGTATTCATATCGCTTAAATGATTTAATAAAGAGAGTAAATTAAATGTCACCCGTGAATAAATTCGTACTATAAGGAAATGAAACTTGCCGACATTGAAAATAGAATGTAAATAGCGTTACGTACTTGCCATTATACTTTTATATTAAGCTTGTGTATGTTGGTTGTCTCGATTGGGCTGTGATTTCAATGCATATTATTTGAAAACTTTCCGTGAATTGTAGATTTCCTATACTTTCACCATAACTTCGATAAAAAATATATTTTTGTAATCGCTTCAAATCAAAAATTCCAGTTTCATGGTGGAACTCAAAACAGGAAATCTTAAATTCCCTAGAAAAATTAATGTTATAGTGATGTAATTGTATAGTCGTTTTAAATAATTAATTACATGTGAAGTAGATAGTTGTTTTATATGAAAATATAATAGTTACCAAGGTTAAATAGGTTGTTTTTGTTTAATAATTTCATTTCTGAGGTGTTGCTTTAAAAAGCAGAAACAAGGGAATACCTCAGAAATCAAGGGCAACGGAGGTGTAGAAATGTCTTAAGACGATAAGAAGAAAAATACTGAGAATACTTATACTAAGAAGGTTGCGATATTTACAAGTTGTATTCTTAAATTGATATGGCCTTATGGAGACCTGATTTACCACAGCAATCGACTGGTGAAGCTCGAGTTCTCCATCTTTCGGCTGTCCGACAACCCAATTTGGAAGAAAACGACACAAATTTGGGTACTTAGGAATAAATACTTATGGAAACTCAAAGTAATTTTAAATGTTAATAGTTGTTTAAAAAGTGGAAATCTGCACACAGCAGAACATGTTAAAAGAAATAGGTAAACTGATGAATGTTCCATGATTTTTTCCACCACGAAGGCGATATTGTTGATGACTAAAGAGGACTTTAAAACGTAGCAACCGTTGGCAAAAGTTCATCCGTAATGGAGTAGCGCCTGAACCCGTTGGATATGGTAGGGATACAACGGGAAGCCATGGAGACTTTTCCAAACAGGAATTTTGATCTTAATTTTTTATCCAAAGAACGCGATAACTAGCCTAGGTACACAAGTGTCTACGTTTATACTTGGGCCATATTTAATGCAGAACATTTATTTAAGGCAGGAAAAGCTTCAAGCGGCTTAGGTACGAATACGCTGTGAACTTTCGGCGTACGATGCGCGCAAATTTGGATCAGTAAGTATATTTTTCATTTAATTTAGGAAGTGGGGAGTATTCCACCTTTGGGAGGTCGGTAATGTAATGCAGTTTCATCAATAATCGGCTTAATTTCGGAACATTCTAATTAAGCAAAATCGACCGCATTCAGTGCAAAACGGTGTCCGAGGCTGCGCCAAAACCAAATGAGACGTGAAGCGGCGCAACGAATTCGTCAAATTGCTTCGAAATCGCGGAGATGCAATTCGTGCCCATTTCGAAAATCAACGTCGGACACTTAATCATAAACATAATGCAACCGGCGATTGGTCGAGATAACAAAATTATCGAGTAAACTCGGTCGCTGCGCACGTAATCGGCACGTAATTAATTCATGGCATAACGCACACCTACTTACGGCGTCGGTAATCCGGTGAAAGCAAAGCGGAAAAAATGCGTTTTCGTCGAGAACGCTTTGATAGGTTCACTCCGACGAATGAACCGTTAAATCTGATAGACAAATCGAAAGAGAGAAATACTACAATGAAAGGCGTAATTGTCGATTGGTTGCGGTTGCCGGCGCTGTAACGGCACCTTAATTCACCGGTCAAATCCAATAGGAATACATGTATTTTCTTTCAAAGTGGGAACGTTTTGATAAAATACGCTTTACTCGATACCTATATCCGCCTTGACAAAATGGCGTCACTCTTACTCGGAACTTACCCCTCCCAGATTTGAAGAGACATTCACAAGAGACAAAATAAGCGAAAGTTTACTAGAGAAGAGCTACGTGTCCTTGGCCTGAGTGCTCTCACACAAAAAGCGGGAGAAAGAAGAGAGAATAGATGTATTAAATACACGCTCGTCTCGTCTCGTGACGCATTTTCATTGAAACAGTCATCAGCGAGCCCAATAAGAAAGCTAGCTTCCTCATTTCTAATTGGATCAATTCACAAGTTCGCTTTACAACGGCGTTGTCAGAATTTTAAATTCGTGCCTATAAAAACATCATCTACTTCAAGAGGTCTCCAGAAAATCATTTTGAACAACAAAATTGTACCTCTATTTTCAATTGAAGGGTTTAGAGACAATTCTGCTGCGCAAACGCGTGTCGATTTGTTAAACTGAACACCTGATCTGCATTTTTGTATATGCTGGTAAGAATATACATAGGGCGGTGGATTTATATATGGAAAATATGGTTTTTGACAAATTTAACGTAGCTTACTGGCGGACGAGTTTCCACCTTAAGAACTGTTGTTTCTCGGAGCTCCAAAATCAGTTTTGAGGGCACAAATGATGCTACCCTTCTGGTGGAGGGGATGTAAAACGGCCGCCGCGGCTTCAATGAATCAAACGTTTTCCTGGTTGGAGAAATTTGAAACGGGCGATTCCGCGAACGTGACACCAGCCGCCGATCGCCTAACGCCTCCCACCTGAGGTTTAAAGCGATAGATCGAATCGATTTGTGAATTACATCTATTACAAATAACCACCGTTTATTTCCAATTTACCGGTTAATGAATTCATATTATTACATGATTTAAATAAAACTAATTTCAATTTTCGTCACGAGGGAGCGGAGGGGACGCCGTACATAAACCAATTTACCGGGGCCGGAATCGCCATAACCGACAACGCGAACGTAACCGGATTACCTCCTGGTGCATGCGAGATTTCGAATAGGGGATGTTCGCCAGTACAGAAACGGCCGGCGTGAAGCTGGCGCTGCTGGTGCTCGCTGTGCTCTGCGCGGGGGCGCGATCGAGGAGCGTGCCCGGCGACCTGGAGGTCGCGGCCGCGGAGCCGCGCCCGGTCTTCGTCGAGGACCCCGTCGGGCGGCCGCAGGTGCTGCCGCTCGTCGCCGCCGACGGCCTCCAGGACGCGAGCGAGCGCGTCGAGAAGGTCCTCCGGAGGCCGGTCGCGTTCTCGTACTACCCGGGGGGCGGCGCGGACCTGGCGCCGGCCGCCAGCGAGGAAGCGAAGGGCCGGGTGATCGACCAGAAGCCCTCCGCCGTCGATTACTACAAGTACATGAAGAAGCTCGAGGAGGAGGAGGAGGCTGGGGGCGCCGACGCAGGGAGCGAGGAGCTCGAGAAGAACAAGGAGGAGGAGGAGGAGGAGGAGGTCGATTCGAGCCGGGAGGAAGACCACGCGGCTCAGAAGAAGGAGGACGAGGATCACGAAGAACGGGAAGACGTCGAAGAAGGTAAGGCGGAGTCCGGTAATTTGAAGACCGCCAGCAGTAACGACAATCAGGCAGAAAACTACGAAGTGCACGAGGCCCATGGAGGAGGTGGTGGACACGGCGGGGGAGGAGACGGCGGAGGTCACAAACATGGACACGAAGGAGGTGGAGGTAACGAACCTTTAATTTTAAACATTCATTATCCGGTCGTTTGCGACTGGCTATAAATGCAAATCCCTGAATGGTCGTGTACCGTTTGCCCAAAGAATTTCACCTTGTGGCATTTACACTTCTTAGTCCACCAAGTACTAACTCAAACAACAATGGAATCATAAAGTAAAGCATCGATGGAAAAAGGTGACGGTGCGTTAGATTTTAGGTAAATCATAATTGTTATTTCCATCGGTTCGATCCGTAAGGAACTCAACATTGATCCTCTCAATAGGATGGAATGTTCCTATTAAGAAATCATTAACGGCCTTTCCCTAAAGATTGATTAAGCATCTTGTACAACTAAACATCCTCCTTCACCTTAACTATTCAGAGATGTTCGTTACACATACTTCCCTATACCGAACTTAGAGTATCTACTGTATAGCTCTACTATAGTTGTATGTCTACTACAGCACTTTTGGTTATTAATTCAACAAATAAACTGCTGCGTAATTATCGTTCAAACAAGAACAGATCTTTCCTTTTTACTTGAACAAAATCGTTATATCACAACAATCAATCGTGAAAACTAATACACTTTAAACACTTAAAAACCCTAATATTTAAATCTCGTTCAAATTTACAATTTAAGTCTGATTAAATTGTGAACCAGACCATCAAGAAACAAACTCACAAAAAGTATTCGCCTCTCGATGGTCGTTTCGCAATGAAATGCAATCGAACGAATCGAAGCAAATCATCAATTACTTTTCATCTGAATAATCAATCTTCATCTATATAATTTGAGTTCAACGGCCCTTATAGGCTGCCCTACAACAATACAATTGTTGAATATAATCATAAAGCCAAAGCAACAAAACACTTTGCTAGTATTTTTTTATTAACACTTAACGTTCTGCTCGTAGGTGGTGGTGGTGGTGGCAACGTCTCCTTCAAGAAAGGCGGCGGCAAGGACTACGGCTCGGAGCACAAGAGCGAACACGGCGAGAAGGGCGACAAGGGATACAAGGGCCATCACACTCACGAGAACAGCAAGAAGGGCCACCACAACAAGGAGGACCACGACAAGGAGTACGAGGAGAAGGGCGGCGCCGCGAAGAAACACCACCACGAGGACGGCTACCACGGCGAGAAGCATCACGGCGAAGAGGGCCACAAAGGGATGGACGTAAGTCGACCTAAGGGCAAGACGTATTTATCTTAATACCTTTTATAGTACAAGGAGGAAGGCGAGCACTCGAAAGGGCACAGCACCAAAGGCTCCCACAATATCCACAAGAAGGACGAGTACGAGAAGAAACAGGAGTTCTACGAAGAAGAACACGAAGGAGGCGACTTCGAGAAGGACGGCGAGTACTTCCACGAGGACGATTTCCACAAAGTAAACACTCGACCGAAACCGTTTAATCCGATAACGCCACCGTTGTGTATTCCAGGGAAGCTACGAGAAGGGAGACCACAAAAAGGGCGGTGACGAGAAGGCCCACTACGGGAAGAAGAACCACTACGAGAAGGGCGGACATCACAAGGAAGAAAAGGGTCACAAGGACGCCGAGGGTAACGACAAAACCTACGACCACGTCCGCAAGCACGGGGAAGGCGTCTTCAATTCTGGAGGGAAGAAGTGGGGATACAAGGAGGGCGAAGGCGAGGGCGACGAGAAGAAAGATGACGGTCACAAGGGCAGCCATAGCCACCTCAAGTACGCCGTGCACGAAGACAACGCGGAGGCTCCCAAGAAGGAAGCCGAACAAGAAGCCAACGACGAGGCCAAGGGGGAAGAAACGAAGGGCAAAACGTTCGCCGTGCTGCCTCAAGAAAACCTACCCAGCAAGAGTATTTACACCAAGTCCGCCGACGATCTAATCGGCAAATTTTACGCCAGCCTAGAGGAGCACGTGCCAGGCATGATGCCTGTACCCGTTAACTACGCAGTAAACAACCCTAAAGCAATTGACAGACCGACTCCAGTAACAGGTGAGTAGCCGTTTAAAACGGATAACTTTAATAAAGAGTATTTAAATGAATTTACTAGTCTCAAACTGTCTCAAGGCCGGCTTCAGTAAGCAACTGCAACGAAGCGACTTGCATTGATAATGTCTTAATGAAAAAGGAATCTATAGAGATTATTAAAATCTGATCCAAACAATGAGGATGTTGAAGATTGAACGATATTTATATGCTGGATTTAAATTCGAAGCGGCATTCGTTCCATAACATGAATTAACCGTTCCTTCGATCAACCGTATTATATGTCTATCCCATTTCAAGTGGCTGTCAATAATCACTCCAAGGGTTCTAATAGTGTACCTCGAGGTACTCCTGTATTACCAAGATACGTATTTCCACAATTGTTTATAACTACTCTACACCAATAATCAATTTCAAAGCTACCGCCTTAATTCCACACGTTTCAAGCTTGGTGCAGAGTATATGTCAGGCCACTATCGCCGCTTGGCTTTGATCTAATTTTAGCGTTTACCTCTGTAGGGATTTTCATTATAATAAATTACACGTAAATCTACATTGGACATAAATAATCGATCAATTTCAGCTATTCCCGTGGCGGAGTCCGAGGAGATCCTTAAAATCGAGGAGAGTAGAGGGATCCATGATCACGTGAGGAGTGCCGAATCCAAAATGGCTCCGATAGTGGTAGCAGATATCTCAGATGATAATCCAGCAAATGGTCAGTTGTTGTAACCGTGTGATTGAAACTGTGCTATTCTATTGTTACTTGTTACGTTGTTTTTATTGTTATTATATTATTAAGACTGTTATGCCAAAAATATCAACAAGTTTTTATTGAATTAAATGACAGTAGGGCAATTTTATAAATTGAACCCGATTGCAATCAAACAATTGCATTTCAATAACAAACCTTTACTGAGTTGTAGCAATCATAAAAATACATACAAATCGAACATATTAAAATCATATAAAGTTACATGAAACGAACTCGTACACGCTGTTATAGTCTAGTATTTTTTTACGTAACTCTCTCATCTTAGTAATATATCTCTTGTGCACTTTGGATTTTTTCGTTTTGTACGTTAAGGCACTGACGGCTATGTCAAGCAGGTAATCAAGCCATAACAAATTGGAAAACGGCTCAAACTTCTGCCAATTGTTCCTAAAACGAGAATACAAATTACATATGGTCGAAGCCTTGAAAGCGTCTCCTACTGACCCATTTCGTTGTTGCATCATCCTGTAGATATCGAACTGATAATCCCCACCGCCGCTGAATAGGCCTTCGTCCTCAGAGAGGTCATTGTATATTATCACCCCATCGCGCTCAATTCTAGATAATGTGAAATCGATAATTGTAGCTTTCAAGCCTTTAGTGGGTACTTCGTAAGATTGTCCGTTGAGCTGGTAAGTAACCGAATCGTCTTCCACCATCGACAGCACTACATTGCCCCAATGCAAGTCGCGATGTTCAAACTTGAGCCGCTTCTCGGCCACTGCCAAGGCAAATGCCACCTAAACACATTCGATTGATTCAATTTAACCGAATTAATGTTTTGTTAACTTCGAACTATTAACTCGTGTTCAGATGTTCTCTTTTCGGGAGAAATTGTGGAATTTGGAATTAAATCGGATGACAACAGGTCACAGTTGAAGGTTGTCGATTGTAAGAAAATATGTATAGATAGAAATCAATTGCCGCTTGTATGAAAGGTCATCACTTGAGCACCGCTCCACCGATTCGGGTGATTTCTTTTGTTGTGTTCTTAATTGCCACGACAAAGTCTGTACGAAAGATAATTTTTGGAAAACCAATCGAAAAAGCCCCAAATTTGACAGTTCTGTTGTATGTCTTCAGAGCGTTATCGGTGATGATCGTATCTTCGGTGCATGCAAAGCGGTAACATTCATCAATTTGGTGTGTTGCAAACATTCAATTCATTTCCGTTAGTGGTTTATTTCTTTGGAGAAACTATCACCAGCGAGTTATCAATAAATGATTAACATTTTACCAAGGGTAATATATATATAGAACGTTTTTAATTCTAAAGATTCAAGGTGAATGAATGCTGATCACAAATTTCCTCAGATTATTTCTTTGGAAATTCTGTTGATGAAATCAATCAGCACTGTTACTATCAGTCCTATGGTAAAGCGAGAGAAAGAAGTGCTTTAGAGTGAAACACCCCTAGCACCTAGTATGAGGAATGAAATCACATAATCGTATTGAATCCTTCTAAAATGTATCCAAAAAATCGATAGCAATGTGGAATCAATACATTTTTCTAGGATCCAATTGAGCATCAGATAATGCACATAAGGTACAGCACGCTTACGTCCCATATGAGAAGTTAATTGGACAAGTATTGTAATCAGTCATCACCTCAGAGTGAGTGAGACATTGAAATAAATTAGTGATTATTGGTGATTGTGTCTATTTCAAAGCAACAATGAATGGAACCTGTAAAACGTTCTAGAACATAAAATTGATTTTCACAAAAACTGTAGATGTGAAAATAGTTACAAAATATTTCTGGAAGGCTGCTTGGATGTAAATAATTTCAATATCAATAAAGGTTTGTTCTAGTAAGATGCAAAAACGTATTGCAGTTTATAATATGGATTATAGTACGCCTGTAGAAAGCAACGGCATTCACACATGCAACTCATTCAAATGATTCCTTTCTTTCACTATTTCGGGAGTAAACGTTCTAATGAGGAATATCATAGCTACACAATAGTTTCTATCCCAATTTTTTGCTGAAACACTCATTAACTATTGGCATTTCCCAAGAAAGCTTCAACATACCTGTTGAAACATGTAGAAGGCCTCCTCTGCGGTGTTGAAAACGAATTCGTCCAGGTGATTGCCGCCGTACTTCAGCTCAAGTACTATGTACAGTTGGCTATCGTCGAACATCTCCGGGCAATCATTCTTGGAGCCCTTGATCTCATCGTACAGGTCCCACAGGTCCAGCAGCCTCTGTGGATATCGTCCTTGAACGCATCTGACGTTCTGCACCTCGTTGAAGGTGGACGTAGAGTTGGGCGACTTGAGTCTAAGGTTACTCAACTCCCTGAAAAAGACAAACGTTAGGAATATGACACGACTCGTGGGTTTTTGCTTTACGTTGCAATGATAATTTCTGATAAAATTTCGCCAAACTTCTTCTGCCTTTCACCGTTAACTGTTTGGTCTCCTTCGATTGGGACGACTTTGATGACGGTGGTCCCCCCAAGCGGGTTCTTGAAGAGGAAGACCTCTCCATACACCCCCTCGCCGATCTTCTGACAGTTTCGAAGTGAGCTGAAAATAATGATAGAATCGTTAGCAAAGGTACAGAAGTAAAATAGAGTGGATTTTGGGACAAGGTAGTTTTTGTCGTTTTCAGATAATAAGACACTTATAGCGCAAATAAATTCATTTTTTTTCTAGGGATAGTCGGTCCCTGCTTTGATTTGATGACAAATCCAGCTCTGATTGGTGTCAATCTCTGAGGTTTACATAATCACACAGAATTGCGATCACACTACATTTTGAGGGAAGGAGGAGTGATGACGACCGGTCAACAGGTGCACATCTGACGGTTTTTCAACCAATAAGGTTCATTTATTCAATCATTATAGATTTCGTCTCTAAAATTTATTTCTGCACTACTGATTTGTGATTCAAGTATCTTAAGCTTGGTTTATGGTTAATGGTTTAAGACTACCTGTCTATTATTTTGCTGATCTTAGGATAAAAGCGGTGTTTACTCAGAAATAAAATTAATTACACTCTTATGGGCAAATTAACATGAGCATGTCAGCATGGATCTTCGCACAGACCAGGTGAAAGCTCTATTTTCCCGCCACCGCCCAGGGGAATCGGCTTCCCTTCTCCCCTGGTTAATCTAATCCCGAAAGTCCATGATCAAAGGCTCGTTGCATCGGTCCCATGCCCAGTGGGTCTTCGATACAGGTGCAACCATCACAAAGAGCATTTTTTTTTAAAGTTTGCTGGCAACATTGTACTACCTCAGGATCATTCCTTGATCTATTGCGCCAATAATGAATCACCATTAGGATATAATAACTGATACCGTTTCTAGGAAATTTATTATTGTAGCACACTGTGTATGTATGAATTAGGTTGTTATTGAGGAATAAAATTAAATTCTCGAAGAGAGTTTGCTCATTTTACAAGAGAAAGTGTACAGAGGACTCGTACGTTGAAGTTGCTAAATACTGGAAAGTTATTAATGAAAACAAACCCATCCTTGGTCGCCATGACACTACGCATGGCATTTGTAACAAAAAAAAACGAGGGCACTAATTACAACTAAAAGAAACAGGGAATATTTTTAAGAAATGCCTTACTAATAATAATCGTACTAAGAAATAACACCAGGTTCATGTATGATACGAGTTATCTAACGATAGCCTCATGGCTTGGAAGATACAAGTGGTCTTGATAAGTTACACCCAGCAGAGATGAGTCATACTCGATAATACAACGCAATTAAAAGCGGCCTTTGTTACAATCAAGCTATGATATGGATATGCCTTGTTAGCCTTTAGGGAGGGTACGGGATGGGAACGGGTCGCCATCTTGTTTGATGGCCCTGGTTTTTTTTCTCTCACCTGTCCGGGTAGCATTTCCGGAAGTTGAGCGGCTCGACTTGTCCGCATTTCCTCAATACGATCTCCCTCGCGCCTTTATCGACGACGACGACCTTCGGCAATAGCCCTGTCCCTTCTAACGATAACTCCCCGAAGCGGCCGTCCAGTAACTCCAAGTGTCGTCCAAGTCCAAGCAGCGGAACATAACCTGCCGAGAGCGAATCATGCGGAATAATGCACATACAATTTCCGTCCGCGAGCGTTTCCGTATACAGCTGCATTCAACGCGTTTCTTCGATTTCACGTACTCCTGTCCGCGAGACGAGAAGTTGACAATTAAATCCAAAACGTCTCGTCACCACAGGAAGATCGCTTCGAAGGTAAAGGGGACGCGACACGTGATACGAACGGGGAGGTCTGGGACCGGTCGAGCGTCTTCGGGCACGGTGCGCGCGCCGATCGAGCGGCAGAATTCAAATAATCCTGAAACAAATGAAATACCACATAATTCAGCATGACTTGTTTACTCATACGGTGAAACAAAATTACTCATCTTTTATTGCTTTAACCTCGTACACTTCATTAGAAAGGACTAGCCTCGGTTAAATACGTGAGCACATTCGGAATTCCTACCTATCCAAGCAACCTCATCTATGACTTCCATAAATGTTCTGTCTGTGGTTCTGTGGTATCACTTATTTCAATGGAAATTCCACATTTTTCCAACTAAATGAGTAACAAGGTGAAACCCCTCTTAACTTTAAAACAGGTGATAGCGCAACTTGTGTCCTCAACCACATCCTCACTACTTTGTTTCCAGTTCATCCTCAAGCAGGATGTTAAAAATTTGTACCGAAAGATATTCAAGACCATCAGGCAGGTCCCTGATGAAAATTACCAAAAGGAGCTGAAAGAATGGACGAGGCGAGACTTTAGAGCAAACTCCCACCACGAAGACGAGGTCGCCATAAAAATGTGCATCAAGTACGGCGAGCGTTGCCTGAAGGAACTGCAGACTAGCCTGAGCTTATCTAAATAAGTCTAGCTTTATTTACAAAAATTTCTGTATAAGAACATTTAAACAGAGAGCTAATATTAAACATGTACATAACGATATCGCAGTGACTATTAACATTTTAGTGACTTTCTTGCTGAATCTTTTCTTCAAAAGCGTGTAACCTAGAGTCTCTAAGATGTACTGTCCATCGAAGTGCACGCAAGGGATGATATTCATAATCGCTAAGCCTAGGGAGAATAAAATCAGATACTTAGTGAACTTCGTCACGGTGTGAGGCAAAATAGGCGTCTCGAAATAATACTTGGTAACGTATGGTGACACCTCCACGGTGTTGTAAATATCACTAGCTAGTCCGATGTAGATAATAACCCTGTTATCACAAATAATCTTAAATAAGTTAGACGTGTTGCTTAAAATTGGTCGGAAGCAGTGGGAGTTCTCAAGGCACACGCGAGGGGATAAAGTGCAGAACTTTGTAGATTTCTCTATGACGTTCCTCCCGGGTAGACAAGCGTAATTAGGCAGCTCCAATATTTCGTGCGCCGCATCTAAGTACTCGAAACAAATGTTCTCCTTTCTCCTGCTGTCACAGCAATTCAGATTTCCATCGTCTAAATGTTGCAAGGGGACACTTTCATCTAAGTCGTGGATTAAGTCATCATTAATACACAGAGCCACTTTATGTTTCTCTACTGATAGTAGACACTCGTACCAAGTTGCCTCGTCTGTTATCTTACAGTTATTAATCTCCGTTATTACGTCCCCGTTGTGTAGCCCACGTGAACTAGCTAAAGGAGAGTTCTTTGGTACGTCCATTACAGTCACACCTTTGTTAACGTCGAACATACATGAGAAGATGGTGGGAAACGATTGGTATGCGATGTAAGCCATCAGGGCTAAAACGATGTTATGCCATATACCGGCACATAAAATCTTCAATGATTTCCTGCACCCGAGCGTCGAGAATTTATCACTGGAAATATTAACAAAGGCGACAGGTATGACAAACAGTACATTAGCGCCTATATCGATTAAGTTCACGTTCTCCAGCACAGCGGCTATAGCGTGACCAAACTCGTGGACGATACTAGATAATAACAAAGTCACCATGTAATACCCGAGTTCAGAGAAAGGGGTGGTTACCCCTGGGATAAGCGGTTGCATAACACTCTCTCCTGAGTTGTTCGACTTTATGAACACCTGGTAGGTGGAGTACAACAGGAGGAATATCACGAATGGCAACAACAACAGGCTGCAGTATAATCCGCATGTGAACCACACGTTCAAGAACTTTTGCTTGTTGTTACCCATCCGGATTAAGATGCGGTTGAATGCTTTGGTCTTCCATGTCACCGATAGGAACTTGATCTGGAATCCGGTGCCTTCCAAGAACCTTATGTAAGGGTAATGTGCACAAGTCTAAAAAGAGAGGATATGTAGGCATTCCTGAGGGTGAATATTGATTTTCTGCACCTTAAAGAAGTTGTCGAAAAATAACAGTACAACGTAGATAGCGACGATAATTAGCAGACCTGTCGTTAGGTCCATTGTTTCTATTGGATTCTCTGGCTTCACCTCAATAACATTTTTTGGAAGAAACTTTAAGGTTAGAAGCGCAAAACATACATAGAACAGTGTAATTGGATCCATACATGTTGGATCTTGAATCCACAGAGAAAATTTTGAATTTTGAACTTTATTTAAAAGGAAATGCGGTGTATTAAGTAGGTTTGCATTTATTTAAGCTCCCAAGGGACTGATTTTGAATGACTTCCTTGTGCTAATTTATGTATAGTCAGAAGGGGTGAGGGGTGAGAAAATGCTTCGATTATTTGAAACTAATAACTCCGCCCGCCTATTTTTAAATATTTAAAATTATTAGTGAGATTCGCGTAGTTGGTAGTACTTGATGATTGGTAGCTCCGGTCACGAGCAGTCACGTGGGCTGGGCACATTCCTGATTGGTTACATGTACATCACAACAAACAAAATGTCGAACATGCGAGAACAAAGTAAAACGCAAAAAGGCTTCTTCGGTTGTTTCACGTAAACCCCAGGTGATTTTCATTTCTTTTCGTTTTTGTTTTGTTGATATCTCAACTAGATGTGATAAACAGAGAGATGGGGGAGGTGGAGAACGCGGATTTGCGAACGGTGGAACATTCAATCCCCATCGATATCCTGAACGACATCTTAACGTAAGTTGAAGCCTTCAATCTGGGCCACTTTCTCATCTTCTGGGTTTCTCCATTTCGCAACGTTGTATTATTATCATTACCACTTTTGTTTCTAGGAGATTTTTAATTTGCGTACCAGAATCCGCCAGGCAGAACCTGATCAGAATATGTTTCCAGATCGAGCTTGCCCATTGGTTTTATTTAGATTTTTATGTTAGCAACGACAGTCGGCTGAAAGCATGTAGCATTTATGAGTTCGCCGCTCATGTGTTTCAGGTTGGGACTTGGCACTTTTCACTCGCATTCTCTCTTTTACATCGTTCTCATTCTAGCACATTCCGTTCCTCAGGAGCGAGAGCCATAAGCTGAACGACATACTCAAGGAATGGAAGGAGTACAAGCAGAGCGTCCCGACCTATGGCGCCATCATACTGTCTGAGAACATGTCTCACGTGCTACTCGTTCAGAGCTATTGGGCTAAGTCGTCTTGGGGGTTCCCCAAGGGGAAGGTCAATGAGGAGGAGGATCCCGCTCATTGCGCCGTTAGGGAGGTCCTAGAGGAGACTGGTTTCGATATCAGCCAGTATATAAATCCTGATGACTATCTGGAATCTGTCATCAATGACCAACTCGTTAGGTAATCTAACAGGGCTGTTTATCGCATTGTCTTACGTGTTTCCACTTGTCTTGTCGAGTATTAATTTTTCGGTAGCAACTACTTTCACTGCCCACATTTATATTTCATGACTTATGTTGAAGCATATGTTCTTTCTCAGATTGTACATCATAAGAGATGTCCCACTGTCCACGAAGTTCAGCCCGAAGACACGTTGTGAAATCAAACATTGTACCTGGTTCGCGGTTGGCGATCTTCCTAATAATAAGAAGGACAGTACCCCGAAATCTAAAATAGGGGTCAATCCGAACGCCTTCTTTATGGTGCTGCCATTCGTTAAAAGATTGAAACAGATCTGCAACGGTGGACAAAGGAAAATGCGTCACAAATCGGCCAGTATTTGTGAAGGAGAGGTGGCGCATTACAAGCATAGGTAAGTGTATGGTAGGTTTTTACCCGGGTTTATCGTCTATAATTAGAGTGTTCCCCAGGAATAAGTCATCAGTTCAGAGGGCCGACACCGATGACATGAGGCATATCAAAAAACGTCCAATGGATAAAAGACACCATTCGAAACGCCAGCTTTTTGCAGAGGACGAGGGCAATTTCGAAGCGCAGTTTTGTGCGCCTTCTTGGTTAAACTTCAAGTTCGACAAAATCGCCATTATGAACTGTATGCCGTAAAGGGTTCCCATAAGTGTTTCTTTCAGTAAATTTGATTCATACATGTACTTTCACTTGAAAACTGTAGTAATGATTGGTTTCGTAGCACGGGTACACCATTCAAAAATTGTCAAATTTGAATCAAATTTATTTTACTTCGATAAAGTAGTTGAACATTCAGTGCAAATTATATGTGTTTTTGGAAAATTGTAAATCCCCAAAAGAAGCAATATATTAGTGAATTAATTAAGGGAAGGGAATGAGGTAGACTTTGTGATGTATCTAAATGTTGCAAAGCCGATAATTGAATACCTTATATTACAATATTTTTTGTTTTTGTCCAGTCAATATATTTGACTATATGGTAATTTGTCTATATACTTTATATAAACCTTGTGTGTATGAGAAACAGTGGCATTCAGTTTCTTGTTGTATAAAACAATATTATTTTTTGGAAGAGTAAAGAGTCGCTAGACGTTTTGCTTTCCATATTTTCAAGTACATGACGTTAAGAACTTTACTTTAGTTATTTCCGAATGTGAAGTTTATTTTCCATATATCAATGGTAATTGTGGATACAATTATTAGATTGTTAGATGTTTTGGGCATTGAGTTATGACCTTTCGTTTAAGACGTGTTATGTGACCTTTGGAGGAAGTTTTTAGTTTGTAACAGTGGGTATTCAAATATTTCTGATGTCACTCCTGATATATTGCTTCTATTAACAAATTTAGTGTTTCACATAATCATGGCAGATAAATAGAAAAACGGTATGAGTAGAAATTAAAAATGTCATTCATGTTTATTACCAATAAAATTTCTAATTTGAGATAAAGTTTCCTTTAATAACTTTTAGGAAGAGATCTCAAGTTAGAATGTACGTTTTCCCCTGAACACTCTATCTTCAATCATTTACCATGGCTTACCCTTAATCTGTGCAATTCTTTTTTACTGCATTTTTGGGTGAACGAAGGAAGCTTTATTGCAAGATGCTTTTAATGTCATGTAAGTTTTCAGGGCTATAATTTGTGTACTGGCCGAAAAAATTATCAACAAAAACCCAACTATCAGTTTCTAGGGCAATATTTCCTCTTTTTTTTTTTTGTTATTATGTAATAGAAGTGACCAAATGCTTCCTAGCCATTTTCCATTGTTGTTATTTTTTGGGCCAGTGGAGAGTATCGTGTAAGTGAAAAAGTCTGATTATTTTTAAGAATCTCACCTATTTATCTGTTTAGAACCAATATTTTTGGGTTTTTGCCAGTCAAATCACGTGAATTGTGATTATATTTTTATCGTTATTTTTCTTTTATGTCAAGATCAAGTTATTTTATATTGTCGAAAGTTCAATTATATGGTTCAAAGGTTATGAAATAAAATTTATTTTAACATGAATTTTTATTGGCCTACCAACTTTTAAATGCAAGCCACCAGCCTCTGTAACGTGATCGCTTCTTTATGTAGACCAACGTTTTAACCTGGTTTTTAAAATTTTAATTGACGGACAATCTTAGCTCTGGTCAATATCAGATTTTGGGGAAAATCACCAAAACTGTTGACTGAAGTGTTTTTAAGAATTTTAGTGAGTTCCAACCCTTTTCGTGAAGGTCTTTTGAAGTTATAGGTGTTTATTTAACGACCTGACAATGCCTGGGCGAAGTTGCGATTTGAAATAATTTCAAAAATTCATAAAAAAATTATCGAGTACCAAAGTTTGATGGAAATCACCATAATGGTTGATTGAAGTGTCCTTAAGAATTTTGGTGAGTTTCAACCCTTTTCGTGAAGGAGTTTTGAAGTTATGAATGTTTATTCAACAGCCTGATGGTGACCAAATTCATGTGGCACACAGTACGAAGGCCTCATATAGAGTTACTACTAGGAAAGGTGATATATAAGTTCTGATCGAATTTCTCCTAAGGAAATTGAAACAAGTTTTCATGCTCTACGTTCTTTTATTTCCTTAATCACAAGAGAAGAACTTAAAACACTTCTTCAAGCTGGGGCCGTTAGAGATTGCATTACAGTTTCCAATTTTTACCTGTTTTACCTGTTTAAAGCGCCCGAACACGGAATTAGACCGAAGCCCCGAGATGAAGATCTATAAACAATGTTGGGAGCAGACTTGTGTCAACCGCTTTTGCTTATCCTGAGGTTAAATGAAATGTAAATTCGTATTTCCAAAAATATCGGTCATTTCTTAATAAAAACATTGTTAAAACGTTCCCAACATTTACGAAAGTAAAAATCTAAGTTAAGTACAATAAGAACAACCTTTTCGTAACGCACATGACTCCACAGAACTAAATTCTTATTAACTGCTGGAGTAGATTTGACGGTAGGATACCTTCGATTTTCTCGTACAGGTAATAAACCGGCATCGACATCCAGTTTACCATGGATTTCGCAAATATTCCCATCAAATCTGGGTATTGATGTGTCAGAAGGGCTAAGAGAGCAGTGAACGAACAAAGACCAGCCGTGAAAATAATAAAAAACGGTAGTTCTTTCTTAGGGTAGACAGAGACCTCGTGGAAGGCTGGCAGCAATTCTCTATCTGCGCACTCCGTGCAAGTCGGGTATGGATAAAAGAGGTGCCCTCTCTCCAGAGGATACGGAAGCATTCGGAACGTCCCCTCCCAAGTACAATGCAGTAAATTGAGTGCCCCTTCCACGTTTTTCCAGTGCTGCAAGTGGAAAAATGCGTACGCCAACGCCTCCGAGTCGCCCCTCTTCAGCACGTGCTCAGGAGGCAAGATCAACGGCTTCATCTCGAGCAGGTACTTGGGCACGTGTGGATTGAACTCCACCGCTCTGTGGATAGCCTCGACAGCCGCCATTTCCGCGGTGTTCAGCCCCCTCTTGCTCGCTATATCTGGCGAGAACTTATCTGCCACCAGTCGGGCCTTCAACAGCGCCGCCGTGTAACATATCGTCGCGGACTTCGGCAACGAAATGTCGTCGTACTTCGCGAGGACCGCCTGAACGTCCGCGTAGGCCTGCATTTCGAGCAGCGCCTCGATTAGGTTCTCGTGGATGTTCAGGACGTTCATGATCGGCGGCACCTCTTTTGTCAAGTCGCGGAACATCTTCACGGCCTCTTTCAGCTTGCCCAGCTTCCTCGCGCACATAGCCAGCCGTCTCTTGATATAGATCAGCACGTTCGTGTCTCGACGGTGCTGAGACTCCATCAAAGCTCCCTGGTGCTAAGATAAATAATCATGATTTAACGATTGCGTCAAGTACTGTTCGTTTGTGGATGCGGTAAACTTATCAAACCTATATTAGTACGAGGTGGAAATAATGATTGAAACGTGGGGTAAATTATACAGTAACGTTTGTTCATCGCTACTCATAGTAAGTTAAAAGATTAATCCTCCTCTTCCTTTGATTACTATTCTTAAAACTTAGGCTGTGTAAAAGCATACTTGCATTTTTTTGCTATATGCTCGTGGACTTTTTGAGAATTGTACAAACAGGCTTTAATAGGTAATAATTGACTCACTGTGGTGCTCGGCTTAGTTTAGGATACACGTGCCAATCAGACGATCTCATTACAATGTTATCACACATGTGAACCACAACCAACGGCGAGCTTCACAACCCAATAGGTTTAGAAATAGGATATACCATATGCCAGAAATTCTATCATATACGAAAATATTTGCTACGTATTGTCGCGCTGCTGCAGTGCAGTTCCGCTCAGTGCAGTCTTACCCTTAGGGCTTCTAATGGGTCGAAAAAAAGTTAAAATCCGAATTTCCCATTCCGACAGGGTGAAGTTTGACTAACAGTGTCTGAACAGCTAGAAACTTTAAACTTAGCACACTCGGTTCAGGCTCTGAGATGGTTGAAAAAGCACTATAACTTCGAAAAGGTGGAAAATATGGGTAAAATTTATAAAACTGTCTAAATACCATTAATAATAGCAAAAAACTATTATTAATTAAAATTTTAAACTCTAACCTGTAATGTTTGAGACTTCCTGTAATTGGTCTCGGCGACCTTCAGGGCCTGCTTCAAGATCTTCTCGGCCTCCGTGATGGTAGTAGCCTCCTCTTCGGCCAGCAAAATGTAAGCGGGGGCGCACTCTGGATTCTTCTCAAGGGCATTATGCGCAGCCTTGAGTCTGACTGAGGGGTTCCTCTCCCTCCAGGCAGTCTGCATGATCTCGTACTCGGCCTTGCCGACGTCCGCCTCGCAGGTGAAGAACGTCTGATGGTCCTGGGCAGACAGATTCATGTCGTAGTAGGTCAGCGGCTCCTTGTTGGTCGCCCAGTAGAACCGCTGGTACTCTGCTCCCCTGTAGAGGTTCAGGGGGTTCCTCCATACCTTGCATTCTGGCACCTGAGGTTGGACACTGCTGGAGTTGCCATTGGTGGCGTTCTCGCTGTAGTCACCGCTGATCCATGGACTGATGTGGTTGATCGACACCTGCTCGATGAAGGAGGTGCCATACTTTCGGAAGTACCACCACTCGAAGATCAGTATCAGCCCGGAGATAAGGGATGATGTTCCAGTCAGGGCGACGTAGAATTTTGGGGTTAAGGTGCTTAAGAACATGGTGGAGTCCCACATTTTTCCTCTCTGTAGATCTTACATTAAAAGTGGGGACCCACAGACAACTTTTTATTCAAAATTTATATTTTTGTTGATATTTCACCATGTATATGCCTTCACAGAACGACAGCACTTCTCTTTGTCCATTTACGTCAATGTGTAACAGAGATCACAAGGCAGGGATCAGCAAGGATTATACAACACTGTGCTCCAACTTTCCAAGTCCCCAAACAGCCACGCTCCATGACACAATTTCAAGTTCCATCGAAGTGCGAAGTGATTAGTGAATATGGTGGAGGTTTTCTAGTACAATAATTTAATGTCAGATGAATTCCTTAATGAATATGCACCAAAACGAGTAGATGTATTGAAACATAATGAATTTACACCAAATAGTAAGCGGGGCCTGCAATGCGGGAGACAAGTGTTTCGCAGTGGGTTCAGTCGAGGGAGTTCCATTTACTGTAAGTACGCAAATACCCTCAATTAGTATTAATTGTGAGGTACATTCATGAATTACTCTTGGGAACTTAACTTTAAGCACGATATAAAATCACATTTTACCGAATCAGTGGTTCACATTCATATTTCCACAATCTCCCTAGGTTGCCAATTTAAAGACTACTCCATTATGAAGTATATATTACACATTACATACTTTATTTTGACGTTTTCCAGGCGTATGCAGCAGGTTGTAACATCGTCATCCTCGCCTCGACGTTCGAGCGGGTCCAGATCATCCCAGGGGCGGTCCATGATTACATCAGGATAAGTTCTGTGGACTGCTCGAGCGACACGGGGAAGATAGCTGCGTCCTATGAAGATGTCGTTTGTATCTATGAACCGACGCCTTTAATACACAACAACTCCGTACATGTAAGTATGTGTGACTTGTTAAGTTGGGATAAACAATTTTAGGTTTGTTTTCAGAAGGTTAATGCAAAATCAACAAGATATAAGGTATAGGAGGTTGCAGATTGTTGAAATAAACAAATTAACTGTTGTGAATTTTGCTAAGATTTATTAGCTAAAACTAACTTCTCCATCCGTAATAACTAAATCATGTTGTGGCACTTGTTGACTTCTAATTCAGATGTCTACTATTATTTTATATTTATCTTCATTGTCTTGATTTTGCTGCAGGGTTTGGATTACCGTTGGGTCCAGACGGGCACCCTTAAAACTGACTCCCCCATCAGAGCCCTGAGTTGGAACCTGGAGGGTACTAGGCTCCTTACTGCTGGCAGCCAGGTTCAGTTATGGCATCTGAAGTCTATGATTGAAGAGAAACCATTGGTCACTTTCACTTTGGGTGGGGGACATAATGATGGGCTGGACGATCTGGATCTGCACGATGAGCCGGATAAACCTCAAGGTTTGTGGAATTTTTTCAATTAAATGGTCTTGAGAGGTTGTGTATTTTCAGAACAAGAACAGACCTCTTGGCAGTGCGTCTGGAGGGCGGACACGGCGATCCAGGTCCATCACCTCGCTTTCAGTCCTGATGGTACTTTGTTCGCTACCTGCGGAGAGAGCGATAGGTTGGTGAAGATCTGGTACGAAAATAAACATGGTGAGTAGAGTGAAATTGCTGAATATTTTCAAATGCTTGAATGTGGCAAAGTTCAAAATGAAATCTGTTGTGTTGTTTACAGTTTTTGTTACTTCTAAAAATTCAGAAAGTAATTTGGAGTTGGAATATGGGTTTGTTTACATCGCACACCCTCGAGCCGTGACACATTTATCATGGAGGACTACTAGTAAATATATGCCAAAGTAAGACACCATTACGATATGTGTTTATTGAATCATATGTACTTATTTACAAAACAATTTCAACAAATACATACATTGTAAAAAAATGTTAACAGCACTGACTAATTCGAATAATGTGTAATAACAGCATAAACCAAAACAGAAGAAATCTGTAATATTAATTTTGATTCATTAGGAAACCACCAATATGGATTTACTCATTAATTCCCTATGGTCATGTCGTTTAAGACAGTGTCTTTATGTTAAATTCTAACCAATATAAACCACTAAAATGCATTAATTTACAGAGGGTCCGTCTCAAATATGCTAGTGACCTCCTGTAAAGACAACATCTGCCGATTGTGGGTCGAAACTGTCCTACCTGAAGACGGTTTGATAAATTTATCTCAGCTCGACCCTCAGGCGCATCATCCCAAGTTTAGAACTCACCGCCACAAACATAGATTTATGCAGAGGTTGAAACATATGAAGTAAGTTATAGAATCATTGAGAGAAAGGAGTTCATTATTGCTTTTTAGGACATGTTTCCATATAAGAAGAAATGCGAAGCGTCATGGACATGGTTCAAGTGGCACTTCCCCGCCGATCCCTACTTTACCATCCACTTACAGCGTTCACGATTTTCATTCCTATCGGTACAGAGGAACTGGTGAGTAGGCTGCAACTAGTTTATCAACGCAGTGCAATTTTAAAACCACAAATTGCTGTAGTTTTCTAAAATATTCTGCTTCTAAACTCTTTTCTTTTTTAGGAATTACTCCAGGCCTCCATTTTCACTTGGCAGCATCTGTTAACGCCGAAACGGACATCCCTTTGGTTCCTAGCATAAGCTATTGTAATCCTAAACCTGCTTTCGTATTACATTGGTTAGACAATAAGGAGATGCAGTTTAGTTTGCAGGCAGAGTTGTTCTTAGAGGAGTTCGCAAGGTTTGAAAATTACATTTTTAGAATAGTTATATTTATGCCCCTTGGGATGTAATAACCTAGGAAGTTGTAATAAAATGGACGACATAAATACGTCAATAGTAATTTTACTGCATTACTCCATTTACTTGATTCTTTTGTAGGCCTGTGGTGGAGAATCCGGATGCCGAAATGTCTGAAGAGCCCTTAATGGACACTGGAGCCACAGATGGGGTAGACGCCCGCATAGAGAACTTCCTGAGGGATTGGCATCATAGCCCAGACCTCTTGTTCAGTATTCATCCAGTCGATGGCAGTTTTTTGATCTGGTAAGGATAACATTCAAGTAATGAAAGTTTGATCGTTTTCACAACTCTCCCGTTTGTTCTTATTTGCTTTTAGGGTCGTTGAGTGGTTAGACGAGTTCCATCCAGGCTCCTTTAGGCAAGCCCAAGTATCTTTTTCGACCAGGATTCCTTCTGCTTTTCCTGTAGGAGATTCGATGAGCATGTCGACCACAGTCAGCCTGTACAACACGACACCTCTACTTAAACATTTAGTCAAAGATGCTCTCCACAAGGATGGCTGCCACAGAGATTTGACTAGTGTGAAGGAGGAAGATGAGAATGTACCAAAACCAGAGGTGAGCACAGGAATATAATAAAAAAATTCTGTGTATCATACATACACATGAGGTATGGGCTGGGTTGTATGTATACATGATGACTAAAACTTCATTAAAAATATCTGTGCTATAAAACCTTTGTTTAACTCTCTAGGTTTGCTGTCCTGTAGACGAGCAGCAGAACGAGACTTCCCCAGTCGTCTCATTAGTAACGAAACACGACAACGGCACTTTGAACCTATGGCAAGTGACCTTCGCAGATAAGAGCAAGTTCAGTCAGGTGCTGAGTATAGGACACAGGAGCAGAGCATCCGGACATCGGTTCAGGGTGAATGACATCACCTGTCATCCTGTTTTACCTTTACTACTCACCACTAGCCATCATAATATCGTCGATCAGAAGTCGCACACCTCGGATAGGGCTGTAAGTAGATAGTACATATCATGTTCCAAGGAATCTTTAAAAGAATAGTCCATGTATCCCTTGTATCCCTAATTTAGTATGTAATCAGTTATTACCTTACAGGAGTTAATATTTTAAATTAATACTTTGCACAATAAATATAATTGTAATATATAGAAACAAGTTACCAACAAAAGCTATGATGTGATATCAATTCTATAAATGGATTGGTAATATAGATGTTTATCTTCTTCCAGGGTTTCTGCAGTGAGTTGATCCTATGGAAAGTGGACGCAGTAGGCCCTCTCTCAAAGTCGGGCGGTATTTGCGAACTAGCCCGCATAAGCTCCCCAGAGCCATCGGCTTTCAGCAATGTCGCCTGGATCCCTACATTGCTCCCATCCAGCACCCTGGGAAACCTTTCGAATTCCCCCAGTGCTTGTTTCGTAGCATCCGACGGACAGTGCTTAAGAGTGTATCAAGCCGTAATCGACGCTAGGACCCTCTTGGCCGATTTGTCCTTTAAGGAGCACAGGAAGATTGATGAAGAGGACAGCATGTCGGATTTATCGTCCTTGAACCAGGAAAGCATGCTGGAGAACATAAATATTGTTTCACAGCAGAGCACGTCCAGGCCCGGTTGTATAATACAGTTGGAGAATATTTCAGAAGCAATACAGTGGCAGAATACAACGTTTCTGCATGTTTATCAAGAACAGTTGATTACTGGTGAGGAATTTTGTGAGGAAAGCAATTATTTGTTATTTATTATTATTCCTTCTAGGCCAAAAAGCTACACCGATCAACCTCTCAAGCCATGACGCGATGGTTGATTTACAGCAGGCCTCTGTGTTTGAGGAGCCTTTTTACATCGTCCTTTTGGATTGTACCGATCAGAATACTATAATCCACATGTGGAAACTTACCATAGCCTCTACTGATACAGAATGTCTACTGTCTAGCAGCCAGATGTATGTGCCAGATAGTAATCTGGTGCAGGATGAGAACGATCTATCCAGGAAGAACAGTATGGAGTCGTTACCAGTAAAACCATCGAGAGTTAGTCCTCACATCAATCTGACAGTTACAAGGGAGGTCAAGCAGATCCTTCCAGTGCCGGATGGTGTGGAGATTGTCCATGCCACACCTGCAGCGGGTAAAATAAAATGTTAATCATTATATTTCTTGTTTATTCTCATTCTATTTTTTGTATAGGTCATTTGAGTTCCGCTTCCATTTACCCAGCATGTCTGGCACCGTATTGTTTCGCCACTGCTTCCAGCGATGGTGTCATAAGGTTCTGGACTGTATCGGGTAATTCAAATAGTGTCAAGGATTGTCAGCATCTGTTACTGGAAGAGGATGGTGAAATCGTCAACAAAGGAAAGGTGTGGGTGGAATGGAATATGGTGAAAGAATCTGCCATAACAATAGAAGGCCAGGTTAGTAATTGAGTAATTTTTAAAATAAATGGGGGCTTTTATACATTCAATAAGATTAATGCTTCAACTATGATTTCAATCATAGGTTCTCAACATTTGCGTAGCGTACTCTGGCAGGCTTGCGTGTGCGTACAAATATGGTAAGAGCTTCACGAGACCAAACAAGAATGATCAAGACTCGAGGTTCATAAACTTATGCGTCGCCATCTATGAATGCGAATCTACGGGAGGGACAGAATGGGTGCTGGAAGACATAATTCATCTTAAAAACATTCACTTACCTAGAATTGACATCAATAGACATCTGGATTTAAGCTACCTCTATGATTCCAAAACTTTAAAGAAGAAACAGAGGATCAATGAGGTTTTACATACGTTCTCTGGTGACGATAGGCAGACTTTATCAGTCGAACCTATAAAACCTACTTTGCTAGCTGTTCCGAGCTTTACCACACTGCAGAGTTTGAGAAAGTCCATTTCTGAGATGGGCAACATTTGTCCACTGACCCAAAAACATATAGTACAGTTGGACTGGGTGTCCAACGAGGATGGTTCCCATATCCTAACAGTAGCCTGCGGTAGTAAGATCATGTTATACACACCTGTCTCGAATGATCTGGCCCAAGCTAATATCATAGCGATGAAAGAGAGCATGAGCAATTACAGACCTATATTGAGAAAAGCTAGCTCGTTAGCTCAACCTCATTTCGTCGACGACTTCAAATGGTTGACCCTGAGAAAAATCGAACTTCAGACTGCCGACGGCCTCCCTGCACTCCCCATGCAGATCAGCTGGGTAAGAGACGGTATCCTGGTCGTCGGTATGGACTCAGAGATGCACGTTTACACCCAGTGGAAACCTCAAAACCCATTGCTTCAGGGCAACGCGGCCGACGATGCGCGCAACGGCAGAGACATAGACTTCCGGACCTTGACCCAGGAGAACCAGAGGAAATTGGCGGCGGTGCCGACCTTAGGTAGGATCAGTTCTGTCAACCTACAGATATTGGACAGGAAGAGAAATAAGGATACCAACAGGGATTATATGCCCGATTATGGACTGTTCGAAGCGTCCAGATTGGCTTGTCCGGTGTTGCCACAGTACCATCCGAAGCAGTTGATGGAGTTGTTGAATTCTGGGAAGATCAGGTATGAGATAACAACAGTATGACTTCTTTATGTATGATTCTGTATGATATGTATATAATTTGTTTTGTTTGGGTGTTCAGATGGGTGAAGGCTATCCTGGCCCATTTAGTGAAGTGCATAGGCGGAAACCAGGATGTCCCGGAAGAGATCCAAGGCTGGGCGAGGAGCAGGACCCTGTCTGTAAGTTATCCTGCGGGTAGTCCCGAACATAGGGCTAGCATCAGCGAGATAGCTCTTGATTATGATGAAATAAACAACATCCCGCCTCTACCATTGTGGACTCTACTGGCCGCTGATAAGGAGAAGACCTCCATCCAGGAAGAGAAGAAAGATTACAATGAATTGTTCGATAGCACGCTTATGATGGAGGAATCGTTGGATACTCTCCTGGAGGATCAGGATATCGTCAGGATGGACAGACGGATGTCTGAGAAGAATGTAAATTTGACGCATTTCACGCCGAAACAAGGGAGGATTCTATCGAGGTTGCTTACCCACATACATCTGCCAGGTAAAGGAAATAAAGTTGATGATAAGAATTGGGGTAGATCGGTGAAACAAAATTTTTATTTTTGATTTAACATGGTCAAAATTAGATCTGCCTTTAATTTTTCAATTTATTACTCATAGTTCCTTAATTCCTCAGGCTTGTCTAGCTTGGATCAAATGCACCTCCTCGCTCTAGCCGATACTGTGGCCACGTGTAATATAGATCTAGCCGAACGGTTCGCCATAGACGCCGCTAAATCAGTCATGGTCAAAGAGAACTTGATCGGTCACACTGAAGAAGTGATGACCGACAATTTAGATGATTGCGGTCTCAGATTCCTGCTAGCCATGAAACATTACGGATATCTATTGAGGTCTTAACTGAATAATTAATTTATGAGCATTTCCTAATTATTTTTCCTAGATGTCTCCCATTGGCTCAACGTACCCAATTCCAGAAGCAGGGCGTAGGCAATAATAACCTAGCGTGGGCATATCATTCTGAAAGTCAAGAGGAACTTCTCAACCAGATCCCAAGTTATGCGAAAGGCGAACCAACTTGGCCCCAAATGAGGGAACTAGGCGTCGGCTGGTGGCTGAGGAATCTAGGTTTGCTCAAACAGGCCGTGCAGGTTTTAGCCAAGGCCGCGTATCAAGCCGCTCAGGATCCAATGGACGCTGCCTTATACTACCTAGCGTTGAACAAGAAAAATCTGTTGTGGGGGCTGTATAGGTAACAAGCGCGGAGCTCTCAAATAAATATCGCGTCACATCTCGTTTCTTGTGTAGATCAAAGCGTGACGATAGGATGACATCCTTCTTCTCGAACAACTTTTCAGAAGACAGGTGGCGTAAGGCCGCCCTGAAGAACGCATACGCCCTCCTAGGGAAACAAAGGTTTGATCACGCCGCCGCCTTCTTCCTTCTAGCTGGAAACTTGAAAGACGCCGTCGAGATCTGCCTACATAGACTCCACGACCTGCAGCTTGCGATATTGATCGTCAGGTTGTACCACGGCGATGGGGACTACCTGGAGAAATTGCTTTATAGAGAGATATTAGGTTGTGATGAGAACGGCGACAACCAGGACATGACCAAAGCGCATCCGGATCCGTTCTTACGCTCGATGGCCCTGTGGACTCTTAAAAAGTATCAGGCTTCCTTGGACACCCTGCTGATCGGTAACGCGGGCACTCAGCATCCAGCCCATGAGGACGAGGAAGGCAAAGAGAAAGAGCACGATAACCAAGAGGCCGATCCGAACGTATTCAACTTCTATGTTTACCTGAGGACGCATCCGTTGTTAGTGAGACAACATCTCGCTAACTACGGAAAGAGGAAGGTGTGGTTACCTGGCGGGAAGCAGATCGTCGTGGAGGAATGGATTACTCCCTTGGAGAGACAGTTGTACTTTGCGACAGCTCATGGGCACTTCAGAGCTGGTTGTCCAGCTCTCGCCTTGGAAGTTTTGTCCAAGTTACCTTACGTCGTGTCTGATAAATCAAAACAACAATCAGGTAACGGTATTATGATTTCTTTTCCACTTTTTCAACGTCATCTTTGTAGAACTTACGTTACTTATAGTTCTTAAATTGTACGAGATGGTCTTGAGGTTTTGTTTCTCAAATGAAGATGCATCTTTGATTTTAGTCGATTCTCACAAAGAAAAGGCGCTAGAGAAGTCCGAGATAACCACCGGTATAATCTCGTGGGACAGCAAGCCTCAACTGAGCAGTGGCGCCGATCTGGACTGGGGCGCGCCCGTCTCTGGTCTTCAGGTGAAAACGGACGACTTGGACTTGAAGTGGGGTGACGACGAGGACAAAGAGTCCGAAGAGTCCGACGATGAGGGCCTGAGCATGGCGATAGGAAAGAAACCCGAAAAGAGCGAAGACGAAGAAAAAGATGAGGAGACTGAGGGCAGCGAACAGCAGGTCGACATCATGGCACAGCAGCTGAAGTTCATCGCTTGTTTGAAGATCATGATGGAGGAGTTATCGACTTTGGCCACTGGGTTTGAAGTTGATGGTGAGAACATCATATTTTGTTCGAAGTGTTTTGTATTGAACCATAATATACTACGCTATATGTACTCGATTAAATGTAATTCACTGTTGATCTTTTTTCAGGTGGTCAGCTCCGTTACCAGCTGTACGTCTGGCTGGAGAAAGAAGTGGAAGCCCTCCACGTTCTGTGCAACTACACGACGACCGAACCGGTCGAAACGTCAGAGTTGGAGCAAACGTCTGAGCTGGAGAGTAGTACCGATTTGGTAGCGACCGTGAAGCCGACCTTACATGAAATTCTAGTGCAGGAGAAGTTGGATTTTGAAGCGAAAGTCCAAAGAGCTGCCAAGAGAAAGAGGTGGTTAAGAGGTGAGGAGATCGGATAGGGGTCTTGTGATTTTATCGTCTATGATTGCTTTCCTCAGCAAACGAGACTTTACTCAGGACGTTGCTGAGCTACTGTTCGCTTCACGGCGCGACCGGGGGTCTAGCCTCGGTAAGAATGGAATTGATGCTGTTGCTGCAAGAGTTACAGCAGGAGAAGACCCACCAGCAATTATTGAGTCCGTTACCTTTCCCTACAAGTTTGCCTCTACTAGCCGCTAGTGTGGCTAGTAGCAAAACGGTAGTGGCCGACCCAATTAGATATCTGCAATGTCTAACGCATGACATGCTACAAACTGTAAGTGGAGAAAGAGTAGAAATTTTGGAAAGTTATCGCCAATGATATCTTTTCCTTTGATTTTTTTGTAGATCGTAGAGATGTCTCATCCCAACACAAGTCAGGCCCAGCTGCTTGTCCTCAGGGACTTAGCGATCGCTCTATCCGCTTGTATTTATCAGTCTTTATGTGATTCGGATACTTTCAAGAATTCGATACAAGAAGCACAAGTACGTATAAGATCTGGAAATCTCTAAAAAGATTCGTTAAACTTCTAATTAATCATATCCTTGTAGGAAATAGGCGCAACGCATCTGGTCGGGAAAAAGCGACGCATCTCGGTGAACGAAGGCCAGGCGATCATCACGCTCCCTCCTAAGTGGCCGGGGGTGACTAGCTTAAGAGCGCTCTTAGCGAGAGAAAAGGATGAGGACACCCCGAGGCTAACCGTCATCTTATGCGAGTCTTTCACTGCCGTGTACTTGGCGCTTTTGTTGTACGGGATGGTCACGTGCGACTGCATTATACTGTATCACGTGACCGCGCACGATTTCAATCCGGATACTTGGGGAAAGTAAGTCGAGGTTAATTAGACTAAAATTATATGGTACGGGAAGTACGGTAACAAGAAAACCCATCTTCCATAAGGGTAGCATAGTAAATGCTTGTTATAAATTAGTGACTTGCCTTTCGTTACCACATCTCTCCTACTAATAAATAATAGTCTGTAAGTTAACCTTAATTCTAGACTGTTTGGAGGCGGCATCAAGAAGCTCCTCCGGACGGCGTCGTTGACGAGCTCTGGTGGTCCCGGCGGCCATCCTCCTCTCTCATCCCAGCAGAGCGTTCAGACGCCGTCCGGTGACGAGCCCGGTAGCGCTGCTAATTGGTTGTCGAAGCAAAGAGTGAAGTTGAATACGAAGCTGTTGGGGCACCAACCGTCGACTATGAAGGAGGATAAGCCGACCTACAGGGAGCAGTTCGTGCCGCCCGAGATGAGCATCTTGGCCTACCTACTGCAGAGGGTAAGAGGAAGAGAGAGAAAAAAAGAGAGCGTACTGCAGTTTGTTTAATTTCCTGCGTCGTTCTATATTATTGTTAGTGACAGGACGATGCTTACTTATGAATGGTTTATCAGCTCTGTACATTTGTTAATGCTGTGGCATTAGGTATAAAGTCATAAAAATAATTGGAAAAGTATACTACAGTTGTGGGTATCCATTAAATAAACGAGTAAATTATTTTCAGCCTTATTCGGAGGATTATATCGATGAAGAGGAGAGTGAGAACGAAGAAACCGAAGAGGACGAGGATGTCTTCGACACCTCCAACACAAATCAATCGACAAAAGTGGTTAACACTGAGCATTCCGATCCCAACTCTTATTCCTGGTTGGTGCTGAAGCTGGCCACTTTAAGAATAGTGTATAACAAGATCAATGATTTCTTAAATGTGAGCTTTTTACTTACACGAGTCAATTTTGCACTGTGTTCAACAATTCTGGAAAGTCAAAGATCCGTTTGTAGGTGGCAGGATTGGAGGCTTCCGAACTGCCAGTTGCTAGCCCGCTTATACACAGCAGCTTGAGGAGGTTGGCGGCGTGGCAGGACAGCCTACGGCGAGAGTTGGACATGAGGCAGACTCCGCCTGAATATATTCCAGGTTGTTTTGTTGAGAGTACGGCGGGACCTGCCATACAGAAGTACAGGTGAGGAAAGATTAATGCAGAATCGTAATCTGTGTGCACCTATTATTTATCTGGGAGATAAGTCTGTATAACGAAAATTTTCTTTTCCTTAGACAACTCCTGGAGCCCCACAACACCCCCTTCAGTACTAAGAGCTCGGCGAGCAGCGCCCGCAACCTGTGGATGTACCTCGTCCACCAGGAGCAGGTGCAGGACATATTCATCCGGGCGGTGTTCGGGAAACGTCGCTCCTCTGCCAACATGGACGAGGAGATTCCGCATCCAGAGCCGCCAGCCATCGAGCCAGTCAGGATAATACACAAGGAGCAGGACTCGATAGCGGCGTTCTGCTTGAATCACGTCAACAGCGGTCTGATCGCCGTCGCGACCCCGAGGGAGCTGCAGGAGATGGACATATCGCTGCTGTTGGAGCTGCCGACCTGGCTGGAGGACGAGTGCGAGCTGGATATATTGAATCTGAATAAGGAGATGCCGGACCCGAGCATTCCACCGTTCTTGGTTATACAGAGCGCTTCAGATAAAGGTGGCGTAACGTTTCGAGTAGAAAACTACTGACCGGTTGAGTCCGTTGGTCTTTCAAGCTTATGGTTTTTTGGCATGTACTGATTAATGTTGGACATAAATTAAGGCGCCTTCATAGAACGTTTCTATATGTGAAATATAAATCAAAATGATAATCAGTATATACCGCAATACTATAAGCCTGTACGGGCTACGATAATGATGGATTTGGGTACAACGGGCTGACGGTGTATAACTCATCGTTATCTTTTTAGGTAAAGAGACCCAACCGGG
Organism: Cryptocephalus primarius; assembly: GCA_963576515.1. Lineage (NCBI taxonomy): Eukaryota > Metazoa > Arthropoda > Insecta > Coleoptera > Chrysomelidae > Cryptocephalus > Cryptocephalus primarius. The sequence continues at coordinate 14,237,798 of OY754944.1, read as the reverse complement.
AAGTCCCCAGTCCGGAGCGGCCGGTCAGAGTGGTAGGGGAGCTAGCGTGGTAAGTTTATCAATTTACAGGAAGATTATGAAAAGAATTAATTTTTGAGGTGACTAACCATAATTAATTTGTATTTAACTTGGTGAGTCATGAGTTTATTGTGTACTTAGATTGTTGTGTAGTAATTAATACATTAATTTGGGCACTATAAGATTTTTTCATCTGATAAAGGTGTGTTCATCGATGAAGTAACTGTTGATTAATAGTATTGCGTAAGAAATTCAATATTAGGTGGATTTGTTACAAGAATAGTTACTTATTCGTGGAACACACCGTCTGATGAAGTTTCCAAGAATTAAGGTCGCATACAAACCATAAGCAATCATTTGAATTTCACCCGAAAGTAATTTGGAGACTACTAAACTTGTCATTTATTGAGAGCATTACCTCGTAAAAAAAATTGCGTCTGGTTCTCTGTCTCCTATAGATGAAGGGGCTAAGCTTCCCGGGTTGTCATGACGCCAATTTTGTCCACCTCGTACTGCTTCGGTCGGCGCACATGCTTCGACCGGTTTGTTTCTATTGACAACACTCTCTTTTCATTATTATTTGTTTTTAGTGCTTGTCCGTATCGATTCACTGGACTTTTTTGTTTTTCGTTATCGTTGTTAGCACAAGTGTTACCATTACGTATCTGTATTTTGTTGTATCGATGTTGGATGTGGAAAAGTGGCAGTAAAGTTCGTTAACGAATCCACGTTAATGTGTAGAATCGTGATACAATGAAAGAGGGGGCTACTGACGTCATATTGTGAATAAACAGTTCCTAATACCACGAAAATTCTGTCTGTGAGCGGTGTTAAGCAACTTACTAAGCACACCTTGCCCTACGAATCATACCTTAACTCTTTCATTGCGTCATGGAGTAGAATAACTTCGAACAGATTTTAATGTTACTTTCAGTTTTCCACACTTACGCTTTATTAGGTGTGTTAAGGTAGAAACCTTTATGATAGGAGTCCTGTACTTAAAAAGTGCTTTTTTATATACTTAACTCCAGTACCACACATAGTGTACGCATGAAGTATCCTGTTATTTATTTTAATACCCCAAAAAGACATTCTGGGCAGATGCTTTGTACAGCTGTGAATGTTTATGGAACTCGTTAGTTACTAGATAATAAAATTATTCATTTGAACTGATTTGCATGGAAATATTTGTGAAATTAGATTTCTTTTAAAGTTTTGCTTGATTACTATTTTTCTCTTACTAGGTTTTGAAGCATAAAATCGACGGAATCCGGAGAATCACCGCACATCCTTTGCTTCCTTTATGTAAGTATATATCAGGTAACTTAATAAATCATAGTATCATTCGTGATGGTGATGATAACGGGTTGAAATCAGTGTGCCCATAATTCCTTCTAATTTTACGGCGTAGATCGTACAATTCAACCATACTTACGGTAGTCACGTTCTAACATAACCGAGCTACCGCAGGGCGTTAAAGTACCTTTTCGAGGAGCATTAAAAGCGCTAATATTACCTGTTCAAGTAAGTGTATTTGTTTGTCTCGTAGACCTGACGGGTGGCCAGGACGGTTCGGTCCACCTGTGGGAGTGGGGCCACCAGCAGCCGGTGGCGGTGCCCCGTCCTCCCGGCACCTACGCCAAAGTGACGAGGGTGAGGTTCTCTCAGCACGGCAACAAGTTCGGCGTCGCCGATTCCGACGGCAACCTCAGCCTGTTCCAAGTGGGGCTCAGCGCGAACGCGACCAGGCCGTTCTTCGTAAGTAACGAGACAGTTAATAGAGAGATAGCATAATTGGTGGTTAATGTTCAGCAAGTTACGTTAGGTGAATTGGCGAGTGTAATTTATTGGAATTGTTGTATTGTAGTCTGGCCAGGCGTGTTCTGTAAGTACGGAAAAGATGTAGCTTTTGTACACGGATTAGCGTCACCTGGTCAAATTTTTAACTTTGGAACACACAGTTTACACAGTGTCTCGTTGAGTAATTGAATACCGGTAGTGATCGTTTTGTTTTGTTGCAGACGCTCCAGTGCCACAATAAGGGCATAAGCGATTTCGTTTTCTTGGGATCTTGCAGCCTATTAGCGACAGGTAAAGACAACAAAACAGTCCGGCTTTATTTTTCACTGCTAGCTGTGTAAGTAAATGTTAACGTTGACATAAACCGCTTTTCCATTAGGCATAATGGCAAAAGTCTTTTTTAGGGCTCGTGCCCTTTTTCTCTCCGTTTCGTTTTATGTTTCACTTCCCAAATGGGAAGGATAAGGTTTCGGTGTGGAGGCGATGCTATATTGCGTCTTTTACAGCCGGCCACAGTTCGGAGAGCAAGAACGTCTGCATCTGGGACTCGATCCTGCCACACGGCAAAGCCCTGGTGATGGCCTTCACTTGTCACGATCAGGGCTCGAGCAGCCTCGTCTTCGCCCCACAGCACCAGGTCCTCATCTCGGCGGGGAAGAAGGGCGACGTGTGCCTCATCGACGTCCGTTCCAAGTCGATAAGGCACAAGTTCGCGGCGCACGAGAACGCCGTCAAGTGCATCGCCATCGATCCCCATGAAGATTACTTCGCCACCGGCTCGGCCGACGGGGACATTAAGGTAATAGCGATTACGTGATACAGTACTTTCCATCATGGAAACAGTGAAAACTAAAAATAGGAACAAAAGAGAACTGCAATAAGGGCATACATGGTTTATATTCCCTTTCTTATAAGTAGACATGGTCAGGTACTTACCAACACTTGATATTTGGTATCCGTTTAACGTTCCCTAACTCTGTAAGAATCTACCCAACAGTTAATAGAAGGTTAAGGCATGGCAGGAAAGCAAACATTTCCTGAATGGAACATATCCAATATACCTGGAAACCTCAATTAGCAATCACTCGTACTGTCTTTAAAATATATACATTTTTTAGATTTGGGGTGTGGCTGTGCCGAACGTGCTCCTCTCCTTACCGGCGGAGCACGCCCGCAGCAGCTTCTTCAAGAACATCGGCCAGGGAGTGACCCAGCTGCACATAGATAACCACAACAGGTTGTTCTCTTGTGGCGCAGACGGTAGCATGAAAGTTAGGCAGCTACCGGACCGGGAGGCGCTCTTGAACCACCATTAATGATTTAACTTGAATAAAGATCAATTTAAGGATGGTGACGATGGTAGTAAAATGAATATGTAATTTGGAATAGTTTCCTGGCTTTTTCACGGAGGCCGTTAAAATTGTTGATACGAGTTTAGTGCTTTTACAACATGCCTCTTTTCTCAGTATTTAGTGTCCTTGTAAAAATACGATTTAGTGATCGATTGAATCGATTTGTTCATTATTCATTGTTGTTAACTATAATTCTTAGAGAGAATAGCTGAACAGTTATGTATTATTGTTATTACACGTGTAGTACGATGTTATATGAGTAAACGTATAAAAATATTGGACTGATTAAGCGAGTTTTTATTACATCTGATTTCATCTATGGAGGACATTTTGGCTCCATAGGCTCAATTGACTTTTCTTTCGTTATTAACGAATACTGCTCTAATCTACTACTAACGATTTGACATCAAAACCTGTTATTAGGGGGAACGTGAACATTATTTAAGAACTACCCTCAATACACAATTGTATAATATTAATGCATTGTTAACAGCCATAGTTTAACGTTGTCGCTAATTGGTCATTTATTATTGGTAAATGACTCTTCCCAATTTCAATTGTGGACAGAGGTAAGTCGGATTAATCATGATACTTTGATTCAGAAGTATGTGATACTGTTTTGTACAGTGATCACGGGGATACCCTATACAACCGTAAAATAATACCAGAACTGAAATTCGAGCTCGAGAAATAATACTCTAAAGCAACTTTCCAAGGGAAACCTCTCAGTAGCAACTAGAATACGTGGACGTATACAACGGAGAAGCAATGAAAAGCGTCATAATCATCGGTGGAGGCCTGGTTAGAATTTCCCCACATGTAATAACGGAATTACATTATTTTCAATTTCAGGTAGGCTCGCTGTGCGCCTGTTCTATGGCGAGGAGAGGTTTCGATGTGGACGTTTACGAACAACGGGAAGGTAAAGGAAAAGTTCCATAGTAGCGAACAATCTTTACCAATAGCTTTTTCTAGATATCAGGCTAGCCAAAGAGGTAACTGGGAGATCTATAAACTTGAACTTATCCCACAGGGGACGGAAGGCGTTAAGGGAAATCGGGGTAGAGGAGGAAATGCTGGACGCCGCTATAGCTATGAGAGGGAGGATGTTACATAGCGTCGAGGGTGATTTGAACTTTGTACTCTATGATAGCGTCTTTAACCAGGTGAGGGAACGATGAACAATTATAGAAATGCCATTTATTATTTCTTTTTAGTGCGGATATTCTATTTCAAGAGCGTTTCTGAACAAGAAGTTATTGGACGGTGAGTTTCTTGGTTTACGTTTGTAATTTTGACTCTAAAGCTGGGATAGTTAGGTAAAAATAAGGGGTGAAAAGGCATCAAAAACTTGACAAAAAGACAAAGACAATCAAAACAATCAAAAAAGACGAGCGAAAGGCATCTGCCCAAATATCCTAGCTTTACTTATAACTGTCATAACAAAGCCTTGACTTTCAGAAGCTGAAAAGCATGAAAACGTCCGTTTGCACTTCAAGCATAAGCTGCTTAAAGCCAATTTTGACGACGAATCAATAACTTTAACCAAGTACGTAATAACGTTAAGCCTTATTTGAAGTTAGATCATTATTATTACTTAAGATTAACCGTCTGATCCCTTCAACTAAATGTTAATTCTTCTCAGCCTCGATACGTCGACGACTTTCGAAAGACACGCCGACTTGATAATAGGAGCTGACGGCGCCTACAGCTCTCTAAGAAACGCGATGCAACGATCCCACTTGTTCCAGTTTAGCCAACACTACATACCCCACGGCTACCTCGAGCTGACCATAGAGCCGAAGCTGGGCGACAAGCTGTCCAGGGATTCCCTCCACATTTGGCCCAGGGGCCAGTTCATGATGATAGCCCTGCCGAACATCGACGGCTCGTGGACCGTAACGCTCTTCATGCCGTTCGATAGGTTCGAAGCGTTGAAAATGGAAGGGGCTGCGTCGGAGTTTTTCCGGAGGGAGTTCCGGGACGCGGTCCCGCTGTTGGGAGAGGCGGAGATCGCTAGGAGGCTCCGGGGGGAGCTCTTGCCCTTGGTATCGATCAAGTGCGACCCGTTCCACGTCGGAGGGAAGTTCTTGCTGATAGGGGATGCGGCCCATGCCGTCGTTCCCTTCTATGGGCAAGGTAAGGGGGGATTTCAAACTGTCTTAACGTGGATTAAACAGAGATTATGAAGGCTGTTTGTATAGTAATGTAATACGATTTTTAGGCATGAACGCCGGTTTTGAAGACTGTACGATCCTCAACGAGCACCTCGACGCCTTCCCGGACGACATCCCGTCTGCAATCAAAGCGTTCAGCAGGAGGCGAGTCCGGGACGCCCATACAATCGCCGACTTGGCCATGTACAACTACGTGGAGATGAGAGATCTGGTAAATAAGAAATCGTTCAGAGTAAGGAAGGCGATGGACGAAATCCTGTTCGGTTTATTCCCAACGTGGTGGATCCCGTTGTATTGGAGCGTGTGTTTCTCCAGCATCGACTACTCGAAGTGTCTGGAGAACAAGCTGTGGCAGGACAAAGTTAGTACACCCTTTTAGTATACTATAAAATTAGTGTACAATACAATGAAGCAATTAATTTGGATGCACACCACACTGTTGCTTCCCATTCTTCAGCCAGCTTACAGTATTAAAAATATAAAGGAAAGACTATTGATTTAGTGAGTCCTGGTCCATGAATATGAATTATATTCCTGCAAGCAATAAGAAAACTTCCTTTCATATTCTTAATACTAATAGCTACTTAAATAACTAGTTAAAAGTAGATTACCTACACATTTCCCTTCTCTCTGTTTAGGTCGTGACGGTGTGTACTGCCGGTCTCTTCATCGTTGCTGCCCCGTTGCTGCTTCTCTTAGCTTGGTCGAGCGTAATGAAATAACTGTAACGTTCCTATGAAAAGTATAAAAAGGAGTTTATTAAAAAAAAGTAACAACGCCATGGTTTCAGTAATAAGAAAGCATCAGAATATTTTCAATTGTTTGTCTTGAGGATTGTCGAGGTAATTATGCTTCTGTTCTTCGAACATATCAATTAAGGCCTCCATGAACTTCTGATGGTACTCGTCTACTTGCTCATTGGTCGGGTTCTCTATTTTTGGGACGTCCAGAGGTTTTCCAACTGAAAACAGGAAGAAAATTTAGAAGGCGCAGTAATGAATGGGTATTTGGTGTGTAAAGATAATTTTCATTGGGTTCTACATTTTAACATCGTCCTATTGATGACATCACGCTTCTTTTTTCAGGAAAGACTCGGGAGGAGATTGTAAATAATTATAAGAATGGTTTTCTATGAAGTAAAAAAATGGCTTGATCTCTGGCTGGATGACTGATAGGTATTAAAATTCAATTCCTGAAGATTTCTTTTTCAAGCAAGCGACTCACCCACTGTGGTGACGGGACACCTCCTGGGAATAATCCCGAAGGAGTACTGGAAGAACCCCCTTCCGATGGGTATGACGGGCGCGAGCCCGATCTTCTTCCTGAGCAGCTCCTGGAAGTGCCTCAGGTTCGGTCCCTCGACCTGATCGAACAGGTCCGTCTCCCTGAACGACAGCACTGGTACCAACGGCGTACCGTTCTTGAGCGCCAACTTGATAAATCCCTTCCTCTTCTTCAGTATCAAGGAGTAGTTGCCGGGCTTGCAGAAGTAGGCCTCGGCGGCCCCGCCGACCATGAGGACGCAGATGTGGCCGCCGCCCGGCCTGCTCAGGACGTAGTCTATCGACTTGGCCGTAGAGGAGATGCCGCCCATGCTGAGGGCGAGGTCTCTGAACAGCGGCATCTGGTAGTGCTGGGCCAGCGTGACGACGTGGGCTTGATGGCACGGGAAGTAGTTGTCGAAATTGCTGAACTTCGTGCAGAAAGCGTTGAACGCTCCGGTGGAGAGCATCCCGTGGGGGAACGAACAGAACAGGTAGTTCCTGTTAGGGTCGAGCTCGACCCAGGGCACTTTCTCGAAGCGCAACGGGAAATAGTCTCTGGTGTACCTCCACCAGCTCCAGGACTTGACCCAGTCTATCGAACGACCGCCTCTCTCGCTGATGTCTCTGTCCAGCACCCAAATCCAGAGGAGGTACGCTGTCGCTAGCCACCACAGCTTGGTGAAAAGGATCATGTACAAGCACAGAAACAGGCCTATGAGGCCCCCGAACACCATCGTGACCATCCATCCGGCAGCGGCGAGGGTCTGCAGCCGTCTCTCCAATGGCACGAAGAGCGGGGCAAATTCTATACCCAGAATCTTCATCTGGAAATAAAGTAATAGTACTTAGATTAGATAGTTTGATAGTATTTTCAAAATTGATCAACATAATTACTTATGCGAAAAATAGTGTGATTTTTTATATTTCATAAAACAATTTCAAATCCTTTGGAATCTATACCACAAACAATTCGTGACTTAAAGTTTAAATACATGCGTTAATTTGATTAGAATAAATGCTTGTATTACCTAATCAATAATGAAACGATAGGCCATAGGAAACCTTTCATGAAAAAAATCTAATAATCTTTCGATTTCCAATCATTGAAATTGGTTAACAGGTTATTGGAATTACTCGATTGGTAGTGAAAATGTGTAAGTAATTAGTTTTTAATTGCCTCTACTGATAAGGTAAAGAATATACGAACTTTATAAATAATGAATTATATATAGTATAATTACCTATTACAAAACTACAAGGTCTATGTGTAATGCGTATTTAAGTGCAATTACTTGTCCTCTGCACTTTGATGTGGCGACTTTTTATGGTATTGACGTTATGAATTAATAAACAATGGAAATGTAATTAACACTCCTAATATCTGATTAATCGTATTTACTATATTTTTATTTATATCTCAATTGTGTATGCTTGATTGGAATAATACAATATTTGTGTATTAACTATAGGGAAAATTACAGGAACTAGGCCATTAAAAGAGAGCTGAAGGAAATTCTGTGATAGCATAGAAGACGTACCGGCTGCCGCCAAGCCAAAGAGAGTCCTGATGGGATCTTCTGTGAGAAGAACAGGAGCCCTTGAGTACCTTAGAGGGCTATGCTGGCAACTAGGAGGAGCCTACTCAATGCACATTTCCCAGGAAACGTCAGCACAGATGCCAAGTAGGATGGATGCCGAAGGGAAACTATCGAGCCTGACTACGACGGCTAGGGAAGAAGTCACTATGGACCGACTGAGGTGGGCTATCGAACCATTCAAGGGTGTGGGACATGTTGACATCTTCCCGGCGCTTCTGCAAAACGGGAGGTACATACTGGAATCTTTCCTAATATTTCAGGCTAGTCTCGCCTGGGGTTACATCCCAAGCCCGATGCTATACAGACTGATTAGTCTGACGTCTTTTACATGAAAGACATTGGAGAGATTGGTCGATGTACATGTAAGGGAAGAGGCACTTGTTAGGAAGTCCCTACACCTAACCAGCATGGCTACCAGAAGGAAAAATTCACTGAAAGAGCCCTACACACTCTGATTACCCGAGTGGAAGTGTCATTAGTGAGTAAGAGATAGTTGCAGGAGTTTTCCCGGGGATAGAGGAGAGTGCTATCTTAGATCTCGTGGTGCTTCGTCATCGACTCCCTACTGAGCGAATTGAACGCTCTAGGGGGAATACAAGGTTGGCAGGAGCTCATCGGAAGAGCCTCGGATACCATATATGTGTCGAAGGACAGCTGGATGTCAGTTCTGACAAAACAGTGATGTTTCACTAAGAAGAGTGTAGTGGAAACCTCCTGTTCGATGGCCGGGAAGGTATCTGGACGTGATCCTGGATGCCAAGCTTTCCTGGAACAGGCATATTGAGAGAGAAATGAGAAGAGCGACTATTGTAAAGATGTTTTATAGTTTTCCTTGTGAGTAGTCATATTTAGTACTTTTTTCCTCTAAATAGTGCGTGATGAATTCAAAAAATTTTTTTATAACGTCCACGTCCTGTTGCGCATTTTAATATAAGAGAGATAGTTGTTATAAATATAGTATTTAGTAAAAATTTCTTTCTACGCCTCTGTACCCATGTTACAGAGGCCGATCGTTAACCTGATGATTAACCATTGGTGATCCTTCGTGAATAAATCCGAAAAAAGCGAATTATTTACCGTTTATTTAAAAATATTCCATAAATTGACGGTCACGTTCGTCTGTCTCATGCGCCCAGAGAAATTTCTTAAAATAAACTCACCTTCGATGCTTCGATTAACGACGCACACGCTAATTAATCCGCACGAAGTAAACGCAGTTATCTCGCCAGTCTCATGTTCGCTATTAACTCGACGGCAATAAAAACGTTCGTTTCGATATAAAAAAATTGTCGTTTCATTTATCTCCGACTCGTTTATCAAGAAAAAGGAGCGGGGGTGACAGGACCGGCTGTAAATAACGCTTCAAAAATGTGCCTGCATGTTTGCATTAATTGAAAACGGATAGGTATGCAACATACACGACAGCATTAACTCGTCGGTTGGCTATTCCTTACAATTTTTTTTAGCATCCATTTAATATGAGGGAATATAAAAATAAACCTGCGGGGCACTACACATTTCATGACATTACAAATTACCTCGGCAAGTAACTAGTATAGTGACGTTAATATTGATAATTTCACTTGTGAATTGACTGTTTTACTTCGTAAGTTTTAATTGAATCGAAGCAGGTATCTTCTCAATAACAACGAATGCAATTGATTGTTTAATTAATGTAATTTTCTTGTAACATAGATAAAACCTAATTGCTTTAGTAACGTAATAAGTATGAAAGTACAAACGTGTGCTTTTTTTATATCAAATTTCGAAGTGTTCACGTCCCATTCCCAGATGGTGTTTTCCAGGTTCGAAAGGAAAGTGCAACACCTCGTGGTCGCTGCACTGATCGTCACAGTCCTGTCCGTAGGGATCGTCGGTACTTCCCTATGGATGTACGTGCTGCTCTCCACGAGGTATTGGTGGGTGGCGGCCGCATACGGTATTTGGATCTGGGTACTGGACAGAGATATCGTCGAGAAGGGCGGTAGACGGTCGAAATGGGTCCAGTCCTGCACCTGGAGCAGGTACGTACGCGACTACTTCCCCCTACGCCTGGAGAAGACCCCCGGGGTCCACCTGGACCCCAGGAGGAACTACCTGTTCTGCTGCTTCCCGCACGGGATGTTCCCGTTTGGCGTGCTCGGCTCGTTCTGCGTGAGGAACGCCGATTACGACCTCCACTGCCCGGATCATCGGCCGAGCGTCGCGACGCTCAACCAGGCATTCTACGTGCCGTTCTACCGGGAGCTCGTCCTCGCCGTCGGCTGCGTCGGGTGTTCCTTCAGCTCCATCGACCACGTCCTTCGCACGCCGGGCGGAGGCCAGGTCTGCGCAGTGACGGTCGGCGGGGCCGCCGAGGCGCACTTCTGTAAACCCGGTAGCTACTCCATAGTCCTCAAGAAGAGGAGAGGCTTCGTCAGATTGGCGCTGAAGAACGGCACGCCGCTGGTGCCGGTGCTGTCGTTCGGCGAGACCGACCTGTTCGATCAGGTCGAGGGGAAGCTGCTGAGGTGGTTTCAGGAGGTGGTGAGGAGGTGGCTGCGTGTCGCGCCAGTCCTGCCCATCGGCAGGGGGCTCCTCGGGATCGTCCCTAGGAGGCGCCCGGTCACCACGTTGAGTAAGTAAAGGGGAACGGGACAGTGGTGGATGTGGGAGTAACCGTTTGCTAGTTGGTAGGCCCGTGGATGTGCCCAAAGTACCCAACGCCACCGAACAAGTCATAGAGGAGTATCACCGGAGGTTCGTCGAGGCTCTGACGCGGATGTTCGAAGAGGAGAAGCATAAGTATCTCGAGAATGCCGAGGATAAAGTGCTGAAGATATTTTAGGGAAAAAATCCAATGAAGTTACATTTCCTTGTTCAGGCCTGCCATAACGATCGAATTAAATGCTTGTAATGATGGGTTGTTTGCAACTTTTCCTTCCACTTGGTGCATACATAATATTACCAACGAGTAGATGCATATGGTGGCGCACGCCTTAAGTAATAAGTGTACTTTGTTTACTACGGCCATAACAAGGTTTGTTGCCCAGCCACTAGTGGCGCTGATGTATCAATTCTGTGACCGTTGAGGTGCAAAAATACTACAATAATAATAACTGACTAGGCTAGTTAAGTGTCTTAACTAATTGTTAATGTAAAGTTTAACTTTTAGTAGGCTTGCTTAAAGTTGAGCATCAATAATTAACCTCTTAGTATGTACTTGGATTATTCAAATTTGCACTTTTGGGTCCACCGGATTTCCCCGGCCGACCCGGACGACTGCTACGTGCGCACGATCAACAAACCTAGTTGTGACAGCTCGTCAAGACCGAATTTGTTTTTCTATGATTGTCAACCGGACAAAGACCGAGCGTTTTGCCGCAAAATTTCGAGCGAGATTTCGTACACACGGTGTTGAATCGACGCGATACGCGAGAAGATGTCCCCCAGCCCGCTTTGGCGCAGGATGGGCGCGTTCGCGCAGCTCGGCAGGCGGGCGGCGGTGGCGCGGATGCCGCGATGCGCGCGCCCCGTTAGCACCGACGACAGCGGCGAGGAGAAGAAGGGCCTCATCCTCGGGTTCTACCACAGCGAGACCGGCGAGCCGGTGCTGACGAGGACTGCCGCCAAGGTGAACGACCACCTCAACGGCAGGGTGGTTGAGGTGCTGCGCAGGTGCTGCTCGAGGCTAGCGCACGGCGAGGCGTACGTCGTCAACAACTTCGACAGCGAGTTCTGGTCGGTCGCGTTCTGCTGCCTCGGCGGCGAGCACCTCGGCTACAACGACCTCGAGAACATCGACGAGGGCCTCGAGGCGGTGCGGGCGGCCGCCGGCATCGGCGCGCAGTCTCTCAAAGGCAGGGGCATCACGCGGCTGCTCGTCGAGGGGTTCGGGCACCCGGAGCAGGCGGCCGAGGGCAGCGCCCTCGCGCTGTGGAGCTACCAGGAGAACAGGTCGAGGCAGAACTGGAAGGTCATACCGACGCTCGAGCTGTTCGAGGACTGCGACGCGGACAGCTTCCAGAGGGGGCTCTTCAAGGCCGAGTCGCAGAACCTCGCCAGGCGCCTCTCGGACACGCCAGGTATACCCCAGCCTCAAAATTTATGGCCCTTTCATAAAATTGACTAAAAAATATCAAATAATTTCTCATAAATCAATAACGATATGCTGCACATAATGTTAGATATCGGGAAATAATAAATTCGAGACACCAGGAAGCGCTCTAAGTATTGGCGAATGCCCAGGCGCAACCACCAATGCCCATTGAGAAATGGCGAATTCTCCTTTAATATATAACGCCTGCCTGTTCTTTCTCGTGGAAAAACGTCGCAGTTGTGTACAACTTTTTTGAACCACGCCTTTAGTTCTAAGAAAACTAATTACTAATTTACTTACACGCACCACACTGATTACAGCTACTTGTAACATTACTTAAATTATTTATTGCAACACACTGAATGTATCGCACGAATTTCCAAATCGAACTTACCTTTCCTGTTCACGGATCTGTATACGGGGTGTCGGGTGGTCAGGTGGCAACTTGTATCTTCGATGTGGAGCGGTTTATTAGAAATCTTCAAAGAACAAAATGTTCTTAGAATAGTCCAAGGAATAACCCTTTTTCACCCAACACACCTCTTGAGTATTACCTAGATTCTTCTGGGAGGTCTAGAGGGTTCGAGGTGGTTGCTCCAGTGGCGTATCAAGAGGGATTTCGTGACGCTCAATGTATTTTAAACGGATTGAGGGTAAACGGAGTCGTCAGTGAGCATTCTACACGTTATGAATCGTTGAGTGTTTTGAAGTTTGCAATTTTGTCCGCAGCTAACCAGATGACCCCTCTGCACTTCGCCCAGGAGGCGGTGAACGAGCTGTGCCCGTGCGGCGTGAAGGTGATGATCCACGACAAGGACTGGATCGAGTCGAAGAAGATGAACGCGTTCCTGACGGTGACGCGGGGCTCGTGCGAGCCGCCCGTCTTCATCGAGATCTCGTACTGCAACGGCCCGATGGACCAGAAGCCGATCGTGATGGTCGGCAAGGGGATCACCTTCGGCAGCGGCGGCATCTGCCTGAAGAGGTGCGAGCGCATGGGCGTCCACCGGGCGGACATGAGCGGCGCCGCCGTCGTCATAGCGACGATCCGGGCGGCAGCCGTGCTCAGCCTGCCGCTGAACATCGAGGGCTGCCTCGCCGTCTGCGAGAACATGCCGAGCGGCATGGCGATGAAGTGCGGCGACGTCGTGACGAGCCTGAACGGCAAGTCGATCATGGTGACGGACTCGGACAACGAGGGCCGCATGACGATGGCGGACGCGATCATGTACGGCGAGATGTCGCACAAGCCGAGGCTGATCGTGAACGTCGCCTCGCTCGCGAAGGGCGTGCGCGGCGCGCTCGGCGGGTCCGCCTGCGCAGTCTTCTCCAACAGCCACGACCTGTGGTCGCAGGTCGAGAAGGCGGGCGTCGTCTCCGGCGACCGCGTCTGGAGGTTCCCGCTGTGGGAGTACTTCTCGAAGAAGGTCAACATGAACTCCGATCACGACGTCAACAACACGGGCAAGGGCCACGCGAGCTCCTGCCTAGGCGCGGCCTTCCTCAAGGAGTTCGTGCGCTGCGCAGACTGGATGCTCTTCGACACGACCGGCGTCGGGATGATCGCCGACAACAAGCTGTTCCCCTACCTCACCCACGGGAGGATGACCGGCAGGCCGACCCGCACGCTCATCCAGTTCCTCCATCAACTCGCTTGCTCGGACGAAGGCGACGACAGGAATCGGAAAAAGTGAAGGGCGGAAATTGGAAACACGACCACCTCCACTCTACGTTTGTAATGTCTCCATTTGTAAATACAAATCCCCAAATCACTTTTAATCGCTCCAGATACATTTAGGACCATGAATTCTGCTGCCACAGATACTTAGGGAGAAGCATGGTGCGGTTACTGAAGCAGAAAACATAGGAATACCTCCAAATTCTTTATAACTACATAGATTTTTCTCAAATTTTGTACTGAACTTACTTTACCCCCCTTTTGAAAGGTAACATGTGCACCAGCTGAGCTTTTTGTTTTAAGGGGTGAAAACCTTATTCAAGGACATAGCGAAAGTACAAATTCAAGCATTGTACGCCCCAACAACATAACCCTACATCATAAACCGTTTTACAATCTTCGTATTCCGGCATACCGTGGTATTCGTCATATTAACACTCACCACTTTTACATTACACGACAAACCCACTTACTATACTATTCATGATTATAAAATTTGACTGTTTCTGGTGCTGAAATCGTTGCAATTTCGTCTAAAACTCTCTTAATCAAACTCTTACGAAAGCTCCTTGATTGTTAGCTGAAAAAGTAAAAGTGACATCCCCGCTTGAGAGTTTTTTCGATCCGGCAACGCCGCGACGGTTCGCTCCGCAGCTTGGGCTGAAGGTTCGATTCTGCGCAGTCGGGTCAGATTTCAGTACTTTTGGTACGTTTGAAGCAAATTCGGCCGAGAGACGACGCGAGGTCGTTTACTCCTGCTGGAAACTGTCGCGGGTCCGTCGACATTTCATTAAGTGCGATTAGGTGCCGGTTTGTTTTGATTCTGGAGTGTCTCGGGTACGTTTCTGGGGTCTGGGTTCGGTTTGAGGAGGTTTCAATCGGTTTTTACATCTTTCTGAGAGGCTCTCGTGGACTCTCGGTCGGTTTCGCGTTCGTGTGTTGTGCCCTGTCGATCAAAGCCCGATGGAAGAGAGGAACGAAGGTAGTTAAATAAAACCACACCTGTATAATGTAAAACTATTAATTCTCGTTGTACTTTTCAGTCCTTATGGGGTGCCGAAGGTGGCGTCTACCCGTTAAAGATGGCGTCTGCGCGTTAAAGGTTAGTTTTATTTTCTGTCAGACGGTATCTTGAAAGCCGCCTACGTTTTAGGCTTATTTCGATAGAAATATCTGCTATTGCTCAGTGCTTGCTATCAATTTTATAACTGGAAAGTACTGGTAACTTTGGTTACCCTGCGCTTAGAAAATGGCGTCCAAAAATGGCCCCTTTTCGATTTTTCAGTTTATCTCGAAAGCTAAAGGTCCTACGACAAAAAGTTTCAAACAAAACTTGTAGATAATTGAATTATCTATCGATCCATAGCAATCAAAATATAGGTGGCGCTACTAGTTATCAAGATATCTTTTATTTTATCAAAAAGTGACCTTTTCCTTCGTTTGCAGTAAATCTATATTTACCTACAAACTGTTGTATTCAAATTCACGGTACATGTAGATATTATCTATCTGAAAAAGTCTGCATAACTCATGATCTGCGTGATTTATATTTTTTGAGAAAAATGACGTCAAATTTGAAAGTTTAACCTTCATTTCCCGCTCTCTTAATTAAGATACGCAAACCAATTGGACATCAAATGTTGGTAATTACGTCCGCTTTTAGAATCTATTAAAAAAAATTTTTATTTTTAATTTAGAGCAGAGAAATTTTGCAAAAACCATGTTTTGAACCACAAAAATTGGAATAACTTTATCCCTAGTGACTTGACATTTCCTTAAATGATTTAATTCGATTTAGGAGCATCATTTCCTGTATGTACCGTAAATTTTAATACAATAGTTGGTCGAAAATGGCCTAAAGAGTGTCAGTGTGTACTTTCAGAATTTATAAGCCCGATAGAGGGCGCATTTTTTGACTAATCCAAGTGAAACTCGGCGTAAAAATTGTTCGGGTAAATGTCTCGGGTAAGCTCGTTAACGAGCCAAATCGGACTGCTAGAAACAAAATGGCGGCCTGTCGGATTAAATAAAAATTCGTAACTCTTTTGTTTTCGATCTGATGCAGAAGTGTTATGAGGCTTTTTTGTAGGCCTTAACACGCTCTACAACTTTTGTATATGACATTTTTTGAAATAACTTACGCAGAAGAAGTTATTTGCGAAAAATTGGAATTTGCATGTTATTTCTGTTATTTTTCTATTGGAAAAAACCTGTATTTTAATATTATTTCATAATAGGCACAACTTTATCTCAAATTGTTTAGAAATATTTAAATAATTTCGCTGGTTTGCACTGAATGTACACCTTTACTGTTCCCTTCCTCTGCCTTTCGGGGCAGGAAAATGTGTTTCGAGCGCCATCTGCGGTCGGTCGTGTAAATCTAAACCAAAATTTTCGGAAATCGCCATGTTGTTGGCGAGCAAGTTGCATAACTCTGCCCACGTTGGACTTATAACTTTATCGATTTTTGCAAGGGTCTTTTTCATGAGTTTTTATTTTTAAACATGGTACGATACATATTTTTTAACAAACGTATAAAGCCTAGAAGACAAGTTTTGAAGGATATGTCGCGGACTTAGATATGCACTTTAAGATTAAACACTGCTATTCATTTC
Source organism: Cryptocephalus primarius (assembly GCA_963576515.1). NCBI lineage: Eukaryota > Metazoa > Arthropoda > Insecta > Coleoptera > Chrysomelidae > Cryptocephalus > Cryptocephalus primarius. The sequence continues at coordinate 14,221,217 of OY754944.1, read as the reverse complement.
TTTGAACACCACATCGATTTTACACCTAACACCTTCCTAAAACATGTTTGAATAGATATAGTGTTTGAAGAGACATTCGAGATCTTACATATGAACAACAAGAATGGATTATGTTACTTATAAAACTCTACATTACTTCTCGTACTAACAGTAAACTATATGTACAAGTTTTACATTTTTTAAGTATTATTTTACATTTTTTGAGTACTTACATTAGACAATTATTTACATCACCGTTTGTAACATTTAATTTAACAGTAGTAGTAATAATAATAAAAAAAAAACAAATAAATTAGTATATAAAAATTTAAAAAAAGTCAATTTACAGATTTAAATGTAAACTCGGTCCATTTAAGTGCAGGACTTATCCTGACGGATTTCCTTTTACTATTCTGTTGCGAACGGTTTTGATGTCTTCCTCGATTTTGACGAGCAGGCGGATTTTCTACAAGGCCATAATTAAGTCGCGCATGCGCACCTAGTTTCCCGGACTTACCGTTTTGGTATCTCCCGGTGTTTTAAACCAGATCCAGATCATGTAGCCGGGGATGCATAGCATGGAAGTAAGCGCCGTCACCCATCCTAGCAAGTGCGCCCACAAAGGGAAGTCGTAATTTAAGTATTTTACTGGTTCCCATTGCACCAAATTGAAGACGAAAACGCTCTAAAAACCACGTAATTACTGTACACGTGACGAACTTCCGTTGCCATAATTTACCACGCAGATGAAGGGGGTCGAGACGACCCAGCAGAACTTCCACCAGCTCGTGGGGTAATAGCCGATCATGTCTTTAATACCGTCGTAGAACTTGTTTACCCCGAACGCCCACGAGATGGCTATGCACTCGAAAAATATGAAGAACAGTAGGCAAAATCCGCTCACGGCGTAGGAATCCAAAATTTGGAAGACGTACATTCCCCCCTGGAAAAGTAAATCATCTCTTAAACATGCAAACTAAAACCTAGTGTATATGGATCAAATTTGAGCCAAAGCTTATGGTGCCGTAAGCAGAGCAAACTTATTCCTGGACTACTGCAGGACCTAATGTGGACGTCCATTAGATGGTGCTGTTTGAATCAAATCCGAAATGGAATCAAATGGATCAAATTCTGGATGTGAACGCAATGGACCTCATCGGATTCAATTATCGGCGAAGAAATCTAGACCTGGACCAATTATATAGTGTCTACTTCACCTGGGATATGCAGGACAGGCCGACCAGATAAGACAGGAAGCAGACCAGCGCTATGAACAGCTCCTTCCTCTTCCTCAACAGGCCGGGCCACTCGTCGACGACGGCCGTGACGAAACCTTCCATCGTGCAAAACTGCGAATCGAGGCCGATCAGTAGGATCATGAGGAAGAACAGGCACGCCCAAAGCGGCGAACCGGGCAGCTGCAGCACCGCCGAGGGATAGGCGAGGAAAGCCAAACCAGGACCTAGAGTAATGGTCGAGACAGCGTTGGATAATAGCTCGATGATTGATCTCACCTGAAGCAGCGACGTCGGCGACGGGCTTCTGCTGCTCGTGCGCCATGAACCCAACGACGGAGAATATCACGAACCCAGCGAACATGCTGGTGCTGGAATTGACGCAGCAGACGATCAAGGCGTCCCTGGAAACGATCCGATGCTCGTTAACAAGTTCTGCGAAGGGAATTAACCGCCTTACTTGTACACGTTATTGGTGTACTTATTGTAGCTCCCGAGGGCGACCAACGTGCCCAATCCGAGTCCGTAGGAGAAGAAGATCTGGGTGACCGCGTCGATCCACACCTGGGACTCCGAGAGCTTGGCCACGTTGGGCATGACGTAGAACTTGATGCCCTCCATGGCTCCCGGCAGGGTAATGCCTCGAATCAACAGGATACTGAGGAGGACGTAGGGGAACAGCGCCGTGAAGTACACGACCTTCCCGGTCCACTTGACGCCCTTCCAGATGCAGAAGTAGCAGATGATCCAGACGAGGAGGAGGGTGCCGGCGAGCTCCCACCGGATCGAGCCGACCTGCTCGATGCCTCCGGAGATCTGGAGGGCTCTTCTCCTGGGGAATTAAGGGGAAATTGATCTAGTGCCTACGGGTAAGGTAATGTAATATATTGCATTACACATGCACTGCTTGCTACTAGTAAAAACCCCGAGAGCAATAAACCCCGAGAGCCTTAAATAATTTCAATGCAAGATCCCCTTCCCGAAATTCGAATTGACGCAATCCCTCAACGAATCTTAAATACGTATCGCTCCTCACTCCCAGAATTCCTTTACTGGATCGGTCAGCTCGGCGAGGGAAACGTTGAGCGAACTGATGTGGCATATCTTCTTGATGGTACCGTTGCTGTACATTTTATCCCAACAGTGCAGGTTTTTCCTGTCGTACGGGTTGACGCAGAGCGGCGTGTTCCAGTAGTTGTTGCACGTCCTCCACGGTACGTCTGGAAAACGGGGAGAAGTGAACGTTTCGATCGCCCCTCTCGCGCCGTCGCTTTTACCTGATCGCATCGACATGAAGAAATAGAAGATGGCCCAGGCGAGGATCACGATGTAGTAGATGTTCATCCAGCATGACATCACCGCTGCGGCGTATCCGATACCTGAGGGAGAGAATTTTAGAAAGCGACGAAATGGGCGAAAATGTAGCTGAGAGTTGTGGCTACATGGAGGTTCCCATGGTGCCATGGTGTCGCCATTTTTCAGGCTCTAAATCTTTGGGGTGGTAAATCTTAGTACCTTTGAAGATGGGCGCAATCTTGAAGACCCCGAGGCCGCCGATGGTCATCATCTGGCCGAGCGCGAGCTCCATGAAGAACATCGGTATCCCGGCGAGGAAGAGCGTGATGAAGTACGGTACGAGGAAGGCGCCGCCGCCGTTCTTGTAGCACAGGTACGGGAACCTCCATACGTTTCCTAAGCCTATCGCTAAACCTACTACGGACAGTATGAAATCTAATTTGCTACTCCAGCCGCCGCGCTCGACCTCGTACGGCGTCCTCACGTGCTCGATCTGGTTCACGAGGTTCGGCAGCTCGATCTCCTCCTCGCGCCTGTTCGCCTTCAGCGCGTTCTCGTCCAGCTCCTGGGTTTCTTTCCTCGCCATTTTCGCTTCGCAGATGGGTCTCTAGCATCCCAGCGTCAGCTCATCGTCTACGCGAACTACGGCACAGAAAACGACTTTTTTAAGTCGAAAATCTTGTTCAAATTCGATTTTCTAACGGAATTTCCTTCAAATTTCGTAATTATTTTCGCTCTAGCAACCTATGACAACAAGTGCGTCCTTGAGTGCGCAGAATGCGGTAAAATCGTAACGCGTCACCTCTTTCTAATGTGTTTCATATTTCCCTATATATAATCTCCCCATGTTTCATCGCGTACTCAAATGAAATGTCAGACTTACTGAGAAGTCAATTTATTTTACCTATTAAATCGTATTAATTTAAAATTTAAGCATAACATAGAAGCCGCATGACTTAACATTCAAGCTCGGTTAAAAATAAATTAAATTTAAGCCAAGCTAACATTCACTAGGCTCGGCTTAAGTCTTAAGCGTTAAACTTTCACGGTTTAAGTATGAGCGGCAGATGACAGCTTGAAATTTAAGCTTCGTTCAAGAAGTAAAGTTTAAGCGGGAGCTTAACAACTCGGCTTTACTTAAGCGATAGATTTCTACGGCTTCTACGATTAGTACGATTTAAGCTAAGCTGCAATGGCGTAGTGAGCTGAGCTTAACGTTAAGCGGAGCTTAGCAAAGCCGAAGCGGTGCAGTCGGGCGTTTAGTGTTACAGTGTGTCAAAGCGTATCTATTTTATATTAATTTTGATGTAGGGGGCGGTTTTTAGGGGTTGAAAAGCTGTTGTGTTAGTTTATATCATGAAATATCCCCATTCAACCCGGGGATGTGCCGGAAATTTCGAACGTGTCATATGACCACGAGGGAAGGAAGACGAAGATTGACGTTATCTCGACGTCTGGTTAAAATTTAATCGAACGCTGACAGTAAAGAGATTTCGTCTCTTTCGGGTTTGACGGGACGAGGAAATGAACTGATAAGAGGAATATAGGGAGTATTAATGAAACCTTGAAACCGTTGGTAGTGAAGATCTTTCAGATGTCTTTATGAGAGGGTAGATTGGTGTAATTTGGAAATTTTTAATGGATTACACTGGCTTAATCAATCGGAAAGGTCTTCTTGTTGTAGTAATATATTGCTGAATCAATAGCAATTCAATTCGCCAATAAAGTAACGTTGCCATATGGCGACCGTGACAATCCCAAGAAAGTCCCTTATTTTCAGTAAGTGAAAAATTCCTGAAAAATCCCATCAATCACTACATGAAACGACCTCGGTGATACGCCTTGTTTCAAATCCACCACATGTTGAATACGACCGACTCCATAACCCCTCCGATATTCCCCCGGGGGGCAGTGACATCTGCCGGCCCCTTCCCCGGGTGCTTCCCGCGGGAACCTCGAAAAATCCCAAAAATACACCGTACTTACCGGTTCGAATTCCACGGTTTCGTTTGTGCGACTTCACCGTAAACGTCACTCTCAGGGGCCGAACGGCGTTCCCTCCTTTTTTATATCCACCATTCCGCGCATCGCACATGCGAAAACCATCCGGGGACTCCTGAGGGATCGGCGGGGGAATCGGGGTAGCGCCGAAATCGGGATTTTAGGTTGACAGGCCAAAGGTTCCCGAGTAATTTTAAGGATTGTTGTTCGATCAAGTCATCGTTGATTGTTGCTTTAAAGTTCTGTTTTTTCTTCACTAAAGTTATAAAAATTCCATCACAGTCTGAACCCCGTGGGTTTACGTATTACCACCTAACGAAAATCCTTAATAACTCCGGTTCCACTGAACCGATTCTAGTCAAATTTGCACGTCATTTAGACACTAAATCAGTAAACAATTCTGGAAAGTTTGAACTAGCAGCGATTAAGGGTCGAAGCGTAATCGCGATGGGGGATTTTCGGCATGACTCGGTCACGTTTCGATGTGGTAAACACGTCGGTAGGGGGGGTGGTGAATAGGTCAGTGGGACTGTGGGGAGAGACGAGAGGTCGTCATTGAATCGAGAGGCGATGAATGAAAAGAGGGTTCGTTTCTCGTGCCTCGCTAGGCGAGAGGGGGTCGCGTAGGCCAATAGAGGGAAAGTTAAGTAAGCTAAAGTCGAAAGCAAGAAAGGTCATAAGGTGTCTTAAAATTTGAGGAGAGACTTGGTGTGCCTGTGTTGCGTGCACGTCCCCTGAAGGATCGGTGAGTTGCCCACTGAGACCCTTAACAGATCCACCCGAGAAAGGCGAACACCTTGTATGATACGTGACTTAGTAGGGGTTTTCTTGAGGCCTGAGCCACGTTTTTGAATTCTGAAGCTATTCCTTGTAGATACAAATTTTCTTCTGGATGACGTTACCTTTCTGAATCCGATTTCCCTCCCGTGGAAAATGGCGGCCGGGGGGAGACCGAGAGAGCAAAGAGACTTCTCGCGTTACACGTTGCTATCTCGTGGAAATGATGTGATTTGAATTGCCTTCTGCGGTCTGATCGATACAAGGAGAGGAAACTATTTAGGAGTCCCTCGGGATGGACGCATACGGGGAAAATTGCAGGCATCTCTTTAGGCTTAAATCGCGCGAGATGATGCTGGGGCGATCAAGGGGATGAATGAATATGCGCATTCGCCAAAAATTAGGACGAGACTTCTCGGGTTAAATCTCGCTTTTAAGGGATGAAATTTTTGAGGCGCTTATTTTTGGTTTGGGTTGCCGTAAGTTTTCCAACATTTGCTCGCCAAGTTCGAGCCTTAACCTACGGCATCCCCTCGGCCCGTTTACATAAAATTAGCTGGCAAAATTACTTAGGTTATCATATTGAATTAAGGCCTATTTATGGTGGATTAAATAATGAAGCGCTCTAGTGTTATTACAATAAATTGAGGGATTTGAGTGGTGTTGCTTTACATTTTTTTCCATTACCATAGTATTTCCGACACTAGAGGCGTAGTTTTGGATCCTTAAGCACCGGCTTTAAGCGCACTAAACGGGAATCGACACTAATCACTACGTCCTAAGTAAAGCCCGTAGAACTTAGCACTAACTAAACACTAAACGGTCCAATTTGGGCACCGGTAGGCGACTGAATGTTCGAAACGTTCGTCGCGGCCGTGCAAGCCCAATTGCCGAGCAAACACAATTAATTCATAAAAATCGACCGACCCGGAGATCAAGTAACGATTTACTACTTAACGTCGCGTAGATTTTGGTCCACCGGTTATGCCGCAAGGGCTATCATTGGAACGGCGCTCGCCATCGGGGTTACGGCTCGTAACGAAGTGTTTATTGACTCTAATAAAGGATATCCTACGACGTCAAATGATTCCGTCGATTATCGTGTTTAAATTTTAATCACCGCGCCGGTTTTATGTACACTTCCTCCCTTCGAACGGAAAGGGAAAGTACCGACGCTGTTATTTATGTCGTTTTTCCTTCCTTCGCTCCATGTGAACCACGCGCGTACGTCCGCGAGGAGCGGGAATTTACAGGCACCGCGTGTGAATCCCGAGGGCGCGTCGATGGGCGCGTTTCGCGCGCGAACCACAGATGGCGTTAATCTTCGGAAGCCGTTACGTGTAATTAGATTAGAAAGTTTCGTTCGGAAGTTCGCAGGCGTAATCTCTCCTTGTATACTTAGGGCGAAAAAAGTAATGTCGCTTGATAAAAAAGTTGATAAAAGGAAACACGCGTCGCACTGATTTATTTCGTTTAAATTTCACCCACGGTGTTTATGTAAATCGTACACGAGAATCCCCCGGTGGAAAACACCTTGTATCATTTTTCAGGGGGTTATTCCCGTAATTCACCTGGGTTTTTCCTTCTGCCAGGGGTCGCATTACTGGGATAAATCTGGGACACCAACGTCGTTAAGATAATTCAGTATTCATTAATACTTTTCGTCGATTTAGGAACGGTTATTCCCATGGGATTTTTAACCCCCGAAATCGATCAACGTTCCCAAAAAAGCTCCCTTGATTAAAGGGCGTTTCCTCGCCGTTTCCCACCGCGGCAAATTAAAATTCTCTTCACTTCTAATTGCCCGAGTGTAATTTCTCTTTAAAGGGCGCCCGAAAATAAAAATGGATTTTCTCCCCTTTTATGTCGTTGTTCTGTTTACGTCGAGCTGAAAACCGGGACGTTCTGCCCTCTTATTTCCCTTCTATGCCCTACACTATCGAAATTGAGATGACTGTTCAGTCGTAGGTATAATTGAATCAAATTAGGCTTAAAAATTTCCTTAAAAAGTTATGGGATGAGTGAGCATTGTGTAAGTTGTAGGGAACAGTTAATGGAACACACCTACATTAAAACAAATCACCTAATCTGCCTATGTAATAAACTTTGGGCGTTCAAAGTTAACGAGACTTTTGTGCCACCTAAAAAGTCATTAATTATTATTGCAAAAGTAGCGTTTTTTTCGTTTTGACCTATAATTGTTTTTAAATTTTATTGCTAAATTCTATAAATGGAAATTTCCTTTTTTTCTACCCGAGTATTTAATGCAAATTGATTCATTTATCCATTAATGTAAAAATATATAAAGGGTCTAGCTGAATAAGATGGTCAAAAGTGTTGGACAGGTTGATATCAATTTTCAGCCCTTAAAACCCATGCACATGGGCACAAGCTCTGTTCTTTATCGCACCAGGGTTTTAAAGGTGTCTCAGTAAATATGAGCTTCAAGTGTATGATGTGCCTTAGCGAAGTTGTAGGGTTTTTGGTGTTCAAAAAATTTAAAAGAATTGGGCAATAATGAAGATAGAAGAAATATCAGTTTTTGGATGTCAAAATATGTCTGGGAATTTTTTCAGATTTTTAAAAGTGGGGGAGAAAGGCTCAAAAGTATTTTCTGCATTTTCAACTAGATTAAGGCAGTGGTTAGGGCATTTTTAGATTCGTTTTTAATCCTCAACTAAAAAGCACCATTAAGAGACTATTTATTATCATTTTTATACTTAAAGATACAATTAAGCTAAGATTATTAGCTATATATTAGATATACAACAAATATGAAATCAACAGACTGAATTTACCGCATGATAAAACAGTTAACATTTAAACATTGTTTATTCTTATCGACAAGATCATTAAAAACGTAGCTTCACCCTCAAGAAATCACCCACTATGTCACGTATCATACAGGGTGTTCACCTTTCTCAAGTGAATCTGCTAAGGGTAGACAAAGTCCCAGGGGTACAACTTAGGGATCCTTCAGGAGACTTGTACGCAGCACAGGCACAACAAAAGGTGTCTCCTCAAACTTTTAAGATACTTTATACCTTTTTTGCTTTTGACTTTTACACCCCTTAACGGACTCCTCTTTCAAATCTTTACACCCTCTAGCCTACGCGACCCTCTTTCAATTTATCGACGACCTCTCGTCTGTCCCCGCAACCCCTACGACCTATTCATCACTCCCCCTCCATTTCACGACGGAAAACTGAAAGCCCTGCCGCCAAATCAAATCGAGTCAAGGCTGGCAACCTTAAATACAAATTCGCCATTTTCTGACCAATAAACTCTCGCCAACTTCTCGCCAGCCAATAAGGCGCGTCGTCGCACACGACCCGTAAGCAGCTGGATATAAATTTTTTGGAAGGGGGATTCTATGGACTCGTTGTTTCAGCAGTGGAGAAATCTGTTAAAAAGCGATTGAGATGAGATTTCTTGGCCCAAAACTTTCAAAGGGCTTTTTCAAATTTTCAGAAGCGGTGTGTTATTTTATTACGTAGCTCTGGTAGGAAGTTGGACGAAATCTGATCAGCAGCACTGAAGTTATTAATGCCGTTTTGAGTTTGGTTGAAATTTTACTCTGCGCTTCTGCGCCGTGCGTGCCTTTAACATAAGGGCCGTTAAATTCGATCGTATTGTATTATATTTCAACGGCGGGCGATCAGGGATCACGGGAAAACGCCGAAATCGAAGTTTTTCGCCGATTCCCTTCCGTTCCCGGCAAAATTTGACAACGCCGGGCTTTTCAGGCGATGCGCCAGAAAGCACGTTCCGCGACGGACACGCGAAACTTCAGTTAAACAGCATCCGCCGCGAATTCCGCTCCCGGCCCTTCCCCGCCCTTACGCAACAGTTGAAAAGTACGCGAGAAGATGGCCCTTTCGCCCCTCAAGGCTCCAGATAAGTCGACGTGAAGTTACTGCGAAGTCGGTGAGTTTTCCGTGTTACTTCGAGGATTTTTTTTAGAAAAAAGTTGCGTTGTTTGCGTCCTTTGCGTCGTTTTCTGAAATTAAAAAATTCCGCTCTGGCGTTTCCGCTCCATAAACCGTCCCCCCCTTTGTGTCCCTCGTGGAGGTCCATCATTAATTTCGGAGTTTAAGTGGTGAACCACATTGCTGTATAAATCTCTTATTTAGTACGAGCCCTCTGAGGGACCCTTCCAGTTGTATTATAATTTTGAAACCTGGAAACGTCCTTTTTATACAGGATGAAACACAAGTGAAATGAAATTTAATTACCCCCGTTTCGGTTATTTCCGAATTTCCTGTTTTAATTGCCTGTTGTTCATAAACGCGCTCAATGTGCTGATAATTGCCCCTGTAATTACCTCATATTTCAAAAGGCTGAATCGGGCGAAATAACGAAAAACCAGGTGGCTGCATTACCGAAATTAAATCAACAAGGGAAAAGTGTAATCGTAATTACCCTTACAGCTTTTTCATAATAGTTTACCAACCCAATTACCCATCACAATAATCGTCCATTTCCTCCGTTGCAACTAATGGAAACGACTCCTAAAAATCTTCCTTGAACGAATTGAATCATATTAGGGACTATCTGGATTCGTTAGATTTACATAATGAAGTCGACGGTTCTTCCTTCCTCTTTTTTTTTTTTCGACGACTGCACGCTAGAAACATTTATCTTAATGAAATTCGCCTTTTGTTGCTGATGGGGCCTGCGTCAATCAAATTACTTCGGGACGCGGAAAAATTGTACTTAGATTTAGATTTAATGAGTTAGCAGAAATCCCTATCAGATCGGGCAGACTGTAATGGAGATAAGCATTACAAACTTTCCTTCAAGCATGGAGTCTCTTGCAGTTTCCACGATCTATCCATGGATAAGAGTCAAGCGTTATGCCTTAGTGATGACCAAAAAACAGTGTCTTGTAGCCTTAAAAACATATTTAGGTGTAAACCACAACATCACCTGGTCGTAAACATTCAAAGTTCGTTACGAGAGGGAAATTAACTTTTTACAACAAAACGTAATTCAGTGAAATCTCGTAATTTACTTCTCAACTTATCAACCGAAATCCCCACCCTCCCTCTTTCTCCCACGTGAATTTAATAATCAGCCTTTTGCGTTCAACGTGGAGGGAATGAATTGTTAAAAACCTCCCCCTTTCCTCCCCTTCGGTTCTGTACTTTACCTTATCTGCGCGAAAGGTAGATTTGAGTACGTATCTTTTCCTCTTCTTCTTTTTTTTTTCGGAATTATATTTTCGGCCCGAAAAGTATCGACGTAATATCCGGCGAGTTGAAAATTCCCTTGGACGGGGTTTACGACTCCTTTTTTTTATGCCTGCAAGGGCGATTCGAGTCCCTGCTATCCCGCAGAGATGTTAAAATCGAGTCGAGGGTCTATTTGAAGTAAGATTTCAATAAGAGAAGGAGGGATGGAGGTGGGAACGTTCGTCGAACGACGTAGGGTGGGGCAAATTCTGCTAAACCGTCCGAAGATGGTCAAAATTTGTACTTTGGTGTGTTGAATGGAATGAAATGATCTGAAAATCTGCAAAAATGAGGTTACCCACTGAGGAGTGATTCAATGGAAATGCGCCACGAGACGAGACGAAAGTCAATTTATTGTGTGGCTGATTACTGATTGTATGGCAAGCTGACGCATTCGTTGCAAGTTACAACATAAGTCAATTTCGAAAATTCTTTAAAAAATGGTCACGACTCCTATTTCAATGAAACTCCATGGGATATTTAACAGACATGTACTTTAGGGATTCAGCAAGTTTCAGCTCTCTAATTGAAGAAGTTTTGGAGTTATGACCGATTATATGGAAAATTGTCGCATTCGTTGCAATTTCCAACAAAAGTCGATTTCGAAAATTCTTAAAAAAGCGGTTACGACTCCCGTTTCATTGAAACTCCGTATCATATTTAACAGACGTGTGCTTTAACGGTTCAGAAATTTTCAGCTATCTAACTGAAGAAATTTCGGAGTTATAACTGATTATATGGGAAGTTGTCCCATTCGTTGCAATTTCGAACAAAAGTCGATTTCGAAAATTTTTAAAAAGGCGGACACGACTCCCATTTAATTGAAACTCCGTATGATATTTAATAGGCGTGTGTTTTAGCGGATCAGAAAGTTTCAGCTCTCTAACTGAAGAAGTTTTGGAGTTATGACCGATTATATGGAAAGTTGTCGCATTCGTTGCAATTTCCTACAAAAGTCGATTTCGAAAATTCTTAAAAAGCCGGATACGACTCCCATTTAATTGAAACTCCGTACAATATTTAATAGACATGTGCTTTAGAGGTTCAGAAAATTTCATTTCTCTAACTGAAGAGGTTTCGGAGTTATGGCTGATTATATGGAAAATTGTCGCATTCGTTGCAATTTCCAACAAAAGTACTTTTCGAAAATTATTTAAAAGTCTGCTGCAACTCCTATTTCGTTGAAACTCCGTACGATATTTAACAGACATGTACTTTAGAGGTTCAGAAAGTGTCAACTCTCTAATTGAAGAATATTGTCACGAACACGAGACTTCGACGACCACAAATAAAAAACAAGGAATTAGGACACGGCCGGAGGCCACGGTCAGTTCGTGTGAAGAACGAAAATGAAACCGAGAGTGTTTAACAAAACAAAAGTATAAGCAAAACAAAAACAGAACATAAATAGAAGGAGGAAGTTAGTAGAAAGGACCAGTGAGGTCCCGACGTACGAACTTGGACAAGTGCTGTCCAAGGGGCCGCCCGGAAGAGGGCCGTCCCTGAAGGGACCAGCCAGATGGCCGGTCGAAGAGGGTAGTAGAAAGAGCCCCGAGCGGAGACTGTGGTGGATCGTCGAAGCCTCTAGAACCCCAGCCGGACGCCCGAAGAAGAGCCTTCCAACTACCCTGTCAAGAGGCCCTCCGTTATGGAACCCCGAAAATCCGGACGACAGGCAACCCTGTAAGTTACCTTCCTTACCTCTCACGCTCCAGCCTTTTTGGGATTCGCTGCGCCCCCCATCTTTATTATTGTGATTTATTTTCGTTTTTTGTGCCAACCTGACCCATTTTTAGATTCCCCGTTTGTGGAGAATAAAGCCTTTTTCTCTGTTTTGTTCTAACCTGTCTTCGTTAATAGCAAGCTCTACCCCCGTAGCTACCGACCCCTTACCTCACGCAGCCGTGACTCAGGACCTCAAGACGCCCCGGCTCGTGACAATATTTGGATTCTTTAAATTCAAAATATTTTTCAAATTTTTGATCCTTTTGCATACCCAATTAACAACTAAATTTTTAACTAATTTGACTCTAGTAAATGATTACGTGTCCATTTATTTAGCCTGGATAATCTTTTCCCTCCTTTGACACCCTTTAAGTATTGACTTGTCCATTATATCGGTGGAGAATTCAAGAAAGTTCTTTTATACTTTATTAGCGGATATCCCCTTGTCAAAGGTAAAAATAGGGAGCATTCTGCCGGGCTTATTTGTTAAGAAACGAACCCATTGGAGAGCTTAAAAGACTTTCAGCCGGAAAACTATTTTCCTTATTTTAAGACCCCAAGGAATCGTCTAAACAAAAAAATGCATTCCTTGATGGCCCCGAAGGAGCGTTACCCCTTAAACCGATTGTAACGTGGAAATTACATGAAGAAACACATTCCCTATGTTTCTACTTGACTTCCTCACTCGCCGTTTACCCTAGGAAAAAACAACAACGGCCCAAACTAGTTCGAAATTTCTCGAGCCGAAAGCGGTTAGAGTAATGAATACTAACGAGCGTTCCTTTTTTTCTCTCTATTTTTCTGGAACAATGTGCCGTTTCGCGTAAACGTTTCGTTTAGTCGAGATAAGCGCCGTTTTGAAAAAACCGCTCTTCCAGGCGAACTTGCGGGATAAATCAAAAACGCGCCAAGAAAAGTTACCCGCGACTACGATGCATAAATAATCAGATGGGTATTCGGGTATTAATGGGTCTTTGTTTACATACGGCGCGGGAAAGGGAGGGAGGGGGGATAGGGAAGGTCGGGGAGGTTCAGGACAACTACCCTCTGGAAGAAAATTAATTTCTTCGGCAGGTCTTGTTTCTTGTTTGAGTAACCTGCAGTTTCGTGATTTAATAATGATTTGGGGCACACTTTCGGTCAATTTTTGGAATTTCATCCCTGAAAATTTTCCTTTGTTTGACGTTTGCACTTAAGAGATTTCCCCCTCGTTTTGACGGGGTACGAAGGCCGCTGTTGTAATCAACGGGGGTGGGTTCACTTGCCCGTCTCGAAATCTCCATCCCCTCGTAGATTACCCTATGAACGATCGGCGTGTGATTTGATCTATCCGCTATCGCGGACGGCGTAGATCACAACATTAATTAAGCGCAACGCTTTTACCCGGATTATACCTACAATGGTTGTATATCCAGGGGAGTGAAATTAATTGATTCGAAATTTACTAATGATTTTCGGTCAGACCTGGGGGGGTGGTTACAGCGGAGTTTCTCGAATTTATCGGCCGGTTAAGCAGGGAACTTAAGTATGCTATCCCATATTTTTTTGAAAGGTTATTGCTTAACTTACGTTTGGAGATACACGTGCGCCACTGTGAAAATTACCCCGTTAAGTATTATATGTGAATATTTTCCATGACCAAATTCCTTATATGATTTTGTATTGACATCATAACGGACGGACGTAACAGACGGCCGAGAGATTTTCTTTACTACCAACCCGATGCAACTACTCCCATGGTTAAATAGTTAATTTTTTAGTTTGCAAATTGCAACCAATGCGACATCTTGCTGTATAATCAGTCTTAATTCTGGAACTTCTTCAGTTTGATAGTTGAAACTTTCTGAACTCATAAAGCATATGTCTGTTAAACGCCGTATGAAGTTTCATTAAAATAGGAGTTCTAACAGCCTTTTAAACAATTTTCGAAATGTACTTTTGTTGGAAATTGCAACGAATGTGACAACTTGCCATACAAGCAGTCAGAACTCAGAAACTTCTTCAGTTAGAGAGCTGAAACTTGCTGAACCCCTAAAATACATGTCTGTTAAATATCCTACGGAGTTTCATTGAAATGGGAGTCGTGACCATTTTTTAAGGAATTTTCGAAATCTGGTTTTGTTGGAAATCGCAACGAATTCGACAGCTTGCCATACAATCAGTCATAACTCAGAAACTTCTTCAGTTAGAGAACTAAAACTTGCTGAATCCCTAAAGTACATGTCTGTTAAATATCCTACGGAGTTTCATTGAAATGGGAATCATGACCATTTTTTAAAGAATTTTCTAAATCTACTTTTGTTTAAAATTTTAACGAATGTGACAATTTGCTATGTAATCAGTCATAACACCGTAACTTCTCCAGTTCGATAGCTGAAACTTTCTGAAACCCTAAAATACATGTCAGTTATATATCATACAGAATTTCAATGAAATGGGAGTCGTAACCGCTTTTTAAAGAATTTTCGAAATATACTTTTATTGGAAATTGCAACGAATGCGACAACTTGCCATATAATCGGTCATAACTCCGAAACCTCTTCAGTTAGGGAGCTGAAACTTTCTGAACCCCTAAAGCACACATGTATTAACTATTATACGGAGTTTCAATGAAATGGGAATCGTGCCGGCCTTTTTAAGAATTTTCGAAATCGACTTTTGTTGGAAATTGCAACGAATGCGACAACTTGCCAAACAATCAATCATAACTCCGCAACTTCTCCAGTTCCAAAGCTGAAACTCATTTAAACTCGTGAAGTACTCCATTGTTTAAAGTTTCGATTAAATTTTTCATGGAGTATAGGAAATGTATGACTAGTGAAACTGTTAGAACTCTTCATAACTCTTAAATTTTTTTGTTAAAGAGCTTTTTAATCTGGTAAAGTACAATTCCACTAAACGTCGTGTGGATTGCTAGCGTCTTAAAAATAAACACACGTGTGCAATATTACACATACTTTAAGTAACTACAATAGTGGGTGTATTAGATTATAGAAAAGTTTACTTAAAGTTTATTAAAAAATTACTTCTATTGTTTACAGTGTATTACAGTGTAATTCTCTGTAAGAAGTTCTCTAAAGCTGGTGCAGTAAATTGATTCTCGTCCACTAAACGGCCTTAGCGATTTAGTTCAACCTTCGTAATCCTAGAAATTTTCTAAGAGGTTCTAAGGTTTTCCAAGAGGTTTCCTAAGGAGCGCGTGCTTCATATGAGAAAATTATAAGTCGGACACGTCACGATTTGTTCCCGTTTCCGTTTAAATTATTGCGTATTTTTCAAGGGGGAATTGTTCCCGTTACTTGTTTCCCTCCTCTTTGGTAAAATTCTTCAACTTGCCTTTCCCTTAAAGGCGTCCCGATTGTTTAGTATTCATAGAATCGACCCGAAAACGTACACCCTTATCCGAAGGTGTTTATTAGGTTACCTAAGCGGCAGGTCTCTCCCTCAGGAAATTAACACGTTTCGTATTCCAGTCGAGGAATGCCAATATAATTAGTTCGCGGGAAACAATCTGTGAAGTGACTGTATCTGTTTAACTCTTCGAATTGCATTTCCATACGGTCCAGGAAACCGCTCCGGGAGAGATAAGGGGAACGTTTAACGGAACGACTCCTTAATGTGTTTTTAAACGAAGTCGAAGGGGAAATAATAACTAAATACCAGCCGTTCCTGTAGGAAAAATGGACGCTTTCTGGGGGCATCATCCGCCCCAAATTGTCCCTTAATTACAAGAGTTTAATTCGTTTATTCTTGTCCGACCGGCGTTTGCGTCCTTAATCCCCGTTTGCGTTCTTGGGGGGTTTAATTTATTCATTTGGTGCCTCCTGTTTACTTTTTTCTCTTGGAGTGGTTTTCTTCCAATTTCCCCTGGAGCGAGGAGTGATTGTAATTATCAGCGAGTTCGAAGGGGATTACTGGGAAAGGTTCTGTAATGGAAAATTGTATTTAGTGCGCGTAAGTACGTGACTGTGCCTTTTATGAGCAGTCGTGCCTTTCCAATAAGGGGAATTTCGGGTGATTAACGACAAATGTGGATTTCACAAGCACGCGGTGATGTTGGTAACCACGTGTTCATCCAGGCTGGATTGGTCGAATTGCACCAGTATAAGTTCGTAGGTTATCACGTTAGCTGCGATCTGAAGCAGAAAAGATGTTTTAAGGAATTTTTTCGGTTGTATTTTTAGTATACTTACGCTCAAAACCAAACTCTTGTTGATGGAAAAGAAGTTGCGAGCCGTCAAAGTCGGATCGACCGTTTGAATCTGGTTGATTATCCCGGTTATCTACGAAAGAGTTTCTTTGGAAAAATTCCACGTTTTCGACAATACGTAGGAGTTCGATAGGGTGGGAAAAATTCTCCGTCGCGCGGCGAGGAAAAAGGGCAACAAACAAAGTTTGCGGGATCTTTATTTTTTCTCCCTTCGTCTCCGTACGCCGTGGTTGCCCATCTTACTGCCATCATAAGTTTGGGAAGTTTTATTGGATATCGAAAACTGGGAAGTTTCGGCGGAGGCGTTCTAACACGAGTAGGCAGGGATTTTCCGGGAATAGTCCGGGCGATGGCGGTTTTTTCGGGTAATTTTGCCAAGCAGCACGGGTTTTCGTAAAAATTTGTCGACTTGAAGTCGTGCCTGTGCCGGAGGATGCTTTTTCCCTGGGGGTGGATGCCACCCCTTGTTGGGGGTGCAAACGTTACATAGAAAAAAATGGGCGGGGATTGCGGGGATGGATAAAATGATTAATTCTAAGCGACTTTTGTTCTATTAAGTTTCTTGTGAAAGTCATTACTTTCAGTAAGTGTCTATTTTTCAACAAAAAATCGCGTTTGCAGACGGTTTTTCGCGAGTAACTCAAAAAGTATGGCTTTTATGAAAAAAATTGTTCCCAACAATGCAGTTTATAAAAGCATAAAAATAATGGTGGGTTTGTGGTGTCTGTAGATCCAATGCAAACGGAGTGATAGCTTGTTGAAAGTGGGTTCTTATTGTCAAAGGCGAAAATTGAAAGTTTCAACGTGAAATAACCAAAAAATAACACATTTTCCTAGGAAAACTCTGATCTTTCTTAAAAGTGCTTAAAAAACACTTTGTTTTGGTTTTTTACAACAGTCCCTCGCATCAAAACTAAGCGAGTAATGACATAAATAAAGTTGGTTTCTATTTTTTTCGACGAAAAAAATTGCCTTTTCTTCAAAATACCTCAAAAACTTCTAACGACATGCAAAATTTTCTAGAGCACAAAATTGTAGGTTCTGCTTTTCAAAAATCTTAGTTTTTCCCCTGTAGAATAAAAATTGGGTAAGATATGACCGTTTAAAGTTTGCATATGTTCAAAAATAGTACCTTTTTCAGGCCCTCTAACCTCAAACCCTTTCAAGAATAAGGGCTAGTAAAAAAGGTAATTTATATGAGCTTGTAGCCCTTAAAAAACCTACAAATTGCTTTTTTGTAGGACATAGCTTAAAAACTAAGTGAGTTATGGGTAAAAAATCAATCACAATTTTTCCTTATATCAGAACACATATATTGGAGCTAGAAAAAAAGCTCTAGAGCTATAGAAAACTATAGAAATCTTAATTTGTCATCACTGTATGCTTAAATCATTCCAAATTGCTGAATAACAGTTTTCAACATTAATCTCTACTGATTACTGTCATGGGGGGCAGTTTTTGTGGCTTAAAAATGTTTAGTTCATAATAACTTAACCCTCACCTGATGTTTACTGCTTTCTATTACAAGCTCGAATCTACAATTCTAAAATTATTTTCAGTTAGGGGTAGTTTTAACTCCTAAGAACAAAAAGCAACATCCGGTATTTCAAGTAGAGAGTCAGTAGAATCCAAATCCAAATTTTTGTGCAAATCAGTGATATTTAATCATTCTAACTTGCTAAAAAATGTTTTGAAGATATTTTTTTCAATATAACCATTCTAGGGTGTGGCTTTTAAGGGTCGAAACTGTTCAGTAAAGCATAAATAATATCTCTTAATTGACGTTCATTAGACTTATTTATAGTTGATTTAAATCCATTACACGCTCGCAGCTGCAATTCTTAAATTATTTTCGAATAGGGGTAGTTTTCACCCTTAAAAATAGACAGCACCACCGGCACAGGTTCAGCTTTGAAGTGTTAAATAGAACCCAAATTTAAATTCGTATGCAAATCGGTGCTGCTTAGCAAAGTTACACTCCATCGACCGGACTATAACATAAGGGGGTCGTAGGTCGGGGGAGTTTTTTCCCCAGAATCAAATTAGGATCTAAACGAGGGATTTTAAGGGGTTGTCAACAGGATTTTCGAGAAAATTAGTGTACCTGGTGGTTGTAATTTTCCGTGGGGATGGCGTTCAGTAGAGTCAGTGGAGCCCTGGCCGCCTCGTTCAACCACCCGCCGTAAACAGAGACCACCACGACGCGCGCCACGACGAATCCGAACGTAGCTAAGAAGTACGTCACTCCTATCGCCCCCTCCTTATTCCTGCAACAGGGAAATTAACGTGACTCCGCGAAAACGAATAAGTAAATTACGGCCGAAGTCGCCCCCGGACGATTTTAGAAGTTTTCCAGTTACAATTACTGCAACTTTTCCCGTTAATCGAACGGGACGCGGGATCGGTTTTTCGCCGCTGCACCTACTCGGGACCGACGTGGATCCGCAGCAGGATGAAGCAGATGTTGCAGGCGTAACTCAGCAATATCGCGTCGGTTATCGTACCGTTGACTTTAGCGCACATTTTACACGCTACGTTGTAGTCCCTTCGCATTCCCCTCCAGAAGTCCATCGCTGCCCTCTGGAAAAGCGCCTCGGAGTTACTTCACGCCCTCGGGAAAGCCGCAGGTCGTACTTACGTCAGTTTCGATGTGACGGATTCGAGGGGCGGTCTTAACGAACCGCCGCATTTTCAGGAAAATTTGGTCGAATCGCGTCGCCACTATTACGCTCAGTGAGACGATGATGAGGTCCCCGAAGTTCCAAACGAACGGACCCACGAAGCACAGCACCTGGAAGTTTGCATTGGAACTACTTGTTCAAATCTGGACAACGTCGAGCGTTCCAGATATGTCACTGGGACTAACCTAACGTCAACCAGAAATTTGCGGTTTTTTTTCGAAGCACAGGACCTGGAAGTTTGCATTGGAGTTGCATCGGTTAAAACATTTACACGATTTCTGCAATCTCGAATGAACTCCTTGTTCAAATCTGGCCAACGTCGAGCGTTCCAGATCTGTCACTGGGACTAACCTAACGTCGACCCGAAATTTCATATTTTTCTCAAAAAATCCGAACTCTTGTAACGACAACGCATTTCTTACCAGCAAGTATACCATGAGGATCGGGTTGTACCCACAAGTCTGGTACACGACCCTGAACTGCCTCCTCGTCACGTGCTCTAGCCCGTCGTAGTGCTCGTAATAACCCGACGTCGAGTACCAGTAGAGGTACCCGAGGACGATCTCGCCTGTAGAAGGTGTAATTAAGCTGTAGGTTTAAAAACGGGATAAGGGAGTTTAATCGTACCTGCGCGGAGCAGCGTGACGATCGCCGCGACGACGTTGATCTTCCTCCTTAATTTATCCGCCGGTTGGTACTCCTTCAGGAACGATTTCTCCTCCTCGTGGAGCTCGCGCATGAACCGCGGCCAATCCCTGGCCATCCTCACGGAGAGGAGGATGTTTCCGCTCACGTGGAAGTAGTACAAGGCCGTACCTGGAAGATATTCGCATTTTGAATGCGGAATTACAGACGAAATAGAGGTGTATATGGAATTTTGGCCATCTAATTATCCATCAGTTTAATTCTAGTGTTTCAACTCTTATACAGTCCCTATTTGTCCAATGTGATTAATTATTATCCCGCAAGGCTCATTATTGACAACAGAAGCACCAAAATTAGGGAGTCCCCTTAAGCTGATGCAACACATCACACACTATTAAAGTACCGAATTTAACAGATACACTAGGTTTTACGAATTTCTGCACACAATTCGAGCCTTAGTGCCGTGTTCATACGTACTCAGGTCGCGTAAGATCGCCTCGCTCCTGAGGCTCTCCCCGCCGAAGACGAGGCAACAGAACAACATCCCTCCTAATAGCGAGTAACTGTAAACCGCCTTCAACGAGAACCACTTGAATTTTAGTCCCGAGGGATCGGTCCCCCGGATCCCGTCTAGCGGGAATACCCCGAGGCACATCCCGAAGGTGAGGAGGTCCTCGAGGCACACGTGGGAATATCCCGCGGGAGCCCGTGCGACTTTCCCCATGGTCTCTATACTGGGGAAACAAAGCGCGACGACGGGCCGTAAGGTGATTGGAATCGATCGGGTGCGATTAGACCGCGGATTAAAGCGCCCGTACAAACAATTCGGGAATAAATCAGGGCGAGGGGATAGTCGCCGGCGGTTATCTAATCGAATGGAACTTTAAAGCGAAGACGGGGTTGATTTCCCGTTTTTCTTTATTAACCCCCGGGCGATTCGATAAGTCGAATGAAATATGCCGACGGGGATATTTGCCCCGCTCGTTGAGTTATGCGCTTCTAATATATCTCGGCTACGGTGTGTCTAGTTGATTTTTTCCCCTTCGGGGGACCGTCGATATTTCGCTCTCGGCTTTATGGGGATGTTCCATTCCCGCAACGGACTCGCCTAATGTCGTGGAAGAAAAAAATATTTGTGCCTAAACCGTCGTAAAGTTGAGAGATGTTCTGGAGACGGCGGCAGTTTTCCGAAATTTGTGTTGTTCTTTAAAAAAAAAAAGACAATAACTTACTTCTTTAGATTTGTTGGACGGGAACTCCAGTATTAATTTATAGTCGCAGATTGAGAATTAAGTTTTTCAAGTGTAAACTTTGCACAGGTATGGCGCATAAAATGGCGCGACACCATCATACGCAACCGCATTCACCAAATAATTGGAATGTTTAGGTACTCAACGGTTTTAGTG
Organism: Cryptocephalus primarius; assembly: GCA_963576515.1. NCBI lineage: Eukaryota > Metazoa > Arthropoda > Insecta > Coleoptera > Chrysomelidae > Cryptocephalus > Cryptocephalus primarius. Next base: position 14,200,028 of record OY754944.1, on the reverse strand, counting down.
GTGGTTACACTCAAAATAACCACAGAAATCGACAGATGAGACAATTTTAAGCAATAAATGTTATATAAAGTTTTTTTGATAACGATTGAAAATGTCGATTTTCCACTTAAAATTGCACTCAAAACCCTTGAAATGAAACCTTTAAACAATTTTGTACTTTCACCCAACACCACGCCACTGCACCACATTTATGGGCATCGTTTTAGTCCAGTTACTCAAGGTTTTTACCTCCAAATTTCTCATAGCTGAAGAATTTTGACTGAACATGAAGAATGCCTTAAGAAACAAAAAATTGTACAAGAAAAATTGAAAATGTCGATTTTTGACTTAAAATTGCACGCAAAACTTTTGAAATGAAACCTTTAAACAATTTTGCGCTTTCACCCAACACCGGGCCACTGCACCACTTTTATAGGCACCGTTTTAGTCCATTTACTCAATGTTTTTGCCTCCAAATTTCTCATAACTGAACCGAATTTTGACTGAACATGAAGAATGCCTTAAGAAACAAAAAATTGTACAAGAAAAATTGAAAATGTCGATTTTTGACTTAAAATTGCACGCAAAACTTTTGAAATGAAACCTTTAAACAATTTTGCGCTTTCACCCAACACCACGCCACTGCACCACTTTTATAGGCATCGTTTTAGTCCAGTTACTCAAGGTTTTTGCCTCCAAATTTCTCATAACTGAATCGAATTTTGACTGAACATGAAGAATGCCCTTAGAAACAAAAGTTGTACGATACTGAAGGAACGCGGGGGATGGTTCCCACCCCTTTTTGGTGGTGAAAATTTTTACACTCAAAATAATCACAGAAACCGATAGAGGGGCCAATTTTAAGCAATAAATGTTGTATGAAATTTTCTTCTCCACTTCTCATCCGTTGGTCCTGTGGGAAATGGCAGCCCAGGAAGGACCAGGAGGGCCATCGACCCTGCATGTAAAGGCGGTATCCTTTCACAGCTCAGATTTAACGGGTCGAATTTGTAATGTATGACTTTTAATTTCTCAGTTTTTGGAAATTAACCAGACTTTTTTGTCTGGACAAAACCCACGAGATCTCCTCTCACACAAACACCATTCCACTACCCTCGTGAGTCCTAGTATAGTAACGTATCGCCCTTCTGGAGAATTTATTCGATCCCGCGTAATCGTGCGTGTTTCATTTTAATTTCCCCAGGCGGGTATGGAGGGGAGGCGAAGGAAAATGTTCCCGCGTTCAGGGTTGGCCTCGCCCTCAGCTTCACCGTGAAAAGTTAATACATTCAAAGGTAATCCCACTTCGATCTGCCTGGAATATAACGAGGAAATTTTCGGGAGCGGAATTATTGGAATGGGATTACTCGGCATTGTCGCTCGATTTATTGACTTAAACGTCGTAAACAATTTTTACTATCCAATCCATGAGTAACGCAGCGATTTTGTTGATGTATATGTTCAGTTTCAACTTGTATCTGCCCTTGGGGATGAATTTAGGCCAACCTTTCGACGTCGGTACGATGTTGTACACGTAGTGCCTCCCCTGGAAGGTAAAACCCTATTTAAACCCGACGGATCTCGCGCCTGCGCGTCTCACCTTCGGGAACGGACATTTGACCAACGAGGAGTTGCTGAACATGCTCGGGATGTCGAAGAGGCCCTTGTCGAAGGCGTCGCACGCGCCGAACTCGAAGTTTATCGGCGTCTGCTTGAACTCGTTGTTCACCCACAGGTGGAAGCCGAATTTGATCTGAAATTGTTAAAAACTAACGTGTAAACGTAAAACTTTTCGCGTCGATTTGAATTTTGGCGCGCACGCGCTCTGATCTGTCATGGCGACTGACGTGACGTCACTATATGGTACGCATAAACGGACAGTCTTTGAAGCGGTACTTGTTTGGATATTTTCTACCTTTGTTCGTACATGATTTACGGTCTAAAATCACTAAAATGAATTCTGAAGTTTGTAAGTGCTGTGTAGTGCCATATTAAAAAAAATTACATACCATAGGAGGAATACTGGAGGCCTCACAGAACAGAAACACGGGACATTCTGGAAAAAATCGATCACAAGGGACATTCTCGAGATGATGGATGATAGAGGGAACGATAGAAATGAGGATGATATCAGGGAATAGATACACGTTCTTACAAAAATATAAATCGAGAAAATAAGAGAAAAAAACTGATGGTGGAGGGAAAGATCGCAGTGGAGAGATTTATAGGGGGTAGATGTATGTCCTGGCTAAGAAATGTAATAGAATAAAATCAAAAATTAATTTCAAAAATCGAAATAGCCGCCATGATAAGCAGCCGCCATAAAGGGATGGTGTCATGAGATGAAGAAGTGCTACGGTGTGCTAATTGCTTGTTTATTCAAAACAGCTTAATCTTCATACGATGGTCGTGAAGACCTAAAGTCACTATAAACCATTAGCACTTTGGAGATGCAATTTTCAGTACAAAATTTGATGCAAAAATCATTCTTGTGGTCGCTACACCAATTTTTGGCAAATTAGAGCAAATCCAGTACAATTGCAAATGTTTAAAAAATTAAAAACGATTTTGAATGAGTCCCCTGAAGAGCCGCAACACGCTATACACACACTCCTGCTGGAAAGGACGTTTCACATCGAATTTATGGAAAAATCGTGATTTTTAACAAATTTTCATCACATAAATTTCATTTTCGGCAATTTGGCTGGATTTTCGTTTGGACCAGTGCGTTATCCTACGCTTACCACAAAACTGATATCCCTCGTCATGTCCTCGAGGAACTCGAACTCCACGTTGGCGCCCTTTGTCGTCTTGTTGATCCTTTGAAAAGTGAAGGAGTGAACCTTCAAATAATCGTTCGGGGGGTTCGTGGCGTTGGCGTATTCCACCTCGAATCTGTAGTTCTGCGAGCCGATCTGAAACCGTGACGAGCGCTGATAGGACTTAAGTCACGATCGAGTCATGATCTTACCGTATACAGGACCGCCTGTAAGGAGACGCAGGCGAAAAGGACGTAACGGTACATCTCGCGTCGTGGTACCCTGGTAAACATTATAAATAAAAGTGTAGGTACTTAAATACACTCGCGGGAAGTTAGGAGGAAATCGTTCATCCCTCCTCCTCTTCCCAGGTTTTAATTGGAATAATCCGAGTGGAAAATAAGAATCGCGGATATAAATCATGAGGTAAATTTAATGCTACAGTTTTAATTTCGTCGATTGTACACGCGTTATTTATCGACGGGAGCGCTTGCGTGTCCCTCCGTAATTAAAATGACCACGTTTCGAATGTCGGAATAAATGTATTGTTTTCGTATGGCGGGTAATTGAATTTAAATGAAATCAATTCGATATAATATAAAAAAATAATCGATCCGATATGGGAATTATTGTGGGAGTTTCAAGGTTTTTCGTATTTTTTTTTATTGTTAGTTGAAAGGGATAAAAATGTATTTATAGAGGTGACGCCAATGAACTCCTAAAAGTGACTCGCGCAGTCGCAGTGCACTCGAACCTCTATGCTCTCTTCGAAACCTGTATCCGCCTTGACAAAATGGCGTTACCACAACGGATCTTTGCGCAAGGAATAGGCACTTGTAACTAAAAATCCCATCAGCAGATTTCTAATAATGACAAAAGTTGTACAATGGAACTAACCTAATGTCGACAGTTGCGTGTTTTGTTTTATCTTTATTTGACGTGATGTAAACGTGAGAAGATTGATGGTGTGGTCGAACTGGGAGAATGCAGTACCGCTCGCTAGGTGGCGTTTGCAGTATTTTGTTTTAAACGTGGAAATTTCAGTCTGGATTTCTAATTGAAAGTTGGTATGGCGTCTTGGGTTACATTTTCCTCCTGAACTATAAGTAAACAACCGAATCGTTCCCCTGCTCGTTTAACTAAGTCAAAGAGCGGATTTTTCGCGTTGCGTACCGCCAAAAACGTGTCGCGAATGACTGATCGTCCCTTCGACGGTCCGCGCTCGGAATAATTTTAAAATTCCCGTTATGAATATTCATCCGCGCTCGACTTTCCATCGGAGAGCATCCGCGTACCGGCGACGGTCACGAGAACTAAACCCTTACGTAAGGGTTAGAGTTCGGCTAGGAAGAGAGGGAGAGACGATCCCGTAATTTAATCGTCCGGATGCGAGACGCGTCCCGCCGGGACGTATTCCCTTACAAGCGTCGAATCGCAAAGAGGGACGCTCTTTCGACGCCGAATTCTCTCGCGCGCGGACTGGATTCGAGACGTGCGGAAGTGTGCATGTCTGGCAGGGGGGTTTAATTTGGGGCCCGGACGTCGGTTGGCTTGATGGCTGCGATTACGTTGATTAGAAAGTTTAAATACGTTTATTATCAATGACGCTCGCATGCTGAAAGTGCGGATGGTGTATAATGTGGAGGGTGCTGTGAAGCACACATCTGGGGCCTCACATGATTGTTTCTTCTGAAATGCATTTTCCAGGGGAGAAAATCCCTTATTCGCCGTACACCAGACCAGGAAAAGACATCTCATGGTCAGGAACTTCCTGTGAGTACAGGAAAAGATCGACTTTCAATGAAACTCTGCGATGATGAAGGGAAGAATGAGGGTAATGTCAGTGACGCTCGCATGCTGAAGATATGGATGGTGTCTAATGTAGAGGATGCTGTTAAGCACACATCTGAGGGCTTCAGATGGTTGTTTCTTCTGAAATGCATTTTTCAAGGGAGAAAATCCCTTATTGGCCATATACCAGACCAGGAAAAAGACATCTCATGATCAGGAACCTCCTGTAAGTACAGGAAAAGATCGATTTTCAATGAAACTCTGCGATGATGAAGGGAAGAATGATGGTAATGTCAATGACGTTCACATGCTGAAAGTACTGATGGTGTCTAATGTAGAGGATGCTGTTAAGCACACATCTAAGGGCCTCAGATGGTTGTTTATTCTTAAATGCATTTTTCAAGGGAGAAAATCCCTTATTGGCCATACACCAGACCAGGAAAAAGACATCTCATGATCAGGAACCTCCTGTGAACACAGGAAAAGATTGATTTTCAATGAAACTCTCCGATAATGAAGGGAAGAATGATGGTAAAGTCAATGACGTTCACATGCTGAAAGTACTGATGGTGTCTAATGTAGAGGATGCTGTTAAGCACACATCTAAGGGCCTCAGATGGTTGTTTATTCTTAAATGCATTTTTCAAGGGAGAAAATCCCTTATTGGCCATACACCAGACCAGGAAAAAGACATCTCATGATCAGGAACCTCCTGTAAGTACAGGAAAAGATCGATTTTCAATGAAACTCTGCGATGATGAAGGAAAGAATGATGGTAAAGTCAATGACGTTCACATGCTGAAAGTACTGATGGTGTCTAATGTAGAGGATGCTGTTAAGCACACATCTAAGGGCCTCAGATGGTTGTTTATTCTTAAATGCATTTTTCAAGGGAGAAAATCCCTTATTGTCCATACACCAGACCAGGAAAAAGACATCTCATGATCAGGAACCTCCTGTAAGTACAGGAAAAGATCGATTTTCAATGAAACTCTGCGATGATGAAGGGATGAATGATGGATCCATATAATCGACAAGAGTGATTGTTAGTTTCATTAACTCTCTCTCTCTCTCGTCGATGAACCGAATTCGTTCCTCTGCCTACCGGACTATGACCGTCGAAACCAGGCGGCGAAAGTGATTCGCTGAAAAAAATAATGATTGGAAAACCCCAGTAAGATTCGCGATCTAACGTTGCTCGACCACGGATCGTTTCTCCGGGCCGTTATTGGAGTTTTCGCTAGATTTATTTTTCTCGTGCTATGAATAAGTGGAGTCGAAAGTGAAACGGATGATGGAACATGCGACTCGTTGACGTTTGACGTTCGGAAGGTAAATAACGAGCGGGAGGGGATTTTCCTCCCCGGGACTTTCTCGACGAGCATCTCTTCCCGATTCACTGGGACTTCTGAATCATTAGTTCGCGATCTTTATTCCTCCTCGGTAGGGATGATACTATAAAACCCCCCTCCTCGAGGATTATTTATAGCGCTCTCCGACGTTTATCGGACCCAATTAGAAACCGTAATAAAAGTACACGAATTTGTTTCGTTAAATCTGCGCTGAAATCCGCTGAAAGATTAATAAATTCGAGTTCGCCGACCCCATAATTTAGGTGTCCGCACGAGGACGATAACTCTACTCGGATTCCGAAATAAAATTCCTTTGTTATTAGCTAATCATTTCCCGTTTGAAATAAATCGCGGAGTCCGCAGCCGAAAATCCCCCTGCGAGTCGATTTAATTTATTAAACACGAATCTCCCACGAGGGCCAATCTATAATTTCGAGCGTTATTCGCTTGGAACAAATATTTTTTCCGTCTTGGATAATCTGGCGGGGACGTTCTTCCCCTGTGTGAATTTAAGCCACTCGTGAGGAAGTCCCAACGTGTAATCTGATACGGCGCCTCGTTTGCATATTAGCCCAAAAATTTGCATAACAACGACGCGGCGTACGAAAAAATCCCGTTTTATTAAATCATGTTTTTCCCCCGGCGAATTAATAGAGTGGGGGAAAAGATGGATTCCGGTACGAGAAGTTTTTGAAAATCGTAAGAGGGTGATTTGTCTGCAGCTGAGTCATTCAAGCGCTTAAACGCGAAGCGCGTACTTGTGAAATAGTTCGGCTCATCTATGAAATTGCACCTATCGAGCTATTAAAGTTAACGCTTTCACGTACAACAACAGCAAGGAATGTTCCCCAGGTGATAACTAATACGTTCCAAACCCATCGATGGTTAATTTATTCCCAGGGATGCAGCGACGAATCTTGCCCCACGCTCCCCCACACGTTATACAATTTTCACTTACGCTTAATTATCGAGGCTTACTTTTAGAAACTTGAAGGAACAAAAGGAATTTAAACGTACTAAGTTACTCTGCTTAAAATGTATGGTGAAATATGCAGTTTTATTAAAACAAAAATATGTATAGGTAGTTATAAATATTAACACTTCAGTGAGAAAATTGTCCCCTTGAAAGCAGAAAAAATAACAAACGATTTCAAAAAATCACAGCTCGAATAACTGCATTTTTCAACATATACATTATATACCGCTAACAATGCTGACTAAAGACTAAAAAATTCAGACTAAAGTTAGGGAGTTGAGACCATCTGAACTCTTCAAGTACGCTATCGTTTAGTCATTTTTAAAGCGCTGTAGTTATTTTTAAAAATCTAAATGTGAAATTAAAAATTTGAAACATTCACAACTCTTGAAGTATATTTCAATAAGTCGCCCTGTGAAGTTTCAAGTACATTGAAGTCGAGATGATTGTTTTATGAATTATTGAATTACGCGATTGGCGCATTTTGCAGTAATTGCGTCAGGGTATCGTACAATCAGCCACAACTCTTAAACTTACTTAGTGACAGAGCTGAAATTTTCCAAACTCGTAAAGTACGTTTCCATTAAAAATCATGCAGATTTTTAAGACAATTGGGGTTGTAATTTTCTTTTGAACAATTTTTGAAATTCGCATGTGATAGAAATTGCGTTAAACTTGTTATGTTGTCGCATAATCAGCCATAACTCCACAACTTCTTTAGTTAGGGAGTTGAAGTTTTCTGAACCCCTAAACAACTCTTCAGTAACCCACTGTGTGAAGTTTCAGTTAATTTGAAGTATATATATTTTTTTTATGAATTATTGGAAATGAATGTTTTGTGAAAATTGTTAGAAATGTGTCAGGTCGGTCAAAACCCTCAAACTCCGTGAGTTAAAGAACTGAAGCCTTCTGAACCTGGAAAATCAAACTGTTTCAAAAAAATCACAGCTAGGAAAGCAATGCTGCGTCCAACATTATTGCACCTCCGCTTTTATTGCGTCCATATACAGGGTTTAGATTAGAGTTATGGAGTTGAGAAAATACGAACTCTTCAAATACAGTATCGTTTATCAACTTACAGAGTTTCCATGAAATCGTAGTTGTAGTTATTTTTCAAAAAATTTCGGAATGTGCGATTGATGGAAATTGCAGTAAGTGTGTCGTATCGTCACATAATTAGCTGTAACTCCAAAACTTCAGAAGTTAAAAGTTTGAAACATTCACAACTCTTGAAGTATATTTCAATAAGTCGCCCTGTGAAGTTTCAAGTACATTGAAGTCGAGATGATTGTTTTATGAATTATTGAATCACGCGATTGGTGCATTTTGCAGTAACTGCGTCAGGGTATCGTACAGTCAGCAACAATTCTTAAACTTACTTAGTAACAGAGCTGAAATTTCCCAAACTCGTAAAGTACGTTTCCATTAAAAATCATGCAGATTTTTAAGACAATCGGAGTTGTAATCGCTTTTTAAACAATTTTAGAAATCATTAAATGCATCAGGTTGTCACATAATCAGCCATAACTCTCTTGTGACGTGAAATATATACAGTTTCCCCTTGGATTCAACAATTTTTATTATCAGAAATGTCCTTCTACATCTTGACATAATGCGGTATTACCGCTACACAATTGTTTATCGCGGTAACTCCCACATTATTCTAATCTATCCGTCTATACCGGTACCATAAAATCATTTTATGACGTCTCGAGTTTTTGGGGAGACGACAGTAAACATCCCCCCTTCGTAAAATTTTCAAATGGAGCGCTTATTACCGGAAACTTCCCGGACGATTCGAGATTCGGATTCTAACTCTCCTTCCTTTATTTTTCAGGTACGTCGCAGGGATCGTAAAAATGCTCCAAGGGAACTTTACGCGAGAGTTAATGTTTGCGCAACGTCGCAAGCAATAAAGAATAGTGTCGGTATTGCGGAGTATCGATGGTGCTTCAGGTGGGAAACTTAGGATTGCTTGTAACTTCGTAGCGTCCAGGAGTAAATTTAAATTTCAAATCCTCTCTTGAGGAGGTGGGAGTCCATATGAATTCCTCCAATCAGGATGATGGTTTCAACCTTTAAGTCAAGTCAGATTTGAATCCGTAAGCTTTTCGATCATACCGGTCCAAAATTCCATCGCCTGAAGGGTCGACCGTTACAAATTCATGCTCAGCAACTTCTCGATCTCAAATCGTCCTAAAATCCCCCTGGATTAACATGTGCGAGCGTGGAGATGACGTTGAACCACAGCAGGACGTGGCCGGTCGGTACCTTCGCCGTAGTCGAGTTACGAGTGGACCCCCGGGGGAGGACGTACAGCACCCTCATGGACCCGCAGGTCCTTCTCGAGGACCTCGCGGGCACCGCAACGCCAAGAGGAAGGGCTAAGCGCGCCGCAGGGGCGGTCGTCCTGCCGTTATCCAGGGAGCACCTCGAGCTGTTCACGAGGATGTCGACCGGGAAGAAGACTACCGTGAGGACCGACACGATATCGACGATACTGGACCCGGCGGAGTTCGAGGAGGGCGGTGAGTGCTCGGAATAGTATTAGTAAAATTTGCCCGTTCGACCCTCTTCCTATTTTCCTTAAATCGCGTTGTATAACGTGAAGTGACTTTCCAGAATGTTCCTGTGATTTTCACGAGGCGTTTAATTAAATAACTTTTCCGGTCACTCCCTCCAAGGGAACTTTCTGGAGATCTAATTAGATTCGGAAGTGTCTTAGGTATTGAACTCGTGGAGAGCTGTACGTTCCAATTTTACTCTCCTTAAATATCCATTCAGACCTGAAAATCCTGGAGGAATTCAGGGAGTTTCCTGGGATGGATTAATTAGCACGTTTTGAAGGCCTTACGTGCTTCATTCATTCATATTCGGTGAACATTAGTATATGCCGCTCTTCGTAGAGGGAAGAGCACAGATTGCCACGACTCACATAGTAGAAAGACACAATGGGTGTGAGATCTGGACTAGTGGGGGCCGACGAGCGTAGGAAGCGTGCGAGCGGTTAGACATCTGAGAGCGTACCGGGCGCCAAGAGTCAGCCTCTCGTCGTTACTCACGTTCGACGCATTCATGACTAAAAACGTGTTATAATCGAAAAATATTTTCCAATATTGAATACATACAGATAAATAGCCTATTTAGCCTGTAAAGCCACAGGGAGCTTAATTTTGAAGGGCGTGTGAGCGTACGTGTTAAGTTATGGCGCACACCAACCATCACTCAACGCGTTAAATTCTTCCACACTTCCGCTACCCTTCCCTTATTGTTTTTTTGCACACGTGGTGTTGTTTTTATTTAACTCTTTGTGTGGCGTTTCATCTCAGAACCTCATAGCTAGTAGATAGTGATAAATCGCCCTTTTTGTAAATCTCGCCTTGAAAAAACCACCGCCACGAGAACCTTCCCTTGTCCTTACATTTTTCACCCTTCCGTGGATCTTGTTTAGTGTGAAATGGGCATTTTTTCGTTTTCTTCCGATTTTTCGCTCGATAAATCTAACGTCCCGGTTGCGTTAACTGAAAATAAATGGATTAGTGCGTCGATTTAAATTAACACGGTTTTTCCCTTCGCGATCACAATCGCTAATCGCCGGTCCTAATCCCGTTAACTGTAAATTGCACTGGGCTGCCTTAAAGCGACCTGCGTCGGTGATTAGTTTTTCATCGACCTATCGACTGTAGGTGAACTATCGATCAAACATTGACGCACGTTGCAAACACCAACGAGCAAAAATTGGATCACCTTTTCGCCTTCCCTTCTTCTCGGCCCACGCCCCTCGTCTCCTAATTGATTCCTCCTTGTGAGAGATCGATGTGTGAAAAGTGTGATTGATTAATAGCCCGAGAAGGAGATTCGCCCCCATGGTGAGAATGACACTTTTGTGAGACGCCCGGCTTTATCATAGGAGGCCTTCGGGAATTCGGGAGGGACGTAGGGGGAATCGGAGGGGTTGTAACTGGGAATTAAGGAGTTTGTGGAGGAATCCCGTCTATTTGAGTTTCAAAATTGGAATGGGGATTTATGGTGGTCATTTGAAATGTTTATCGCCCGTGGGAACGTCGCCGGTTGCGTACAATGTTGTTTAGCGCGGGCGCGGACTTGGCGGAATTAATAAATTTACGGGGGCGATAAAAGTTTTTACAATGGATTATGGGGTCGGCAATAAAACGTTGCGATGAAGTCCTTCAAACTTTTCCTTAGCCGTTTTGACTACTTTTACTTACTGCTTGAAAACACATTTCGGCTTAGAGATTCCGAGGACCGTTTCCAAACCCTCGAAAGGGCTCACCCCCTATGTCCTTATAGCGTACCAGGGGGACAGAAATTTTGAAGAACAGAAATTCAACTCAGATTTTTTAACTTTCTATAGTGCGTTTCGATAGGCAATTCAATTCGCTACAAAAAAGTCCCTTACTAATTTTAACCAAAAACGCATCGTTTTCGAGTTACAGCCAAGAAACCAAAAAGTTCCTCGTTCTCCAAAACGCACCCCTAAATTCAATTGCGCCCCGCGATTTAGCCCTCCCTTGAACATATGAAACTGTAAAATTGTCTGAACGTCTTAGTACTTTTCACCTGCGTTCGAGTCGTTCGGCTCGTTCGTTTTTTCACACCTCTCAGTTCCAAAAATGCTTCCAAAGAAACGATATGAGTGAAAGATCTTTGGCAAAACCTGTCAGGATGGCAGCTGGCTTGTATTTGGGAGACACTTGGAGGAAACCACCATAGATGCTAGTTGCTTCCCTGAGTACCTCCATGAGTGTCGAACCCATTTAAACTATTTTGAAGACGTTAAAGTTTTCCAAACAGCCTCCAAAAATAAGATTTCAATCGCAACGTACAATACGCACCTACTAGAGCTCCCGAATTTTCCTCCCTCGGTGCCCCCAAAAAAATCACTCCCGTCTTCCTTATTCCCCAATACTTTTCATAAGAAATGCTTCACTTTTTTACCGTTCGTTTGTCCTTAGACAACAACAACTTGTCGATCTGCCCCAAAGCCGCCCCCGAAGATGTGGGGGGCGACTCCGTCGTGGAGAAGTTTCACGTGCTCGCCCTGTCCCGCGTCGAGGAGGCCGGGAACGCGGGAGCGGAGAATGCGACGGTGCCAGAGGAGGACGAGGAGTGGAGCCGCAACGGGAAGGAGATCGGCATCGGCCGGAGGCCGAGCATCAAAGTTGACAACTGGGATTTCATTTACACTGAGACCGTAGGGACGAGCACACATCAGGTGAGTGTCGGACCCACAGGAGGAAAGGGGGGTATTTCTAGTTGATCGTTATTGAAGTTGGAATCTCGGTGGTATTAGCAAAAGAATTACGAAATTTTGCTCAATTTGACAGGCCGCCATTTTGTTTTTGCTGGACCTATTTGGCTCGTTAAGGATTAACTGGGACATTTACTCGGATCAAAGCCTGGGGTCTTTGTTGGTCTGAAGTAGTATTGGCCTGATTGCTGTTGCCTGCCTTTCCTAAGTTTTGCCATGGTTTCCTTGGGGTTCAATCGAATGCTGAGGCAGGTGCTCAACGATCCATGGGCATTATCATTACTACAGATCTTCTTCATTGGACGATTCTCTCTTTCCAACGTTGGGCTGTTGAGGACGACACTGGGACGAGAGGGTGGTAGTGTAACTACCGCGCCTGTATCGGGGTAGTTGCCATGGTGTCAATTTTTGGCTTGTGAAAAGAGATAACGGCAGATTATCCAAAAATTGATCTGTTCCTTTTTATGCAAGGGTTGGTGATGATGACCAAGGAAACTTTGATCTGTAAAGACCTGTGTCTATGGGCTTGGTATGTCATATTCAAATATAATCATAGCCTGTTACAGGGGACGTTACATTGATTAAATAGTGTGGGCATTAAAGGAAACGTTCCCTATACCGAAACGGAAAATCTAAAAGCATTACATCCCGGAAACTATATATTTAACTCCCGTTTCTGCCAATTCCCACCACCCCTTATCCATTATTCCAGAAAATATCGGCCGATATCATATCCGCATCCATCATCCCGGATTTTATAATTTTTTACTAAATTTCCCGTTATGGGGTCGTTGTGGCTGTCGCCGTTGAGTCTATCGCCTGCGTAAGCTGAAAAAGCGCATTTCTCCCCTTCCCCTCATCCAAATTTTTTTACACACGACGACGATCCCCTCAAGAGTATGATGACGTCGTTTAGTCCATTTATTGTTTGAAACAAGAAGGCGAGGGGTGGGCTTTAAACAAGGGGCAATATGCTTATTGGTTAATAGGCCCTTGGTGTTGTAATGGAGCCAAAGAAGAAGGAACATTCAAATCTTTCGTAACATTCAATGTGTATTTTCCTTACGCTGATTTCGTCGAGTTTCACGTTAATCCTTCCTGCGCAGGCGCGGTGCCCGATCCACCGTTTCGACGTGTCCGCCCGGACGCCCGACGGGGCCCGCCACGCTCCCGCGAGGGACTCGTCGCTGCCGCCCGAGCTTCCCCTCGACGCCCGCAAGACGACCACCCTAAGGAGGCACTACTACCCGGAGGGCGGCTGGGGGTGGGTCGTCGTCGTCTGCGGCGTCCTCGTGCACGCGCTCAACCACGGCGCGCAGCTCGCCTGCTCGCAGCTCGTCGTGCCCGGGACGGAGAAGTTCAAGGTGGAGGCCGTGCACTTCGCTGGTAAGTGAGATTGATAATTTCCTAATTTTTGCCCTACGGATCCATCGGGATAATTCGCTGCAAACTCGTGCAAATTCATACCTGGCCAGGATTTCACGTTTGGTACCGTTGCGCTTGTATTCTGGGGACCAGGCGGTGTTTTCCGTCCCTCCACGGCGACAGGTATCCTTCGGGCACCTGGGCCACGAAGCCACTTGCACTCCACGCTACAAAAGTACACAAATACTTAATTGAGATTCACTTGGCTTATAACCAGGTCATTTACTAATTTTCTGACTTAAGTACTAATCTAAGTACTAAGAGTTTATATTACACTCCTTGATCCGTAAATAATTTTTATTCGCTTCATCCCTCTGATGTGAAATTGTCATGGAACATTAAATAAAATGCGTGGGACTTTTAATTTCGCACGAATCAAAAATCGTACATTAACAACAGTTCAGAAGTTTAAATCAGTTGCGATTAACGCAAGTACTGTTATATTGAAGTGAAGTAGTATTCTCTAGTGGTATAAAGGTGGACCAGATGCGCGCATGCTCTCCTCGAAACCTATATCCGCCTTGACAAAATGGCGCTACCAGATCGGTTTCGGAGATGGTAAAGAGGACGATCCTCTGTACCAGCGACAAGAGGAGAAGTCGTTGACGTTACCCTGGAACGACTTATAGTGTTTGGTGCCACGTGACGCCCTTCCCAGATTTGAGGAGAGTGTACAATGTCGCGGGGTCTTTAGACTGCTATAGTTCTAATGACTCCATTAACAGATTTAAGACAAATTCGGGATTGTTTGTCCATAAAGTTGACAAAAGTCGTACAATGGAACTAGTCTAAAGATTATGATTGCGTGTTCCGTGCAAAAAGTCGCAGTAGTGGTTTGCTGTACAGTCTAATTACACGAGAAACGGTCGAGAATCTGGTGAACAAAGTGGATTTCGCTAGCGTAGCATGTGAGTAATACGGCGAGCATTAATGGAAACAAATTTAATGAGGACGCATGATAGAGTCCAATTTTGTATGTAGATTACTTTTTTAATGGTAATTACTTCGGATTAAGTAATTTCGCTTATCTACATTCCGATGGACGCAAACAAGGGATTTAAATGGTTATTATCAATTTAATCGAGTTAATCATTTTAATGTACGTAGGTGAAAGACAAAAAAATAGGAGGAATATTCCGAGCGTTGCCAGGTTATTACAATTGTAAAAGACGGCATGGCGGTGTTGTTTCAAGGACCGTTTAATTAAATTAATTAATTGAATTAAAATTAAATAATAAATAAATGGGATGTCTGTCGAACGAAAAATCAAAATTGCTCACTTTTACTGTATAATATTGTCCGAATATTTTGTATGATGGTAAAGTATAAAGTGTGTCTGCAATGATATTTATTGCAATCGTCTTGCGGTGTTCCATAGCAATTTCAGGGATTTTTCGATATTGCCGCAACATGTCCCGAATCGAATGCGATTCGTACTTCGACTCCTCAAACATCTCCCCAATAAATTCCCCTTTAACATTCGATTCGCTACCCTTTCAGCGCGGAAGCAACTCCGATGCACTTAATGCCCCATTGTACATCAAAGGGTGGCGGTCGAGACGCGTAACAAAGGCTCCGCTCCTTCGGGGGAAGAACCGGATTTTTACTGCGAGGAAACCGCCGAACGCGCTTTAATATGCGAGGAGTATTTACGTTTTCGCACATGCAACGTGCAAGAAGTGCGCGATTTGATATTCGCCGAAGGCGAATTTTGTAACGCGGGCGTGTTTGTCGCCTTTTTACGTCGGAATCGCAATCGATCGACGGGGTGAATAATTCACGGCCTTTCGCGTTATTTGTTGTCAAATGCCAGGTGGCGTAGAAGACACTGAATTTTCTATTGCAGAACGCTCGAAACAGATTATTTCGCTTGCTGCTCACAACAGAGGGAATTTTTGTCGTTATGTCGGTTTCAGAGGGGCTTCGATGTTTATTTTGACTCTTGTAGCGAAAACGACGGTGTTCGAATATCATTTGACAAAAGTTAAACGCGCTTTTAAAGCACCGGATGAGTAAAATGGCGGAGGTGGTGAGAATTCGCCAAATGTTCGAAAAGTATATGCGTGATTGTATTGCAGTGAAACGTCTGATATTTTTCTCAAAAATGTTACACAAAATGAAATTATTAAATTTTAATTCCTCACTTCGCCTTCAGGCGACACTTAGTTTATGAATTTATAAAAATATAGCGAAGTTCAAACCATTAGTAATAAATTTTCAAACAAAATGTCGGCCTAAGAACATTTTACGAGATATTTTTGCAAATGAATCAAAATCCACAATCGATTTAAATTGCCACAGTGAGAAATATTCTATAAATAGTCCAAAATTCAATGAAAACTATCCAAAAGATAACGGAGAAAAAATTGTGGAGAAAAGGGGCTGAGTTGTGCTGAAAATTCCTGAAACAAATTGGAATTTTCGTGTAATTAAATTGAACAGCAAACCATTAGTGCAACTGTTTTTAAAATACCCTGTAGATCATTAAAACCTAACTGTCAGTTAAGAATTCGGAATAGTTTATTTGTTATAAACAAAGAACACCTAAAAAAAAAAAAGAATTTTTTTTTGTTTTTCGCTTATATCGTGGAATGGATCGAGTGTATCGCGTTACTATTAAAGGGACGCTTATAAAGAATTGGAAAACTAAACGGCGTTTTACGCTTAAACTAAAATGGCGTTTTGTATACTGTTATTGGACTATTTTTAACCGAGAAAAACTCGAAAAAACTGTAAAAAGTAACTTTTTTTTAAAAAAATCGTAACTTTGATAGTTATTAATATTAAGAAATGCTATTATGGGAAATGACAGTTTAGTATATGTACTTCAATAAGGCGCAAGATTAAATTTATCGCATAAATAGTTTTGGCACAATTGCAATATAAACAAATTCGGCCAGTATCTTACAAAATGGATTGTATTAACTGTAATTAACGCATTTCAATTATATTAACGGATTCTAACGGTATAAATCCTAAGTTACAATTCGCCAATCCCACATTTTTACTAAAATTGATATAAATATATTAAAAATGCTCATAAATATAGCGGGTTGCATACTCATCAGGCGCAAATGTGTTATATATGTAATCATGCAGGAATTATTTTAATTGAAAATATTTGAGTTCTGCTCAAATCTGCTAATCGCAAACTATTACGCCCCTTCCCCTAACGGGATTAAATTTTTTGTACCTTGTATTCTACAATATTTCCCTTCATTTGCACCCGTTGGTTACTTTTCATCCCGCCGTGCATTGTTAAAAATTCAAGTCATATCTCCACTCAACGTATCTAAGCGAGTTATGGAATTTAATCAAGAATATCGCATTTATCAACGTCGCGGAGAGAAAAACACCCACACACTCCCACACAATCTCCTCTGCGAGTAATTTCCCTTTGGAACATTTTACACTCCCTCGTAATAGTGGAAGGAACTTCTTGCGTACGAAATAGTTAATTACCGGGGAGCTACGTTATTTTCGTTATTAAGGGTGGCGTCTTTTCCGCCCAATCCGGTTTCGGGATTATTTGCCGACTCACCATAACAGGACGATTCGGTAGAGAAAAGCGCTATTAGGAAATTTTAATGATTACGTCCGAGTCGTTAATCATTTTAAAATAGCACCGGAAAACGTCGAAGGATGATTAACGACGAAACGGGACGCGGGAAAGCGGGAAAGTAACCAATCGTCCAATTACGATTTCTCCGCTTTCTTAGGAAAATATCACCCCCGAGGCGATTTATTGGAAACTAATCGATACCCACAACAAAGCGGCGCGATACAGAAATCAACGTAGATTTCAGCGTGTTTCCAAAATCCGTCCCAAAAACGAACCGATTTATTCAACGCGGATTAAAACTCGAGACGTTAATCCGAAACGCCTACACCGACGCATTCGTCATCGCACATACACCGGCTGAGCTGAATAGGGGCTAAAAAGGGGCGTTAAACATCAGCGACGAGCTCACGTAAGTTTAACGTCGGGCAGTTTTGTTTCATTAAATTTTATCCCCGAGTCCGCCGCCGATGGTAACGTCCCTCGGTCTTATGCAAGAAGTTGTTAACGTCGCACTTCAGCTTAAAATGATTTTTAGGTCATATCGGCTATCCTCGCCCCGAGATGGTATTACGATCGTTACGAGCCCGGGGAATGTTCACTTGAAACGAATCTAATTCGAAATACGGACACTCAGATAAGGAGAAAATAGTGCACGAGTAGATACACAATGCGGGCGTTGGTGCAGTTTTTCCATGGGAATCTTGTTAGCAATCGCTGACTAGCCAATAGGGTTTCTTAAGTACTTTTGGGTCTCATTGCGTAGTTATAATTGGTAGTTTGCGTTTAAAATCAGGTGCATAAGGTGATTAAATTACCTAATCTGCGTGTTACATCGTCCTCAGCGAACGCACCCTCTGCGCATTCTGCATTCTGAGCACCCTGCGCGGATATAGCGGCGCGTGCCCCTCGATCCGATGTGTTGAGCACCCTGGGCTGATGACGTGGCGAGGTAAAGTACTAACTGGCGCGTATACGGTTAAAAAAGCCCATCTACGAGGAACAAAAGCGATAATAGCAAGAAGAGCTGGAACAACAAGCTGAATAAGAGCAGGAACAACAAAAGCAGGAAGAGTAACAAGGAAATCTCTTGTTGTCGAGGTTAAAATACTTGTCACTTGATGGTCGGAGAATTTCCTAAAGAAAAGGGCTGTTAAGTCCGAAATTTCCCCAGGGATATACCTTCTGGCCAATAACAAAGGTATATCTTTACAGGCGGTTGATTTTTGCCTATCCAAAATATGCTATCTTACATATTAAATTCATTAATTAATTGGCACCGTGTTAAACATGATAGCCCTTACCATACAGGGACCATGCATTAGTAGTGGACCAAACATGCGTCTAGATTCCAAGCCCTACCGTTCTTTTCCTGGTGAAAAACCACCGAATCGTCGTAGCCAAATCAGTTAGAAAAGGATTGGGGCGAAATTAAGGGAATCACTTTCCTTGATATGTCAACGTAATGGGTGCTAGTAGGGGAGACCGGGGCTGATTGTGATTGTCGCAAATGAGAATTAAACCGCGACAAACCTCGATTGAGGCCTTCTTTATTTCTAAGAATCTCGTGTAATGATCGCTCATTAATAACCACACCAGATTTCATCCCTCGGCCTAGCAAATTGACAGCTATCGCGACGATAATCGAACTATTTGAATTATACATGAAAACGTTCCCGGGCAGCGTCGAGACGAAGCTTTTTTTCAAAGGAAATTGACAGGCCCCGTGGTTCCAACCTCGACGTAACGAGAAGAAAGCGCCACCGTCGTCGATGGAGGATTAAAGCATCAACGGAACGCGTCCTTCCTGCCCGAGGCAATTCAACTCGGTCGCGCGCTAATTATCCTGATTGTTCTGTTCCAGTTTCGGGAAGCGGGGTTTTATTGAAGGCTGCAAGGGGAGTCGTAGGAGTCGTAGGGTATAGTAAACAATGTATCCAAAAAAAGGTGGTTATGGTCAGTTTTTTTGATGCCGGGAACGTAGTCGGGAAGATTCTATTAATCTTCGGGTTAAGTGATTTCGAAAAAATAGCAGGATCTAAACTCCTTAGAAAGTTTCCTAAAGGTTCGTCCAGGATCAGATAAGTGCTTTAAATTAAATTACAAATTTCTGATCCCAAAAGGATCCCGTGGATAACCCCAAGGAGGAAGTCGACTTTTTCAGATCCCTTAGGGATCATAATTTCCTATTCCCTATTCAATATTAATGATACCTCCAGAGACGCTCATTATCTGGAAGTCATTAAGTCACCGTTATCCGACCGCTTGTGTGCAACTACTGCTTGTCCCATTTGTTAAGGAGGTTCGGTCGCCGTTTAAATGGGGCTAGCAAAACTTGGGGGGGAAGAGAAAGAAGGGAAGAGGGGAAAGGGTGCTGACTAATACCGCGGAATTGCTTGGGCGGAGATAGAGAGAGAGAGATAAGACGTACAGGGTCCGGATTCTTGCTCGAATTAAACAAATCGGTCTATCGGGTATATTTTTGCGTACAAGAGGAAATAGAACAGTAAATCGTTTGTTTTTCTGAAATTACTGGCCTTTTCCTTCACAAACGCACTGTGTGCGATACTCCACGATGTTTCATATCCTAATTCAAACCGCCTCGGCGTCATAGTTTTGGCGTCGTTTCCGTCGAAATTCCCCAAAAGGAATATGGACGCGCGTTATCGTCCAAGCGGGAATTTGTCTGGCGATGTACGCAGTAATTTACGTAGCGTATAATAAACCCGCCCCGGTTCGTATACAGGGCGTTCAGAAAACAATTAAACGAGTCCGGCGATTCAATAGAGCACGGGAAGCATCTAGGGCGGGTGAATTTAAATTATGGCGTGCATTGTGCAGTCCTTTGGATTATGATCCAGAAAATTCCATGGTAGTTAAAGGGGATGTGTTACTGTCCTATTTGTTCACCGTGTTGTAAATGCGTTTGTTTCTGATTTAGATGAAATTTCATGTGAATAATAGCTTAGTGAATAGGCTCTCGCGAGAAGCATCTGCTCACGGGTCGTGTGCGACGACGTGCCTTATCGGCGATCGTTCGTTGGTCAGTAACTAGGGGGTTTATTTAAGGACACGGCCCGCAGCCCTTAGGGCGACCCCGGAGCGACCCTCCCCTTAACGTTAAGAAGGGTATCGCTTCTACACTTCTGCGACTAGTGGCCATAACACTAGCTTAAATTAAAGCTGGCCCAGCGCGAGGTTTTAGGGTAAGGGGAGCAGTAGACTTTACTTCCTATATTTTCTGGTAACAATCTTATCTCAGTCGCGTTTTAATATTTTATTCTCTCCCGGAATTTTATTCTCCCTCGCGACGGAACACCTGCTTACGGATCGTGTGCGACGACGCGCCTTATCGGCTGGCGAAAAGTCGCCAATATTTCGTTTATTGGTCAAAAATTAGGGAATTTATTTAAGGGCGCAGCTTGCAGCCCTTAGGACGACCCCGGAAAGCGACCCTGTCCTAAACGCTAAGAAGGGAATCGCCGCCACACTTCTGCCATTATTGGCGACTGGCTTAAAGTGAAGCTGGCCCAGCGTGAGATTTTTTAGGGTAGTGGTGTAGCAGTAGACTTTATTCCCTTTATTCCCCGGTAATAAATTAACCGGGGGATCTTATTTCATCCCCTAATTGCTCTACCTCCGAATTATACCCCAGGAGCTGGAATATTTTCTCGATCTGTGTCAATTTCGACTTAATTATCGATTATAATTCCCTCGAAGCGTTAAAGACTTTTCATCCCGAACGAACTCCCTCGGATCGACCCTTCGACCCTCGTCAGATCCCACGAAAGCCACAACGGCTGATATTAATTAGTTCTCATGCCAGTTCGGAATGTTAATTATCGCGAGATGATATCCGTGAGATAACACCTTTTTTGCGACCGGGTCTGTAATTACACTTTTCGCATGTTAATCACCAAAGGGAGGATTCGTGCAAGGGTGGATTTTTAATTTTTCCGCTCGGGACTTTCGCCGAGTTCCACGTCCTACATCCGCGAGAAGCGCGATTCCCGTCGCCGTGGCGGAACTCGTCCCGGATCGGATTTACATTGCGACAGTGCATTTAAATATTGAAATAAAACCGTGATTTATAACACCCGAGGTGTCAGTTCGGCGGGTTCGTCGGATCTCGACGAGGGTGCATGCACTTTTCCAGAGGAAATCGCGTCACATTTCCCTTTAAACTTCAAAGCGAGAGTCCCCTCTTCGATTTTATTTAAATAGTAAAAATGGACGTATACTTCACAGACATGTACATATGGTCGCCTCCTTCTTCACCTTCAGATAATTCTTGTTGTAGATGGCGGCCGAGTACGCCATGGCGAACGTCGCGTCGACGTAACTCAGCGTCTTCGACGAGTTCTCGATGAAACCATTAGCCCCTATTTTCCGCGCCATCGTCTCTCCCTCTTCCGTGCTCACGTGCCTGTCCCAGTCCCTCCTCAGGTCCGTTTTCGTCGCTGAAACACCCACGTGTACGATATAATCGATGGATAAAGCGCCGTTATTCCCTAGGGTTATCTTTTTAAATCGTCGTGTTTACCTGCTAATACGATTTTCGCTTTCGGGGAGAACCGTCTCAGCTCCGGGACCCACTTCAGGGAGACGTTCTCGAAGGAAGTCCTCTCGTTCACGGCGTAAGTCAGTATGAAGCAGTCCACCTGAAATTTTCTTGTCAATTGTGCTTTCAAAGCCTTGAGGCTATTAAACGACAAAACGTCCACTAGGCCGTTCAAGTATATAGAAACCAGACCAATTTTATAAATTGCTCTCTCATATAAGATGGGGGGCACCACGTATGTTTCTTTTCTTCTACACGTAAGTTTGCTATTTCCAAAAAAATAGCTTGTAGAAAGGAATGAAAGAATCACCCCTGATGATGTCTTAAAGAAGGGACGAAACGTCGGGAAATAGACATACGGTCTAGAAATTTTGTATTTCATTTTTGGGGAAGATGGGAGGAACACACATCGTTTGCATTCAACCCCGAGGAGCTTTTGGCATTTGAATATGTGTACGGTATTTTACAATATTCCTATCCTTAAAATTTATTTTACTTTTTCTGGAAAGTTCCAGGAACGAGCAGCTTCGTTCAGTAACTTTGGTGTAATTATTTTTTTATTGGCGACAAATCCTATTTTTTTCAAATTTGGTAACCAACCGTCGAAATACGCGTGTTTTCCTGGATGTTTTTCCTTGAAAACTGTAGCTGTTCTTAGGCAAATAGGATTTTTGGAGCCATAATTATTTCAGATCGTTCTACTATATTGTAAACCACCTTAATGCGAATTAATACAAGATCGGAAATGACTTTCCAAAAAGAAACACAATGACTGGAAAGATTGTTTCGTATATCGTTCTGTTATCGTTTTCAAAATCGCGTTTCATTTTTCTGTAGAGGAGTCCATTTTAAGCAACAAATCTTATATGAAGTTTTTTGATAAATCACTACTTTCCGAGCGAAAACGTCGATGTTTGACTTATGCATGTTTTCGGGCAGTTTTTTACAAATAACACAAAAACCATTGATTTTAGCGAAAAAGTAGTGATGAACAAAAACGAAGGCAATAAAGAAACAAATCGAATGACGGTTTCTTTGGTTTTTTAAAATGCGTATAGAGCAAGTTACGGATTTTTGAAATTCAGTATACCGGGTTAAATTTAGAACGACAATTATAAAAATTATTTCAACTCGTTCTGCCGTATTGTAAACTACCTTAATGCGAATTTATAAGAAATTGGAAATTATTTTCGAAAAAGAAACACAATGACTGGAAAGATCGGTCGGTGCATCGAACCGAACCACGCTTGGGATTGAAGTTTTCGAGGCAAACAAAAAATTGCCTCCAAGGAACCATAACTCGCTTTGTATTGTGTTTATAACAATGAAGGACGAAAACAAATTTCTTTTTGACCAAGAATAACTGAAAAGTATTGGGTTTTTAATTTTCTCAACGTGGGTATGGAAAATCCTATTCGTGAATCGATTTCTCAGGCATTTCCTAGTACGTAACGTAAATTTTCTTATCTTTTACCACCCCGAATTTCCCCCACACTTACGTCTTTGTACGCGAACCTCCTGAGCTTATCGAACTCCTCCTGGCCGGCGGTGTCGGATAAGATCACCTTGTACTCCACCCCGTTGATGGGGATCGTCATGGAGTACACGTCGAACCTGAAAGGAGGCGCCGTCATACGAGTACGTCTCGGAAATTAATTTCGCCCTTACACCGTGGGGATGTACCTGTCGTCGAACTTCTTGTCCTTGTAGACGATCAGCATGCAGGTCTTGCCCGTGTCGCCGTCGCCGACGACGGTCACTCTGATGGTCTTATTGGACATTTTCTCTACATGTTTACCTAAAAATTGTTAAACCGACTATACTGTAAAGTTTCAAAGGAAACGTCCGATTTCGCACGATCGTGACAGATGAGATTATCTATCGTCCCTGATATTAGCTTAGATAAACTTTATTAGTTAGAGGTAAACCATTATTCAACGTTTCACCTTAAACGACGTAATCTGTATTTCTAACCACCGTTTGATTACGTAGGTACGCGATAATGTTTTTAATTGCGTGTGTGTGCGCAATACTTACTTATGTTAAGGATAGTACGGGATAGGCGGTGCTTAAACGGCACTGATGCTCAGCACGAGAGGCGCACAATAACACTGAATTAATCGATTGCTAACTCACCTTTAAAATATCTAGGCAAACGTAAAAAAATACACTGAATTCCATCACTGTCGTTTATCACTTTATTATTGCAGGAGATAAGATAAACGCGCCTCACGCTGGAAATCAGCGGCGGAACTATTGGAATTAAATCGAGAAAATACGCCCTTACGTTTGCGTGAAGGTATATGCGCGGGAGGAAGTGCGCATAAACCGTTGATTAAATTTAAGCATCGTTCATTGAAGAATTTTCGAAAAAAAATTTATTTTTTGAAAGGAAAACGCGCTATTGATGACATGAGCTTCTGGAAGAATTTTTAATATTCTTTAGTTTCTCGCTGAACACTGAATAGTAAGAAGATCTGGTATCAATGTTAACATGATTCATGAAAAATCGTGAAATATGCAAGGCACTTCAGAGACTTATGAAGCAAGAAAGAAAATGTGGAAATTGCTGTTCAATCATGATAGAATTGCTCGTGAAATCTGCGCTTTTAGGGAAATTCTTCATTTTCCTGAAGTTTCTTTAGTGTCCTGCTGAAAAGTGAATTAATTTCAATGACAGAATCGACAGAAAAAGTCTTGGGGATGCAAGAATAAAAACTTTTCATCTCGTGGGTCATGAAACTGGTTGCATAATTGTTTATGCAAGCAAATTGTTCTAAAAATTAACTTTTTGTAAGGATTTTTGCAATGTACTGCAAAACTATGGCCTTCAGAGAAAAACGTATTAAGTTGATTTGTGAGTTATGAAAATATGTATAAAATAAGGCACCATAGATTGAAATCGGTTTATAAACAAAACAGTTATTGCGAAATAAACCGGAAAATTAGCATTTTTCTGTAATTGATTATTTTCATGAAAATTTAAATTTAGATTCTATTTACCATCTGCTTCAAAACGTACCCTCTTCCAGGGGTGGAAGCCACCCCTTTTAGGGAGTGAAAAACGTCTCATTGAAGTCTTGAAATCGATGGATTAGGCAATTTTTAGGAGTGTTCGTTGGAAAGTTAATACTTTTCGAGCTAATCTCGGTTGAAACTACATTTTTCGTCGAAAAAACGCATGTTTTTAAACGGTATTTCACGAACTCCTTAAGAAATTTAGGTTTTTCCAAAAAATTGTTCTGAACAAATATCTAGCCTATAAAAATACAAAGAGATTGGTTTTTGGTTGGTTAGTATAGACCCAATAATAACCGAATTATTTCCCGTTGAAAGTACACTTTTCTTCGTGATGAAAATAACTTTGGAAAACTCATATGACCTTTTCCAAAGTACTTGAAAATCGTACTCCACGATTGGACGATTGGAATTATCGAAACTATACCAAACTTTCCAATTTTGTAGGTAATTATGTGTTCAACAAATGTGCAAAGTAAGTGTTGCATAAATTAATCAATTAAATTAATTGGATTAGAACTTCAATTACAAACTGGCAATTTCAGCTCTTAATTTTGATAAACAAAGGGACTGTGATTTAAAAAAAATCCAGCTCCTCTCCTATTGGTGCTGAGAAGTTGTTTGTAAAAGTTTTGAGTAAAACTCCCTGGAAAAAACAACAAAATTTTTGGAATTTTCGTGGATAACACGCCCTTTGGACAAAAGTTAATGAAAATAATACAAAACCACTGCTATTAATCCATAATTGCTTAAAATTCAATTACCTCAACTTGAATGAAACGTAAATATTCTACTATTTTACATCGCGTTAATTTCGTTTAAAATACACGGCGATTTTCCTATTTCTTTGCCTCTTATCGCCCGTGATTCAGCCCGAGTACAGTTTTTTGTGCGTTTTTTGCGCTGCGCTTTCGGGTAAACAACTGCCGAATTTTTCCTCGCTTGAAAATTATTCGTGAAGCGCGCAGGTAAGAGAGCGGTAGAGTTTTTAGCAGGAGGCTCCTTAAATTTTCCTTAAAAAGGAGGAATTTCCTTAAAATTTCCACGGGTTTCCACGGGTCCGCCGTGTACTCGCGCCGGGAGCCGCAAGTTTTTCGGTAATTATTTCATTTCTTTTATTTATTCGCTAATTTATTATTAATTTGCCAATTAATCTCCTGGATTTTTGAATTACAATTTCTGTAGCTTCTTGCTGTTTTAGGTAGTGTGTGGTGCACATTTCGGTGACAGTGGCGTGCACTTTACAGGAGCGTACCAACAATGCCATAGTCAAAGAATTAATTTTTTAACTTCTTTCTAAAGGACTAATGTTTTTAATACATTCATTGAGTTAATAAAGGGTAACAATAAAATATTTCTCAAGTGAGTATACTCTAGATAATACTATAAGAACGTCATTTACAACATATTAACTTATTGTTAGGTAATTTTTCATTTTTTGAAGGATAGTTTATTTTGAATTACTGTGATGCAAAGTTGTTAATACATATTTTCATCCCCTTTTAGCTGTCTATGATGCAACCGTAGGGACGAAAAAAGGCAGAGAGGCAAATGGGGGTTGTCCTTTATTTATGAAATGACAGTAGGGAAGGACAACAAAAGGAAAACCAATACTCTTCTAATGGTTAGTACTTTCAAATACGTTAAAAATTCAATTTCCTTTTATCATTATTTCTCAAAAAAGTGACTATTTTCCCTTTATGGGACTTGATTTAATGGAGAACATAAAGTTGCCTTCGACAAGGCATAACTCGGTTGTTGTTGCAGTAACAAAAATTAAACAAAAACCAATCTCTTCGTTCTTTTATAAGCTTCAATTTTGTTTATAACAAAATCGGTATTTTTTTCGGTAAAAGGGAAATTTTTGGGTTATTCATGAAAAATCGTTTAAAAACATGCAGTTTTTGGGCGCGAATTCAACACTTTTACTCAATAATCATTAATTTTACAAATAATGTTTATAGAACGTGTTTAAGCGCTTTATGACAAGTACAAAGTTGGGAATGAACGTACTGGAGAACTTTTTGGACCAAAAAGAGCATTTTATCATACATGTAATTGCTGTCAACTTTGACAAGCCATATTTTGGAAACAAATTAACAAAATCCAATGTATTTTTTTCAAAAGACGTCTCATTTTGAGTACTTTTGAACGTCGTTTATTTAATTAAATTTCACGACAAAATCGCGACGTTAAAAATTTGTTACTAATTTTAGAAAAATCCGGACACTCTCCAAATGAACTGAATTACAAAATTCCGGTGGCAATTTAAATTTGGAATGTCCTTTTACACGTAGAAAAATCAACGACCAATTTGAGCGATTTTTTGAGGCCACACATAAAAAACGATATTTTTGAAAATAGCCTGAATTGCAAAAATAATTTTGAGAAAACCACCGAACCGATTTTAACTAAATTTGGTGTGTCTTTTTCTCATATCTTCAAGCTTCTCTTCCCCGAATATGAAGGTCCAAAGAGCAGTATAAGTAATTAAAAAATATATATATACTTTTAAATCCATTTTTCATCACTTTGTTGTAAGTTTTTGTTATTTTGCAACGAAACTATTGCAATTTAAAATTTTTAAAAACGCCATCTTTTAGATAATGTACTATCGAACTTTTTTGCTCCTATACACTTTCTCTTTGAAATGAATATTGAAAAAGTTATGGGCAACAGAAAGTCAAAAAACGGATTTTTCCTAATTTTTCACATTTTGACTTTTTATCTGTTTACCACAACTTTTTCAAGTCGCACATATCGAAATCCTCATTTCCGAGGTTATTTCGAAGACATTTGCGCAAAAATTAGCGAGATTAATTCATCGCTTTTCCCTCGGTGTAAATTTCCTTTAAACTTGTTTACCCCTTCGATCCAATAAAGTGTACAAATCCGCTGACCGCCCGGTTAAATCATGACTAAAAGGGGCGCCGTTAGAAACGCCCCGTCCGAATGTAATAACGATAATAATAAAAGTGTCCCGTTAAGTTTTGAGTAAAGGTACCCGGGTAGATATCGACGAAGTTTTAAAAGTGACAAACAATCTCCTTAAGAGCGCGCACACACCCAGACACATACGACTTTATTATTATACCACTTTTCGCACAAAACAATCCAGTAAGTCTCGCTGAAAATGATAAATTCCACTTAGACCTTTGTCCGGCGCTCCCTGCTACTCCACGGAGAAAAGCAGGGAATAACTCCTCCAGGGGCTTTATTGAAACATCCACCTTTGACAAAGTAACCCTCGAGGACCTTCTTATTTATCGTTCCCGGAAAACGTCGAATTCGCCTCTAAATCAGATTTAATGTAGCGAAATCGTAATTTAATTCCTGCCATTAAAACGGTTTACAATCTCATTACAACCACCGTTAAGTAAAATTCAAACCGATCATGTTTTAACGCTTGTAGAGTCCTGCGATCATCGATCCACCTTATGTAATTACAGGGAGTTGTGGATTCCTGCAACTTTAACCGAGGGGAGAGTAACTCTGAGATCCATCCACCAGGGGTCTCTGCAGGGACGATCAATATGTCGCCAGGATCTTTATTGATCATTCTCCCTGCAGTTCTCTGATTGCCCGCGTGGGTAGTAGATGTCGCTAGTAATCGTTGCCAGGAACCTGAACTGGCGGGAAAACCTGGCGGCGTTACAGGAAACTACAAGCAATAGTAGGTAACAAGGGCGTTTCTTATAAATCAAGTCTCGTTTATTATATGGAAACGAGTTCACCGGGGATATGAATTGGTTTTGTTTTGTAAAAATTTGGCATGGCTTCTTTACACTAAGATCAGAGATGATTTCATGAGAAACGCTCTTGCTAGTATCGCCGGTATATATATATGATTGTCGTCGTCGTCCGCGGAATTCAATAGAGCGAACGATCGCGTATATGACCGTTTCCTTATAGATTTATGGTACCGCATTTCAAATGTACCGATTATACCAGAAAGAGGGGCAATAAAGCGCGAACAGCAATAATCGTATCGTGTATCGTGTACATTGTGCTCAGACTTGTTATTATATGAAAAGTTGAAGGGGGCTGATGGAGGATTCCTCGACTCGATCGTGGATTTATAAATATTAAAAGGATCCCGTAGTAAATCCGCTCGATTAAATCGAGTGTCTTTCGGGAGAAAATGCACGGTAAATTCGGGTTTTGTGTGTAAATGCAACGCAAATCGCGAGGAACGTGTAAGGTTTCTTTTTAATAATCCTTTTATAAGAGGCAAAAGTCGAATATAGCCTTAAGAGGAGCAGGTAGATAAAAACGCGATAAAACAAGTATCCGGATTGTTCATTTGCTACTTATCGTAAAATATAAGTGGGATACGCCATACGTAAAATTTGCAACCGCTAAAAACCCATATCGGTATTAAAATGGAATGTTTACGGTTATATCGCGCAAAAGAGAAAATGAAATCGAGGAGAAAAAGACACACGGAAAGCTTTAAACCTACATACATCGTTGAGTGATAAATTAGGGAATTAACAGAATGTTTGGCACGTTCCTTGGCAGACCTTTACCTTTCGCAACTTCGAATTTTAATAAAAGCCATCGATGACTAGATGAAATGTCCGTTTTCATCGGATTTCTCATGCATTTCACATGGAACATCAAAATAATCGCAGTATGCAACATGAGGAATAGCATTCAAATGGTAGCGGTTAATCGACCGAGGAGAACGCATTGAGACCGTATTAATTTGTAATTCTGCTTGTTTTTTCTTTTAGAAACATTATAAAGTACTAGTTCCTGTGTAGCAGTTAGCTGGGAAAGCAAAGTTAGGTTAGGCTGTTTGGTACTGTTTGGTACTCTTTGTTTTCTTTTATAGAAACGTTATAAAGTACGACATACGATATGAACGACGACGGCCGTTTAGCCATTACCGTATCTCCGCTAAGCACACCTGCATTAAAAAATTCAAAATGGCGCCGGCGAGAAAACCGCGCAGTTTATGATCGGTTTTACACAAATTTGAATATCACCGATCAGAACCATGAGAATAACATACGAAAATGTTTAAAAATTTCCTTTCGACAACCGGCAAATTTGGCGAAACTTCCTACATCTTATTTTTTTTTCTCAAAAACTACTGGCTTCCTAAAGCTAAAATTATTTTTTCAAGCACACTAATACTGTCCCCCTTTACTAAAAAAATTGCCATTTTTGAGTTACTTAAGAAAAATGTTTACCCGTTCGTTTTCGCTGATGCAACCAGAAGCGTTATCGTCTTTTACACATGATTAGGGTGAGTCAATTGGGGGAAACTCCCCGAGCGAATCCGGGGAGAGTTGTTTACGAGCTTTAAAGAAATTTAATGAAACGAGCGGAAGATTAATCGGTCGAGAATGAAGTCGTGTAAAAAATAGTTCGCAGTTAATCCAATAAGAAAGGAAATTTCTATACCGAATCCGATTCTTCCCGAGCAATTAATAAAAATATCTCCGAGCGACTGGTCGCGGTAGCACCATATTTAGCGGAAGCATCGCGAGGCCAAATATGGTGGCCCCCGATTGCTATTTGGCGAGAGAACCTATAGATTCGGCTTATTGTATGTAATTTGATGGATGGCGACCAATTACCGCACATGACGGTTCGCTTCCCATCAGATTCCACGACTACGCTGATGTTTTATTTAGATACGCTCTTTGCGCGACCATTTTTTCGTCTCCTTTCGCTTCCTTCGCCAAAGACATGACGTCTCGTCATTTTTTTACGCGAAACAGATTTGAATGTGACGGAGGAAAAATTGTTTGACATATAGTGAATGCCTCGTAACTTTGATATACAAATATGATAAATTCGTAGTGAAAGAAACGTTTTATACAGGTTAGATTACCTTGCCAAGATCTCCCACTTTCCTTTACTGTTCACTGCTAGTTTCCCATCATCTCCTTCTTTACGTTTAAAGTTGGTGATTTATATGCTGATTGAGTGTCTTGTAAAAGTTCCTGTTATTTTTCCCTTCCAATTCTGACTCAATGCTTGAGACGCAGAGGTGGCTGATCTTCCTTAATATTGCATTAGAATACCCATTGTTCCTCAAAGACGGCTGGAGCAACAAAATTGCTGCTGGTATCATGTATTAGCAACAAATGAGCAACAGAATATGTTGCTTGAATCATATCAATAGCTCATTGCATTGAGGAGATGCAGTGATGGCTATTCTGGGGTAGTATTGCACTAGAATGTCCACTGCTTCTTAGAAACGGCTGGAGCAACAAAATTAATTCTGGTGTCACGTATCAGCAACAGAATATGTTGCTTGAATCATATCGTTATTTAGTTGCACTGAGGAGATACAGTAATGGCTATTCTGGGGTAGTATTGCACTAGAATATCCATTGCTTCTCGGCAATAGCTGGGGCAACAAAATTATTGCGCAGAAATATTTGGCTGCAATATCCGCAGCAATGTATGAGCAATACAAATTAGTTTTGGGGTAGGTCTGCTATGGGACTCTAAAATGGACATTACTTTTATCAGGTTAACTGAAATACAGTGCAATTTTTAATGCAAGATAATCCGTCTTATCTTAAGTCTGTATTAGACTTGCGATTTCCGTTCGCAGGAGTCGCTCGGAGTTAATTTGTAAGCGAACGTAACACGGCATTTCGTGTCCTGTTAATCTGCATGGAGCGCATTTCCTGAGAACACATCGGAACGTCAGCTCAGACCTTATGAGTTATGGCGCCAATTAGCCGCACATTCCGTATTTTTACGCTCAAGGGTCGTAACTCAGCCTGCCATTTTGATGAATGCCTAATTATTATTCATCGAACTTAACAGTTTCCTGCGAATCCCGCCCGATATATAATTAGAAAGTTAATAGCTAACATGTTGCACGGCCCATTCGAAAATATCGCGTAATTTATTATCGGCGCTGTCATAATGCGCGACTTACCGTAAATTTTCCCTTTTACTACCAGTAAAACGTCGCTCACATCAATGGGGTCCGGGAAATTTTAATTGCAACGGACGTAGGACGCAAACTTGTAAATTTTCCTCGGCCGAGATTTACACATTTTCCGGTCGGTTTATCGAAGCTTGTTAAAATGATTGGGAAGAGTCAACGAAAACCGATTCTACATAAATCCTCGCACGTCCTGATTTATCCTCGTTATTACGTCAATTACACCGAGCCGCAGATTGAAAAATACGTTTCGGTTATTTAGGACCCTCATCGGTTTTCGTGTCAAAAGAATCAGGCCTTCTGTGAGTTTTAGTAGCGTTTTTCCAGAATTTGACGATGTATTGACCTGCTTTTCGTTGAATCCTCATCATTACTACTCATTATTGCTACTTACCCGGTCTTTCCAGGTCTTAATTCTACACTACGGCGTCTAAGTAATGCTCCAATAAATAATTAAGTCGCAAGAAAAGTTTATCCTGCTCTTAATGTGGTGTGAATGACGATTTAATTCGATTATCTCGAAACGGGCCATTTAATTTGATTTAATATGAGGAACGGCTGAAAAACTCTCATAGATTACGAAAGTTTAACCGTCCCTACTTAAAGGGAAAAAATCCTGCATTAGTGTTATATTTCAACTTAAAAGTCGCCAAGGAAATTTTTAAAAAACTACCATTGGTGGAAAAATTTGTAATTTTGAATTATTTCTGATGTCGGAGGTGAAAGAAAATCGTAATAATTATATCGATATTTATTATTTTACACATATCAACACGTGACAGTAGAAAATGCTTTTTGATAATGCGATACGTCGAGTTTTCCGGCCTCTCCCGATTTTCCGGGGTGGCGGAAATGCGCCGGTGGTCGATATTTCATCGAGTTAAAAATTAATTAAAGCGAAGTTAAAAAGTTTCAATCTTAAAAGTTTTCCAGCGCTCGAATGGCCACGCCACGTCCTCACTTTTTAGATCTCCAGGTTGTAGCGCAAGATTAGCTTCTTTCCTTACAAATTCAGAAACCTCTCCTTGTCGCATACTAAGAACGTGTATGATCCATAAATTACGTGACAAAACACCGGCGTAATGATAATTTAACGTATTATTTATCCCAGTGGAGAACATGCATTTGTGCGCCTAATCGGAGCGCAGTAACGACATTATTATACTTTTTAATCGCACGAAAAAACCGCTACAGGAGTAAATATGTACACGCTAGCTTGGGGACGGGAAGGATCGAATAATTTTACGATTTAATTGTCGCGGTCACGTCCTGAAATCCACGCGGACGATCGACGTATTAAATAAATACTTGCGCATAAGCATAATGGGGAGTGCACGTAATCGCTGATTCAGCCCGTATGGAAATCGTATAGGGACAGAGGGGGAGAAATCGTAGTGTAAAGGCATGTTTACGCGGGTCTGATAAATTTATGTCTCAATAAATTTTTCCTGCCCGTCGCTTTTCCCTTCGCTAGGTAAAATGGGAAAAAATTGTAAGTGGCGGTATGATTATGTACGGTGGAAGCGGAAGTCGAAAAAAGGGGGGGGGTTTCATTCAGGAACATGGGTTTATTAACCAATGGCTTATTCGTGAAAAGGTCTTATGGGTATCTAACTGGAAATACTATTACGAAAAGCTTATCTCTTAACTGCTTTTCCTCTTGAAAGTTCTAGAAGGTTTATAGAAGTTTCCGAGCTTTATATTTTGATTTTAAACGTTAGAAGACCTCAAGAACCTAGAAGGAAAAGTTAGAAGTTTTAATCTCTAAAAAATAATTTTAGAGGCGGCTCCTTTAGAATTTTAAAATGCCAGGGTGGGTTCAAAAAGGTTTCTAGAAGGTTTATAGAAGTTGTCGAAGTTGAAATTTCGAATTTTAAACGTTAAAAAACGTCAGGAATGTAGAAGGAACAATTAGAAGTCATAACCATGCTGCAAAGGAGGTTTAGAGACTCCTTTAGAAATTTAAGAGGCCAGAGTGGCTTTAAAAGTATATCTAGAAAGTTTATAGATGTTTCCAAAGTTTGAATTTGGAATTTTACACTTTAGAATACGTCAAGAATCTAGAAGGAAAAATTAGAAGGCTTAGTCATGCTCAAAAGGAGTTTTAGAGGCTCCTTTAGAATTTTAAGAGTCCAAAGTGGGTTCAAAAGGGTATCTAGAAGGTTTATAGAAGTTTCCAAAGTTTAAATTTCAAATTTTAAATTTTAGAAAATTTCTAGAATCTAGTAGTAACAATTAGAAGCCTTAATCATCCTGAAAAGAAGCCTTAGTGGCCCCTTTAGAATTTTAAGAGGTCAAAGTGTGTTCAGAATTGAATCTAGAAGGTCTATAGAAGTTTCCATTATTTGCAATTTAATCTTGAATGTGAGAAAACTGTAAGGATCTAGAAGAAAGATTGCAGCACTCCTTCTGGAACATTTGAATCCAAAATTGCCTCCCAAAGAAAGTTCTAGTGTTTTACAGGAGTTTCAAACAATTTTATTCTAAGTTCAAACGCTGGAACCCGAAAGCATTAAGAGAATTTCTAATTACTTCACTTTCAGAGGACCACAGAAAAATCTCGGTCCTCCTAAATTGGTTCAGATAGGCACAAAAAGCCTTCTCGTTACAATTTCAAATAGTTGGAAGGGAAAACGTTAAGTTTTGTTTAGAATTTTGTGGAATAAATGCTGAAAAACTTCAAGAATCTAGAAGGAAAATTTCAGTAATCCTTCTGGAACCTTAAAATCCAAAATGGCCACCAAAAGAAGCTCTGATGTTTTACCAAAATTCCAGAAAATTTCATTTCTATTATAATGGTTAGAACGAATCTAAAACTATGGTTCTAGAATTTAAAATTTACCAAATGTGCCTTTAAATTGTATCTAGAATAAAAGAAAGTTGTCAAAACTATAAGTCTTTGATAACAATTTAGTGATCTTAGTAGATTGTGGTTATTGGTTTCGACTGCATAATAGTCATCGTCAGGCCTTAAAATATGCAAAAAAAACATGAATAAAATCGGTTGGTGTACCGTTTAAACCACCACCATATTGATTGAGCTCTTCACACAAGACTTACCTTCGATATGAGTGGACTGTCTTCGGTAGATGATAATTAAACCTTTTTAAACCTTCTTGAGTTGTGCATTTACCATGTTTCATATGACGCAGGCGCTCTTGCCTGGAGGAAACATGTTAAAACGTTCCCTGTACCACCATGAATGGCTACGAACGTTCGGATCGATAACGCTCGATACGCCTATATAACCGTCGATCCATCATTTATAACCGTCGCTCGGAATCCATCTTACCTCCTTTTTCCTCAGCCGTTAAAATTCCATCTCCTTGTCTTCGACGTGTAATCCAGGGATTACACGTACGCGCCAGGCAGAAAGTATTTTCCCGTTTCCCCCCCTGCCTCTCTCTCCCTAACGATCTTATAATTAAACGTGAGTAACATACACGTAATGTTTTTATTTTCCGGAAAGTGTCGCTCGCTCAATTATTTATTTCGTCTGTTAGTTAGCAATTAGCGACCGTGCTATATATAGCGAGGCCATAACAATAACATTAGGCTTTTACACTTCAACGACCTGTATATATGGACGTCCCTCTTTGTTCGAGATGGAAGTGTCGTTTACGTAGAGCCGGCACGTACCGTCGAGACGTCGTCCATGTCGATTTTGAGACTTTCCACGTTTCACTGTGTAAACCATGAGGTGTAATGCTAATGCACGCGCGCTCCCCTATGCGCACCCGATAGCCCAGTTTGTAGTGTTTTTTGGTAGATGAAATTTGACAGCAGATGGACCGAGAAATTTTGTTTAAAATGGATCAAAGATGATAGAACCTAAAATCTAGACAAATATGAGTTTTTGCGTTTTTTTTAAATGGTGAAAATTTAAAAGAAATCTCGAATTATGAAGTTTTTCAAAAAGAAATCCCATTTCCATTTTGTTGAAACTCAGCACGTCTTTTAATAGACATGTACTTTAGGAGTTTAGGAAGTTTTAGTTCTCTAGCTAAAGGAGTTTTGGAATTATAACTGATTATATGACGATTTGGCGCGCTTTTCTGGCAACGACCAATTTTTTTTTTATTTTACCTGTTTCAAAAAAGCAAAAGCTCGGATTTTTCTACAATTTGAGTTTTTATCATCTTCGATCCATTTTAAACAAAGTTTTTTGGTAAGTCTGCTGTTAAACATTTTTTGGGGCTCTATAAACTGGGCTACATGTAGAGTAGGCAGGTAAGGTCGTTGCTTGCTCATTGCGTGGCGACAGTGGCGGGAATTCACATTAGAAATTTGCAAATTTCACACAGTAATCTTCTAAATAAATAATATTCTTCTATATGAAATTAACATATTGTTTCTACAGTGTGGAACTTTAATGTTCCATGAAAATGCTGTAAAACCTTCAGAAATGCTCACAACTGCAATGTTTTTTCCCCTAAAAATATGACATGTGACACTATTAAGGCCACCTCGTGATTTTAATTTTGGAAAACATCTCCTATTTCCTCGGCACGGTCCCGTCACTGCCCCTCGAGCTATCCAAAGCTCCAAACAAAAGCACCACGAGCGAAATAGGGCGAGCAATAACGTTATTACTGCTGCTACGAGACACAAGTTCGTAAGGGGAAGCTATTGTCCCGTTTAATACCGACTTACACTTTACCATCAGCGTGCATTACGTTTATATAGGGACGTTTCGGCCTCTGTAGCGACGAGACTCCGATCCTCGTTAAGCGCGCATAATAAATTAATAATATTAATCCGGGCGCGAGCGGAATGTCGAAGGTGACGGCTCATTTAACGCTTTTCGAGTCCAATCGACGATCGCGAGGTAGGCGGAGAGCTAAAATCGATTTCGGGCCGATCGATCAATCGAATCGATCGAGCGAAAGTCCATTAAGAGGAGCTCGTTAATGAAATCCTACAAGCATCGCTAATTAGGGACGCGGATTTGACGTCGTGATGATAACTCGATTCTACGCATGCGTCGAAGATATGGAAGTCAGTACGCTACTATTTCGACACTATACAAAATTATCAACTCGATTGCGCGCCTGCGTCGAAGATAAGGACATTAGTACGTTACTACTTCGACACAAGACTAAATTACCAACTCGATTGCGTGCCTGCGTCGAAGATAAGGACGTTAGTACGTTACCACTTCGACACGACACAAAATTACCAACTCGATTGCGCACCTGCGTCGAAGATAAGGACGTTAGTACGTTACCACTTCGACACGAGACAAAATTACCAACTCGATTGCGCACCTGCGTCGAAGATAAGGAGGTTAGGACGTTACTACTTCGACACGAGACAAAACTATCAACTCTATTGCGCGCCTGCGTCGAAGATAAGGACGTTAGTACGTTACTACTTCGACACGAGACAAAATTATCAACTCGATTGCGCGCCTGCGTCGAAGATAAGGACGTTAATACGCTACTCCTTCGACACGTTACTAGATTATCCTCCCGTTCCCGGATAATTTTTTAAGGGAGCCGCGTCGATCCATCATTTCGACGCGAGCGTTACTCCGCCATTGTTTACGGACGCTTCAAATAAGCCGTCATTCGGTGATGGCGCGTCGACGATATACGAAGGAAGAATATTTAATTATTCTTCCCGTCGCAAGATTGATGTCGCCGGAAACGTCGGGGAGGGGCTGAGGATTTTCCCACTTTTCCCGAAGGAGATTAAGGGAGCGCTTTGTGACGACTTAAGTTGACCGGTTTCAATAAGGGGTATGACGCTGATTGGAGGTTTGGAATACCCTCGCGAGGTCGAGGAGAGCGAGAGGAAAAAAGCATTTAACCGTATGAGACGAAGAATGCCACCATAGGTCACGTAGTGCGTAAGGAAATGGCAGGAAAAAACCTTTCGAAGAAACTTTAACGAGAGGATTCCCGAGTACGAATCCATCATTAACATACCCTAAGTACCATGCGTTACGTCGTTAATCGTTTAACGAATATGCAACGTTGCACGTGCTTTTGAATCCTTGTAGAGTTAATTTCGAATGCAAATTCTGCCTGGATACTTTCCAATCTAATCTTATTAATATCGTTAATTACTTCCAACAAACCGTCCGCTATTAACAAGTATTAGTAAGTGTCGTCCCGTATATGGAGGATCATTAGGACCTTATTATAATAATTTAATGGTGAGACGTCGACCATTAACTTTAATGACAGCCCCATTTGCATACGGTTTCGGAATCAATCGCGCCGATTCCGGGAACGGGCGTTTTTATTCGCGGCTAGGAATAGCTTCCGGGCTTTCCATTGGTCATGGAAGGTTTACGGGTGAAATTTTGTAGATGAATTTTTTTTACACTCGAAATAACCACGGGAATCGATAGAGGAGTCAGTTTTAAGTAATAAATGTTATATGAAGTTTTTTTGATTAATCAATACTTTCCGAGTAATTCGCTATTGAAAATGTCGATGTTTGGCTTAAAAACTGCACGTTTTCTGGCAGTTTTTTACCAATAACACAAAAACCATAGATTTTAGCGAAAAAGTCATAATGAACAAAAGGAAAGGTAATGAAAAAACAAATCGAATGACGGTTTTTTTGTTTTTTGAAAATGCGTGTAACGCAAGTTATGGATTTTTGAAATTTAGTACGCCGGGTGACTTCAATCTGGTTTAAATTTAGAATTAACAGTTATTAAACTTATTTCTACTCGTTGTGCTATATTTTACACCATTTTAATGCAAATTAAAACGAAATTGGAAATGATTTTTGAAAAAGACACACAATCACTGGAAAGATCGTTTGGTATACCGACCCGCCAAATCCTTATAACTGCACTGTTATCGATCTCGAACTTGTATTTATTATTTTTCGTCCCTTTGTTTTCACAAAAAAAAGATTACTAAAGTCTAAATTACCATTTATTTATCTAGGGAATACCTTTTGTCTATTTTCTCGAAAATCACTGGACCAAATTTAAAAAACAAAAGACCGTCTAATTCAGGATTTGATTAGCTTTAAAAAGAGGTATCGCTTGACCCCTCTCCCCTGTTTAAATTTTAGGAAGCTAAAAATCCCCATAAGGAATGTACAGCTTTCACAATAATTTCATCGTTAATGTAAAACTATGATATAAAATCATTCCATCTGCCTTTAAAATCGCTCTCCTACAATAAAACTTGAAATTTTAGTACAAAAGACGTTCGTGTATTCTATTTCAGGGGCTTAAGTGAGCGTGACCACCGATCCAACGTACGCATACCTAATGTATTATTATTACTGGTTACGGGAAATTTGCCGGTCGGAACGTTGATTTGCTCGAATAATCAAGCGACTACACCGAACCCATTCATAAGTTTAATCATCTAGAAGGCTAACGTTCTACTTCATTAAAGTCGGAGTAATATCCCACATAAATCACGTGTCACCAAGGAAGATCGAAAAACTCGAACTGGGAACTAATTTTAATTAATAATAACGAGTGGAAGGTGTTACGGTTTCAGGTTTACGTCGTAAGGAAGTTAAAAAAATTCCGTCACAGTCTGAACTTTAAGTACGGAAGATCCTTAATAACTCCGGTTCTACTGAATTGATTGTAGTCAAATTTGTACAGCAGTTAGACACTAGATTGGTAAATATTTCTGGAAAGTTTCAATTAGAAGCGATGAAGGGTTGAAGCGTAATCGCACATTCTGATGTCCGAATGACGATTCCGAGAAATCCCTCGCTAGGGGGAGAGATGAATAGGACGGTGGTGAGAGAAGAGAGTCGACAACGGTCGGTCGATTTAATACGGATAGTTTGAGGGGAAGCTAAGTAGAGATTTGTAAGAAAGGGTAATGGGGTGTGTTTAAATTTGGCGAACACCCTATGTGATAAGTGATTTAGTCGGGGGACGAATTAATCTCGGAAGGGATTCGAGGCGCTCGTTGAATATTTCTTTTTCGCGTTGTCAAGTCTGATGTTTCCTCCGGGCGATCCCTCAAAATAATAAAGTCGCTCCCTGCGAATGTGTCAAGTAAACTTAACTCGGATAACACTTATCTCATGGGAGACACTCTCCAATTTAAAGAGAATCGCTGGTGCGCTGTCAACTCCCTCGGATCTATTTGAACTTACTGACCTGCATTGCAATCGCTTTTTACCCTTCTCTGATTGTTGTTAGTGTACGCTCGCAGGCGTTAGGAAGTTTGACGCTGGAACGGCGGTGTGTTTCATAAATAAAATAGTTCGTTGGATTTAATTTGAGATAGCGGGCGGATCGGAAAAGTTTTTGAGACGAGGAGTTATTGCACGTCGTTTTCTCCGGTCCTTATCTCTTCGCGAGACGGGAGATCGTTTAACGATTGAATTTAGAGGAGGTTGTTTAAGAAGGCCGCTTGCCTGCTGGCGCACAACTCTCTGTAGCAATTATAAATTTTCGCGCGATACCGGACGTTCCTAATATGGGTTTAAATGCTTTTCGGGGTTTTATACGACGCGCGGAGAGAGCGTGAAATTATTCACGGCCGACGCGGGAGATGTAATCGAGTAATAACGTTTCGCGGGCCCCCTCCTCGCGCTTCGAGGGGGCACGTAATAACGATTTTTCGGACGTTACGCTGGAATTTGACGCGTTTTAACGGTTTTCGACGTCTGCCTTATCGCGCATGGAGTTGAAGCTGTTGATGACTAGAATGTACGTGACATAACTAGTTCGAAAACGTCACTTATAATATCCGTTCAAAAGTTATAGCCTTTTGAAATTCGATTTTCTGTAAGAGGTGAACAGCGTGAAAATTATAATACTCACCAAAAAGTCATCACTGACCAGTAAAAAAGCGTAGAAAACGCATTTTACATGGAACATAAAAATAATCGCAGTATGCTACATGAGGAATAGCATTCAAATGGTAGCGGTTAATCGACCGAGGAGAACGCATTGAAACCGTATTAATTTGTAATTCTGCTTGTTTTCTCTTTTAGAAATAGTATAAAGTACGTTTTTGCCACTACCACATATTCGCTAAGAACACCCGCATTTAAATTCCAAAATGGCGAAAGCGCAAAACCGCGTCGTCTATAATCGGTTTTTCACTTATTTCTCCACACTCTTTTCACGAAATTTGAATATCAGCGTAAAGTTGGTTTATCAAACTTTATTATTATCGTTCCATCCATGGAAATAACATGCGAAAACATTTAAAAATTTCCCTCTGAAAACCGGGAAATTTTGCAAAACTTCTCACATTTCATTTTTTTTGTCTCAAAAACTACTAGCTTCCTAAAGGTAAAATTATTTTTCAAGCACCCTAACACTATCCTCTTTGACTAAAAAAATTGCCATCGTTGAGATCGGAGTTCAATAGGAAAAATGTTTACCATTATATCATACCGCCCGTCGCCCGCCCTTTACAGCTGAATTCAGCACCGATCGACTGAAACATCGTAAAATCGCAAGTCTCTTCTTCTTACGTAACAAGCGAAACTACGTGCACACCTCGTGGCTTTCTGCCTTGTAATTTCTCCCGTAAAATGGCGAATTTATTTATGTGGTGTACCGTAGGAGTCAATTCCTGGTTCAGGGACATAAAAGAAACAAGACGGCTGTGAAATATCCAGCCTACGGCAAGAGATCCTATCACTTCCCTGCTAGAGGAGATGGGAAGGAGACTTCTTCATATTCTCAATTTCCCTTACTTAAGGTTATTACTTAAGCTTACATTCATATCGACGGACTCCCATTCCTCCTTATCTGATACCAACCTCGTTCTCAACACGGCTCCAATCGCCCTCCCTTCCCTTTGATTTAGGTCGCTAGAAACGTCATTTCCTGCCAGTA
Source organism: Cryptocephalus primarius (assembly GCA_963576515.1). Classification (NCBI taxonomy): domain Eukaryota; kingdom Metazoa; phylum Arthropoda; class Insecta; order Coleoptera; family Chrysomelidae; genus Cryptocephalus; species Cryptocephalus primarius. Next base: position 14,158,621 of record OY754944.1, on the reverse strand, counting down.
AAAGATATCGCCATAAATCGGCGGGCGCGCTCCGAAATCATCTCTCCCCTAGAGTTTTTTCCGTCGCACGCGACTCTTCGATTTACATCCTCCTTAAGGAACCCCCCAGAAAGGGATAAAAAGGAGCGGAGGGAGTGCGATAGGCAGATAGTTGATGAATGAAGGTGGGATTATCGGTAAGCCGTAATTGCTCGGGGGAGAATTCCGGGAAGGTTTTTCGGGGAAAGGGGAGCGAAAATGCCGGCGCATCCCGCCGCCCCAGCGCGTGCCGTTTGCTGTGATATTGCGGGAACGGGCGCCCAAATTATAACGAGCACATTATTATACAGAGGCGACGCTGCGACATTTTTAACCGCTCCGTCGCGTTAAATACCCGACCGACGTGTTTCTTCAGCTTTAACGCGCGATCGATTAATGATTATCGATCTAATCCGCGAAGAAATCTAATTATGGATATTCCCCGCTTCTTGTCGTTATACACAAATGCTCTACGCTCTTCTCGAGCTTTCCTTTATTTTTTCCTCTTTCGTTCCTTGATTAGAGGTGGCCTCGTGACGTTAATCGTCACCGAGATTAATGGCGAGTTCAATCAACCGTGATGATGGATTGATACCTTCGATTATTCCGCCTGCTCTTCGGCGTATCGGGATGTAGGAGATGTGGTGAGAGGCGTGATGAAAGTGTGTTTATTTATTTATATGAAAGTGTGCGAGGGGTACTTTTGTACCCCATGGTAGATGTTCTATGAGCAAATGCTGCCAAATGTCTGCAGTAATAATGCAGCTGGCAAGGGTAAAAATAGGGTATAACCTTCAAATTGCCTGTGATAGCAGGGGTTGTACGAAAACTTGGTTGGTGCTTTTTATTTTGCAATATGCAATTTTTGCAAGGGTTGCAAAGGGTGTGCTTTAATCTTCTCACCCGTGGACGAAAGGTAAAAAATCCTTCATAGCTGATTCGTCCCAAAAAATGCCACGTTTTCCACGTTCTCCCTTCAGTCCAAAGAAGGGCCGGTTTAATTGATGTAGTGGGATCTTTCCGGTTATGGAGATGGAGTCAGGTCGAAATCGAGAACGATTCGGATTAAATTCCGGTTAATGTGGACAAATTGGAAGTTTGCAGGGCGCGGATCGCCGAAATTAGGGCCTGACTGCTCTCACACGCCCCGTCGACCCTTTGTGGAGGTTTACCCACGTTTTCTTCCTGGGGGATTATCTACTCCCTTCGTCGGGCGAGGACGTTCAAAGTGAGGGATGATTAGGCGATGAGGGGACGCTCGTGTCGTTTTCAGCCAGTTTACGTTGAATTTAGGAAGTTAAAAAAATCGTTTGTTAGGGTTTTCTTGTGAAAAACACGGGTTTTTCGCAATTTTTTATTCTAATCATAATTGTGCCAATTAATTGCCACACTGGTATCTTTCGTAAAAATCATCAGTGTGGTTGCTAAAATTAATATCATTAGCAAATGCCTCCCGGTAATAGTCCTTTACCCCTCGACACCACCCGTCGGGTCTGTAATCTGTCGCGCCCCCCCCCCCCTTCGGTAATTAGCCCGTTTCTCCGTTATCGCCTCCAATCGACGGCCTCCTCTCTTTCTCTCTCTCTCCCTCTCCCCCTTTTTTCTCCTTCCCGTCTCCCTCTCAGGTGGCGGGACGGGCGCATCCGGCGCATTCCTGCTGACCACCGTGTGAGTTACCGCGCGTCGTCATCGCCATCGGTAGTATTTCCTGCTGGTGAGCGGCTCGCAGAGGGCCGCGCGCGGATTCCTCGCGGGAAGCGGATTTCCGAGTGGTCGCCGTGCGGTCGAACGGGGGGAGTTTCGGGAAGATTTCGGGAAACGCGCCCCTGGAAGTTTTCGTACGGAGTGTCTTTTCGGAAGTGACGGTCCGCCACGGGTCGGTCGACCGTTGGCGCTTCGGGTACCGACGAGCGATGGTAATTTTTATTTTTGTTGATAACGGCGGTGATTTTAAAAATCCCGCTTTACAATTTACTATTTCTATCTTTCTTAAGAGAAATCGTATTAAGACGCAGGCACATTTTCCCAATTATTTTTTATTTACGACGCATCAAAATTCGCCACGAAGGAAATAAGATTCTCGACACGATACGCAACGAACTCGTCTCATATTTGCAATCCCGTTTAAAATATTCACGCATACATGTACGTACACCATGTAAATCTAATCTACATACGTACATTCCGTACTTTCCTCCCTATTTCATCCATTATAATTGACAGGCGTAAGTACTTTTTCTCCTCCTCTCTTTCCCGCTCGATCATAAGCATCGACGTTACGATTTATCTGATGAAAAGTCCAATTAGGACTTGTCGCAGCATAGAACAAATATGTCCGTTAGTTGTAGAACTGATCGGATATAAGACGTATTGACAGGAGTCAGATACCATCTGCTTGAGATTTGACGCAGCTTCTAATAACGTTAAGTATAGGGATAAGTGACTTTACTTTAGCGGCATTTTTCGCGTCAGTACCACTTAATCCTCGGGAATTAACGTGTAACGCGCGAATTAATAACGCGAACTCCTCCCGAGGTAATTTATTCCAAGTGCAACTTAATTAATTTGCGCGTGATAGAATTGATATGAGATTACTTGTTATAAATCGTCAAAAAATGCGCAATTCGTTTGTACCTCTTCTTTTGATAATAACAATCATAATTGGTTTCTGCCGAAAGTCAACGATCCGGTTGCTTCGAAAATATTTTATAATACAATGTTGACGTACCTGTTATTTAATAAACGTCTGGACTCGATTTAATTAAATACTCGTCGTTGCTGCATTAATTGTATTTTTAGTATTTACATTACGAGTTGAAGTCGAGCTGGAATTAAATTCCGCTCTAATAATTTATAATAAACAAGTATTAATATATTATTAATTTTACTTCACAGAAACCAATCGTTCGAAATTATAGTCCTTTACTGTTAACTTTATTTATTGCACAAGTACCAAAGGGGGGGGACCGGGGCTGGTCCCTCAATGGGGCTAGTTCGCCATTTCTTTTTCATTCGCGCATTAGGCGCTAGATGGTCGAAATTCCAAATTTTTTCCATGAACGTTCCACATTGCTTCCTAACACTGCTAATGAGTAGAAGTGATTATATTCAAAAAAAGTCGTTTTTTTGGTGAGTAAATTTAAAAAATGAGTGGGAATTCACTACATCCATTTGTAGAGACACTATTTCATTGCTTCGCGCAGCTTTAAAAGGATTTTCTGCCCTTATATAGGGCGCTGGGGCAAGTTCGCCATGTTTTTCTGGGCGAAAGAACAATAATGGTTAGAAAGGAAAAAAATCTGGATCAAAAAGGATCCAGAAAATATCCAGAAAAAGCTCAAATTTGTTATAGTAGCGATAGTGACGATGAACATGAAGATAGTCTGTGCATTTATTCTTTAGAACCTTTTAGTAAGTCAAGGCCTAAAGGAAAAAGGGGTCAGGGTTGAGCCCCTACAGGTTGTATTAAGGCGAAATTCACTATTTTGCTTGTTTATATTGCGTTAGTGATCATAGTGACACAGACTTAAATTAACTTAATTTATTTTCTTTTTTTAAATTACTCTTACTTATTAATTAAGTATTTCTAGCTAAAAGTACCTATCAATGCAATTTATAAATGAAAATAATTCATAACTTATAATTTAAAAGTTCCTATAAACGTAATTAAAAATTTCGTATAATACAATTTTAATTATTCAATTATTAGTTATTATATTCTTTGCATAAGTAATTATTTAATAATTTATCATGTATAAGTTAACATTACACATATTTCTTGCTTTAATTAATTAGAAAGAATAAACTCGCAAAAATATGGCGAACTAGCCCCAGTCTCCTCTACAAATACAGTTTGAAATCTCAATAATTACGAGGGTTACAGAGGTGAGAGGCATTTTAATTGAAAGGGGTTGATTTATAATGTATTTTTATCGAAAATTTCACCAAAAGAAACCTTGAAATTAGAAGGAATTAAGTTACACAAAAATTTTTGATTTCCCCTGGTTAAACCAATGGAGAAGTAAATTCAAATTCATTATTACTTACGTATTGTGATATATTCTCGCAGAAGCTTTGCTGTCCTTCTCGTATTCCAACTACAGAGTTTTAGTTTAAACTGATATCTCAATAATTACGAGGGTTACAGAGGCGAGAGGTACCTCAATTAAAAGGTTTACTGGATCTTTCTGTAGCAGTTTATTTATATTGTAGCGGTTTCTTATACAAACTGGCTTTACTTTTCTAAAACTACAACAGTCTTTACACACACAGAGATTTTGTACTACACTGACGTCAGTATTACATTTCACAATTACATAAACAACTACTTGTTTTTCCCTAACAACGACCTATACGGGGCATTCGCTACACTATCCCTCCCCGTCTTCAGGGTCGCCCTCGACCCTCGGACGATCTACTTCCATATCAGCGAACTGCTACTGCTACGGGTACTGCTACAGCTACCGCTACTGCAACTGCTACTGTTCCTGCTTCGGCTACGGCTACTGCTACGGTTACGGCTACTGCTACTGCTGCTACTACTGCTACTGCTACGGCTACTGCTACTGCAACTGCTACTGCTACTGCTACTGCTACGGCTACTGCTACAGCTACTGCAATTGCTACTGCTCCTGCTACGGCTACGGCTACCGCTACTGTTACGGCTACTGCTACCGCTGCTACTGCTATGGTTACGGCTACTACTACTGCTACTGCTGCTACTGCTACAGCTATGGCTTTTGCCACTGCTACGGCTACTGCTACTGCTAATACTACGGTTGCGGTTACTGCTACTGCTACAGCTACGGCTACTGCTACTGCTGCTACTGCTGCTACTGCTACGGCTTCTCCCCTTCTTCAGAGATTCCGCCTGATCCTTGCCAAATCCATTTGATTAACTCCATTGAGCGGGTTAGACTGCAAATCTTGTACAAAAATTAATCAACAGCAAATCGAAATCAAGCAGGCCAATCCTCTTTCTGACCATGAAAGACACCAGGGATGACCAATCCCATCCAATGCTCCAGGTAGAAGAGGGACCTGTCTCTTGAAATCCTCCAAGCAGGCCAATCCTACTTCTGACCATCAGAGACACCAGGGATGACCAATCCCATCCAATGCTCCAGGTAGAAGAGGGACCTGTCTCTTGAAATCCTTCGCTGCTCCTGCAGTTACTGAAATCCCCAGCAACTGCTTCATGGCTCCAGACACACAACCCAGTGGTCAACCATCACCAATTCTTGTACTAAAGATGAACAGCGCCCGTCTCCCAATATGAGTTACAAATGTGGGTGTAGCACTCAAACGGGCCACGCGCGCCAGCCGCACGCAGTCAATCCATTCGAGTGTTATCCTAAATCTAACTTAGCTGTAAGTCCTGTGGAATCTCGAGTCGCGCCAGCCGCTCAACAACTCCATAACGCCGCACAGACTGCACTCCTCGCCTCTCCGCCGCGTGCCATCGCCATCACTTCTGTACGCCATCTCAGGTCCACCAAAATTTTTCCGCTACTTCGGTTCACCAAATCCCGGACGAGCCCCCAAATTTGTAGCGGTTTCTTATACAAACTGGCTTTACTTTTCTAAAACTACAACAGTCTTTACACACACAGAGATTTTGTACTACACTGACGTCAGTATTACATTTCACAATTACATAAACAACTACTTGTTTTTCCCTAACAACGACCTATACGGGGCATTCGCTACAATATGAAGAAAAAAAGATATTTTTGAGGTTAGGTAAAAGAAGAAAAGGGGAAAAAAGTAGGCTTTACGGTCCCTTCAATCCATATTTCTTACGGGAGGAAACGTCTCAGAGTTAAAGGTGAAACTGTAACCCTACATTTCTTAGGTCGTCACGTTGCTCTACGCACGCGCAGCACCGCAGGAAACACACGTGCTTTCATGATACAGTCCACGTATGCCTAAGAAAACCTATTCGATCAGGTTTGAGGTCGTGGAACGTTCCATTAATCTTCTTAGTTATTGGTCGCTCGAGGGAATTTTAATTAAACGAGCTGAAAAATTTAATCGCGGTCGATTAATTACGAATCGTAATTGAAAAACCATCGAGTCCGATGTTATCGGCGTCAAAACTAACCGGCAGTTAAAATATTCCTCGCCAAACGGAATACGTGTCAATTAAAAATCATCAGATAACGATTTATGTTAATCGAAGCTAAGACAAACGTCGTACGAGTCCGTACGGTTAATACCCGTAGTATATTATTCGAATTTATGGATGTGGCTCTTTTTGCCGTCCGAGATCATATCTCTAATCTCATCAAAGGCTCTCATGGACAAAAATGGCCGTAAATAAGATGGTGTCCGTTGTGTTTTGCTCCCGCAGTAGCGATATTTGCTCCATATATAGGCCTTGCGTACGTTATTTACTCGCCGAGAAATATGCGTACCTTTGGATTTATGACGATTATCCGCGGCTTTATACAGGGCGTTTCCGCGGCGGGGGGAATTTGAATCTCGGCGAGTCGGGCATCTCAGTCGTATCCCAACCGGGCGATATTTTTTCTCTCCGTGCACGTTTACATCCGCGGATAAATCGACGTTTAAAGGAAATCATCGATAAAATCAAGGCATTATTCCGCTCTTGTAGGACGTTTCATTACCGAGCCGAGGAACGCCGCGGCCCATTTGAGCCTCCATATATGTTTAAATTAAGTTATGCCTTTTACTACCTTTGAGAAAAATCCTCGGTGGCCTTTGCCGACTCGACATCTACCCATTAAGGTAATTACAGAGGAAGGAAAAACCAACGACGACGACGACGACTCAATGCGATTAGTAGATTTGAATCTTTTTTCTCCAACTGTGTAAAACCTATTGAAATCGCTTATGTCCAGCCCTGAGCCCCTTAGCCACTTCTTTCCTATTTATTTTGTAGACATGCTTATTGCCCACTACGTGCTATTTTTTTTAAAAAAATTTGGCGCGAAATTCAAACCACCCTTTTCGGTTTACGAAATTTTAAGAAATATATAATTTTTTCACCCCTTGAAATTTCAGAAAAATCGTCAAAAATCGTTTTTGCCAAACGCAGTCGGGGTTATTTACTGCCATTTAGTTGCTCAACTTTTAAGCAAAGTACGATTTTATTGCTTCATCCCCTAAGCGAGAAGAAAGGGATAATCTGAATTAATGCTTAAGTCACATCATCCACCCCCGCAATAGGGGTAACATGGAGATGTGTAGATGTACAGGGCTAATTTATTGCTGACGATAGGGACTACTAGCGAATGCCTTCAACCCCTAGCACAGGACTCACCCCTGAAAATTTCAGGAAAATACGAAAAAAAAAATTGTTTTTACCAAATACAGTCGAGGCTATTTATTGCCATTCAATGGGTCTAATTTTAAGCAAAGTATGACTTTATTGCTCAAACCCTTAGCGAGAAGAAGGGAATAATCTGAATTAAGGCTTAAGTCACGTCATCCACCACCATAACTCCTGCAGCAATCGAGATATGTACTTGTACAGGGCGGCATATTTTATTGCTGATTTCTTGCTGACGATTTTATTGCTGACACCGCCCTTTCAACCCTTAGCACAGTAGTCACCCCTTGAAATTTCAGAAAAATCATAAAAAATGTTTGTACCAAATACAGCTGGGGTTATTTAATGCCATTTAGTTGCTGAACTTTTAAGCAAAGTACGATTTTATTGCCCCATCGCTTAGCGAGAAGAAGGGGATGATCTGCATTAAATCTTAAGTCATATCATCCACACCCCTAACTTCTGGACCAATGAAGTCCTTATTATCAGCAGTAAATTAACAGTGCCGTCCTGTACATGTACATATCAGCATTGGTGCCGGAGTTACGGTTGTGGATGATGTGACTTAAGTCTTTAAGTCAGATTACCCCCTGTTTCTCTATAAGGGGTGGAGGAACAGAATCGTGGTTGGCGCAATAAATTAAGAACAAAATATGAGCCTGAGTTTTGAAGGGAATAACCTGGTTTAATAGGTATAGTATCCCCTCCCCCTTGTTTGAATAATAACTCACGTTTCAAGAACTTCGATGATAGCAAAACAACCAATCAGAGCCCAAAACGTCAGTAGGGATTTTGGATCAATTTGAATCGTTTCATGTCCAACAAATTTACATCGTCATAAGCACATGCCCGATACATTACCACCACCGATTAACCCAATCAAATTGTTTTAATTTTTGTGAACCAACAAATCAAAGTACTTAGTGAAAAACGCATTGTGGTTCAAGACGACGTTCAGCTGGCTCCTCCCCGGATAGACTTGACCGACGAAGGTCCTGTTGAGCCTCCCGACCAATAGGAACGTGTGATCGGTGTTGTCCAGTCTGGACTCCTGTCCGCCCAGCACGGGCACGTAGCTGAAGAGGGTCGTGTTCAATTCGCCCTCGCTCGTCTCGATCCACTGATAATCATCGCCGGTGGTCGAACACAGTACCTAAGGAAAAACCTATTGGAGTTTGCTCGGACTACCGCCGGAGGCGTGGAGATGTACCTCTATGGTCTCAGTGACGTTCACCAGTAGTCCATCGATGACTATCTCGACTTGACGAGCTCCGATGGGGATTTGGGTGGGGACGAGTCCGAAGCGGGTGCCTTGGGCGGCCAACGCCCTACCCACGTAGTACTGTACGGTGTAGATGGACTCGCTGGATTTTACTGCATCGATGGGCATGTTTCCATTGTACGGTCTCCAGATGAGCGTGCCTAAGGTGCTCGGGTGAAAATCACGCGGCATTCTTTTTTCGACTCACCTGTAACAGCTAACGCCAAGGCTGAGAGCGACGCGAAATAAATTAGTTGCTTCATGTTCGAAGGGAAAGTTCAAACGGTGTTTGTTTGCTTCGGTTCAATCAGATACGAAGGATTTTAATAGGAGTTATCAGATAAATAAGTTACGAGTGGTGATAAGCATATTTTTAATATTAGTCCATGGAAATAAGCCAAAAAGCCCATGTTCAGCGCCGTGATACGTCCAGGTACCTGAGAAGGATTTTAGGTAATATTGAGCTACGGGAAGAGACTCTACTACTCTTCAATCTCCTCCGATTGGTCAGTATTACCTTGAACACCTTGTAGATACCTGTATATTTCACATCCCAGTTAAATTTTTATCTCCCCGGACTATACAGTCTCTTTGCGTGTCAGCAAGGTTTACTTCCACCGTGCGTTGTTTGAAGTATTTATAGTGTAATGCTTCTACGTACAAAGAGGTTTTACTCTTCTTAAATTACAACCGTCTTTACACGCGAAGAAGTTTTACTCTATTCTGATGTCAACATGAACATGTATGATCACATAAACAACACTCTTGTTTTTCCATAACAACGGCTTATACGGGGCATTCGCTACACTATCCCTCCCCGTCTTCAGGGTCGCCCTCGACCCTCGGACGATCTACTTCCACAGCACTCCATATCAGCGAATGACTACCATATCAGCAAACTGGTACTGCTACGGCCAATGCTTCGGTTACTGCTACTGCTACCATGCGCATCGCTCACGCGCACCGCCCCTCCCCTTCTTCAGAAATTCCGCTAGAACTTTTCCATCGAGAGCCAGTTGTCCTCTCTAGGCGATGTTCACCTCCGGGAGTCTAGCCATAGTTGATCTAAAAATCAGACAAAACACGCCAGTATCCTTGCCAAATCCATTTGCAATAAATTGCAAGTATATGTGTAATTGTGTGCATGTGTATGTGTGTGATTAACTCCATTGAGCGGGTTAGACTGCAAATCTTGTACAAAAATTAATCAGCAGCAAATCGAAACCAAGCAGGCCAATCCTCTTTCTGACCATCAAAAAAAAAAAATACCAGGGGTGATTAATCCCAAACAATGCTCCAGGTAGAAGAGGGACCTGTCTCTTGAAATCCTTCAAGCAGGCCAATCCTCTTTCTGACCATCAAAGACACCAGGGTTGATCAATCCCAAACAATGCTTCAGGTAGAAGAGGGACCTGTCTCTTGAAATCCTCCAAGCAGGCCAATCCTCTTTCTGACCATCAAAGACACCAGGGATGATCAATCCCAAACAATGCTCCAGGTAGAAGAGGGACCTGTCTCTTGAAATCCTCCGCTGCTCTTACAGTTACTGAAATCCCCAGTAACTGTTTCATGGCTCCAGACGCACAACCCAGTGGTCAACCATCACCAATTCTTGTACTAAAGATGAACAGCGCCCGTCTCCCAATACAAGTTACGAATGTGAGTGTAGCATTCAAACGTGTTTTGTGCGTTGATTGTATTCAGCTAATCTATTTGAGTGTACTATCTTGTTTTTGTGTTTTGAGGACTTTCTAATACAATAAACAACGTCGTTAATTTTCTTAAGTACTTCGTAAGGACCCTCCCAGTCAGACTGTAATTTAGGTGCATGGTTTTTGAATCGCCGTGGATTATGAAACCAAACCAGCTGACCTTGAACAAAATCCTTTAATTTTGACGATCTGTCGTAATGTAGTTTTCGTGATTGTGTCTGTAAGTGTATTTTGTTTCTTGTCAAGTCATGTATCTTTCGTAACTGGTCGCGTAATTTGGAAACGTATCCGTCAATGGTAATCGGATCTTCATGAGGAGAGCCTCTCAACAAATCCAAAGGAAGACGAAGATTCCGACCCAAATAGACTTCAGATGGTGTCAATCCTGTGGATTCGTTTTTCGCAGATCGATACGCCAAAAGAAACATTGGTATCAATTGATCCCAATCCTTTTGGTTTTCCGCAACGAACAAACTCAAATACTGTAAGATGGTCCGGTTCAAACGCTCTACCTGACCATTTGATTGTGGGTGTAATGGTGTCGTTCTAGTTTTAAACATCCCTAACAATTCTGAAAGTTCAAGAAACAACTTTGATTCAAAATTCCGACCTTGATCCGTATGGATCTCTGATGGAACACCATGATTAGCGACAACGTGACTGACGAATGCTAACGCCACTGTTTTAGCTCTAGTATTCTGAAGAGGAATGACTTCTGGCCATCTCGTAAAACAATCAACCACTACTAATAGATACTTATTTCCTGACGATGAACAAGATAGTGGACCCAGAATATCGACTTGAACACGTTCAAACGGAATACCAACATTATACACTTGCATCGCGTCCTTACCACGATCCCGCGGTCCTTTCTTTGCAATACAGACGTCGCAGGTTCTACACCAACTTTCGACGTCTGACTTACAGGTATCCCAATAGAAAGATTGTCTAATCTTACCTAACGTTTTATTTATCCCAAAATGACCGCCAGAAAGAGAGTCATGTGCTTGGCGAATAACCTGTTCTACCCTACTCCTAGGCACTATTAATTGCAACTTGTACGTCTTGAGATTAGGCGAATCCCATCTTCTGTAAAGAAGACCGTTCTTGATGACCAAAGAATCCCACTGTAAGAGATACGATTTTAAGGCTTCACCTTCATCAGAAATGTGTTGCCAATCTGGACGCTTTTCACTAGCCTTGAATTGTAAAACTTTCGAAATAACACGATCCTTCCGTTGTTCCTCTAACCAAGTGTGATCTTGTTCTTGAAGATTGATACGACCAACTAATTCTCTACTGTCAGTGGAAAATCTATCTTCAACCGAAGAACAGTACTTACAAGATATATCGGAGCACGGACGCCGTGATAATCCATCCGCATTCAAATGTGCATTACCTTTTCTATGCATAACCTGAAAATCAAACTTTCCTAATTTCCCTATCCATCTAGCCAACTGACCATCTAAATCTCTGAATGACAACAACCACTGTAAAGCTGAATGATCAGTACGAAGAGTAAATTTCTTCCCAATGAGATAATGGCAGAAATGCTCTGTTGCATCGACCACCGCCAATAGTTCGCGCCTAGTGACACAATAATTCTTTTCAGCCTTATTCAAAACTCTACTGTAATAGGCAATCGCTCGCTCTTGGCCATCTTGAACTTGAGACAACACAGCACCTATCCCATGTCCAGAAGCATCAGCATCTAAGATGAATTCAAGATCCCTTTTAGGAAAAGCCAAGATCGGAGGGGTCGTCAACAAATCTTTCAACCGATCAAAAGATTCTTGACATTCATCCGTCCAAAGAAACTTCGAGTCTCTTTCCGTCAACTTATGTAAAGGTTTAGCTATTTCTGAAAAATGAGGAATGAATCGCCTCGAATAGGACGCGGTACCAACAAAAGTCCTAACTTGTTTCTTCGTCAAAGGTACGGGCCAATCCTTAATGGCAGCTATCTTTTTCGGATCCATAGTGACTCCTTCTTCTGAAACTATATGCCCTAGGTATTCTACTTGCTGTCTGAAAAAATCGCACTTTTTAGGATTTAATTTAAGATTAGCTGAACGTAACTTTTCGAAGACTTTATCCAAATTGTCTAACATCTCCTCAAACGACCCGGCAAGAACTATCACATCATCTAAATAAACTTTACAAATGACGTTTAACAATTCGTCGAGAAGTTGCTCCATCAATCGCTCAAAAGTGGCTGGGGCATTACACAATCCGAAAGCCATGACCTCGAACTCCCAAAGTCCATTCCCCACCGAAAAGGCGGTTTTCTCCTTATCCTGTTCCCTAATTTTAATCTGCCAATAGCCGCTCTTCAGATCAAGAGTAGAAAACCAACGATAACCTACAAGATCATCTAACATCTGGTCGATTCTAGGCAAAGGATATGAGTCCTTTTTCGTTACAGAGTTGAGCCTCCTATAATCAACACAGAACCTAATGGAACCATCCTTCTTAGTCTTAATCACCACCGGTGAACACCAAGCACTGTGTGATCTTCTAATGGCTCCTGCGTCGATCATCTCTTGAAGAGTTTTATTGACTTGTTCTTGAAGATGTATCGGTACTCTCCTGATGGGTTGCTTAATGGGACGCGAATCCGATAATTCTATTTTATGCTCGTGGAGATCACAATTTCCCACCAATAAACCTTCAGAAAACATATCCCGATTTTTAATTAGGAATCGTTCGAATTTTTCCCGTTGATCAGGGATCAATTTAGCAGAGGAATCATCGAGAACCTTCTTCAGTGATTCAGGAAGATCAGAATCTCCTTGCAAAACGCATGCACACGTACCATCGTGAAAATCATTCTCCACAGCCTCTCCTGAAACGACTCGAATTATTTTTTCTAGTATACCCGACGATTCGAGAAAATCCAATCCTAGGAGACAATCATCTTCGATATCTGCCACGAAAATTTCCAATTTAGCTTCTTGCATTCCGACCTTTAATAAAGCAACAGTTTTGAAGCGAACCGGTACCGACTCTCCCGTTGGATACCTTAACACGTTCTTGTCCACAGTTATCTTCCTTTTGTCAGCTGCAACGAACCTAGTACCAATTATGGTGACGTCTGAACCCGTATCAACCCTAAATGTACAAGGAATACCATCAACCGACCCTAGAAAACACATTTTCCTCACGTTACTCGAAATATTCCTTACCCACTTCAAACTAGAATGACTGTGTGTTGGGGCTATGTGTTCCAAAGTCGAACCCGCCCCTTGAAGTTCGACATAACCTAGTTTTCCGCCTTTCTGTTTTTGCGGACATTTGGACCTTATATGCCCCGCTTTACCACATTTCCAGCACTGAAATGTGGAACCCTGATTATTAGGTCGAAAAGCTTGTGTATTACATGTTTCCATTATCCGTGCCTGAAAATGATTTGTGTTCTGTTGGGGTTGATATAATGGTGTATATCGAGTACTTGAGCTATGTGAACGGTTTTGCTTTTTAATGACTTCAATTTCCATGGCCCTATTCAAAGCTGTCTTGAGAGAAATTACTCTTTCCAGTTGAAGGATCTCTCTGATAGAATCGTTCGTAATAGCCAATATAAATTGCGCACATGCTATTTTATCCTGAGTCGTGTAAGGACATTCAGGATACGCCAAAACAACAAGTCTTTCTAAATCAGCCGCCAACGTTGGAAAATCCTCTCCTTCGGTTTGTCGACGACTCTGAAATAGGGAATAGTACGAGGGAGCCAAATGCGCATCTCCAAAACGCAATTGGAGGCGCGACTTAAGTTCCTGGAAATCACCACCAGAATCGAGGTTGAAATTATCCAGAACAGCTCTCGCTTTGCCCCGTAGACAGCCGGCCAAAGCGATCATTTGCCTATTCGCGTCCCAACAGTTCGCTCGGGAAATCAAGTCGAACTGATTGAGGAATTGCCGTAAGGGTACCTCACCGTCATAGAAATCAGGTTTAAGGTTATATCCTAAATCTAACTTAGGTGTTTCATTTGTGTGTATATGTGTGGAGTCTGCGATACTTAATCGTAAGTCCTGTGGAGCCTCGAGTCGCGCCAGTCGTTGTTCTAGTTCTAGAAAACGCCGCTCAGCCTGCTGTGCTCGCTTCTCCGCCTCTAATCGTTGTATGCGTTCCTGAGCTAGTTGTAATGTGATGGTCTCCTGTTGTCCGTCCGGATTCATCCTCGCCACTTGTTCTCCTACGAAATCTTGACAATGGGAAGTGTCCCCGTTTCCCTCCTCCGGAACTTCGTCGACTTGTCTCAACGTCTTCTGAGATAATCGAGTACGGCGTCGAACTTGTTGGATGGGCGTTTCTTCGCTGGGTGAAGATGGAGGTTGGCTTCGTTTAGTTCGTCGTGTATCCATTGTCTGATTTTTTTTTCTTGCGTCACCAAATCTTTATCTGCTACCTGGGTTTACCAATCGCAATTTGCTATCTCGATTCACCAAATCCCGGACAGGCCCCCATTGTAATGCTTCTACGTACAAAGAGGTTTTACTCTTCTTAAATTACAACCGTCTTTACACGCGAAGAAGTTTTACTCTATTCTGATGTCAACATGAACATGTATGATCACATAAACAACACTCTTGTTTTTCCATAACAACGGCTTATACGGGGCATTCGCTACAATAGGCATAACTAATAGACTTTAATAAATTTAAGCTTACTTAAAAATCTGTTCTAGCGCTTATTTGACTAAGTCGTGAGAGGCATTAATAACGGCTCTCATTGGTCTATGATGTGACAGCGGGCGGTGCGGCGAATCACCGAGTAGAAATATTTGAATAAAGGTCGCATTCGTCATAAACGTTGCGTGGTGATTTCTCTTTGATACGGTTGATCGTAATGGATGGCAACGTAGGGAGGTGCCAAATTGTGTTATTGAAATAAATAAATTCAAGAGAAATATTTTTTTAAATGTGAAATGTGGCCCTATGGCGTATATTTTTAGTATTAGAGCTGAGCTGCTTCTCTTTAAGAGTAAATCGATCACCTACTGAATTTTTTTTTTTCGATTATGAGATGAGTGGTTGTGTTTCGTAAATCGGGAAATCTTAAATGTGCCTTAAGGATTTTATGAAATTAAAAAGAAATTAACACTTGAAGGTTATCTAATGGGTAAGAATGCTTTAAAATTAGCAGATTTCGATAAAATGCGGTAATCCTTGCAACCATGCACTCTTAAAATATATTGCCACGTGCCAGGACTAAAATAGTCCGGGAAAATATTAGAGGAAAGGGCAAAGTTGTATCGTATTGAATAAAAAATTCTCCCTCGCCCCCTCCACCCCTCTTTATGAGGATAGAAATGACAGATTTTTCCAATAACCCTTCGAAAATTCAAAAAGATTTTCTTTAAATGTAAATATTTTAAAAATCGCCCTTTTTATGATAAGAAAAACGAGGGTTTGCAGCATGTGCTGCTGAAATTGTTCAAGAAAGGGAGGGAAAAGAAAGGGTTCTTTTCAGAACTCCTCTAAACTTCTTTTAAATGGAGTTTTATTTGGGAATTAAGACGAAACTCCTCTAAAGGAGTTCAAGAAAAGAAGTTTCATTGCTACATTTGTCATTTTCTAACTTCACCAAAGAGTTTTATGGGTGAAAATGATTCCCTACAAATCTTCAAACATTTCTTTGAAAAGACTTGTAACAGAAAATGCAATTTAAAAAGCGTGTAACGGAGTTCAAAAAGTTTTAATACTACTCCCATTGCTTTTGAAAATTTTCCACTATGAAGTGTTTAAGGACGAGATGGAAGGAAAAGAAGCTTTTCAAAACTCCTTTAAACTCCTTTTACAAGTATTTTTGTGTGGAAATTAAGGTGAGACTCCTTTAAAAGAGTTCAAGAAAAGGCGTTTCATTGCTACGTTCATTGTGTTTAAAAAGGCTCACTAGGGAGTTTTATGGGGAATTTTAGGATTTTTTACTTATACATTAAAGCTTCGCCCTTCCTTCTAAAATTTCCCGGGACTTTCGGTCGTTTCGGTGCCGCGAATTCCCCTTTTTCGGCCGTGCGCATTCAAACTTCGACGTCGCAGATTCGCAGATGCTGCGTGGAACCGAACGGGATCGAACGCTTCCGATAAGAAGCGACGACGATGTCCTCTTTGTCGCGCGCGCAGAGCTGGCCCCTGCTCTCCGGGGTCGTCCCCCAGGAGGACGCCAGGAACCTCACGGCCAAGACCTCGCAGGTAAAGTAGGAGGCGCGACTTAAGTCGGTTCCTAATGTACATTTCACGCTTACTTAGCCCTAGATCCCTTTATTGTGTTTGAGGTTAATCGCAAGTAATTCCAGATCCAAGCCCGTCGGCTGCTCTGCCGCCATTATTACCCCGAGGGCGGCTGGGGGTGGGTGGTGACGGCTTGCGCTATGCTCGTCCACGTGATCAATCACGGGGTGCAGATGTCGTGCTCGCAATTGGTCAACCCTGCCGCTTTCAAGTTCCACGTGCATCCCGTCTATCCAGCAGGTAAAACGGGTCAAATCGAGGTTAACAAATTTAAGGGTTGAAAATTACGTATCGTGTGCAGTTTTCACCGTCAAATAGGATTGTTTAAGAATATTTAGTAATCTACCCTTTGATGTCACATTTCAGACCCCTAGGTGTGGTCACGTGACGTAGGTAATGCGTACTTATGACTTTTTGGTATTTTTTTGAAACGTCTCGGGTGAATTACAGACCATATTTGGTGAGGTTTAGCACGTATGCGCGATAATCAAGTGCGCATGTGACGCTATTTTTGAATTTTTGGCGGGAAATGCAGGTTTTAGTGACGTTCAGAAGTTGTGTTTGCTTTTGTGAATATGTTAGGACATAAGAAACCTCCAATTTCCCGCCAAAAAAGATTACGTGCGCAGTTGGTTGCCGCGCATCATACGCTAAACCTCGCCAAATATGGTTGGAATGCATCTGAAATACTTGAAAAAAATGAAGAATTTCTGATCAAGCAGTATCTATTCATATTTCAACATAAAAGCGCTGATTTATAGCGAGCTTTTAAACATTTTTCCTCGGGGCGTGGCGTTGCTGCTACTCCTGCTATCTTTTTGCCTCTTTGATCGTATCTCCACTTGAAATAGTAGCTAATTTTCTGAAGATCTCCGCGTTTCGCGTTTTCCTAACTATTCCTTCCCGTTTCGAAATAAACATCGCCGTTATCGAATCGCAGGATCCGTACGTTTACACCAACGAAAATTTTATTTCCCGGTTAAATAAAATAGGAGATTTTTCTCTGCGACTGACGCAAGTGCCTTGCATTTCATAAACGTGTTACTCGAGGACCGCGAGTGGATCCTCTCTCTGTATTTGACGCGGAGTGTAAACTAGTTTGACCCATTTCGTGTACGACGCTCCTCGAGCAGAGCGGAAAATGTACAAGAAAAATAGGTATTGCTTGAGCTGTCAATTTTCTATTCAAAGAAACTACAACTATCCACATTAATAAGAGCCGAGAATTCTCTCTAAGAGTACATAATTCCTAATTAATCACGCTTTAGCTTCGACACGCGAGCTCGTGTGGAATTCTTGATTTATCGACCGAATTAGATGTAACATAATAGCGGATTTATCGCTCGGCCACGCCTATCCTTTATTAACACATTCATTATTCATGTATGAAATCATTTAATCAGGAGCGTGTAAACATGCTGGCCCTTACCCTATAGGTACAATATATAAGTATTGTACTGAGCGTACCTCCGGCTTCCGAATCGTACAGTCCCTTTGCTTGTGGACCCCTTTTGATCATTCTTCAACGAAAAGTACCACTATCAATGCTCAACCAGCTTCAAACACATGTTACATTTGTTTAAGTTTAAGGCTTTCTCAATTATATACACGCTACTTAAGTTACAAGAGATTTTCGCGTCCCTTAACTGCTTGAGTTTGTTGGCAGATCACCCCGCCATCTATGAATCGATAGCGCACGCGCCCTGTCGTTAGTACTACGGCTGCACTAGATGGCGTTGCCGCTCTCGTTTCAAACCTCCGTCGATTGACGCTCCTAATACACGCGACGAGATAGTTCGATCAGATATGAATGTAAAAGGTATGCAGACCTCGTGTACCAATTAGGCTCATAAATAATCCGGGTGGTGGGGGTTCGGTGCACCTCGGGCCGAGGCTTATCTCCGCTAGTGGACCGTACGTCAAGAGGCTGTCTTGTTAACACGCAAAAATACTCCGAATGCTAATTCACTGGGTGTTGCGGTTTTTCGTTACTGGCGAGAGGAAGGAGGGGGGGGCGAAGTTTCTGATTATTCCCCCCTACTAATCCCGCGACCCTCTCTCATTGGCGACGTTATGAAATACCCTTACTAATCAAATTGGACCGAGACTCCTTGTGTTACTTAAGACCTTAACGAATTCATATTTGTGCCATTTATATTCTAACTCATAACCCCCCCCCCCTCTCTCCCTCAAACAATTTCGGTAAGTGAACCCCACCCGGAGTACCGAGGCGAGAAACCGTTTATGCGGCTCTTAAAGCATCGAATTTCCTGTGGGAGAAAACGGGGAAAATAACCGCGAGTTATTTTTTTCCCTTCGGGGCGGAGATAAACATGGGCCGCGGGGTGCGGTAAACGGCCGGTCAAGACGAGTGGAAGGGCAGATAAGATATCCACGAGATCTGCCTGCCGTCGCGTTTGCGTTCCGTGATGGACGACCGGGAGTTTCGGGAGTTTCGGGACTGGCGAAGGGTTAATTTTCTCTCGTCAATTTATCGGGGAAGTTCGCCTCATCTACTCTGTCCGATTGGGCGTTTTGATGATTTCTTTTTAATGATATTGCTCCTTAGGGAACCCCATTACCTATCAATGTGGTGAGGAATTGTAATCATTTTACGTTTTACCTGGAGTGCCTCAAGGTTCCGACTCAGGGCCTGTACGGTTTACTGCTTCTACAGTTACAGTAATTAGAACTTTATTTGGGGATATCGTAGAAAATAGACTTAAGACGCCAGATATCTGTTACGTTTATAACTTATTTTGTTCCATTTTGGTACTGCTATCGCCACCTAGCGAGAGCTAGTGAGTCTCCCATTTCGATCACACCATCGACTATTTCCACATCCGTTCACGTATATGCCACGTCAAGCATCCACGGAACACGTAAATGTAAACTTTAGGTTAGTTCTATTGAACAACTTTTGTCACCTTTACGGATAAGTAATCTTGAATTTGTTAATGGAATTTTAGATTTATAAGCTTCCGTTGCTAAAGATTGTATATCTTTTGCGACTTGTAGATTATACAGAGTGTTCTGTCATTCAGCAGGTTATTGAGCAAGAAAGCTGTTAATACGCATACGTAAGAACTTATAAATTGTTCCCCCTCTCCATTCTGTTTTATAAGCGGCTAATAGATCAATGGATAATCAATGATCAATAGAATTATTTTCGGGAATTTTTAACTGGATTCGTAGACATTTCCTGGATAAATTACAGATATTACCTGAAAAAGAATTTAGGAGCTTCCATTGATTCATTAGGGTTCTTATAATTTCGGAAATTATTTAAAAATGTTCTAGAACATTCTAGGACGTTAAATCTTTAATTTTTAAAAACAAAATTGTTTGGAAATTTATAAAAATCCCCAAAATTGCTCTTCAGGAATTTCAAATCTTATGGAATACCTTTGGAAAACTCACTAAATTAATCACTCCGAGAAATAT
Source organism: Cryptocephalus primarius (assembly GCA_963576515.1). Classification (NCBI taxonomy): domain Eukaryota; kingdom Metazoa; phylum Arthropoda; class Insecta; order Coleoptera; family Chrysomelidae; genus Cryptocephalus; species Cryptocephalus primarius. Next base: position 14,138,656 of record OY754944.1, on the reverse strand, counting down.
TTTAGGACATAGGAATCCTTGTAGTTTTCAAAGGTTTTGGAATAAAATTTTGGAATTTTTCCAGAGTCCTGTAGGATTTTAGAGGTGATAAAAATTTCTGAACTACAAAATTCCAAGTTTTCGCAGTCTTAAAACATTCTCAGAACAAACACGTTCAGTGTTTGACACCATTTTAAAACGTTCAACAACCCCTTCGAATCTTTGAATATGAAGAATTATTTTCAGGAATTTGTAAGAGGATCCATAGACATTTCCTGGACGAACTGCAGATCTTATCTGAAAAATAATTTAGGAGCTGCAAATGCTCATCAGGATTGTTGTATTTTCAGGAATTTTTCAGGAATTCAGGAAAGAAAAAAGACATTTACAAATTTCCTTAAGGAATATTTCAGGAAATGTCATGAAATTTCTTATAAAACTATTAGAAAACGCACTGAATGAATCGTGTCGAGAGCATTTTGGATTTTGGGATAATTCTTCCACTTTTCAAAGGTTTTTGATTGAAATTTTGATCAAAAGTTGCGTGCAGTTATTTTAAGGCATGTAAGTAAAAATTATTGTTTTTGCTAGACAAAAAAACGAGGCAGTCAATCAGATATTTATTATAAATTCATTTATAAAACACCACGTGTATATTTATTAATTTTCAAATCCTGATTGGCGTTGTTCTTCATTTTGGCGTTAACGCCGAGTAACGCCAAAATTCCTTATTGTATTCTGGCGGAATCGCTACATTTTTCAACACAAAAGACCAGGACGTAGCTTAGGCCACTCCTTCTAACTGTATATCTTTTTCTCTCTCTCTCTGCCTATTCTGTGCTATTGAGGCTGTCAAAAACGTTCCCTTCCCGTCTGTGGTTAAAATGTAATCGTCGTAACGTTATTAGTTTTCGCATTACGCCGCATCAATAACTGAGCCGTCAAATGTTAACGTCAAAGAAAAATAACACCGTCGCTCCTAATATCGAATTCCCTCCCGTTCTGTCAATTGTTATACCATAACCGGTCATGAGAATGTAATTTCGATCTAACATTCGGATATTCGATGCGAGAGATGATCGCTTCTTATACCGCAATTAACATATTAAGTGTGTAGGTATACATATATTTTCTATTCGACTGTGTTACGAGCGGCCTTATTTGGAGTACGTGGATTTCGCTCTATCGGCCTTTGGTGTTGGTGATTAATTTTTTTCCCTCGGTCCAATCGCCGCGTGACGTTCGATACCGCGCCAGATAAGAAGAGGAGCGAGAGAAGGATTAAAATCCGTTCGACCGGACGAGATGATGTTCGCCATCCGGGGCAGATTTATATTCGACCGATTTTAATAATTCTCAGATTTGTTTCCGCGTGAAAATGGCCGTCTGCTCGTGAACGAGACGTAAGGCCGCCATTATATGGCCTATTAGTCCAGTTCGTAGAGTGTCTTTTGATGGATAAAATTTGACAGGAGATGGATCCAAAAAGTTTGTTGCAAATGGATCAAAGATGACAAAAACTCAAAAACCAAGACGAATCTGACCTATTGCGGTCTTTTTAACGATACAAATTTGAAGAAAAGTTCATCATCTTTGATCCATTTTGAACAACCTTAAGTTAAATTTTGTCCACCAAAACGGCCTTTTTTGCTCTACAAACTGGACTAAATCGTGTTTGTGCATTATTTGATAATAATTTCTCCTCTCTGTCCCATTGCCAAGGCCCCCAGTGATTCGCTTCCAAACGAATTCGCTCCGTTTTTAAGTACAAATTCACTTTTGGAATATTTAAGACGTTTTAATTGCGGCTTTCGTCGGCATCGCCTCGTTTTCTTCCTCTCCACTTTGGAGGAATCTCGGTCGTATATTAACCATAACAAAACGACGCAATGACGCTAAGTGCAAAACGATGTTTACGTTTCGGATAAGCGGCTGTATTAATAATCGTTCCAAAATAAATAAGTTTTCATTGCGCGACGTAAAAGTTTATAGACGGAGAGATGTGGGCCGAGGCGATGATCGATTTCGGTTTAAAAATATCGATACAAGTCCGGATTTGACATGGTCTAAGTCCTTCAGGACCTTCTGGGTTAATCAAATGGGTTGGGAGTTACTTGCAGTATTTTTCTGGAATCCTAGACACTTTCTGGATAAATTCACTGATAAAATGTAGAAAGAGTTTTCGTGGAGTTCATTCAGGAGTCCCTCAAAACGTTTTCAGCGTTTGCAAGACTTTTAAAAGACTTTTTAAAAGCATTTAAAATAATAAAACAATGAGATCATTTAGGAACTTTCAAAATTTCCCAGGATATTTTTCAGGAATCGTTCAAATAATCATTCGAAAACCATTAGATTTTATTAAAACTTCCGAACTAATAAAACTACATATTTAATAATGCAGGAGTTGGTTAAAGAAAATTTTTGAATCTCATGTTTCAATTTTTCGAAATTTTGCCAAAATCATTTAGGTTTTTAGATATTTGTAGAAAAATGTAAGACATTTGAAACAATTTCGGAGCTTTCAGCTCCTTGGATAATATGATTTTTTGAAAAATCCTTGAAGAACAATTAAAATAACATATAATTTCCCATCTAAAAGTCTTCTGTAAAGGTATAGCAACTTTCGAGTCTTTTTTCCGATTTTTAAGGAATTTTTTTGAATTAGTCATGTTACTCACCCTACCTGTAATTCATACGAAAACCTAAAGGACCTTCCGGGATGAGGTAGAGAGTTGAAAAATATTCCATATCAATGGAATATCCATGGAAATTTCCTGAATAAATTACTGGTCCTATCTGAAAAATAACTTGGGAGCTTCCAAATATTCCTTAGGATTCTCATAATTTACCAGAAATTTTTTCAGGACTTTTTTTAAAAACTTCTAGAATATTCTAGGCCATTAAACTTTGGGTTTGCCTTATGAATTAATAAGTAGAGAAATAAAATTGTTTGGAAATTTCCGAAAAATTGCTTTTCAGGAATGTTTCGAGACATGTTATGAAATACTTCTTAAAACTATTATAAAACTCACTGAATTAATCATATCCAGAAACATTGTAAAACCATGGAATCCTCCCAGTTTTCCAAGGTTTTTGATTAACATTTTGGAATTTTTCCAAAGCCCTGTAGGATTTTAGAGATTTTAAAAAACCCTGAATTATGAAATTCCAGGTTTTTGTAGTGTTAAAACATTTTCAGAACAAACACATTCAGTGTTTAAAACTATTTTAAAACGTTCAACAATCCCTCGACACCCTTGAATATAAAGAATAATTTTGACGAATTTTTAACAGGATTCATAGACAGTTCCTGGATAAAAATACAGATATTATCTGAAAAACAATTTAGGCACTTCCAAAAATTCATTGGGGTTCTCATAATTTCAGGAATATTTTCAGGAACTATTTAAAAATGTCCCAGAATATTCTAGGACCTTAAAACTTTTAGCATGTCTTGTGAATTAATAAGTAGAGAAATAAAATTGTTTGGAAAATTTATCAAACAAATTTTCGTTGAAATCGTCGCGCAAAAATATTCTCATTCGTATCAACTACAATTTTACCACATTTTCCAGTTACATTTAAATTTGAATCTCAACGTTCTTAATCGATACAAACTTACGCCATCTACCGTTCGCTCGTATGAAATAAATCTCCTGCGACGAACTTCCGTTGCGGTAAATTTCAGTCGGTCTCTACTTCGTGGATTTCCTGCAGCCATGCAGGATTCCACGATACGTCCATTAATCAGCAGGGCAAGCGTTGAGTTGTGTACTCCTAACCAGAGATGGCGGTGTCGGCGCGCCATGAACATGTATTAAATGGATAATGAATTGTTAATAGGCGCTTTAGTTTCAATTTGCTTAACGCGTTAATGGTTGAACCAATTTATATAATACAAAATTGTAGTACGTATCACAACAATTACGCTATAGAGATGGAGACTGGATTGCACTTTATTAAATTGACTTAAATTAAAATTAACTTAAAACTATGTAAACATTTCTTCAAACATGTTCATGCTGTAAAGGACAACCATACTCAGCTCATGTCGCTCATGCTCAGCTCTATTGATGTACCTTTCAAGATGCATTTTTAGCAATGTTTCTCTCTCTCTCTCTTCCTGCCTTTTCTCTAGGGCTACACTTGCTGCCCTGTGGGTTATATTTCCGATGCTAGACCATTCCCTTTCTTGACTCTTATTCTTTCCTGGTATATCCTTCTAACCCAAGGATTCTTCTCTAACCTCAAGGGTCTCGAAACCTATATCCGCCTTGACAGAATGGCGTTACCAAAAACCGCCTACACCAATGACGAGAGGGGGAAAGAAATTTACATTTCCCTGAAACGTCCTACGTTTTAGGTCACGATATAGCAATTCTCTGAACTATGTAACGCCCTTCCCAGATTTGAAAAGTATGTACGACCCTGCAAAGGACTGGAGGTCCTTACAGACACTTTTGACTCTAATAACCCCACTAGTAGATTCAAAATAAATTTCGGATTGCTCGAACATAATTATGACAAAAGTTGTTTAATGGAACTAGCCCAAGGACTACGATTGTTTGTTTCGTGTATTCGATCCGTGCTAGACGTAAGGTGGAAGTGAGGTAGATCATGTGATCGATCTGGGGGAGTCGCTATTGTTCGCTAGATGGCGTTGCCAGTACCGGAACCCGTCACTTTTCTATGTAATCAAAAGGCGGTTATGATTTTACTTACTGTTGTCTACTCGATCTTTGATTACTTATGGTCCATATTAATATGCTATACGTATTCGTATTTATTGTCGTATTTGATTACTTACTGTCCATATTAATTAATATGCTATACGTAATCGATTTTTTTCCCGTAGATCGCAGATCGCTGGACACTTTCGAGTTCCATTGTTGAAGACTTATGAGGCGTGGGGAGAGAGAGGGGGAGAAAGATTAGTCAATAACGAACCAGTCGCGAGGCGCGATTGAGATCATGAAAAATGAAATAACGACTCGACATTTGCTTTAATTTCGAGTCGAAGGTTCTGTAAAAAGGTGTACTTAAGTCGTTATAAGTAGAGGAAAGCAGGTATGCGACGCGTTGAGTATGATAGCTAATCAAGTATTGAGTGAAGTATGCTGGAATTCAAGAAGTTGTGGAGTACAAAATGGCGGGGCGCAATTGCTCATAAGATCATGCTCGTACGATCCTTAATTAAAATTTATACATCCATCCAGTCTGAATTGGTCCAGTTGGAAGGAAAAGCAATAAAATAAAATAGCCATGTTAACGGCAAACAAATACCAAGAAGCCGGTCCATAGGCGCGCCATATTTAAAGAAATATGAAAGATTGTTACTCATTTCGTGGTTTTATGACGAAATTTCAAATTTGTGCCTCATTTGTTTCTGTAGCATTATTTTTATCGTGTTTAATGTCTATATCATTGTCATTATTAATGTCGCCCACGTCGAAAGGTTTCCAAAAAGCTATCTTATAATAATAATTGCGGCTTACGTGCACACACCACTGAACTCTAATGACTAGAAATGAACACGTGCTCGGCGCTCAAATTTAATGTCCTTAGTGGACCTGTCTAATTCTCGATACTAATAGGCATTTCATATATAGCGACATTTTCCGCACCAAATATACAGGGGATGGTTAAATGAATACTCTACTTTTGTATAGGGCAAAAAGGGATTTTTTGAGTGTGCTCGGTATAAAGTCGGTAGTTTTTTAACTGGACCGATTCTGACTGGACGATTTTCGAACCTTTGACGGCAATTCCGCCATTTCGTCACGCAGGAAGAGACAAACACCCCCATATTTGCCGCCTGACCGTCAGTTATTTTCCCATTATCCACTCTATCGTCGAAAGACGACCCCGACGCGTTACGTGTACCATTATCGACGCGAAAACATAAACAGAACTCCTCTTGAAACGGTGAAAGTTCTTGACATTGCAAAACAAAGCGGACGGTCATTTCCTTTTCCATCGCGTGTGATTTACTCGTTTACCCGTCGGTCAAGTGTACGACGATGGTGTTTACGTCGCCGAAATTGACTGACGGTTGCCATTAGGGAGTTATTTTAGGGATAGAATTGTTCAAGACGGTTTCGAGGTTTACCAGAAGATATTCACGATTACCTCGTATTGTTTCACCTTTTCGTATACATAATTTATTACACTCCATCAATTACTGTAAATTCTACAAGCCCATAATTATGACAGCTGCTCTATTTCACGCCCACTTTTCTGTCCGTAAGGCCGGACAGAGATCATAAAGAATTTACACCGGGACACGAATAACTAACGTACGAGCGAGCGACTGCCCACGCTCGATTATTTATCAGATGCCGTTCTAATTGTCGCAAGGTGGATTTTTCTCCTCGGCCCGACTTGTAATTAATTTGTAATTTGATTTCTGTCGATCGGTACGCTGCTAATTGGGATGTTAAGCTGTCCCGGTGATTTTTCTTCGTTGGTGGGTCCGATGGTCGACGACCTTTGAAGAAGCGGTCGGACCGCTTCAATTACGTGATCGATCGGGGGATCGACAGAGCTATACATGCAAATGTACATGCGAGCTCCATTTTTATGAGGGGCACTCGCGCAAATATTGTTTACGCACGAATTTCGAGTAAAATTGAAAAATCTTTCAAATTCTGCCTGTGCATTAGATTCGATAATATTTTTAGGTTTACGGGAGGTAGGGATGATCGTGAAGAAATCGAAAACCCCTGGAATCATGTCACATACCTTACAAAATAGACGACTCTCGTCCGGACCTTCTGACTTCCATAGAGCGCGACGGGGCGGAGGGCATCTTCGGATGGTAGGTTCTTCTTCGGACTTTCTCAGGCCGGATACTCTTTCTACTGTCTCTCTGCCGCCCTAAGGTACGGCCCCCCTCGGACAGCACTGCCTGGATCCCACTGGTCCTCTCCGCACCTTTCCCTCTTCTATTTACATTCATACATACGTTTGTTATTACAAGATATGTCGTTTGTATCGACAACTCTCACTTGCATTTTTGCTGCGGTTACAAAAGTTTATCACGCTTCACCTTGGCCTGAGCTTGATCCGATTTAGTGTTTTTCGTTTATGGTTGTCGAAATCTCGTGGTCGTGACAATATCTAAAAGACTTCTCTCAAGTCTCACCGTTAACTTCAGGTCTTGTCGTGGAAAACTTGTAATTTTGTCTGTAATATGGAGTCAATCTAATGTCATTTTATGAGAAATACTCGTGCAACTGTTGAAATATTTTTCTCCGATCCTTTGCGTCCTTAACTATGGACATGCGATATTTTCCCGTATTGCATCGCTGCCATAGTGATTCTAAACTATCGTCGACGACTTCTTTTTCATTTGAGTTTCCTCTTCTACTGTCGAATAACACATGTCGTTGGACATGGAGAAGTGGCTCTATTCCCAGCGGCCTTACAAGGCGGTGAAGCTCTTAATTGTCCTTCACGGAAAAAATGCGGGTCTCCTAATTAATTAGGCGCTGATCGTGATGGGAAATCGACTCTACGGGAAGAATCCGAGGAATCCCATACGACGACAAATTCATTTTCCTCCAAGTAAAACAAATAAAGTCCCGCTAACAATAAACTCCCAGCGTCGGAACTTCCCTCGTTTCTTCTCGAATTCAAGCGAAGGGAATCATCCTTAAACGATCCCTCCGTCCAGATTTACCGTCCCGCCTGTCCGATCGGCATGCAAACTACTTCCTTTGCGTATTGTTTCGTAGTTTTCGGGACGTTTCCCGGGGGATTTTGCATGGGAATGGGGACGGCGATCCGCAAGCCAAATGGGACCGATCGCGGGTAATTTTTAGCCGACGGAGGATCAGGCGCCCGAGGTGTAGGTGGGGGAGGGTCCTTAAGGAGCAGTGCTATTTTATTTGAAGCAGGAGTGCAGGGAAGAGGGGTCCTTGGGGAGTGGAATGATACTATATATTTCAAACCTGCATTCGGTGCATCGATCAATGATTAGTGACTTATTTAAATTATTAATAATATGCTCAGTAGTTTTGGTGTAAGCTACTCATTTCCACGCCTACTTTCATATCGCCTAATGAACCCTTCTTACTATGATAACTTGTCAAACTGTGTATGTAATACAGCTACCAAAATTGTAACGATCAATCAAGATTCCTTTTCAACCTCTCGAAGGCTTCATTATTACACTCCCTTTTGTAATCGCCTCGTTGTCAACAAAATATCCACGAAGACGGGACCACTTTAATTCCATTCTTAATCTCCTTAGTCTTAATTCCAATAAAGTAGATTAACGCCGGCTGATTGTTATCGTCAAAAGAGATCCTATTAGTTTAATTACAAGGGAATTGGATTGGACGACGAACGGTTTTTTTTCGGCGCTGATAATTAGTTTAACGATCGCGAATGTCGGATGGATGATGTTAGTTCAATATTGATTGAAGACTGAACGATTATCGTAACAAATTTCATTATGGTAATCGACGTGACGTTGGCGTTGTACGAGAGTACAAAATCGTAGGGCATAACTTCGTTTATATACAGATTAGAAAAACAAAAAAGTGGTATTCGATTTGGTTTTTTTATTGTCTTTCTTTTTGTCCCTTATGACATTTTTGATAAAACTGACGGTTTTTGAGTTATTTGTAAAAAACTGCCCGAAAACGCACTTTTCCAAATCAAAAATCGACATATTCAATCGTGAATTACTCGTAAAGTATTGCCTTCTCAAAAAAAACTTTATATAACATTTGTTACTTAAAATTGACTCCTCTATCGATTTCTATAGTTATTTTGAGAATGAAAATTTCACCCCCAAGAAGGGGCGAGAACCGCCCCCAGGGCAAAACCACACTTCGACACTATATAACTTTTGTTTTTTGAAGCATTCCCTCCGTTCATTTAAAATTTCACTGCAAGATTTTTGTTATTTTAAGTGGTGACAAATTTCAGGGATGGCCAAGAATGATAAATATATATTTCAGCCTGTCCCTAATAGCAGAAGTAACCAATGATATTCGTTTACTTAATCTCGTTAAGTACCCTTTATCGCCTCGTTAGTAAAACGCCTTTGTCTTTACCTGAGTTAAAAACTGATTAAATTTGATGGGCTTTTAACTGAAGTAAGTACAGTGGCAGTACAAATGAACAGTGATACAGTAAACTAAGTACCAATTCAAGTTAGTCTTGCTATTTTATTTGCATTGAACAATACTAAATATTTTTCCGACCTTTATCATTGGGAAAAACTTCGTTTCTTGATATTTTAGGAGATTCAAACTATATACTCCATTAATTTCCTATTTATAATACGTTCGTTTTTCGTTATATTTTTCTTTAATTCCGATTAGAAGATTATGAAGTTTGAGTAGTATGAAAGATTGAAGTTTTTTCAAATTTTATTGTGGTAATTAGTCCTTTGAATTACATAAGGAATTACCTACTATGTATAAACTATTCGTCTTCTCTGAGGAACACTCTTACATTTTCTTGCTCTTGGGGCTCACAGTGTAAATCTGGCGCACAAATAAATGCGTAAGCCAAGTGGAGAGGAAACCTTCAACGCGATTTGACTAACGATTTTGTAATAAAGCAAGCGGAGATGGAATTTCAGCGCACACGTGTCCCATCTTCTGAACATAAATTAAAAGGGCGTGATGCTCCCTTTCCCTCTTCGTTCGGGATAAAATTGAAACGAATTACCCGCTTCTTAAGAAACTGTTTGGTGCTTATTTCGAAATTACTTACGAGGAGAAGCGGAAATTTCGCCCGTAAGTAGAGCGGACAGATATTAACGTCACGTTTACACGAGGAGAAAAACGAGCGAGACTCCTCGTCTCCTTTTTAATCTGACATCTTTACGTCCGACTATTAAATATGAAGGTATTAATTATCGCCGGTAATTCGTTGTTTAGACTTGCGAACTCTAACTTTACGGGGTTTTCGACGGGGCGAATTAGCCGACTTTATCGTTAACGGTCTCGTTATTCGCTTAATGAAATCGTCCAGGATTTTTGGCAGGGCACAACGTTATTTTAGGAATATTTTCACGCCGTTAACTACAGTAAAAAATTTGTTTTACAGGGCCTAAGGAGATATCGCGCCTAATTTTGTTTAGCCCGGGCTTTAACACGCGTTTTATGAATAGTCCAGGGAAATGAGGAAAAGCAGGTCCAGGAACCTAGGAGGTGTTTTAGGTAATATCGAGCCATGGGAAGAGAATCTAATGTCGTGCCTAATTGTGTTTGGCTCGGGCTTTATCATCCGTTTTATGAATAGTCCAGGGAAATGAGGAAAAGCAGGTCCTGGCACCTGAGAGGTGTTAGGTAATATCGAGCCACGGGAAGAGAATCTAATATCGTGCCTAATAGTGTTTGGATCGGGCTTTAACACGCGTTTTATGAATAGTCCAGGGAAATGAGGAAAAGCAGGTCCAGGAACCTAGGAGGTGTTTTAGGTAATATCGAGCTATGGGAAGAGAATCTAATGTCGTGCCTAATTGTGTTTGGCTCGGGCTTTATCATCCGTTTTATGAATAGTCCAGGGAAATGAGGAAAAGCAGGTCCTGGCACCTGAGAGGTGTTAGGTAATATCGAGCCACGGGAAGAGAATCTAATATCGTGCCTAATAGTGTTTGGATCGGGCTTTAACACGCGTTTTATGAATAGTCCAGGGAAATGAGGACAAAGTGATCCAGGTACAGGTAATATCGAGCCAAGAGAAGAGAATCTACTAGTGATAATATGTCTACAAGTATGAGAAGGCGTAACCAGTTGATGGATCCTCTTGCTTATAGTGGTACAGCCCTGTGATTAAACCTGCGAGAATTTTAGTATTTCCACTTTACTCAGGCCGACGATATCCGATCTGAGAGTGGCAAAAAGCCTTCCCATGCCCGTCGATGGCGCTTTCGATATCGTCCACTGCGGTTAACGTTAGATAATTGGATTTTTTCTCATTCTACATCCTCGAATCGGTCCATAGTCGCTTTTCTTTCCCTTTGCCGCCGGATTCCTCCTTTCCAGCTTCCACGAAACCGCATACTTTTCGCGCGAGTAAAGAGGAGAGCTGCGATCGGCAAAAAGTGGCAGATCGTCGGCCGACAGGCCAATTAATCGATTGTTTCGCCGGCGATCAGCCGTTAAAATGTTAATTTCATCGAGCGGAATACAATGAGGGAAACGAGTATTTGCCTTTCTATCTTCTGAGAGAGAGACTTATTGGTACTGCCCGACGAGGCGTAGTAAAGTAGACGGACACCTCCGTTGCATGTTCGCCGACACCGCCGAGGAATCCGTGCTGCTGGATGGATGGACGTCCAGGTTTTATCTCCGCTGACTCTTTATAGAAAACCTTTACGAAATCCTCGGACCGGAACAAAGCAAAAGTCGCAAGTAAGAAGGCGATGTTAGAGCCGCTTGCATCACTCTGACTGTCTAGGGAGAAATGAATGAGGGGGTTTATGAATTTGTCTTTCAAAATTTAATTCTCGGGTGAAGTTGAACAAGTTTGTCCGATGTTTCTTAGTCTTCATTCAAAAACGGTTTCAATTGTCATTTTACGTGATTCAATTGCTTAGTGGTGGATATACTTGCAATGGAACCTGCATGTCCCAAGGAAAATACCCCTACTTAGTCCAGAATTGATGTGTTACTGGGACTATTGGGTCGTGGTGGTCAGTTTCCATCGATAAGTAAACTGACTCTTCTTGGCATCTCCAAACGTTTGTGGATTGTCAGTTAAATCAACAGAATCTTCTGTAATCATCACGTAATCGCTCAAGTGTACAGGTTTCTCCTCTTGATTCATGACTCATCTTCAGGAGATGAACTCACTTCTTCATCTTCATCAGGATAGTTCTCTATCTTCTCGCTAGGCAACACATCTGGTCGCTTTTCTGAGCTGATATGTGCATGACCTTTTTAGGTAGAAATTTGGCATCTCGTGACGTAACATCCTTACATCTTTCTCTCAGGTGTATTAGACAGCTTTCGTCTTCATCACTGCCAATTTTCAAAACCTTTTGTCGCCCTCACATCCATTATTTTCCATTTTATAATATGGTGAGCAGGTGGATCCATAGTTCAAAGAGACTTGTGCTTCCTACATCTTCATTATTTAGATCGCGATTTGCTCTATTGATTATACTTGATTTTCTGATGTTTCAAAGCAACTCCAAAGTGGAAAATAAGAAATTACTTCTTCTCTTTCTAAGAATGTGAAAACTGACCAACCACGTCTGCAGACATTAACTAACCTCTAGCTGTTGCCTCCTTTCTTGATCCAAATGCCTTTCCATAGATGCAAGATTCACCTCAATGCCCAAGCATTTCTTTCATGGTCCTCTTGTTTTAAGGCTTCCATCTCTCATGACTAGGACCTTTGAATAGTCTGCAGAAGCAGCGTTTAACGTATCTTCTGGAATGATTGCTGTCCAAATACAACGTTCCAAATGCGATTAGAACACCCACCATGGACGTTTAGAGAGTAGTTTGCAACTGCAGATCAAAACTTGCTATTGATGACGAGCTTTTAGGATAGAGAGTAGATTTCTAGAGGAAATTGGAATTTACCATACGTCTTTCAAGGCTACTCCTTTTCCAAAGGCTGAAGCAAGGAGCTGAAGGAATCGTAAACAGTTTTTCAAGCTTGATGCGCTCAAAGAAATGATCTGGACGATTTGTGACATGTTTGGGCGCTCCACTTTCAATCCACCAAGTTATTTAGCTAGCTTCAACTTCATAAGGGTTGCAAGTGAAAGGTGGTGATGTTAGAGCCACTTCTGCATCACTCTTACTCTTCTTCTCGTCTTCTTTCTGGCTTTTGGAAGGTTCACCAGCCATGTTTAGCGATCACGTATCCAGTGACCAAGTATATTGCAGTAATGGCACTTGTAGTTACATTTATGAGGTTTCTCGGTTTATTTTCAATGAGTAATTTGTGCATTTTACGTTATTCCGTTGCTTAGTGGTTGATATATTTGCAATGGAAGCTGGATTTACCAAGGAAAATACCTCTACTGAGCTCTACAAGCCTATCGAGCCTGAATCCTTGGTTGCAAAAATTCCAAAACCGATCATCTCGTTTTAACGGACTCTTCTTGACGTCTTGTCGTTTTTTGAATTCCTTGAGGAAATGATCCCAACACCAAACTCGTGTTAAATTGAATGTGCTAGAGTGCCCAAGAAGAATTCGCCAAAAGTACCGTCAGGGCATCGGTGATCATACCTCCGTCTCTCCTCCTTTTAATCTCGATCCTCGTTATTATCCTCCACCTCCTCCTCCTCCGCCTCCTCTTCCTCCTCCTTCTCCTCTTCGTCTCCTTTTTCCACGACCGGCAAGTCAGCGTGTCGACTCGCAAAAGCAATCAGTTCAGCGCCCGCCACTTCCGCGACGCGTTCGTCTCGTCTCTCCCGAATCGTATCGAAAAATCACAAATTTCCCGAAACCAAAAGGGAGTACCACACTTTTTGGGTCCTCGTCTTCCCTCTTCGTTCGCAAAGGGACCCGCGGGACGCTTGGAGGAGTTCGGGATTCGTTGAGGTGTCGAAAAATCGCCCGGTTTTGGTATGGAAAGCCCTTTGAATTTTTCCGTTGGGAAACGTCTTGGGGCAATGGGGGGAATTTACGGTAGTAGCGATGGTTGTTTCGTAAGGCAAATCAGCAGTCTTCTTTTAAGATTTTTCGAAATTTGAGAATTTCGGTATCTCAGGTCTTTAGTAACTTTGGTATGTACTTGCTCCCGTATTTGGGTGACAAAAATTTGCAGTATTTTTTGATAAATTAAATGAAAAAAAAGTTGAAAATAAATTCTAATTTGATAATTTACTAAGTGCGATTAAATTTAGGGGTGCGTCTTTGGGAGCGGGGTAAGTTTGGTCACTTTTTGGTTTTTCGGCTATAACTCAAAAACTATGCATTTTTAGTTAAAACTTGTGAGAAACTTTTTTGTAGGAAATTGAATTTCCTATCGAAATAGCACTTCAAAAGGTTTAAAAAATTATTTTTTGTTTCCAAAAACCATACCAAAAAAAGGGGAATTTTAATTTTTGTTTTTTTCTTCATATTTTCGTCCAAATTTTTGCGTCAGTAATGATTCAGTTTCCTTCGAAATCCCGGCATAGCAACCCACGACGTTTCCCTTAGACGCGCCAACCCTTCGGATCTTTTCAGGTCAGGATTTATTTTTCCAGGCGCGACCCCGGAGGAGGACAACGTTCCCCCCAGGTGATATAAAATCCGAATGTGTTTGTGTGTATGTGGGTACGTGTGAAAGAGAGGAATTCAAATTTGTAGGATATTTCGCCCGGGGCGGCGATATTAAAGAAAAGCGTGCGGCACGATCGTGCCTCCATTGCTCGGCGTGAATTTAAATTGAATCCGTCGCTCGATCCGAAATGTGCGCGGAGGAAAGTGACACGTCTCAATCGGATTCCCGACGTGCCGATCAATTAAAAATCCATTCTAATCCCGCTTAATTAATAACGTGCAATCAAGTTTCGAGCCGAATTTTAATAGGCGTACGGAGGTTCTTCAAAGCGTTTCGACTGGCTCATTAATTAACCGGTTTTAATTAAGATTTAGCACCTCTCATCGATGGACGTGGAAGGGACCCGATGGGAACTGGGTCGAATTCCGCGTTTCGGGTGCGGATGTCGCTTTCATCGAGAGAGGAAAAATTTATTTTCCGTTACTACGAGAAAGTAAACGTTCAAATATTAAATTCAAATGAATCGCCGTGAATCGGCAAGGGTCGCCCTTCCAAGGGCCGAAGCGAAGGCGCAAGCGCATCGTTATTCACACTTTTTGCGGTGGTTGCCCATTATTTCCATTCAGAAGAACGCCTGTATAAGCATGTGCGGGTGCACCAAGAAATGATTATTATGATTTCAAAGGGTTAAATCGGGGTACATTTGCAGCTTGTGACTTTTCCCCCTATATCTCAACCGCTAATAATTAATATATCCACTTCGTTTCTCCACTAAAACGTTCTTCATATAAGTACCTATAAACCACTTTTTCATTTTTAGAAATTAAAATTGCAAGGGAGGCAAAAGGTGGACCAAGCGTTTCCATTCAAAGGCCATTATTTTCTAGACATTATAGAGCGAGCGAAGCCATGACGGGTCACGACCATGAGAAAAATGGTTGAGAATTTTGCTGCTTTCTCGCACCCAATCATCTATTGCATGTTTTAATACAATAATTCCGCTTATTGCACGCATTCCTCCTGCTTCATCCCTCTTGTCAATAAGTATAACGGCCGGTTGTAATTTATTTTCAGGGCGGGACGTGACGAAAACGGGAATACCTAACGACGTTTAATCCCGTGAAATACTCTCCGGATATATGTTTAGATTAAAGTTATAAATCTTTCAAACGGGGAGGAAGGGAGCGGAAGTTTCGATTCTCCTCAGTTTTTCCGCCGTAACGCCGGTCCGGATGATACAACCGATTGTGCCTGTAGGAAATTTGGAAAGGAAAAGAAAATATCCTTTTCCTTGGCTGAGTTTTGTGATGATTACACGTAGCGATTTTCCCTGCCTTCTGTCCAAATTTGTTTAATTAAAAATTACCCGAGAGTCCATTCCGTCTAGAGCATACTGCAGCGCCAGAATTTTCTGTAAATCATCACCAGTACGTTTGCAACTCTTACTAAAGACCATTACTTAAGTAAGGCTATTACAACACGACCGGAGGCGTTATCACCTGGACCGACGTTCCCGCCCACAATTAACCCTTTCGCCATTGCGATGATTACTTTCTCGCCGTCCGTTACGTCTTAACCTCCATATCAATTCTCGCGATAAGGAATCAATTTCGATTCTTCCAATTACATAATCCCGCCTCGATTTTTCCTTTAATTAGTCCCACGGTCCGATAAGCGGAACAGTTTTAAAATAAATTAACCACAGCGAAAAATCGACTATGAGACAAACTGGTTTCGGTGTATATGCGTGCCAGTAAAATTTATCTCGAAGATGTGATAAATGAAAGGCGATTTATCGATGGCGGTTTATATGCAAATCGTTTCGTAAAATATTTTGTCTCCTGTCGACCGACAGACGAAAGGAGAGCGGAAAAAATCGGTACCTACATTACGACCACGGCAAGCGTGAAAATAATTTTTCTCCGTTATGAGTCGAAGTATACACGAGAAGAAAGTGTCTGTCCTTGACAACACTACGGATTTACATCACACAAATTCAACCAAAAGATAATACCAGATAACAGATCCACCCTGCCCAATTTGCCTAATGTTAGGCTAATGCCTATGCAAATGCAGTTATAGGGAGCAACGTAAAACGAGTTGGTTCTAAGTGGTCTTATGAAATTCACTAATATCGATAAGTTTTCCCAATTGTTTAAGCATCGTGACCACAGGCACAATTTGGGCTCTCGAGAAAGCCCAATTTATGCTTCCAATATGTGCTTCTTCCATGAGTAAGTTTATTCTCTTCAGATTGCCTTTCTGGGCTTCAGCCTGTTTATGTTTCTGCAGTCTTGGTGAATTGGTAGGCTTAATATGGGAGCCACTTTGACCATTCGTTTTTCAGGGCCATTTTTCTTCTTCTGGAAACTTTTCTTTTCAACTCGTAAGCAACCTTCTTGGGGTTCCCTTTATCATCGCCTTTGGTTCTGTTGGTTACACCCACTGTTCTGCCTACTTCTTTTCTTGGTGTCAGACATGAGGTACATATTTTGCTGCTTTTGTTGCAGTTTCAACAAGGCTTGGGGATCGACCTGGTGGTTGGAATCTCTAAGCCCAAGCAGAGAAAGACGAGCCCGTGCTGACTCTTCCGAAAATCTGTTACCTCCTACAGTGCAATGGTCTTCCTGTGGTATCTTATGCAGCAAAGCACAAATCCTGGTTATAATCCTTATTCAATGGAGCTAGAAATGCCATACCTGCTTGGGAGGGCTTGCAAGCATTTAGTATCTCTATGTCTTCTACTTCAGTTGAGATGATAAGGATGTTATGATCAGTTTTAACGTAGAGTATATCTGTCAACCGGCATTGTCGGTCTAACGTAGGTGGCAGTGTCGTGTTTGACGTGGAAAGTTGCAGCTGTCAAAGGGTCAAAGAGGCCTAGAGGCCAAAAATTTCCTCTAGAACAATCTTGGTCCTAATTGGATCTTCTCTCAAGAACACCAAAATCTTTGAATTTTTCAACAATAAGGTTGATTCTTCGGGACTTCTACTAGTGCATAGTGCTCAGATGGACTTTCTGCTGTCGGAATGGAAAAAGGTGGCAATGACTCAAATGTCTCTTTTTGAAAGACATCGCGTGTACCATGGAAATTTAGGGTGTACAGCTAAAGGGTACATGTGATGGAAACTTCAATTTTCCCACCGTTGATATTTGTTTTTCCAGCATTTCCCGCGGTCGTTACTGTGCGACGGGACGTCAAAGATCGCATCATTTCCCTCGTTTGACGTCGAAGCGATTTCCACCTACCCGTTTCGAAAATGCCAAAACATCCGTCAGGCGGCAGTTTCCCCGAACTTTCCCATATTCTCCCTTTCCGCCCTCCATTCGGGCAGACGGAAACGGTCCGTATACACACATCGGGATCGATCCCATCGGTAATATTAATTCCATCTGTCTGATGGGGGGGCAACGCCTCCCGAAACTTATATTTACTCGCACGGACGGGGCGGGAAGTCCGTTTCTCTCCAGAGTCTCGATTGTCTCCCGCTTTGTTCGAAGAGACGAGATTATAAATCGAACCGGACCAGTTCTCGCGCTCTACCGTTGACGGATTTAAATTTCAAAAGTCGCCATATGGCACGGCTCCCTCCGCTTTGATTTAGTGACGACGTTACCGTAATTCCAAGACGAGAAGTGCCTTATGTGCGGCGTCTTCGCGAGAGGAATACCCTTGCAGATGGGCGAAATCACCTCAACAGGGCAAGCCATTGAGGCTGCATGGGTGATTCCTGTCACCACGACGTATTTACTGCCCAAAGGCTCCATGCGGAACCCAAGATTTTCGACAATAGGCAAATTGCGTCAATGTCGATATTGCGTCGAAATTTGTAAAAATGTTAAAACGGGGTGAAAATCAAGGAATAAGTCTGGAGTTGATGGGCAAAGCCTCATTAGATCAACAGATAGTACATACATACTATACACATGGTATAGTACGTGTCGTAACCCGACACAATCTGGTATCTCGTTTATTTATTAACACTCCGGTAATTACCTGCTGCTTTATCTGCGGCAACAAGCAGCGTTAATTGAAACCGGCAATAAATTCGATTTAACGTCGTTTTTACGGTGCCTCAAACACTCGCGATTTAAATTTAATGTACTCCAAACGTTTAATAGCATCGACAGCATACGGCTCGAGGCCGCTTATTAATCGTCGTTGATTTTTTCTTGAGAAAAATGCTCAAAAGTCCCACCACGTGACCGAAACGTAACGGATAATTCATCGTCGAGTATCGTTCTCATTAACTAAGCGACGTGACGTGTTATGACGTTAGGAGCGGATTATAGATCGTAGTTAATGGTTATTATTCGGGACTACCGTGCAATCACCTTCGGGGCATGGACCAAACAATGAAATTTCTCGATCCTTCGTGATGGTGGTAACGGTAAAACGTTGAAGACGTATCGACGGTCGTCGATTGAAATCGTGAAGTTGTACTACTTCCACGGCAGATACGAGGTGTACAAAACATAGTCACGCACGTGAGACGGTTGAGGAGATCAGTTAAATTGCCTGAAGGACAGGGACGATCGCTACAACCTCGGTTAGGAGAAATTTTATAGAAAACTGTAATTAATTTCTTTTGTTATCATGGAATTTTTCGTTTGAAATGACTCATTTGCGATATACTTAGGGATTTTCGCCACGTTCCACGTGTTTTCATTATTTTTCTGTAATACGCATGCTCCTGACGTTTCGAGCGGCGGCGGCTGCGCGGAGAGTGTCAAACCGTCAAGGTCACCGTGATTTCGAAAGTCTGCGATGTTGCCAAATCCACGAAAAGAAGAAGGTTTCAATTAAACATTCCCCAAACTATAATTCTAAAGTATACTCCAGTAATTTCTTCTGAAGTTAAAAGGGGTGATAGTCTTTTGTCAGAAAATATTCAGAAAAATCAAGGATTGATTGTTTCAAGCAATTCTTGCCTTTTGCCTGCCTTCTTCATGAATCAATACATCTTTTGAGCCAATCGCCTTCTTTTTCAGTGTATCCCTTTTGCCTGAAAGCGCGGGTCCGATTATTTATGTTTCTGTTTGGCGTTTCATCCGGTGAGTGGCCGCAATTTTAGATACGCGATAATCCTGAGTTACGGCCACGCCTAATCTCTACTAAGTGCATCGTGTCAGTGCGAAAGGGTGCATGCATGCCGCGCGCACATTAACTTCGCGCTACCCGAAAATGAGAAATAAACTAAAGGAAAAAGGCTGCCAATCCGATGCGGCGACGAGATAAGGGGTCGTCGCGACCGTACGTGCGTGGCGAGGTTTAATTAACGAGAAGTTTGAAAAACACGCGAATCTTTGTAATACGGGTCTTCTCGACGGTTTTAATTAGTCGTCAAGGCGGTAGACGAGATGGCGTGGAATGCGTACGAAACCTGATTTGTCAAATTCGCCTGAAAATGGCCGCCGTGTCCTTGAGAAACGCAAGTACGGCCATTAACAGGCAACACAAATGGCATTTGCGGCCATCTTGATTCCATGCCCCCACCAACGACATTAGCGGGAAATTTGAAATTCGATTATATTTACAGTGTCCACCCAATTTTCCAGAGAAATAATCACCAACTCTGGCTTTCCCTTTTCCTTCATGTGTTGGTCCTTCCTTATGACCTGGTGGTCATATTCTCGTGATTTCATCTTCCTAGTGCAGTTAGTCCTCTTGGGTCTAATCAGTGGGTTCTTATGCTCCATCAGCTTTGCTGATCATTTTTCTTCTATTCGTTGCTGTAGTACCATGGTGCATCCGTTAGCCCCCTCATCGCTTGGTCCTGTATCCTCTCCAGTCTCTCCAGGTGCGCCCTCGCTGCTTGGGGCTCGTGTTCAATAGTAGCTCTAGATTTCTGATTGGTTGGATTCCTCATTGGAGGGATTTTCTGCCCATTTCCTTCCCTGGTGACGTAAAATAGCCATTACAGTAATCTGCAGCTTGTGTGTTATCGTCAAAAATTTGTATGAGGTATCAACCCTCATCCATTCCTTCGACCATTTTATGCCTTCTTGTTCATTGTGTTTAATGCCATAAAACCTTTGCCTTTGCACCAGCGAAAAATGACAAATCTTCCCTCTTATTGGTGGGACTCCGACTTCGCCCCCTTATCTCCCGAATGAAACTTTAAAACACTCGATATATACGTACGCATCGCCAGAAGTTTCCCTACTTTCCCTGGGGCTCAGGAACGACTATCGGATCGCCATAAAAAAAAACTCCCCGGGCCCCCTCCCGGGCGGTTGTTGTCGACGGGACGAACTCCCGGAATCGCACGCAGGAAGTCGGGGCAATTTGTCACGGGAAGCGTAATAATTAGGTCGGGAGTTATGGGGTATTTTTTCCAAAATAATTTTGAGGCCCTCGAAGTAAACAAGAACAGATACGTAGTGAAATATGAGTCATCTGGTAGTTCACTATTGCTATGTGAATTATTAAGTGATGGGGATGTAGGAGGTTTAGACTGGAGAAAAGGTCGGATTTGCGTAGATTTTGGTGTTTTAGCAAGTTTTTTGGTCCGTCTGCTCTTAAATTTTGTCTACCGAGACAGCTTTTGTTTGCTCTATTCTTAAACTGGCGTAGTGAAATCATCCTGTCACTTCAAAGCTTCTGAATTAATAATTTCCACCATTTTGGGACACTCCTTGAACGCACCAGTGGTTTAAGTATTGAGCGATCAGCGAGAGCCTTCAGGTGTCATCTTCCCCTCCGGTCGGAATGGCACGGCATTTCTGCATATTTCAATTAAACGATACGAAACGGAGCCATCCGAGATATTAATTTTTTTCATGCTTTCGAAACAGGTTCGGCGACTGCCGCTCGCGAAATCCGACGTCCATTTGCTGAGTGTTACGGGCAAAAAGCGCGAAAAAAATGATCCTCGCTCTCCATAAATCATACAGGGCGTGATTTGTTGCGAAACAAAACGGGAAATATATATGGACAATCGATGTGTCTGGTGATTGGCGCGAGGGGCTCTCGACGTAGTTTTTAATGCGATAAATAAAGGGGACTTCCTCTTCGTCGCCAACTTCACGCAGTTACGATCACTTTGATTGATGGTACAAACGAAAATTCTTAGACAAAATCGCTTCCTTTAAAAGCAACATCACTAGTAAATCAGTAAATGGTACAAAGACGCCATTTGAAAAGAGTAGATCCCTTAGAAAAGCGCCTGGAAGCATATAAATACAAATCCCCTAGACAACGCACCAGGATTACAATCCCAGAAGGAATAGAAATCCCGTTTGTGGAGCACAGCGAAGATATTGCCCTGGAACACATATCCATACAATCCAAGCCATAATTAATATCGACGACGATTAATCTGTCGATTTCGATGCGCCTCTTCTCTCTTTTCTTGTGCGCTCGAAGGTTCCCGGGAACGGAGAGAACCTTATTTGAATACAATGCTGACGTATTTGGAAGGACGGGATTACCAGAAACGAGAACAAAAGGGAATATTGGATTTTCGTCAAATTAGAGAAAACATTTTTGCCTTAAGTCGTCGACTTAAGTTAAGGAGCGAAATGATCAAAAGTGACGCGCCAAAGCTGTTGTTACACTGGCGAGTCTCGGTATGGATATGGGTGGGTTAGGATTTCGATGGTTGCTGGGTGATTATCTTTTAAACCAGCGAGTTTCATCCCTAGATTCTAAAATTTTCGAAATTTACGCACTATTTTCAGTTTTTCGCTTTATCTCCAAAACGGCGTATCCTATAGAAAACGTCCTTCTGTTCAGAATTAAAGAGCTTCAAATTTGGCGTCTTACGAGCCTTTAAACTCGTGATTCGGGTAAGCCGTTTAGCCACAATTGATATTCAAAAATCGGCAATTTCTTCCAATGCATTACGCCATTTTAAAACGTCTGTTACTCCAAAAAAGATGCTCGTAATTAAAAATGCTTCAATAAATTTAATAGGAATTCATTTAATATCAAAACTAAGCGGGTAAACCAAGCACTTTTCGTACCGTCTTAAAAAAAAACACGACACTTAAAAAAAGTTTCCATATATTTCAGAAAGTAAAAATTTTGATGGTTCCAACCTCAAATAATGTCAGGAATTTTTATAGCAATGGCGCCGTCTCACGAGAAAATTCATTTATAACGAGAAGGTGTTTACGACTACGACAAGGACTCTAAACCGGAACTCTCGGAACGTACACATACAAGATGTAAGGAAAATAATACGGAACAATTTTTTCCCTTTCCGCCGATCCACAACTGGAAAATAGTTCCGCCACGAATAGGATATTCGTCGTCTCCCGAGGATATAATTTATTTCCCTCCTCGGATCCCGTGGACCGTTTATGGGACCGAAGGAAATAAAATGTATACGAAAGGGAGAATAATGCCCGGGAGGAGATATGAAAGGAAGAGTTGCATGTAATAAGTCGCGTTTTATTAACAGGACGCGCCGTCGTCGTATGGAAATGCCCTTTTCCCGCTCTCTCCCTCTCTCGTATCGGAAATGAAAAACAAACCGCTGGCGATAAAGGGGAAGAATCAGACTCGGGCAGCGGTAGGGGGGGGGGAGTATCGGAGAAAGGGAGAGTTTAATCCCATGGCATATTAACTTGGTGATATATTTATATTGCCGCCGATAGAAATGTAAGCATTATTTTCCAGACGGCCACTAAGGCGGATAATCCCCAAATGGATTTCCTTGATTTCCCGTCGCGTTTAGATAGGGACAACGCACGCAGAACGGGACAAAACTCGACCGTAACCCGAAATTGCTTCGCGGAGTCTTGGAAAATCGCGAGGACCGCCAGGTTTTTATACCGACGATTGCGGCGACGGGAAGTTATCACAATGCAGCTAAGTGAATTTTCCAAAAAGGGGTCGTTTTCGTGAAAAATGCTGCCGCGCAACAGCGAAAGGGTCCAAAATGGATTTAGTGGCGCCAGCGGCAATTAGGGGAACTAATTCAAGGGGGACGCCATTTGGGCGCTGAGTACCTAAATGTTTTTTACTTTTAATTGGACTTTCTTCTAGTATCTATTCGTTATGATCATAATGACGAACCGTATTCTATAGCTAGTTCGATTAGACCGTTCCATTATCTGATATCAAGTTGGTGGCGACGCCGAATTAGTCGCGTGCCAAAATGGCGGCGCCAAATATGCCACAAATCTAAACGGCGGCGCTAAATATGCCGCATGCCAAAATGGTAGCGCCAACTATGCCACATGCAAAAATGTCGGTGTCAAATAGGTCGTACGCCAAAATGGAGGCTCCAAATATGCCGCATGCCAAAATAGTTGCGCCAAATTTATTGCATGCCTAAATAATGGCGCCGAATGTGCCTCATGCGTAAATGGCGCTATCAGATATGCTGCATTCCTATATGGCGGCTTCAAATATGCCGCATGTCAAAATGGCGATGCCAAATTTGCCGCATGTCAAAATGGCGCCGTCAAATATGCCGCCGGTCAAAATGGCGGCGCCAAATCATCACTTACCAAAGTAAAAAGTTACGCACTTCTTCAGTACTTTCAAAACAGGTCGTCACTCCTGTCGAAAATCATTATGGAAGCTACCGAGTCAGTTTAACGTTACCTCCGATCGTTTTCCGTGCACGTTTGCCTTCCCCCGGGGGATCGAACTATCGATTCGCGAGACGCACCGTGGAATATTAACATTAATAACCCATTCGTCAGCGGCATTTTTCCCGTCGCCGACACGTGAGTAATAAAGGACTTTTTCCAATTAAGAGTAGTACAGTCGATGGCCCCGAGCGAAAAATCTCCGAATGTGGAACAATAAGATTTATCGATGCTGAGACAAGTGCGGCGTGTATGTGTATGTATGTGTGTGTATGTGCTGGATATTGTTTTTTGGTGGGTGGATACTGTTACGTATTTATAATGGAACGTTTCACGTACCAACTTGGGTGTAAGAATGAGATGTTAAAAGCGCTCGTTGGACAATTGAAACGGGCCGAGAAACGGCATTGTTATTCGCGGCTTAGATCGTAACAGGCGCATTTACCATGTAGGGATTTATACGGCATAACGAGAGTAGTCTCCACTTGATTGGAATGCATTTCTCTGCTTCAAACTCGCGTTTCAAACTACAAAACCTGCCAGTTTCGCTATTTAATACCCTCGCAGTAACACTTGACGTCATTTTTACTTAAGCACTGCGAATTTAGAGGGTTTACCTAAGTCACATTATCAAAGTGCGAGATTACGTTAAGTTAAGTTTGGTCATGTCAAGTTTTAGGCCTTTGGGTAGTCACGTGACACACGTACTGCGCAATAATGAATTTATTTAAATGTCTTCGGTGCATTCCAATCATGTGTGTGGAGGTTTAGCGCAAATGCGCGGCAACCAAGTGCGCATGTGAAGAAAATATGACGGATTTTTTGGCGGGAAATTCAAATTTCTCTAACGCTCGAAAATATTCAAAACACTGAATGAGTATTGCCCCCAAAATAATGAAAATCTGGTGTTTCGTGTCGATAGGTGACAAGATTGATTCGAATTTCCCGCCAAGAAATTTAAAAAAAATTCGATACGCGCACTTGATTGAAAGCTCTGTAAAATTTCCAATACTTTGCCTTCAAGGCATTCTTTAATTTGTCGTTAACATACGTTCGTTGTATTTAATCAATCTGACAGTTACATTATCCCAGAAAAACCTGGAGATATGTTCCAGAAAAAGAATAATTTGTAAATTTCACCAATTCACCCAGCGAAAAACCATAACCGACGACGTACCTTTCGATTCATTCCATCATTACCAGCGTCTTGCAAACTCCCGTTACGAGACGACCATCACATTAAATCCTCCATAGATCACTCGAGGGAACCCCGTCGTTATCGCCACCTTCGAAGGCAGAAGAAAGAAGAACGAAAGCATACCCAAAAAAGACTAAAGTGAGCACGCATTCCTTTCCACCAGCGACCACCCACCTACATATTATATGCGTGTGAATAATGAGCCTACACCGGCTTGAAGCGACAGGGGACGAAGGAGGAGGAGGAGGAGGAGGAGGAGGCGGAGGAGGGAACGACCAAGAGGAGGAGGAGGAGGCGGCGGCGAGGCTATGACGACGACCGACGAGGAACCCTCCAGCGACGAGCTCCACCACCACCACCACCACCACCACCACCACCACCACCAGAGGCACCACAACCACAGGGCGTCGTCCTCGAGGAGGAACGGGCTCTCCAGGTCGCGGAGCCTCCCGCAGCTCTCCCATCACGACTCAGGACTCGGGAGTTATTACGGGGTCTGAGAGGACGAAGGGTCTTGGGTCCAAAAAATAATCCCCCTTCAACCATACTTCACTAAATGTGTTCTACGGTTTGGGCTCAGAAATAGTTAACAGGATGTTTGTACCTGCGAAGGGATGGGTTGGTGTAACCCAAGCACCACGAGAGGCCTCTGATGGTCTTGGTGCTATTCGAGCACGTGCAAACGATCATGTGGGCGCTTGGCTTTAAGTGAAACTTGCCCATTACCCTTAGGAATGTATTTATGGTGCATGTATGGCAGCTTTAGGATTATTTATTGGACCCAATGCCTCTAAACGATGACTCTGTCGTATCTGATGGGAAAATTGAGCGATCTGGAATACGGTGGTGCGTACTCGGGTTCGATTGGTTCGAGGGATTTTTCAGCAGGCGCAACACTCGGTAATCTAAAAACTTACGTCGAAGATGCGCTTCGAGTTATTACAGATTTAATCCCGCGATTTTCTTTTGCGCCTCGGATCCTCTTAAGCCCATTAAAATCCCATTATTCCTCGTCGTAAGTAAAATTACACCGTCAGCGATTGAAGCGTCATTAACGAACCGAGTTATCGGGTTTCCTCTTCCCTTCGTTCGTCTCGTGAGACGAAATTTTGTAAATTACGAGTCGTTCCCTTTTTAAAACCTCGACCGGTCGGACGCGTGTTTACAGCCTCGTGAAAATAAAGGCGGATACACTCAGCGCCTAAGTGAACCGTTTTTATAAATCAAACGACTTTAGATCTAATTTATTTTTAATCC
The DNA here is from genome assembly GCA_963576515.1 of Cryptocephalus primarius. NCBI lineage: Eukaryota > Metazoa > Arthropoda > Insecta > Coleoptera > Chrysomelidae > Cryptocephalus > Cryptocephalus primarius. The sequence continues at coordinate 14,112,481 of OY754944.1, read as the reverse complement.
GTTTTATTGGACGTTTTTATCGCGGTTTGGTTTATTTTCAGATAAACTGAAATAGAAATCCGTGGATTTTACGAAACTGGAAAGGATAATTTTAGGCCGGATGGGCTGTTTAGACGCTAGACGGGGTTATGGGGAGTTTTGAGGAGTGTCGCTTCATTTGTTAGTCCCGATTAAGATCCCCGTCTTGATCGCTTAGGATTTATGCTATTGGTCCTTTGGGGGTCGTAAACGGGGTTGCGTATACAAGATTACAAGAAAAAAGGACCAAAAAGGCACCAGATGCATTAATTTGGGCAAACAAAGAGATGAGTAGTCATTTTTTGGGAAAATCCCTGGAACCGTCTACACCGATAGAATTTTAGGGAGAAAATCCGAATAACATATTTAAATTTACATCTTCTAACATTGAGGATTTACTTTCATTTCGTCAATTTACGACCAATAACAAATAGAAAAATGGCTGAAATGTCGCTTGTGGTATACGCATCAGCAGCGCACCCACGTACTGTACAACGCCAACGATTTTCTCCCGTGGTTACCGATGTACGCGCTTTATAAAACATTAACAACTCTGTCACGCGTAATATTCGAAATCGTACGGTGATTAATATCCATAATACTACATTCCTAAGGCTAAACATATGCTATAAGAAGTGGTTATTAGTAAATAAACTAAAAATACTTGCTAATCTCCTTGTTGTGGAAGTACGTGCAGGAGATACCCGTGACCCTTTCCTTTCCTTGTGACTGCAATACAAACCTTACCTGCGAAGGGATGGGCTGGTGTAACCCAAACGTCACGGGACGACACCTTTTATCCAAAAAACATCAATTTTCCAAACAAGAAATACCTTCTGACGTTTTCTCAAAATGTGTCTTGAATTGCTTGAACAGAACTTCTTGTGGAAGAAATGTATTAGTTACTCCATTCTATATAGTATTTATTTACTTATTACAATAGTATTTTCTGTGTTATTTACACAGTGGCATGCTTCTAGCCAGCTTCCCAGGGTTCAGGAAGCAAAGAAGAGCCAGAGAACACTTCTTTACGACACCCATTAATCAACGATTCCTAAAGAAAAACCTAAAACATAATGAAATTAAGTTTAGGCACAGCATTTACCTAACCAAAGTTAGTAATGGATTCTTGCCTTCAACGTTTCACAAACTTTGTAAGCCTGCTTTGAAATAACAGAAGTACCCTTTCTTTATGGACATTTCCAGCTGGATACAACGTTCCTAAAGTTTCAAAATGATTTAATGCTAGTAAGGTAGTAACTCTACGAGTGTTTAAACATACTTATACTGTCACCAAAACCATTAGCAACATTTTTCTGATTGGTATTTTCCTATTTTTCCGCGCGAATCCTATTGACTGCGCGTTACTTCGGTTCGAAAGAGGTGATATTATTTGCATACCAAAATTTGGCAAATTTAGATTATTTTCCAGGTATTTCCTGGAAGAATACTTAAATAAGAGGAATTCTTCTTTGTCCTCAATGTACAATACCATGGCGGTGAGCTCTCGGAATTTTAAGGGTTACGGCTCGCCTGTCCATTGTTGCTAATTGGATTTTAGGTTCACTTACCCAATGAACTTTCATTAAAGTATCGGATTCTGCAGTTTTCCAACCAATTGGGTTTCCCTGTAATTTCTTCAGTTCTAAATACACTTCTGGCATCCTTTTGGCACAAGGAGGTACCCCTTATAGTTTCTCGTCGATTGCTTCTAGTTTCTGCTTCAGAACATTTAGTTCATGCTCAACGTTTTCCTTTGGCGTTTGCATTAGAGTTGCATCCTCCACGTAGAGTTCCCTTGGGACACTTTCCAGTTTCTTAGCCACTTCCCCGACGAAAGTCTGGATGGAGCAGCCAACACGGTTGTTCATCCACTTCCGTATTAACCTTACAAGGTGAGGGGTAGGCAGAAAACAAATGTAATTCAAACCATCGCTGAGAACTCCTCTACATCGTCTCGATCGATCCCTCGACCGCCTTCAGTTTCGCTCAATTCCCTCTTCGTCGCCCCCTTGACCGATTTCCGTGGCCTTTAGGGTTCCGGCGTCGACGACGTCCCTGTCAGTAGGGCCGCTAGGCTGGTCGCCGACCTCAGGCAGTTGCTCACCCTCAAGCAGCACTACTATCCCGAGGGCGGCTGGGGTTGGGTCGTCCTCGTCTGCGCGGTCCTCGTCCACGTGCTGAGCCACGGGCTGCACACGTCCGTCGGGTTTTTCTATTCGGAGATCCTTGACAGGTTCGGCACGGCCGTCAAAGATCCCGCAGGTAAAACGGGAGGAGTTCTGGTGGTAGAAGCGCCTTTGGGTCCTACTGATTGTCGTCTTGGTTGCAGGATGGCTGGGGGCGATGTCGACCGGGGTCGCGCTGCTCATCTCGCCAGTCACCATAGCGTTCTGCAGGCGTAAGTCCACCAGGGTGACGGCCGTCATGGGCGGGTTGATCACAGCCCTGGGTTGCCTCTTCACGTCGTTTGCGACGCAGTTCCATCAACTCTTCTTCAGGTAAACACCTAAAAACCTTGCTAGGCGTACATTTGCTTACTTGAATGTTGCTTTAGCTACGGCACCGTCGTCGGCATCGGCGTCGGTATAACCAGGGATTGCTCCACGTTGATGGTCGCCCAGTACTTCAAAAGGAGGAGGGAGTTCGTCGAGATATTCATAGTCTCTGGAAGCGGACTAGGGATCGCCACCATGTCCCTCATCATCAGGAGCACCATAGGGTAAGCGAGCAGCACAAGGTGAAACTGTTGCCACCGATTTTTCTATAACTTGACAACGAATTTCCCTACTAGTTTACATATTATTATAGCACAGAGAGCCATGCAAAACATGATGGCCCTTGTCCTACAGGGATGGTTAATAATGGCTCGAACATCCCTTTTACAAGCTTCTAATTATTTTTTACCAAATCGTGGTGTGTTGACTAAATTTTGGGCTCTTTACAAGTGGTGATTATTATAGGCGCGTTCTTCCCGGCCTAGATTCATGGAAATTTCTGGAAGAATAACTGTCACCTCCAAAATTCCCCACAGTATACAATTTTACATATTATATCACACAGGCCATGCAAAACATGATGACCCTTACCCTACAGGGCTCAAACATCCCTTTTATAACCTTTAAATCATTTTCTACGGAATCATGGTGTGTTGCCTAACCTTTGGGCGCATTATAAGCGGCTGTTCTCTTTCAGTATGTATGCGTGTGCGCGCACTTACGGTTTTAATGAGAGAAGCTTTGTCGGACCTTCCTCGTGTGATTCGTCCCTCAGAGGCCGTAAAACTGATCCGGGAAAGTCCGTTAAAGGGATTTCGCCGCGTCCAGGAAGTCGTGCGTGCGGCGTAATACCTGCGGGACCGATCAGATGAATTACTTAATAAATGAATTACTCGGGAGGTGAAATGACCGAAGCACCTGAAGAATTGCAAGTCGATACGATCATAGGCGATGATTTCCATTGGATTTGGGATGAAAATTATAGGTAAATCTCCATGATGGATTCCACCTGTTCGATTTCCCGGTGGGATTTCGAGGTTTCTTTTACTGTTATGTTTCTGTCTGTACAGAGAATTTCTGTCCTTCTGTCATCTAAAAATCGAAGCAAAACCCCTCGGCCCCATTTCGAGCTCTGCCCCGCCGACGGCGATTAATCCACAGTGATTTTTCCTATACCCGTCGACTCCTTCCGCGAATCGCTTCGCATCATCGCCGCATTTTCTCCGATAATTACCGACCAAATACGTTTAATCGTCGCAGATTAATTTTTCTCTCATCCTTCGCCGTGCGATACGCTCGGGCTCGGATTTCTCGAAACTCTCGTCGTTCGGCGATAAATTCTTAAAGCAAAATGAGGCGAAAAACAGCGCTGGCGATCGTGAAGTGAATAGAAGAGCTGCTGCTCCATCTTGAGAGGAATCGCAACGCGATGGCATTTAAATGAAGCTCTATTATTATTACCCGAGATTTAGAAGCTACCGTTCGAGTGACGGTTTCTACCAGACGTTCTTATGCACTTCAGTTAAATCAATTCCTGATTTATAGGGACGTTTCCTTGCGCAACGTAGATAACGTTTACTTGGCTTTACCTCGTGCTATCAATATGACCAGTGGCGCTCCTGACGTTAACTGGATAAAATTTTCGCTGCAGCCTTCCAAAATGACTGAATTTGCTTCAACTCCATCTCAACCCTTGGATCTTCCGATAAAGCGCAGCTGAAGAGTCCCCAAAATCTGTAGACGCCCAAAACATCATTTCGAAAAAGCGAATAACAACTAATCGAATCGGTCCCATCCCTTATTCCCTTTGTCTCATCCCGGAATATACATCATGTGTTGTTTTCCTTGGCAGGCGCCCATGCTTAAGCCAGGAACAAAGGCGGGATTTTATATCCCGACGATAAACTCTATTAAGAAGTTTTAGAGAGCTCCATTGAGAACCGGTCAACGATCCATACTTTAAAATCGCTTTTCATGGCAAAAGGACGTTCTATCTCTTGCGTCTTTCTTCGGATATCATTAATAACGTAGACTGATCATCACCTAATATCCAACGTCGGACGAGATACGAGAGGTTTGATGAATGGATCACCGCAATTTTTTTGAAGGGGTTAAAGCGCTTACGGATCGTCCGCGTTCAAGGGAAATTGCCTAATTGCATTGCATTCCATGGAAATACGCTGAAAAACATATAGTCCGTCATCAGCGTTCAAAGGGCTTGATAGAAAGAATACAAAGATCAACCAAAAATTAAAATTTTCAGTACGACAAACCCTGCAGTTAACGTTTAAAACATTTTGTCATATGTGGAATAATTTTTGATTTCTTTAAGAAATACGCCTTTTTTTCAAAATTACGAAAATGCAATTTTCATTTTAAACAATAATTTCTTCTAAAATAAACATTCTAAACCAGTTAAACCACATGGATCATATCAATAATACCTAAATAATACCTTAGAGGGGGTGGCTTCCACCTCTGGGGAAAAACCACACTTCGGCACAAATCCAACTTCGAAGAAGGTTATAAATATTCAAAGATATCGACCTTTATTCCCGAAATTCGTGTGGTGTAACTTTACATCTATGCTAGCTATGGGCCCATCGCAGCCTCACTCGCTCATTGAACCCTTAAAGCCTTCAACCCCTAATTCTCGAGGTTGTACTAACTGGGTACTGTGATAGAACGATAGGGAACGTTCTGGTTCTCAAAGGGTTAGCTTAGGGGTCGCTACTAGCGCCCATCCCCCAAACCTGATCGATAATCAGTATGAAAGAAAGTCCCGAATTTTCATTTCCCCCTTCCTGCATTGCAGCGCCCTGGGGTGGCGGCTCGGGCTCCAGGTGGTGACCGGGGCGATCTCGGTCACCTTCATCCTCGGCACGTTCTACCGCTCTGCGTCGCTATACCACCCGCAACGGCGCGCGATCCTGCACATCAAGAACCAGAAGCGGAAGATCAAGGACAAGAACAAGATCGAGGACAAGATCCCGTTCTTCGACTTCAGCACGCTGAAGAGCAAGACCGTGCGCATCCTGCTGATCTCGACGGGGATCAGCGCGTTCGGGATCAACACGCCGCTGTTCTACCTCGCGTACCAGGCCGAGGTGGAGGGCCTCGGGGACTCGACGATCTTCCTGCAGATCTACATGGGCATGGCCTGGACCGTCGGGTGCGTCGTCTTCAGCACTCTGGTGCTGCACAACTCGACGGAGTGCAGGATCGCCAGGCAGTACCTGTGCCAGACGGCCGTCTTCATGTGCGGACTGTCCATTCTCGCTTTCACCGTGGTCAGCGGGAATTACCACGCCTACGTCATGTTCGCCTGGATATACGGTGAGAGAATACGTTTGCATTTTCAAATTCGAACCAGGAATACTAAATTAACTCATCACTTAACTCCTCGAGTTTTTCTGGATTTGGTGGGAAGTTTCTGGAATATCGATTTGAAATGAATTTATAAGCACCTTCTAATTGTCCTTAAAAACCCAGAGTTGCTAAGATCAATTAAGAGTGCTCCAAGAAATTCCGAGTATATTCAGCATTCAAATTTGTATCTCTTTAGAGTCCTTAAGGACCTCCAAACCCTTTGGGTTCCAATCTTTTGCCCATGTTATCCTCTTGTCTCCTGTAACGGTAATATCCAAATGGTTTGTTCGTCTATCCCGCCTGATGCCTTATATTATCGAGAAAAGAGTATTCACGTGTTATTTTTCAGGTATATTCTGCGGTGGGTATCACTACTCGCTGAAAATGTACACGTACGAGAGGGTCCGCGCCAGGAACTTCGCCAGAACCTGGGGTTTCGTCCAATGCTCGCAAGCCATACCGATCGTGATCGGCGTACCTTTCTCAGGTAAAAGTTAGACGCCCTTACGTTCACTTGGCACGGCTTTTCTTGCAGGTAGTAGGTATAGTGCGCCTGTACGTCGCTTTCCAGCAAAACGCTCCTCCCTGCCTCTTGGTAGGATCTAACCAAGGTTGATCCCATTCCCAAGGTGGTGCCACAAAACTTGATTCATGACCATGCTTGATCTTGGTAGTACCACCAAACTTGATCCTATAACCTAGCTTGATCTCGGTTGTGTCACGAAACTTGATTCTATTAAGATACTAGATCTTGGTAGTACCACTAAACTTGATCCAATTACTAAGCTTGATCTTGATTATACCACTCAATTTGATTCCATTACGAGGCTTGATCTTAGTGGTCCAACTAAACTTGATCCCATTACCAAGCTTGATTTTAGTAGCACCACTAAACTTGATCACATAAGCAAGCTTGATCTTGGTAGCACCTCTAAACTTGATTTCATTACGAGGCTTGATCTTGGTGGTACCACCAAACTTGATCCCATAACCAAGCTTGATTTTGGTGGTACCGTTAGCCTTGATCCTTCTACCAAGCACGATCTTCCTACCCAGCATGACCCCGCCATCGAGCTTCCCCCGTCTGAACCGACTTAACCGCAGGTTACATGAACGAGAAATGCGGCGACCGCGCCGGCTACTACTTCAGCTCCACGTGCGTCCTCGTGGGCAGCCTGACGCTGTTCCTGATCGACCTGCACAGGCGCAACATATCGCGCCACAAGCACACCAGGGAGAACGGCACGAAGCACCTGTGCGTCTCCGAGACTTGCCCGCAGCGCAGGAAGCTCTCGTTCTCCCAGGAGCCCGACAATAACGACGGGGGCGCTACCGGCGGGGCGGCCGGGGCGGCCGCCGCCGCCCTCGTCCTCGGCGCCGAGCTCGGGCAGACCGCCGGGGGCGCGGGCGGCCTCATCGAGAACCTAGTGCTGTCCAACGACAAGCCCGAGCTGACCTGCATCTCGGAGGAAGGTAAATACACGTGGGTTTACGCGATACGTACGTACCGTCGTGCCGTCGTGTCGCTTTCACACGTCCAGTAAGTTCGCTAACTAAGGTTGAAAAGTAGCAAGGAATACACGTACTTATTATTTAGTATCCATGATTAACATTGGATTGTGTTTTAGGCATCGCCGACATGGACCTCCCGGATAACCTCTTAGACGACTTAGACTACATAGGAGACTGCATAACGTCCTGTAATAAAGTAGAGAACTATTTAATGCTTAGCGAATTCGAGAATAATTTAATAGCGGAAATGCCTGTGATACTGGACAGGAAGGGTAGGCGGTGGTCGCTCGCCAGGCCAAAGACGGCGACCTCCGCGCAGGTCGAGGAGAGCGCCACCGCCAGGGTGGAGGAGGTGGAGGACCCGGAGGAGAGCAACGGCGTGTCGAAGGGGAACGGCAACAGCAGCGGCAAATGGAAAGTCTTTCCCAATAGAGTCATTACTGTAATAGACGAATCGTCGGTGTGAGGCGGTAGCCTACTTCCAATTATAGCCAGAAGGTGGCGCGTAGTAGGAACTTCTGTAGTAATGATTTCGTTACAACATTATCTGAATTCTTCCTGGTCAATTCGCACAATAAACTGCCAATAAAATAAAATTCAATACGACTATCCCACAACCGACGTCGTAATAATACTTTAATGTAAGCGAAGAGTACAATAATAATTTTGACTTGTGTAATAGTGTCGTTATGGAAAATGCTGTGTATTTATTAATTAATCGTAGGTATTTATATTCCGAATAATAAATATTATACGTCCATGTGTTTCCTTACGTCGATGGAAATCCAAGCAGGGATTTCATGTATTTTTGTAGGTGGACATTCGCTCTTGACAATTTAGGAGGTAAGAACCAGACGTAAATATATTTGTTTTGTATCAATATTATCGGCTTATCGATTTCTCGTGAGCTATTTTCATATCTAAGACCTTCGAATATAATTACAATACTATAATCTATCATTTTTGTGTATAGGCCAACTAATAGAAAAATAAGAGTATTCCACAAGACATGCTATACAATTTAATTCTATATTAGTTGCCCTAGATAAGGTATTACAGCAAATATGTATTCAAGTTGCTTTTCATTGCGTTGCATATCATGTGATATTTATTGCACCAGAATCATGTCGTAATTCACTGCCAATTTCTAATCGATTTATTGACGAAGATTAATTTGGGCAATTTATTATTGGCATAAGTGCTAATAATAAAAAGCACGTAACGTCCTAGTACTTATTTATTTATAGTCTGCGTTTGAAACGAAATCCTTGGTACGAAACCATGGCGATGGTTTTAATCAAAGGTCTTCTAGCAACGTCCCTGGCGATACTTTACTTCTCTGCTAGGGCCCAATCCGAGGGAGGTAAGAGAACGTATTTACTGTGTAAAAATAGGCAGACCAGGGCACAAGCTTCTATCACGAATTAATCCATCAAACGTTAGTTTGTCACCATGGCAAAAAAGTTTGCTTCAGTTGCTTGGTCATTAGTAGGGGCGATAGAAGAATGCTTCTCTTGCCCAAGAGAAAATCTTGCAGTTACCTTTAGTAACCTTCACCAGCTATCCACGTTAATAAATAGCGGAGAATGACCCTTTTTACAACATATATAAAGTAATCTTTTATGAATGATCGCTCCTACTTCCTTTAGAGTATTACTGGAGGGACTGGAACGGCACTGCGCCAGAAGACGCTTTCATAGCCGGGACCAACGAGGGCCGCACCATATACATAGTGCAAGCTTACGTGGAGGAAAGGGGCAAGTTCGCCACCTACGCCCGCGAGAACGAGACCGAGGTCTACGTGAACACAGAGGTGTACAACCATGCTCCGTTGCACACCTCGAGCGAGCTGAAGGTAAGGCGGAATTATCCATGGATTTTTGGGGCTTGGTTTAAAGGACACGCGGGGTCATGGTTCAAGGAATGTTACATCCTTCTATCAGTCGAGGATAACGTAGCGTAGATTCCTACTGAAGTATTATGAAAAGCACTCGCGAAAAAGTAGTTTCCTCCATGTTGGATGATGTAGCCAAAGGTAAAATGAATGAAGTAATGGCATTACCTCGACGCCCATCATACATTTGTACCGCTATAACCCCCTGAACTGCTACCGCTCATTCATCGAATACCCCTGACCCGTTCCCCAGGTCCTCTGCACCCAAGGCGACCCCTTCGAGTGGATCTTCATGACTATCAGCGACGTCGTGTACATCAAGCACTACTACGACCTCTTCGTCGCAGGGTTCGCCGACCACGTGGTGAACCCGACCATGAACGCCTCGGTCCACGTGGGCAGGACGAATTTCAGCGACGATACCTTCGTCGGTAGCGTCTACTGGGGCTATCAACTCCACTACTCCAACGCCTCCCACGGGATGCTGCAGAACTCATTCGAGATACTCGTGATGAGAAAAGATTGCTACATCGGTTGTGATAATAATTGAGATGATCCATCTTACTACTAATCTACTACTACCTAATCTAATTAAAATATCTAAGGATTATGTCTCCCACTTTACTTATCGTTTTAATGAAGCTTCAATGGCTCGTGTTGTTATAATCTAATTTCAACACTAATACCCTTAATTACTAAACGATGATTTGGCACCAAATAAAATATTTGAATGTTAACGTTATCTCGTAGGTATTTAAACTCCTTCATTCACTATTTTTATTAATATTTCGTTAATTCGCATCGAAATGTCGGCAATTCGTATCGCAACCGCGCTGCTTCTGTTTTCTGTATTCCATCTCTTCCAGTCAGAAACCGCAGGTGAGAAACCATGGGATATTAATGGTATCAACAGTAACGATTTTTGTTATAAGATCACTTTTGGAAGGACTGGAACGGCACGGTCCCGGAGGAAGCCTTCTTGGCAGGCACCAACAACGACGAACCGATCTACGTAGTACAGGCATACATGACGGGGAGGGGTCTGTTCATTGGATACGTACACAGTAATCAAACAGAAGTCACCATAAATACGGACACTTCCAGGGAGAATCCGGTCAATGTTTCAAGGATTATGAAAGTAAACTGAATTTTTTGGGAAGAAGCTTCCACGTATCGAAAGTGTGTTAGAAATCTGATATTGCACCACTATTTCTACATGTATATCATGATTCTAGATCTCACGATTATACGTTTTAGCACACAAAACAAATGCTCACCGCCAACTTTTAGGTACTCTGCACCAAAGGCGAACCCTTCCAATGGATAGACACGGACGTCGACTATGTGGAACCGGTCATGGAGACCTACGACTTGTACCAGGCGGGTTACGCCGAGGACATGTCCATGAATCCTTACATCCACATCGGGAGGGTGAATGTGTCCGGGGATACTTACGTCGGCAGCATTTATTGGTCCTATTGGTTGTATTACTCGAACACCACCGCCGGGAAGTTAAGCACCGTGTACGAGGTTCTCGTGATGAACAGTAATACGACGGAAATGGATTATTGACTTGGTTAGAATTTGAATTTAGGGTCACAAATAAAGGGCGAAATTCCAAGGAGAGGCCTGGTGCCTGCCTTTTTGTCTTTTCTTGCATTTTTGGATAGTATTGGGTCAAACCCAAAATCCAGGTACCATGCTTTATCACATTACTCTACCAATTAAAACCATCGCTCGAGAACCTTCAGGTGTGTAGCATAGAAAAGTGTGGAAGAATCTAAGTGCCTTCTACTACCGCCAGGTTATATGAAGAAGAAGAAGCTGGAAGACTCGACGAAAGATTGCAAAGTAAAGATCTCTACCTGCCCTAAGAAAAGCCGTCATGTGCATAGGAATGAAGAAGGCAGGACCGAAGCTCAAGATCAGCATGGCAGACGAGGTAATTAAATATAGCATTGAAAGAACCATGTGATATGATCATGTCCATGGGATCCATGGGACGAAGAAGCAAGCTATTAACCGAGCCAATCAGCTTATATGATTACATGGGAATGATCCATCAAGTGTAAGGAGATCAGACAAAGGACGAGGAGCACAAGATCAACTGATGAGCTGGATAAGCTGTAGGAAGAAAATTCAATGATGAAGAGACCAAAATGGGCGCTACTAGTAACGGAGGACGAAGGGAGGAAGGATCTCACCATCATTGGTGGGAGTCCAATTCGATTCATCAACGTGAAATATTGAGGATTATATGGAGAGGGAAAGACTTGGGATGATGATTAGTATAGGGATCATTGCAGACAGCAAGGGCGTACGACGGGTATCGATGACAAAAGTAGAGAAGTACAAGGACTGGGGAGCTTCCTTCAGGGAGAATTTGGTTGTATTTTCATAACCTCCACTTGGTAGTTTCGTAGGTATTTTTCCAACGAAAATATTGCTTTGATCCAAATGTTGGCAATTAAGTTGCGCAAGGTATCAATACTGATAATAATCAAGTCTCGTACAAATAATAAAAACAATTAGATATAAATAGGTCGTGCAAGTTTTAATCCACTACGTGATCGAAATGATGCAATAAACTGTTATTGATTTGATTTCTGCACTTCTGTTTCTTCAGCTGTAAGACACTATATGTGTTGGTTTATTAAGTAATATTGGACTTAAAAGAATTTACGCTATCTATGCTCATGTTGTTTTTACCGTTACAACACCAGAAAATTTCCAAACCCATTACGCGACACCCAATCATATAAGCGCAATCACTCAAAACAACATCACCAGTGCAACCATCACGATGATCGCAGTTTCGTTGCTGTTGCTATCCCAGGTTTTCACTAGCGTTTTATCCGGCGGAGGTAAGTCTTGATATCCAACCAAAGCCGTTATTTTTGAGAATGTCAAATTTGTAGATTACTATTGGAGGGACTGGAACGGGAAACCTCCAAGGGACGCCTTCGTGGCCGGTACGAACGGAGGCGAACCGATCTACGTCGCGCAGGCGCTCTTAGAAGACGGTATGTTCATAGGAGGGATCAGGGAAGGCCAAAGTAACCTCAGCGTGAACACCAATCACTGCGATCAACGCTCCAAACCCGACACCTCCAATATCGTCCAAGTAAGTGATTTGTTGATGAAGGTAGGATGGAATTGTTGCTGATTTATTTTTCAGGTATTGTGCACTGAAGACTACCCCTTCCGTTGGATCGAGACCGACAATTTCTCGATGCTGAGGGTCGTAGAAGCGAACCGCCTGGTCAAGGGAGGAATAGCGGACGTCGATTTCAATTCCAGGATATACATAGGGAGGTACAGGGATAAGTGCGACACCTTCGTCGGGAGCGTCTATCATTCGTACATGCTTTACTATTCCGACGAGGAGGTCGGCAGGTTCAGCAAGGAGTTCGACGTCCTCGCCTTGGATTATGATTGATTAGGGGAAAATAAATGGGAGTACGGTAGACAACATGAGTTTACTTATAAGTATGTTAGTTGAAAACTAGCCACTCCCAAGGACAAATTTGAAAGGACATTCAGCCCCCTAGGTGTTAATAGCAAGGTCATACCTTGTAGCTTTCTAGAGAAAATTATAAGTACAAAAACACCCTTGTTTTCCACTTAGTACCATAATTCTCTTACTTATGCACTGATAAGCATAAGCCCTATGGGCTTCTAAATTCCACAGGTCTTTATTTGATCCAAAAGCAATATTTTACTGGTTAAATTGGGCGTCCAAAAGTGAAGGGATGGTTGTTCTTATGGGAGTTTATTTTCTTGGTAGCAGACTTCCCATGCAGTGCACAGGAATTTTCATCCTCATCTCCAATTGGATACGATATATCCGAGGCCCAACTGTGGTGCAACATATTATGTTCATGGGATAGTACTTGAGGAGTTTTCCCCTTGCCTTCCTGAAGCATTAAGGGTTGGAACATGATTCCCTTTCAGTAGAATTGGGAGAGAAATCAAGTCTCACAAGGGTGCATCTTTGAGGTATTTCTGTATCATAATTGAGTATTCCACCACCCATTCACTTAGACATAACACTAGGTTTAATGACCTGTAACAATTTATTTCTCAGATTTCAGGACTTAAAAAAACAACAATAACATCTTGCTCAATAAATTTTACATAACTGCATATGTATTGACGGATAACAGATATCAGTTGTAGCCATATCTGCAACGAGACAAGAAAACACTCCCAGATATTGAAATCAATGTTTACAGTCTGTCTGAATATAAAAACCCCTGTTTTCCCATTTTGCTCAATAATAACTGCGTTTGCGTTACCACCGACAATATGGCTTCAAATGGTGCAAACACCATACTTTTAGCATTATTTGCAACATTCCTCTTGATCAACGGCGATGGTGAGGACCGTGAATTACTCAAAAACGAATTCATTGCTTGAAACAGCTTTTATCCAGATTACTATTGGAGGGACTGGACCGGGAAACCTCCCGAAGACGCCTTCGAAGCTGGAACCAATGACGGTGAGACGATTTACGTGGTGCAAGCTTACGTGAAGGACCGCGGATTGTTCATTGGTTATACCAAAGAGCACCAAACTAATATTAAAATAGACACCTCGGTGATACAATATTCTCCTTTGAATGTCTCCAGGGATATTAAGGTGAAGTATAATTGTCATATTAAGGAACTCTTTGTAACTGTAATTTTCTTACTACTGGGTTGCTTAAGTGGTGTTAAGAACACTTCGATTTTAGGTGCTTTGTACTCGAGGCGAACCATTTAAGTGGGTCTCCACCACCATAGACGACACGAACTGGTTGTTACTGAATTATAAATTGTTCAAAGCAGGTTTCGCTGAACACGTAACCAATCCGACTATGGACCCAACGGTCTACATAGGAAGAAAGAACGAGAGCGGAAATTCTTTCATTGGAAGCGTATATTACGCCTACATTTTGTATTATTCCAACGGCACTTTGGGCTTGGAGACGTTTGACTATGAGATTCTCGTCATGAACGATTGAAAATTTAACATTTACAGCAGGTTTGTTACACCAGGAAAGTGGTGAACATGTTCAAATGTATTGAAAGGTGTCGTTTAGTAGTGTAAGTAAAAACGAACCATACAGTATGTGTTTGACAATGAGATTACATAAATATATTATATCCAAAAAATCTGCTATAATTGTTATAACTTCTCTTTGTCTTCTTGATTTTTTTTCTGTAACCCTTGTATGCAGACATCAACGATCCTCTGAGTTCCTTTACTGCGCACGGTTTTTCCATGTTGTATTTAATAACAATTCATGCATCAATTATTTTGATCCCAGATACAAGGGTACATTTGGTATAATTACAAGAATATCATTACATTTTCGTGTGTCCAGTCCATTTTGCCAACTCGTCCTCAATAGTTTTATTGTTGAAACAACACATGTTAATACCAGCGCCGTAAGTACGCTATTGAACAAACAAAATACTATACAAGTGTGGATTCTGTGAACTGTCGACGTAAATATTGGGCCTTTATTTATGTTTTTTCGAGTTGTCCTATATTTAACACCTGCAAATGGCTTCGAGGAAATTCTCCCCATTCATGAATCGCTATGAGATACAATTTTCTGTTTTTTATTGTATTAAAATTTGTGCCGACAAAATCGCTAATTAACTAAAGCAAATTTTCAATTTTTATGAAACTCCAAGAAATATATACATTTCCTTAAATCATCCGCAAAAGTTAAATGTCATCCCTAGTCATAGATGCTCATAGACTTATACCCATAGTCATGTTCTAGAAGGTTCCATTAGTTCCCTTCCCCGCCGCTCCTACGTCAGCGCTGCATTGCCGTTCCAACGTGCGTGAGTGCCGGTACGTGTTTCGTGTCGTCGTCGAAAACTTGGAAATTTTGCGGTATTTTCGAAATGACGCGCCGTAGTTCTACGCCAAATCGATTAACAACACTTACAGTCGATCGTCCACGTTGAATCGTCCCTCGGGAATGGGTATTTCGACTGTATTTCGTGCGTGAAACTTTCGGTCCTCGGTAGCGTCGGTAAGGGCAAAATGGCGAACGGTCCGGGCGAAAATCGTGGATCAAACGCGGTCGGTTTTCGCGAATTAAACCAAGCGAGTGAGAGTACCTGGTGCTTATATCGACCCCGGTTCCAGGATATTATAAGGTTAGTAGTGACATGCTTGAAACATCTTTGCCTATCCCACGAGTTGATTTGTGCTTGGCAGACATGTTCTAATGTTATTGACAAATTATCGATCCTGCAGGTTGCCGGTGGGTTGACAGGAAATCTGGTTGTAGTTATTGCTTGTGTTGCCTAGGGTGTGTTCCAACAGACACTTTACAAGCTGTCCTGTACGTTGTAGTGGATATGTTATTGCGCATGTGTCAACTGAGCATTCGTTCCAGACTCTGTTCTGAATTATATTGGAACATTAAACGCGTCCAATTCGAGGAAATGCATAAGGCCACATCCTCGAATAGGGAATAAAAGCCGTGCGCAACAAATCCTCTTTTTCACTTCATTCACAGGCCAAGTAATCACTCACTTGTACCCTTTGACACGTACTAAACCTAAATCCTGCCATCTCTGTCTATCACAACTCCAAATGTTGGGTTTGTTTCTTTTTTCTAACGTACGGTAAAAGCTGACTGTAATATTTTGTTTACCTCAAAAAATATGTTGACGTTACGTGTTATATGCATAAGACTGCTCGTCTACAGTCTTCTCCATTCCCCTCGTGCAGGGGAAAGAATTGATGTAAGCTGTATTCGCCTCTATTTCTATTAGGCAGGCCCCCATGTGTCACTAAACTGAAAGTAGCTGAGTTCTGCCAGTTAGAAAGAGAGGCTAACACTTTCTACGTTGTTTCTGTCTGTGTCGTACAAGAGGGACGAGAAGGTTGTGAACAACCAGTCGATCTCCTAAGTGTATGGTTACAAGACATTCCCTACTTTTTAAATGTGTTGTGAAGCAAAAGTCTCCTGCACTAAAATTGTCCCGCCAGCGCTAATTTTTTGAATTTATATGCTATTAAACATTCTAAACAAAAAAGTATTTAGTAACTTTTCTCAAAAGTGATTCGTTTTGGAGTTATAGGCTATTTAAAGTCTGGAAAACTCCAAAAATTACCATTTTCAATGTTTCCAAACTCATTTAAAGGTTACTGTTTTTGAGGTTATCCAGTGCTCATTTTAAAGCTCAAACCTCCTCTGTGAGATACCGTAGAGTAATTTGGAATTATGTTGTTTCAAAGCATAGTTTTACTAATTGTTAATAACGTGCTATGAGGCGCACGCAACTCTTTTTAAAAAACAATGCTTTAAAATAAAATAATTCCAAGTTACTTTCTTTTTCCATAGACCTGTGGTTAATATATTTTTTAATAATATCGTTAATTTTGTTTTCAGGTTGTGACAGTGTAGTGCAGTGTTTTGGCAGAAGGCGCAGGAGCAGAGGGTTTCATGCCGACGTGTCATTGTCAAAAGGTTTGTTCTTTTATTGAATCATTTTGAAAATACCACTTAATTTTTCTTTTTATATCGTTACCGTTTAATTGTACTAATCTTATTCATTATTACTCTTTATAGGTGAGTATTAATCGACAGCAATGGCATAGAACTTCAGATAAGGGCGGAGATTTAAGAGAATGTCTGCTATTTATAAGGTTAGTCTATTTTATGATTTTTGAATTGCTTAATTTATGATTCGGTGTTATTAATATTTTCAGGTAAGTCTTCTTAGCACAGTGGCGGACGTCTCCAGTGAAGAACAGAGATGCACAAGCAGTGAATTAAAATGGTTAGTATATTAATTTAAATTATTTTTCTAGTGTTATCGACTATGTGAGTGATTAGTTTCTAATCACATATTATTACATTTTTTCAGGTAGCTGAGTAATGTGACCGACAGTGGTGCACGACAACTTCTTAGAATGGTGCAGAAGCAAATATAACTGTCTATTACTGGTTAGTACTTTTAAACTATTTTAAAATAACCATTCTTTCTATCTCATTACGGTTTAGTTTAGTAAACTTAATTTTTGTTTCCATTTTTCAGGTACCGAGGTCATGTAGTAGGGGACTTCCTAACTGAAGGACTGGAGCAGCTATTTTTTAAGGTTAGTGTTATCATAGTAATGTTAATGGCTCATTTTATTCCCCTTGGTACTTAGTATGAGTCATAGTAGTCGATATTTTTCCATAAACTTATATCGATTATAACGTGTGTTCGAAAAGTAACTTACT
This sequence comes from Cryptocephalus primarius, assembly GCA_963576515.1. Taxonomy (NCBI): domain Eukaryota; kingdom Metazoa; phylum Arthropoda; class Insecta; order Coleoptera; family Chrysomelidae; genus Cryptocephalus; species Cryptocephalus primarius. The sequence continues at coordinate 14,094,948 of OY754944.1, read as the reverse complement.
GGAACCGTATAATTTTCTTTTCCAATTCGCTGTACAGATCAATTACTGCGTAAGTTAATAATGACATAATTAATTAGTGGTTGTATTAATTATTGTAATTAACTATAACGTTTTTCGAAAGTACCTTTTTGGGATCTAAACCTTTACATAAACAGTAAAAATTCCTAAGTGGTCACAGGTACATCACTATTAATTATGTTATTTGAACACAAATATCTCTTAAACTCAAATTCCCAGTTGAGCATATGACTAAAAAAGAAACAGTTTTAAATTTGACATATTTAACGGTTCACTATTTTTTGAAAGGAATTGCTGCAGCTATTTTACAATTGCCATTTTCTAAACTTTAGCAAAACTTCTATACATGCGCGCCAAATTTTGAATTCAGGCATTTTGTAAGGTAGCCCAAACGAAACTTGATTTTTGAAGATCAGTAGAGACTTTGGGTTAATAAATTGGTTACTTAGATTTCTTTCCGGGAACCTGTTGATGTTCTTTCTTTATGTTTTAAGCTTATGACTTTAAAGTTACTTAACCTACCACTACACACGTATCCTTTAAGAAAATAAAGGGCAAAACCTCAACTAATGTGGAAGAGGCAACCCTTGACACGTGTTTCTGACTGTTGGTCGTGACCACAACATATTAGTCGCGATTTTGCCCACTATTTCCTTTATTTGTACAGTTTAGTCAAGACCAGTCATTTGACTTAGTCTTAAAAAATCTGAAAAATATCTTCACAGCTTAGATATGTCCAAAAGACATCTTGTGGTCTTAGAGCTTTCTTGAAAACGCCTTTATTGTTAGCAAACGACTTAAAAGACGCCATGCACAGCTTAACTAGGATCTTTAAGACACGGGACGTTCAAAAGTTCCTCACTAGCAACTCGTACTCCTTGGTGTCCAACCCGAGGGAACCGTTGGAATAGTACAGCCACAAATCGGAATGGACGCTACCTACGAAAGTATCACCGGCGCCAACGTACTTTCCCACGTATACCACCCTGTTGTATTCCACCTTGGCCATTCCACCAACCAGCGGTAGATAATATTCCAAGATGGTATCGATTGTGTCGGTGGTAACTTTGATCCAATCGACGGGGTCGCCTTGCACGCACAGCACCTTAAATTTTTAAGTCGTCTCCGCGCTTTAGTCGTTTAGAATTAATTTTACCTTCAATACGCTCGAAGTGTTCAGCGGTGACTCGTTTGTGGCACCGGTGTTGATCTTAATTGTGGTTTCTCCTTCGCTGATAAAGCCGATGTAGAGGCCGTAATCCTCGACGTACGCTTGGGCGACGTAGATACTCTCGTTTCGATGCGTGCCAGCGATAAATCCGTCAGATGGAGCTGTACCGTTCCAATCCCTCCAATAATAGTCTAGTAAAATTATGGAACGTAGTTGTAGGATCAAAAATCGATGGTTTTTGCTTACCTCCAGAGGATTGGGTGAAATCAGTCAGGAAAATGGCGCCGAGGGTGACGAAAATAATGTCTCGTAACATTTCGGTTGGTGAACAGTGAACTTATTGCAATCCCATTACTGCCTTATATTTTCTCAGATAAGATACATATGTAAAATAAGAGTAGGTTTAATTAGAGCTTGGGGGTATTAATTTTATCGAACCAAAAAGCTTGTAAACCAATTTTTAAATGAGAAAATTACTCCTAAGTACCTAACACTTTAATCGTTGTACTTACAAGTGTTGATAAATGAAACTTGTCTTCTTTCAGTCTTTAGTTTCTTTAAAAATCAATTGTATTATTTGTATTAATTCTTTCAATCTTCTAGATCGTTTTACAAATTCCGTTGTCGTTCTTAATCCTGTAAAACCTCACCAAATTTTCCCGTGGGAATTGTTTTCCCGGTAATGCGATATTTAATCAATGGTGATGCCACGCAATTCGTTCTTCCTCCAATTTTAGTTAAGGCTCTAAGAGTTTAAGAGTAGAAGGAAATATGCTAAAAACTGGAATAGGGGACATTATAACAAACGTAAAGAATGTATTTCCTTGGAGGCTCTATTAAACATGGCACAAATTATATATGTAAATAATAGTAACATACCTAATCGTTTAAATCGAACTAAATAACAGTAATTAAACTTGAAATTACGCTACGTTAAACATTGCTGATGCAGAATTTAAAAAGAAAATAATTAACCAGTATTAATTATCGAGGTTCAATTAATGGCTTGATATCTAACGTCAGATTCACATTATAACATGTTTGCTTCAATACCTAAGCGATACCTTTTCATACTAACGGATAACTAGCTTGTACGGCGATCCCGCACTGATTACCGTTATCCTTGGCCAACTTCAAGTATCCCCCTATGCCCCAATTGGTCCCGTAGGAGTTCTTGACCAGCCAGTAGTTCCTACCGTCCGGTTCCTGGCCGTAACCGACTATCAAGACCGCGTGATTCATATCGTCTCCCGTGTTGCCGCATTCGGGATCGTCGTAGATCCCGTCTGAATAGAACTGGAACGTCTCCCTGCCAGCGTCCATGGCGGCGGCGACGGGTCCTATGGTCCCTAGGGCGATTTCGAGGCCCTTCTCGTCCCCTTCGGCTATGTCCACCCAACCTGAAAACGGATTTTTCGTTCAAACGTTATCGTTTAGAGGTCAATTGGACTAAGTGTAATAGGAAAACCTGCTGATAAGTGTTTAATGTACAGGTGTTGAAAATAAAGTACTTATGTTCTAACCTTGTGGAGGAAACAAAACAAGGTTCAATGTCATATAGAGATGTAGTGGGATTCACGGACCTATGGAGTGGAAAATGGCGTGACGTCACTGTTAAACTGTGCATTCGTCAAAAGTTAGGAATTTGTTTATAAACAAATAAATTATTATAAGGAGCGTTTTTTAAGGGTTGAAAATTTGGAATATATCAATTTTCATGTTAGATAGAATGTTATTTGAATCCATAAACTGCTCGAATTTGTACTGTTTTCAATAGGGATGGTGTTCACCCCTTAAAAAGCTCACCTAGCACATATAACCTTTAAAGTGGAGGGTAAAATAAGCTTAATCGTGAATTTTGAGAAAACTGTGCTGTCGTAAAGAATTCGGAGGTGTTCATGACATAAAATCGTAACGCGTCGCCTCCTTCTAACGCCATAGCCCTAACCTGGTGCTCGATAATACCTGAACAGGTCGCGGCGACGTTCTCCTCCCTGAATCGACACTCGGCGGTCCTCCGCTCGTAAGCGTAGGACTCCTCGGAGTCGACTCCGTTATTTATTTCGACGTATTCGAAGGCGGGGTCCATGAGGCCCCCTTGGCAGCCGTTGTTGCCGTAGGGTCCGGTGCAGTCGATCAGATTCTGGGCGCTCACCTCGACCAGTCGCCCGTATTTCCTGAAGGTGTGCCCTTCCAGGGCGCCCGCCTGTGGGAAGGAAAAAATGCGCGTGAGGGGGTGCGCGTGTTAACGAGAATTCGGGCTCCTCACCGCCGCGAACGCCCAGCACCCGGCGCAGCTCCCTTGGTTCTTCACGGGGGAAACGGCCCCGACTTGCCTCCAGTCGACGGCGTCCGGGAACACGACGTTGGCGCTGGGCACGAAGGTGGTGGGGGTGCGCGACGGCTCCCTCGGCTCCCTCCCCTTGGTGCGATTGAACCCGTTGAGCATGGAGGCGAACTCGTGGTGCAGCAGGTCGGCGTAGGGGTTCAGCTGGTGGACGAAGTTCCTCAGGCCCCTCGTGTAATCCCTGTTGAAGCGGTTCACTTTCTCCCAGTTCTCTATGAAAACCTCCCTGCGGAACAGTTCCTCTTCGGCAGTCGGGTAGACTTTGTTGTAAGTCAACTACGTGGTCGATACGATAATTTAGAGGTACGTTGCCGGGTGGCGCTATTAATGTACGTACTTTAAATTTGTTCCACTCGTTCTCCAAAACGTCTTCGCTGTCGACGTTGATTCTCGGTAAATCCGCTGGTCGCAACGGGACCGCCCCGAAGATCCCCAGGGAGGGCCTGGTGAGTTGCAAGGGCAACCTGAACTGAGCGATCCTGCCGCGTGGATCGCTGCTCAGTTGAGGCTCGCTCAACGTCGCCATGAGGCAAATCGTGAACGCGAGGCGAATATTCATCGTGCTGAAGGTGTAATAAAGTTGAATTTTATTTATCGATTTTGAGTAATGGGAGTGTAAATATTCGGTGTAGTCAGGTCGGTAACTTTACTAAGCAGTTAATGGTGAAATGGCGATCGATGGAAGTTGCAATAAATGCGTCATGTTGCCGCATAACCAGCGACAACTTCGAAACTCCTTAAGTTAGGAAGTTGCGACTGTTTGAGCTCCTTTACTATGTTATCATTAATAAATATTAATATAAAAATTAATATAATAAATTTTCGAAATCCGCGATTGATCAAAGTTGCAATAAATGCGCCGCAATAAATGCGCGAAATAAATGCGATAAATAATCAACGAAAACTCCGAAACTCCTTGAGTTATGGAGTTGCAACTGATTCAACCCCTCAAGTACGTTATATTAATCACAGCTGCGAGGTTTCAGCGAAATTGGAGTTATTAACGCCTTTTCATAAATTTATGAAATCTTCCAATGATGGTAATTGCAATAAATGCGTCATGTTGCCGCATAATCAGCGACAAGCCCGAAACTACTTAAGTTAAGTAGTTACAACTGTTTCAACTCCTTTAGTATGTTATCATTAATCATCGCTGGGAAGTTTTAACGGAATTGAAGATATATTCGCCTTATAATAAATTTTCGAAATCCGCGATTGATAGGAGTTGCAATAAATGCGTCGTGTTGCCATATAATCAGCCACAACTCCGAAACTTTGTATCCCAGGAACTTAAAACTTTTTAAGCGCCTATAGTACATTGCAATAACCCATCTTATGAAACTTTGTTCAATTTAATGTACAGGTTATTTTTTTACGAATTATTTGAAGTCTGTGATTGGTGGTTATTACAATAATTGCGAGTTTCTGTCAAAAACTTTAAAAAGTTACAAGGCTCAGTTTATTAAAATGTAGAAAGTATACCTTAAAGCTTATTATAAAATTACTTCAAGTTTTATAGTGTATTTTATAAAAAAAAAGAACTATATTTGCGTTTATCATTTTCCAAAAGCTGTTTTCAGAACATATTTAATTTACTTGTATTACTACTCAGGTGTGGTTGCCTTACAAATGAATTTTTACTATTATTATGCTCCCATTTTCAACACCCTGTATATATAGAGGCCATAGCAACAATTATTTTTTTTGTAGCCTTTCCAGACTAGAAAGAAAATTTAAATAGGAATTTCCAAAATATCTACTCACCCAATTTGATTTATTTTTCAATTTATTTACTTTCTCAACAAGCGTAGAGTAAGGTGCACGTGGTTTTCCCGCAATCGAACAGTTTTACTCGTTATATTTTTCAAAATTTTCCCCCGTAACATACAGATGATTTAAAAATTGAAAATAATTTGAGAAAAAGTTACCGACTTGTTTACACTTCCAGCGCAGCACAAAAACCACAAAATTTTTCTCTCTCTCGCGACTTTCGCACTAATAAGCGGCTAATACAATAATAATCGCCTCTCATCATCTTACCCGTAAAAGCGTCGATTGTGTTATTCGACCAAACAGCACTGAAGCACCTCCTGAGAGTTCGCCTGCTATTTGAAGAGCTTGATGACCTCAGGCGATTTACGAGAGCTCGGTTCTATCTCGAATCACTTTCTTTTGCGTACTGAACGCGAGAATGATACGAATGTTGTCATAGGAACTGATGGTGTCAAGGAAAAATTGCCCAAACGGCATGGAGGAGGTCGGAGGTCTTCGCAATGAACCTGCACCTTAAAAAATTACTTAGAGAAAATTTGTTGCCTTTAAATACACTTTTCTCTTTTTCATCAGTTGCGAGAGGTTGAAATGTGTTTCAAAATTATTTTTTCACCTGTCAGATATTACACAATTTTTCATATTACTTAGTGATGTACCTTGTCACTTCAAGATACACGTGTAACGTGTATTTACTTTACATCAGAAATGGATTTAAAATTTCGTAAGGCGCCTTTTAAATCGCAATTAACGTCAGTTTAATTTTATCTCCGGCGTTTTGATATCGATTACAAATGAACATCACATGATTTATAGTTAGATTCATCTGAAAAATTTTCCTGACTTTGTCATGCTAATATCGTTATTGGATAATCTTTCTACTTTGAGGAAGTGTCGAGTAAAACATGTGATTGGCACAACGTCGTGGTATTGGGAATATTATCGAGGTCGTTTCAGGAGGAAAAAAGTACTTAAGGCAGTAGAATTTTGGTTAATTAATTTTTTGAAAATTTTTTTTCATTTCTTAGATATCGAAAAAAAAGTGGTACCGAGAGAAATACTGGGATTTTCCTGGATTTACAAACGTCACTTCTATTGGGCAATTTAGTGAAGGGAATTTGCATTTCAAACGACATATCCGCATTCAAGGAGTTTGTCTTAAGATACTTATCGCTAATTTGAACCGTATATTGTTGCGTAATCTATTTTACAACAAGTTTTTATTGTTATTATTGGACAGTCATTGTTCGGAAATATTAAGAACGTGACCGACATTATTAAAGCAGGTATTAGGATTCCATGGCACGGTGCATATACAGTGAGAGTCCCTAAATTGGAATAAATTCAGTAAATCAAAAACAGTTTTTTTGTTGGAAATATGCTCGGACAGGTCGATTAGTATTTCGAATTGCCCAGTTTTTGAACTAAGAAAATGTTATACAGAGTGTACCAAATTTGAGATATCACGTCATCGACTATTTTTTTAAATGGCAACACTAATTTTTTTATAACTATTCTTAAAGGGTATATCAAGTTACACATGCGTATCAAATGTCAAATCTTTATTCCTTGTCGTTTTAGAGATATTTAACAAACATCAATTAATTCGAAAATTAAGAAATCTGATCAATTTTCGTTTCATTTTTCGAATTAGTTGATGCTCGTAAATACCTTTTAAACGACAAGAAATAAAATTTTGATATTTGATACACATGTGCAACTTGATATACCCTTTAAGAATAGTCATAAAAAAATTAGTACTGCCATTTAAAAAAACAGTCTATGACGTCATATCTCAAATTTGGTACACTCTGTATAACATTTTCTTACTTCAAAAAGTGGGCAATTCAAAATACTAATTGACCTGTCTAATATAATAAGCTACTGAAACCGAGTTGGAAATAAATTTTAATATCGAAATTTAATTTTTAATATAAAAAGGGCAATTGGAATTTTCTACGTTAACTTTAGGAATTTATTATCAATTTTGAGAAAGTTTTTTGACAATAAATAATACACTTCTACAATTTGGGGGAATCAAGGAAAAGTTCAGGGAAAATTAATTTTAAATAATATAAAAATTGTCACTTTAAAGTAAAAACATACCATATACCTGATACATGAATAATTAAAGTTACAATAGAAACTTGTTTTCCCTGTTCCTGCTTTAAATTGTAACGTTGCCTTAAAATATGAGTAGGCATAACGTGGTTTTAGTGGTTTAAACTTAAGACGTCTTAAATCATATCAAATTAACACTAACAAAGTTACTTAAACTGTTAATCTCGCACTATATGTTTGTTCTATGTCTTTAATTCTTTCTAAATGTTGGTATTAAATAAAACAGATGGACTCAACTTTGACATCATCATCGGAATATAAATTGTTTTGCCATTTAAATAATTATAGACCTATCAACAGTCCATCTGTTTGAATGTTGTCTTTATTTCTATTAATTCGAGGATAAAGGTGTAAAATTCTGATATCTTTTCCAATTATGCAAAACCACAATGTAAAATATATTGGCAACCTTTAGCTCCCTTCCCACTTAAGAAATATAATGGATGATCTTTCAAAAATGGTTTAGTCGCGCAATTTATCAAACAATAGTTCAAGAAATGTAAATAATTATACAATATACTTTTATATTTTATATTTATAAGGAATCTTGTAAAATATAATACCTATTGCGTTATTTGAATAATTAAGGAGCAATACAACTTTAACGATTTTACCTACTAAATGTACAGGGGATCTTAGAAGCTCTCTGATTCAAAAATTTGCCTTAAACGTACCTAATATGTTTAAGTAATACAAATAATTAACAAAACGAGATTTTTGTAATTTTGTAATTTCTCAGGGAGTGTTGTTATACACTTGTTATACATTGTTATACAATTGTTAACATTGTTATACAATGTTTAATTAACATAATAATGACAGTTCCAATAGGTAGTCAAAAATCAATTTCCTAAATTATTCTATTCCCTCATCATTTATACCTGCGAATGGTTTTAAAATATTATTTTTATAGGGGGAATTTTAATAGCAACAATTGACCACCACTCTATAATTACATTAATAATAAATCCAGCTATGTTTTCACAATTATAATTTTATTAAAGCCACATGTGTCACTTCATTGAAATTGTGACAAACTGAGGGAACGTTTTGATTCATTAGTTAACGAATGCACAGTTTAATAATTTAATTTGGAAGCTACTATAATTAACAAATTAGCGTTTAATTTATAATAATTTCTGATCGTCATGAAATTTGCTCGTTTAATTCGTTTGTTGTAGTTGAAATTGGATAATATAAATGTTATTGTATCATTTTTTAAATTAAGTCAATTACCCCTTATATTTATTGAAACATCTACATGTAATTACGATTGCCTGCCATTGCCTTGTCTACTCTTGATATGTCTATGGTTTTTCATGGAAACGGAATTGATAACATTTAATGAACTGTCGGTACCCGTCAATAATTCCGTGATGTCCGTGTGTAGAAACTTGTGATAAATTTGGATCAATTTTGAATGAACCCCGAATGCAAAATTAAATTATTCATCGACGATGCATTCAAGTGCCCTTTTCGTATGTTTCTGTGCCACGATTTCCTCGAGCCTCGTAATGGCGACTTTATCTCCGAAAACCGCTAAAGCCAACAAGGACAAGAAAGTCGGCGATAAAGTAAGAAGCGGCCCGCAGAATTACACCGTTTTTACTAAAAATCTTGTAGAACAAGAGCCGCATTCGAAAGACATCATCACTAATCACAACGCTTTCTCCAGGGAAGTTGACGAGTTCAGCTTCCCTGGATTAGTACTGGGATACGTCACACCTGTAAGTCCTGTAAACCAGTAATCGTCTCATGTTCCCAAATCCTTTTTTCCGTTTAGTGGAACAATCATGGTTACGATATCGCAAAAATATTTGGCAACAAGTTCACGCACATCAGTCCCGTGTGGCTGCAGGTGAGACGGAAAGGCTCGAACAAGTACGAAGTGTCCGGTGTCCATGACGTTGACAAAGGATGGATGGCTACCGTTCGCAATGCAGGTCGTGAGCGTAAACTGAAAAGTACGGAGCCTAATTTAGAAACCACCCAAGTAATAACACACGTTTTTCTAGTTGTCCCGAGGGTCTTATTCGACGGTTGGACCGGTAAGGACTATCAGAACTTTATAAGTAAAAAGGAGGAGGTCGGAGCGATGTGCGATGAGCTTAAAGTTACCGCCGAGAAGTATAGATTTGATGGTTACGTTATCGAGGTTTGGACGCAGATATCTAGGGCAATGTCTTTTGAGATCCTCGTCAAGTTAATACAAGATATAGGTAAACCTTGCTATCAGGTTTAACTTCAATAGCAAAATTGAATGATTTAATTGTAGCAAATTGTTTAGGGGAGCAAGGTTTAGAAACCATTCTAGTGGTCCCTCCAAAACGAGATTCAGAAGAGTTGTTCACTAAAAAGCACTTCGATGCTCTGTACGATTACGTTACCGCATTCTCGTTAATGACTTATGATTACTCCAATCCTCATCTGCCAGGTAATCTTATAAATACTTGTGTTGCGTTATTTTACATTCCACTTGTGTTTCTTAGGCCCTAATGCCCCTTTATCTTGGGTACGAGAATGCGTAACAGCTTTAACGAACGATAAAATAAAACGTAGGAAGATATTAACCGGGCTGAACTTTTACGGGAACGATTATGGGCAGAGAGGCGGTGGGCCGATCGTGTCCCATGAGTATATAGAAAGGCTACAGAATTTTCCTGGCAAGTTAGGGTACGACCCAAAGTCTGTTGAAAACTATTTAGAATACAGGTAAATCGAGACATATCAACCTGCATGAGTCGTATTCAAAGAAGCAATTTATATTTTCAGGGATAAGGATGACTTAAAACATATTGTTTTTTATCCGACATTGTATAGTATAAATAAGAGGCTAGAGTTGTGCAAAGAACTTAACACAGGGATTTCCATATGGGAACTCGGGCAAGGACTGAATTATTTTTACGATTTGTTATAGGGAAAACGTTAATAAATGTTGCTATGATTGAGTTCGTTTACATTTTCTCTAAACTCGAGGATTTAAAAACTAAAAGTAGATAGAAGCAACCGAATTAAATTTTAACGCTCAGTTGGGAAAAATTATATTGCTTTCACCAAACAGATAACAAAGAAAAAACCTAAATTAAACAACTTCATTCTTTTTTGTAAATATAATACTTTCGCTATTCCTTACTACGAATAACTCTAAGGTAACAAAAATATTAGTAGTATCTTTGGTCTTATTTTTGGTTTATTGGATGGAACAGGCTGTAGAAGCGTCCTTACTGTTATTTAACGTGGCGGCTCTTCGTTTCAATCCTTCCAGGTAGACTTCCCTATTGAAGAGCCCGGCAGCCAGGGGAATCCTGTAAGAAAAACAAAAAAGGGGTCAGAAGAAAATATCGACCCACGAAGAATTGAACGCTTACGTATCTAATCCGGGTCTGAGGTGCGCTTTGAATACCCCCCAGACCGGTTTATGATCCGACGTGGTGATGGAAGGTACCGAATCGTAGACGAGACATTTCAATGGAGGGTTTTCCAGGTGTCCGCTCAGTCTTCGAGAGTTCTTTTGTTTGTATAGGATCCGATCCGTGTATCCCGGAGTCCTTTGCTTGGAGGAGGTGTCGAAGTTTTGGGTGCCCGGGTCGTACTGAAAATTATATATTTTTAGTTTCTTTTTGGTGGGTGTAAATGAGTGAATGTACTTTGTACGTGGGCGGAAAGGTGATCTTAGCTTCCGAGAAGCCTTTGAAGGCCGCTCCGTCCGCGAGGACGGAACACAATTGGTCGTGATGCATATAACCGTGTGGTAAATGGGGTGGCAGTGGGAAGCTGGTGTTCGACAGCCATTCTAGCACCTTCGCTCTGGGGGTGGAAAGCCTGAAGTTTAGGTCTCCGGACCAGAAGACGTAATCAAAATTTTGGGTTACATCTAAAAACATATTACGAGTTAAAAATTGAAAAACATTAGTACTTGAAAGGGTATAGCTTTGTCGTTAAGTAGGTTTACTTGAAGAAGTACTCACCGATACGTGAAATGTTATATTACGAGTAATCGAATACATTTTTTTTTATATAACAAAGAAATCACATTTTATTACAGTTAATATCACAGTAATATCCATCGGATCCCCTTAGCTGCGGTAACTAAAAAATAAAAAAGAAAATATTAGTATTTTTAGTATTGGTTCGTAGATAAAGTAAAAGGTACATACTAACGAATATTGATTAATCACTCTAAAACAAAAAAGGGTATAAAACAATCACTCAACAGTTTTGTATTGTCTCAAAAGCAAAATGAAAAAATGAAGGTAAAAATTGGAATCTAATGGCGGTAGTGTAGGGAAAGGGACATAATTTGTGCACCAAGACTGATTATTTTATGTGCAATGTTCTTTTATCGATGCTATATATATATTTACAGGTGTCTATAGTGCAAAAGAAAACAAACCACTCTATGCAATCTAAAATACTTACTAATTTTGATTATCAATGGTGGGAATGTTAAAAGTATCACAAAATCACTAATATTCTACCACTAGATTTGAGTTCGCAACTAATATATGAGAAATATTATGTTTGAAGTAAAGTGAAACGGTTTTGTTCTGTTTCCAACTTCATTTGAGGCGGGATTTTGTTGCAGAGTACTTTCAATTGTTCGATATCAACATAATGGTATAAACGTTAATATTTTGTTCGTTCACTGTTTTTCTCTACGAGAGAAACCAAGGAAAAAACTCCAAAATCTCACTAAAAATTAGACAAACCGTTAAAACTATGGCAAAAATAGTGCCTGTCAAATAACGTTGAGCAGAGAATAATTCATAAACCATACCATATGAATAGTATGTCATGAAATCCATAGAATGTAACGCAATGGAACCTCATGGCAGCAGGGGAAAGAGGAATCCGATCCTCATTCCCCCGTTCTCAAGACTCCACGGTCGCAAGCAGGTGCCACAATTTCATGAGTATTGTACCGAATGTTTCATGACTATAGCACCTAAACCTTTCTTATTCAATCGATATATCTACCGTTCTTCTCACCTTTGCACTTATTTTTACAGGGAAGCACTTTGGGTAAATCGAGAGAGTTGACTATCCTCTTGACGTCGCTGACCCTTTCCTTGACCTTCTCCTGGTGCGCCGTAAGATGTGCCGTGACGAAGAGAAAGGAGGTACCGAAGAGCATGAAGTCGGCCGCTACGGCGCCTTTCGTCCGGAACGCGCTCCCTGGCCTGACCGATAAGCTCGCTTCCTCCGGGACGGACACGTACCAGATTAGGTCCCGCCTGATGAAAGTGACTAGATATAAAGTGCCTGTAAGTAAGAGATCGATCGTTGAACAAGTAGACGGTATGGAGGTTTAACAGAAAATTAAACAAAGTAAAGGGATGGGAAGAAGGAACTCGGTACCGGGATACATGGATGGGATACTTGGTGCTATTACAGGATAGGAAATATGCAATGTGGAAGCAAAAGCAGTGGTCAAATGATGTAAATTCAATTCGAACCAAATCTGGACCTAAATTCATTAACCACATTACATTATTTAAATTTGGTATCACTAATGTGACAACATTAGAGCGGCATTATGTTAACTGTCACGATTCTTAATCACATTGCATGAAAAATTTAATTTTATAGTACGAAAAACGACAATACCTAAAGAAGTAGAATGGAAAAGAAGGTGTGACGGTCCGATGGTCTCTTGTAAGCTAACTTCCCATTCGTATCGTTCGGAAGAAGACTCCTGCGTCCCGAATGACAAGATGTCGGGTACGTGTTCCATGCTAATAGGTAGAACAAAGTCGTTCAGTTCCCTGCAATAGGAACAGGGTGTAGTACATCAAAACCACGACGTTGTAAAGTTAAAATGTACAATGTGGAATCATTACTTTGGGGGGGAGTGCCCGTTCATATTCCAAGTACCGACGAAAATGGTGACCTCTCTGTTGGGACAGACACGATCTAATTCAGTAGATCCCAATAAGGAATTAGCACCGATTTTACCTTGAAGGAAGTTCCTCTGTCTCGCTTTACTTGTCGGTATAAGGTAAAGCGTATTTATACCTGGAAATGTAACGTGATCACTTGAGTATAGGAATCGTCGAGTCAAATACACATGCCTCTTACCTTCTTTTATATTTAAAATGCTTTCATGTGAAGTACTTCTTTCGCCTAACTTATTGCTGTGGTTCGTATTGTCTGAAGCGTCGGTCTCACAAATATTGCTTTCGGAAAGACTGTTTTTTCTAATTAAATTCTGGAAAACGGCAGAGTTCCATATGATGTTTTTACGTTGGGGGATGTTACTTACGGTAGGAACCGTCAGTTGTCCGTTCATGTTACTTTTCATGTCGAAGCTCAAAGGTCTCTTAGATATCGTTATATCACTATTAGCTTCGGGACCTGTGAAATACCTTAAGTTGTACTCTTTGGCGCTCTGGCTCCTATTCACGGCCACCCCCACTTTGTTGGGAGTTTTGTTCGGTAGGAGGAAGCTCGTCAGACCTGATTTTTTACAAGTTTTACCCTTTTGTTCCATTATTCTAAGCAGGTTAGTTATTGATTTCTTCTAATATTAGAATCGGTCGCCAGTTTCTAATTCCAATCAATCTATACAGTCTATACCTTGATTGTCCAACGTCCCGCGATCCCATCGAGGAATTCTCATGTTACCACTAGGATGCGTCACGTTAAACGTCGGATAAACGTTCCGGAGCCATCGTAAAAGTTGTCATTTCCGATTAACTCGATAATCGAGTTTTAAATAGCATTGTTTGTATCCATTTGTGTTGACATTTTAACTTGCGACGATCACATGGTTGACGCGCCGCGATAACTTCCGTCACATATAACAATAGGGAAGTGATTTACGCAGGTTTTAACTGTTCTATGAATCATGATTACTGCCTCAACCCAAGCTAATCAATTTCGAGGTGCTTTTCTGGGATACTCCGTCATACAAAGGGATTTTTGCCCTGTGAAATTGCTACGATTTTTTTACCAATGAGATAAGATGTATTTAGGGTTGCCTACGCGACGGGCTTGTGTTTCATGGAGTTTACCTTTCCTCTCTGGATCTACTACATAGTGTTAAATGGTTATAAAATATTAAATCAAATTCAGTTAAATTATATTGTGCAGATGATCTCTTCATTTATACACTGGAAATTTCAGCGCTCAATGTTAATTGACTGACGAATTTTAGTTGATTGACTAACAAAAGTTGATTATTGAGAAATAAAAAAATGATTTCTACAATTAAGAACGGTGCTAGTGTATGTATGCAAAGTACGTGCAAGGCAATTTTGAGAACTTAAATTGCTTTGTTGCGATTGTGATGCTTTTCTTATTAATTTTAATCAACGTTTTCTTCTGGTGTTAGTTTACTATTTATTCATAATTGCGTTTAAAATTCGTATTACCCAATGAGAATGAAACGAAAATATTCCATTGTTTAAATCGCCTTAATTTCAGTTAAAATATACAGCGATTTTCGTCTTTCTTGCCTCTTATCGCCTATGATTCATGCTTGAGTACGTTTTTTGTGAGATTTTTTCGATTGTGTAAACAACTGTCGAATTCTTTTCTCGCTAAGGTTTTATTTGTAAAGTGTGAAGAGAGCAGTTCAGTTTTTAATAGGAGGTTACTTATTGGTCCTTTACTTAAAATTTCCAGAATTTTTTGGAAAGTTAGTTAGTGTCGTCGTGTGGTTTGTTTAATCTTAATTCGTTAATTATTAATTAGTTAATGTTATTTTATTAAATTACTGTGATTCATATTATTGGTTACACATGTTTTAAGTACTTTTTAGGTATGTTTTGAATGCCACATATTCTTAGAGGCAAAATGGAATTACCCTTTAATGGTGCAGTGGTGGACAATTTCGACGGATAAGGAAAGGAAATTTCAAGTCTTCTAATGGTGAGTGTTTTTAAGCTACTTAAGTTCCTTTTGTCTTATTACAAGGGTTCGAGAAATGCGCAAACTGCTTAAATTTAGCGCATGCATTTAATTTTATTGCACATTTGACTCCTCTGCGCACACAATACGTTGTAGTTTTGATTTTTTGATATTCTCACGACGCGAATCAAACGCCTTACTTATTGAATATTTTAAATTACCAGTTAATTGCTAATTAAGTATTCGATTACAATTTCAAAGCGCTCCTGGAGTTTGCTCCAATATAAGTTTACATTGAAGACGTAAACGCTTTTCCAGTAAATTTCAAGTATTCGAGAAATAATCCACAAACAACACTCCCTTCCGCTGGATTCATATTAAAAAATACAAAGTTTTATAGATTGCCGAGTTCATGCTGCTCGATACGCTTTTATTTAACAAAAAACAACACAACAGCACATGAGAACATCGACGCAATATTCAAATACAAAATTAAATACCATTGTTACATGTCACTATACAATAATTACGATCGGTTTATTTTATTTTTGTTCAACTTTCACTAGAGAATTTACAACGGACTGAATCACTTACAATGTGAACATCAGAGGTCGAATGAAACCTCTTCGGTGGAAAAAGTGTCAAAGCTCTGATCGAGATAAAGTTAGTATTTAAAATTAACACAAATCAATCCATCACAATAGTAAAATTGTTACATATTGCTCAAGTAATAATTATATACACCCATACAAAACACTTTTTCTACTACAATATTAAACACCATATAAAGCCACAAATACCGGACACCTCTTCAAAGGAACTGACTAATAAAAAGGTGATCGATGCGGAGTGGCTTTTGAGATACCCCCGTCCAATTACTCTGACCACAGACTTATTCCTATCGTGATTTTCCTCTAATAACATCTACGAAGCGCCAAATTTGTACATATAAGTTCAGTTATTCTCGGTCTGACAACATGAGCTGAGAAAGTGACGACGTAGGGAACTTTTATCAGTAAACGTTTTTTCACACTCTCTACACTTGAAAGTTTTCCCAGTGTGAGTGACGAGGTGACGGCTCAAGCCGGACGCATGACAGAACACCTTCGGACATAACGAACAGTAGTGTAACTGAACGTTCGAGCTGGTGTTCAAGTGGGTGCGCATGTGGACGCGTAGCGGCTCCCTCTGAGAGAAACCTGGAAAATGATCAGAATATGCTATACAAGGTTCGCTAAAATTATTTGCGATCGTTACCTTTATCGCACTGTGGACAGCTGTAAGGTTTCTGACCGGTGTGAGTCATCAGATGCCTGAACAGTATCTCCTTTTGGGCGAAGCTCTTTTGACAAACCTCACATTGGAACGGTCTCTCGCCCGTGTGGATACGTTCATGTCGGATTAGCGCAGATCTCGTAGGGAACCATTTCTCACATATGCCACAGCTGTAACCTATCGAAAGATTATTTTTTATGAGACTTCTACAGTGATCTATTCAGTAAATAGAAATATTTGTGTACCGAGCGACATACTTACCTCTCTGTTGCATATGTACCGAAGCGTGTCTTCGCAGTTGTATCCTCCTTGAGAAAGCTTTCGGACAGTCCGGGCACTGAAATACAGTGAGTTCTCCCTCTTCATTAAATTCTTGAAAGACCGTCTGATCAAGAGTCCTGGTTTCTTCATTTTCCATCTCTGCAGTTAATTCCATCACTATTATGGAACCGTCACTGGCGGTTACTTCTACTTGTGTCGATTTACCGTCCACTTGATTTACTTTCATTTCGATACGACCGTTTATGTCGAAACCTGTAAAAAATATCTTTATTGTATCAATAACAAATTTTGTTTGTACCAATTACAGCCATGAAAGTATGAATAAACAGGAAAAATTATTCTCATTCGCCATTCCATACTCACCTGGTTGTGAAGCTAAGGTAGCTTTTACAGCGTTTGCAATGGCCTCCATCTGATCAGCTGAGTCTAATAGTGATTCATTAGAATTAATCTGCTCTTCCAATTCTTCCTCCGATTTAACTGTGTCCACAGAGTCTAAAGTGCAGGCTTCTTTAATATCGCAATCAGTTTCGAGCGGCAACGTTATATTCTTCAGTTGGTGTTCGGATTCCTGTTCGGGGTCTTGTTGGATATACGTTACTTTGGTTATACCTGAGTAAATAAAAAAAGTGTGTCCGTCATGGGATGGCCGGCAGAAGTGAATCGTTATATGTCTTTTTAAAGTTTAATTTGGATTCAACTATAAGTATTTTCTTACCGACTAAATCTTCAACGGTCTTCGGAGCGGATTGGACATCTTTGCTTCCGTCTACACTAGACTGCGCTTTACAGAGCTCCTCTTCTTCTCTATCGTCCTCGTCTTCGTACTCCATTTCCTCCTCTTGCAGTTCCCTCATGTGTTGCCGGAGTTTCATGTCGGACAGTTCGCATTTCTTCCGGAAGTTGTAGGATTTTTCCAGTTGGAATTTGCAGGACTTGCATATTTTATCGGGCAGTCCGTCCCCTTCAAATACCTCCAAGAGGAAAGCATAAAATTAGAAACAATAAGAGGTATGGCTCAGAAAAGTAACTGAAAGCCCTTAATGGGGAAAGGGTGAAGTTTTATTTGATTTCAATGGCTCTAGTGATTTAGAATAGCTGAAAAGGGATTTTACTTCAAATGTAAAAGATTGTTCTTAGCAGTTCTTCATGTTAATTGAATATTGATGTAAACTTTACAGTTCAAACGTTAATTTGCCTTAAAAGTTTCCAAATTTGAAGTGCGTTCGGATGGGCATTTATCAAAATGGTAAAAAGGAAGTTTCCTGCAAGCTTCCCAATGTAGGCCCCTCCTTTATCGACACGGGGGGTTGTTAGGTGCTATAGTTAAATGGTCTATTATTTACCTCTAGGGAAACGCACGCCATAATCCTCAACGTCAGTGGAACGACCTCCTCCTGGCTTAAGGAGAATATGGGATGCATCTCGTCCTCCTTTTCCATACAAAGTCTGCACACGTCGTTCAGATCGACGATGATCTCGTTTTCTTCCTCATCGGCTTTCTTCTTGCTGTACGTTTTCATCGCTCCCCGCTTACCTGAATAGCATAAACTGATATTGAATAGGTAAATTAGGCAACTGTCTGACGAGTAATGAGGCGCTCACTACTTTACCAACAGAAAACTTTATCGACGCATAATGGCGGCGTAATGACAAATGACAGGATGTCGGATGCTCATAAAGTGTACACCACTGGTTGCCTATGTCTCACTCACACTAAATGATGTAAAATATACCAGTCGGAGTAAAAATCGGCGTTTATCTGTTTATATAGGCCGGTTTGTGCCTTGCCCTAGTGTCTAGTTTTAATATGTCTGCATTTCATTCTAGGCAATACCGGTGGCATTTGATTCTATCATTATTTAATCAGTTGCAGAACCGTATTAATTTTTAAACAAAAATTGAAAGCAAGATGGATTTCAATAATTGGTCAGCCAATGTTTATTATTCGATCTCAAACGTCGAACGTATTATATAGCGTTAGAATGATTATATATCACCATTATTTTATTAAATAACTTTATTTACAAAGGAGCGTCTTCGTGTGTAAAACAGAAACTATTGACTGACTAGTTTATTTTTGCTATCAACCGCA
Organism: Cryptocephalus primarius; assembly: GCA_963576515.1. Classification (NCBI taxonomy): domain Eukaryota; kingdom Metazoa; phylum Arthropoda; class Insecta; order Coleoptera; family Chrysomelidae; genus Cryptocephalus; species Cryptocephalus primarius. The sequence continues at coordinate 14,076,018 of OY754944.1, read as the reverse complement.
TGCGTTAGATCAGTATTTAACGAGTTATTAATCAACGAAAACTACCTCGTTAAAGTTTTTGCGCGCGAAACAACAACCCTCGTCACTGCCGAATATCTATCGACATTTTCGGTAGTAATTATTATCCTACAAGTTGTACCTTCCTCTCCCGTTATTAATCTACAAGTTAATTAATTAATATGACCTTCCATCACTTTTAGTCCGAGGACGGGATAGAAAATCTGATTTTGACAAGTACCTATTCATTTAAATTTTCCCTTGTATGTGGCATGATATGTAGTGATACGTTGTGGGGTTGAAACGATTAGTTAAAGATGGCTAAAAGAAGTTTCGCATTAGTAAACGAACCCATTACATGTAAATTTCTTTGCTCCACACTGTATAACACCGTAAAATCGTAATACAAGTTCAGATTGCATCCTTATCGTTGTGTTATGAAAAAATTAGTAGATACACAACTGTTATAGAGTGATGAATGGGTTTTAAAGTCGGCTTATTAATTGCCTTCCACTAAATCTTGCAAACGAATATCAATTAAATGCAATATTTAAAATATAATAATTAAGTAACACTAATCGATAATTATTTACACTATCCCGCCCAGCTTCATGGTAATTAAAATAAAAATCGAATTATACCCAATATACACTTTTTTGTGTTCGTATAATCCCTATCGTTCCGTATTCAAATTTCCCCACTTAATGGAAGTATTTGCATAAAAACATCGCTTTCATTTTTTTAATTGAGGTGTATTTTTCGTTGATATGAATAGAAAATTATACGAATAAATTATTCGATGGCCGGTTTCATATCGAGTGATAAAAGAACTAATTATAGGTATTCAGCATTACAGTTCCATTTTCAACAAATATAATTTCAAAAAAAAAAGATCAAAAACTCAAGAGGAAGAGCCAAAGGGAAAAAGAGGAACCGACAATGATATTCGGCGCATAATGGGCGGGGCAATTACAGTGACGTTTCTGGCAGTTGAGCATCAGTCCAATCAGCAGAACAATTGGGCGGGGCTACCTCAAAAACGTTTCTGCGTCGTTCACTTCTCTGTTTGATTTTTTCCTTTGGTGGGTAACTTTCAAAAATAAAATTCTCTTTGCATTAAGTTTTTAGGTTAACTATGGGGTTTGTGAATTTTTACGTTTTTGTCCAAAAAAATGGCCGAGATCTAAACATTCCTCATTATTCGTTGGTATGTTCAACGTTCTCAATTCGATAAAGTTTTCCTGAACTGCGATTCGGGCGAATGTTACAAATTTCTCTTTTCGATGAAAAACGTAAAAAGAATAAATTTAATTGCCATGGTAAAATTTCATTCGAAACTTTAACCATCAAAAGGTCGTAAAAGCCTTAAGCAAGTCGACGTTTATAAGCAATAACCGAAAGAATATAAAAGAAAGGGAAGGGGAACTAAATCTTTATATTTCATCGAAAGGAAAACCACTCGATCTTTGGCGTAGTTAATTTATATAAATTTTTTTCTATTCAATATTCAAGTTTAAGTAAAGAAAGTTAAAAGTTTAAGTTTAAAGTTAAAGTTTAATGCAGTTTAACGTTGCAATATTGCATTCGTACAAACATTTTGAATTATTGAAACTCAAAAAAAAAGGAAATAAATAATAATAGCAAAAAAATTGAAGGAAAACCTAAATGAATTATTCATCAAGCACCATAAGGTTTGTTGTGAAATAACTTCTAGACCAATACTTTCCTAATATAAAGAAAAAGTTTTATTTTTCCTATATGTGGGATATTTAGTTTTTGTCTTTATTAATACTCCACATATCCGCCGTAGGTACACTAAAACTTTTTTGGAAATACGTGAGATCGGCACGAAAAATATCAAGTTGGTAAATTCTTATGCTGCATGGTGGCGGCTTAATTCCATGGTGTAATATCGATCTACATCTTCGCCGGTTCCAGGGCGCCGTGAATAATGATGATACATCACTGTACCGGGGAATTTAAATTGAGGATTGATTTTTTTTCCTAATGAAATAATAACAGACATTTTCGACGAAAACTTTTGCCAAAGTTTGACGTCTTAGAAATACGAAAACGTTTAGGGAATTCATTGAACATCGAGCGTAAGTTTGATACTTCGTGAAGGTGGACAAAAGTGGATTTTCAACGATGGCGAACTAGCCCCGGTCTCCTCTACCTCATTAGAAGTTCTATACCTTTTATTATATAGAATTGTTTGGAATTTTGACAATTACCAAGGATTTCCTTGTTTTCGGCGATTTTTCTATCTTGTTTGATTGAAATGGCATCGTTTAATGTGATTTGATTCACTGGTGTTCTTCGCGGATCAATCCGACAGCGTTTGAGATCGCTAGTTTTCCGACCGTCCCTCGACAATCTGACTACGTGGTAGCGTAACCACTGTAATATGTTAAATTGTTTATTGCGTTGTATTTTTACATATTATCAACGATTGTGGACATTTCTCGCAGTAGGAACATATGGAAAAAATTTCACTAGCAATTCGTCCTCAAAATTTGTCCCTGAATTGTTTTGTTTTCCATGTATACAGTTCAGATGTGGTTCGTATGGGATTTCGCATCGTTTACTCCTTATTAAATGTCAGTCTCCGAGGTTTCAACACGTCCCCAGGGGATTCCGTGGCCGTCCGAAGTACACGAGTCCACCCTCGGGAGACGATCTAAAACCTAATGTTTACTAACTTAACGCGATCCTGTATTTATTGTTATTATTTCGTTAGGACGTTTCGCGGTCTCCTGCCGAAAGCTTTCAAGGGACGAACGGTCAGTTTATAGCTGGTGAATTTAGAATTTAGTGGAGGAAAAAGAATCGGTGTTTTTGCTATATACGTTAAAAATATCACGAAAGGTCCCATCGGCAATCCCGATACAGGGGCGGTCGTAGTAATATCATGGAAATTACACATAACGATATTTCCTACAAGCATCATTTGTATGCTAAGGATACCTCATAACTCAATACGTTTACCCGTGGAGCTCCCAATAGTATTAATTTAGATGCGTAATTCGAATAATAACCCAAGAGGTACATACTTCACAATCGTCCAAAACTGGAAATTAATAACAGGTAATCTATTAACCTTCCCCTTGTTTTCAAGTGGAAATCGTCTCGACAGAAACGGGATATTCAACGTGTGCCGAACTGGATATTCATCCAGCTTTCTGTTAATTACCGTTCCCGATCGGGCGACGTACGTATGTACCTTAGGGGTAATTGGTCGTTAGTATCAGGTTATGTCTCGAAACGACAGCGCGACAGGTAATGCAGGACGCGTAACGGGAATACGACGGAGTTTTATGGCGCGTGATAATAACGGTAATTTCGATTTACCCGCCTTTAGTCGGCCGTCGAAAGTTAAAACTACTCCGAAGGGGATTGTGCCTTTGGGAAAAATTTGTGTTAGGTGGTAGTTAGGCCCTACCAGGATACGCTCCTGTTAGGATAAATGATTGCTTAAAAAGTACGTCATTTTTGTGAAAAAAAAATTGAGTAACTTTTCCCCTAGTAGACTTGGCGATTATTAAATGATTTCGTTAGATTTAGACGCATCGTTTTATTTCTCTGAAAATATCTTGATAACTAGTGGCGCCACCTATAACTTTATTTCCATGGATCGATAGGTAATTCAATTATCTACAACTTTAACCGAAAAATTTAATGTTTCACTGTGGCCCACGTTGCGTTGTGGCCTAGCCTCCATTAATTAAATGTCATCTCCAGTAGTAAATTAGAATTCCCAGTGGAGGCAATATTATAATCCCTCGCTAACGTGAATTTGTTGTATCTCTGCCTCAAACGTCAGAACATAGTTCATTCCTAGTAAAATCATCTTACAGGGTGGGTTATTGAAGACGTACCAGAAGGCATAACTGTCGGACAAAACCTGAAACACGTCAAGTTTGCTTGTGAGAGGGACAACTTTTGGCGGAAAAGTTCACCCCCCTCGTGCAAAGGGGTGCCAATTAAATCGAGTAAACGTTGCAGATCAAATATTACAGCCCCTGTAGTAACATTTACACCTTCATCACAATGATTTCTGCATTAATATTTATTAATGTAAAGCACCTTGGAACACTTTTGAGAATTCCCAGACTTGAAGGCTTATATTCCTCGGATTAAACTTAATCTCCTTATATTTGAGTTGCTTTACATTTCCACCAAAATATTTGTATTAAATCTCGTATCCACTCTCTTACATCGTACGATAAACCACTCATTTGAGGTAGTTTACCATTTAACTTAATTTATAATTAAAATTACTGCGCCGTTTCAATTACCTATTCATAAGTGTTTATCGTATTATTAATACGGCGTAAGGGTTATTCACATGGGATTATCCCCCAATGATTTGAAGCCAGGTACATTAATTCAGGTACAAGTTGCAATAACCCTCAAAACCACAACATTTAGCTCTTTAAAACTGGATGAATTAACTCTTATGCATTGATTTGATAAATTTAATAAGTAATTATATCAAACGTTTTAAATTTTACGATTTCTAATGGTGGAGATCAGGTTATTATTGTTGAAATCAAAGTTGGTAATAGGAAGGGTTCTTACAATCTTATTCCCAATTTCTTTATACCTGTACCTACCCTAAAAACAGCACGTCTCGTTTTGTCATTAAAACGCAATTATTCGATCCTCGTACCTGCAATATTGTGGGATATTAAAGAATGAGGCGGAAAAAGAAAGAGGCCACTTCAAGTGTACAGCGACGAGTGGAATTAGACTTTTCGTTTGATTATAACAATCATATTAGCGGTCTAAAGAGATGAGGAACGTTTAAAGAATAATAAAAATTACGGTGCAATATCCGAAAAAAATAAAAATAGTTACAGGTTTGCGTTCGCCTAGTGGCGACTAACGTCTACAGGGTGGGACGTCGAAAATGTACTGGAACTAGAAATATTGAAACTTTTATTTTGATAGAGCTCTGTAAGATTGTTTAGTAAAGTGTCTTTAAGAAATTCGAAAAATTTCAGCTCTTTTTGAGGAAAAACTTTGGAGTTATGATCATTTTTCAGGCGACCTGACACCTTCAAGTAACTACTTTAAATTACTAACAACTTCAAAAGACGAGAAAAATAATACTGAAACTTTTATTCCAATGAAACTCGGTGAGATTGTTCAATAAAGTATCTTTAAGAAGTTCGATAAATTTCAAAGAAAATGTTTGGAGTTATGACCATTTTTCTGACGACCTGACATTTTCCAAATCGACCACTGTAACTTATTGACAACTTCAAAGGACGTGAAAAATAATACTGAAACTTTTATTCCAATGAAACTCGGTGAGATTGTTCAATAAAGTATCTTTAAGAAGTTCGATAAATTTCAACTATTTTTGAAGAAAATCTTTGGAGTTATGACCATTTTTCTGACGACCTGACATTTTCCAAGCGACCACTGTAACTTATCGACAACTTCAAAAGACGGGAAAAATAATACTGAAACTTTTATTCCAATGAAACTCGGTGAGATTGTTCAATGAAGTATCTTTAAGAAGTTCGATAAATTTCAACTCTTTTTGAAGAAAATCTTTGGAGTTATGACCATTTTTCTGACGACCTGACATTTTCTAAGCGACCACTGTAAATTATTGACAACTTCAAAAGACGTAAAAAATAATACTGAAACTTTTATTCCAATGAAACTCGGTGAGATTGTTCAATAAAGTATCTTTAAGAAGTTCGATAATTTTCAACTCTTCTTGAAGAAAATCTTTGGAGTTATGACCATTTTTCTGACGACCTGACATTTTCCAAGCGACCACTGTAAATTATTGACAACTTCAAAAGACGTGAAAAATAATACTGAAACTTTTATTCCAATGAAACTCGGTGAGATTGTTCAATAAAGTATCTTTAAGAAGTTCAATAAATTTTCAACTCTTCTTGAAGAAAATCTTTGGAGTTATGACCATTTTTCTGACGACCTGACATTTTTCCAAGCGACCACTGTAACTTATTGACAACTTCAAAAGACGGGAAAAATAATACTGAAATTTTTATTCCAATGAAACTCGGTGAGATTGTTTAATAAAGTATGTTTATGAAGTTCGGTAAGTTTCAACTCTGTTCGAGAAGATGCTTCGGAGTTATGACCATTTTCCTCCATCGTAAACACCTTTTCCTCTACGAATTTTCTCGTGATAGAGCAGTTTTGTAAAATAATTTCAACAGCCCTGTATTTCGTAGCAGTTGGGTGTCGTGACACGTGATGTTTATTATCGTTTAAATATTTATGCGCATCGCGTTCCAGAACAACACTCGAACAAATATTTGATTAACGATTGCATATGGCAGTTATCCATTTTTATCGGCTGCGGTGGAGTACGTGGTTATTTTAAAGGCCTTAAATGTATGCGTAGATCAACACGATAGAGATTAGAGTACTCGATATTTTCGTTCATTTTCCGACCTCTTTTTTGAATCGAAAATTGAGCATTTATTTTTAGTGATTAGGACAATTAACTTATACTTCCTTATAACATAATAACATTAAAGGTACATTCTTGCCCTTAATCCTTGAGGGTTGTTTGATATTTACGAAATTTTGGAAGTAATAGATTTTTTCTGTCATAAATTTGTGGCAGAAAAAAGGTGTATCGCGGGAATCAAGGGTTCATGACTTTAATAGCGGTCGTTATTCCTTGTGTTATTAGCGATTCCGCACGCAAGCGATATTATAATGTAATCCGGCGTGTACGCCTACGTACCTCGCGGAATTGGAATCTAAACCTTATGCAGTAATAATCCATTCATAACAATTTTGGTGTGCCACCCCAAAATTCATAACATCTCACTTTCATAGCATCAATTCTCCTGAATTAAGCGTAAATAATAAATGGATTCGTTTCCGTTGAGCTTAAAAATCAATTACTGTCATACCCGCTTTTCGTCAAGAAAATATATTGAATAGTAGGACAGCGAATCCAATTTTCCCAATATTTAACTTTTTGTATTAATCAATTATTAAATAAGGCTCGGAATGCATGCGGAAAATCACTAAAAAATATACAAATGAATAAAGGGAAAATAGAGACTCGGGCACAGCGAATCCCAAGGGCTGGAACGTGAGAGCCGAGGGTGACAACTTACTCCATGTGTCATTTATCAAAACATTTCGCACCTTGATAGTCAGCTTTATAAGAGTACACATAATTTCGCTTTGGCCTGAGTTGTGGAAATCTGGTGGTCGTGACAATACTAACCCAATTAATATAAAATTACTTCGTGATCCTAAATTTCTACTCCAAGAGCAAAGTGCCCTACCGTAATAATAATTTAATATTGAGGTGGGTAAGGAAGCACATTACGATTTTTTTTTATTAGTCGTAAAATGTGTCGAAAATATTTTCCCTCAGTTAAAATTTCAGCCCCTTTAATCCTGGAACTTTCAGGTCCGAGTATGGCCCCCATAAAAACGTCGGAGGAAAGGGCTCGAAACGTCGCCTTCCGCTTTCGCCCCTACGATATTATTCGTTTGTGGATTTTAGAGCCGTTCGAGCGTCCGAAGGAGCTCCTCAGATGTAATGATGATGATGATGACGTATCGCGAGCTTTTTACCCGTTGTTTGCTATGACTGTCCGACTGATTCAATTACTGGAAAGTTCTCGCCGACATGGCGAAATTGGGTAGGACGTAGGGGAAACGTTTTATCCCGTAACGCCGATAAATAAAAGGCGAAAGATGAAGGGAACGCCGTCTTACGCACTGAATATCGGATAAGGCGTAGAAAATACTCTCCTGGTGCGACAGAAGTCGAATACCGAGTTAATAAATAATAAGTTTTGTTTCAGCTGAAAAAAAGTACATCGTGATGAACATTAAATCGTGTTAGTTTCATCCGGTATGATCAAAAAAATTTTCAACGAAATCAAAAATTATTTTTTATTTATTTTTGATAAAGTTACTTAAAACGGTTTAGTTGTGAGTCTTAATATGACGATTACAAAGATATGCCGTATGATTCTATGGCACCTATAGTTTTTTAATGCTGCTTTGTTCTTAGTAGCTTTTTCGTAAATAACTTTTACTGCTTAAGTTTTTGGAAACAAGTTAAATGCAAAATCATGGAGTACTTTTAAAGGTCTACAAAAAAGTTTTGCAACATTTGTGAACGGTTCAAAAACAACTCAACTACGATTTTTTATTTAATTTGACTTCAAAACAACACAACTTCAGAAAATGATAAAAAAATTCTTTTATTTCGATAGAGCTCGTTAAAACTGTTCAGTAAAGTATATTTAAAAAGTTCGATAAGTTGCAATTCTTTTTGAGAAGATACTTAAGAATTATGACCATTTTTCTGACGACCTGACACCTTTTCCAAGAGACCACTGTAAATTATTGACAACTTCAAAAGACGAGAAAAATAATACTGAAACTTTTATTCCAATGAAACTCGGTGAGATTGTTCAATAAATTATCTTTAAGAAGTTCGGTAAATTTCAAATCTTTTTGAAGAAAATCTTTGGAGTTATGACCATTTTTCTGACGACCTGACATTTTTCCACGCGACCACTGTAAATTATTGACAACTTCAAAAAACAAGAAAAACAATTCTGATATTTCCATTTTAATGATCTATAAGATCGTTCAATGAAGTGTCTTTAAAAAGTTCGGTAAGTTTCAACTCTTTTTGAAGAAAAACTTTGGAGTTACGACCATTTTTCTGACGACTTGACATCGTTTCCATGTGACCACTTTAAATTACCGACAACTTCAAAAAACGAGAAAAATAATACTGCTATTTCCAATTTAATGAAACTCTATAAGATCGTTCAATTAAGTGTCTTTAAAAAGGTCGGTAAGTTTCAACTCTTTTTGAGGAAAAGTTTTGGAGTTATGACCATTTTTCTGACGACGTGACATCTCCAAACAACCGCTTTAAATTACCGACAACTTCAAAAAACGAGAAAAATAATACTGAAACTTCCATTTTAATGAAACTCGGTAAGATCGTTCAATGAAGTGTCTTTAAAAAGTTCGGTAAGTTTCAACTCTTTTTGAGGAAAATCGTTGAAGTTATGACAGTTGGAGTTGGACAAGTGACCATTTTGAATTATGGACAACTTCATAAAACGATAAAAATAATATCGAAACTATCATTTTGATACAATTCGGTAGGATTGGTCAGTAAAGTATTTTTAAGGAGTTTAATAAGTTTCAACTCTTTTTGAGAAAATACTTCGAAGTTATTTTCTTTTACAGTACAGTTCGTATAAAATAATTTGGGAGTTCTCAGGTAGCATATTAGAGAATTTTCGTAAATACAAAGTGACAGTTAACAAGCTACAAGATTACAAACACTTTGTATAGTTTGTACTCCCTTATTTGAGTTAAAGATATAATCCCATAGACGATGTCATTAGAATGCGATCGCGTCAGATTTGTGCTTGTAAATGGCGCAATCGCCAATCCAACTCCGTTTGTGTTTAACTTGCGGAGTTTCCGCAACTCCCAGTCTATCGCAACTCCGCCGTCGAAACGGTCGTTGGGGGAGAATTCGCCGTGAAATCGCCTTTTCGCGTATCGCGTGAAATATGGAAAATCGGGTTAATCACTAGTAAAAATCACTATCACAAAAATTTCGATAATTTCTTAAAGGCGAGGATTCGCATGGTTTAATCAGAGCGAGGGGAAAATGTTACTAATGTAAGTAAATAAATCATTAATTAAAACTTGTTTCGTGATAAAATCATGAAAATGATTGAAGTTTCATGATGTTCGGTATTTTTCCAATTTCTTTTGTTTCTGTGTTATTTAAGGCTGCCAGCGAATTTAAAAATTGTCCAATTTTATTCGCTTTTTCTCTGAGGAACGTGGAACTTTCCACCGTCCTATTTTTTAATATTAATTTGATGTTCATGGATACACTCTTTTGATTACCAGTGACTTTTTCATTACTAAACAGACGCCTCGAATATAATAACTTTCGATTTCTTTCATTCTTGTCCGGGGTTAATCAACTTAATTAAAGGAAAGCCGTCATATCATTGGGGGCGACGGAGCAAATCTACGGGTCGTAAAACAGAAGGACACACATGCAAGGGATATATATGATGTGTCATAGTTAGTGCTTGTTTACTACCGATTTCATTGGGAATATCAATCAGATTTTCACCCCTACGAACGTTCAAATGGCTTGAAAACTAAAGAAAAAGTTAACCTCTTCCCTCGAGGAAATTAATTAACGAGAGCCCTTAAACCAACAAGTATTACGTTTCTCCTCCTTGACTTTTTCGTTTATACTTCTCAAATTTTGATAAACATTTACCTCGTGAGATATTAAATATTTGGAGACGTTTCAAAATTAAAAATGTTTCCTCGAGAAACACTCGAGAGGAGTAAGAAAAATTATGAGAGGAAATACATTTAAACACATCGTTGAATTAATGATTCTCACGTTTATTTCATAAATTTGTTTCTTCTCAAAAAAAAAAAAGTTAAACAATGCTTTAACTCGTCTGTTAAATAATTAAATGCAAACCATTTAAGCTTATGATGCTGTAGTTTACAGTGTTTATAAATTGATTCATTGATAACGAAATATCCAGGTAACTGCAGGTAATTAAATTGCGCTCTAAATTGACTATTTATACAGTAATTGCATTCACATGAAACTGTCCATTTTGCTGCATTAATTGCTTATTAAGTGTCACAACAAATATGCGTCCTTTGTTATATGAAAAAGTCTCCTTTAGAAAGAGTGTCAGTGCCTAACCTTTGCTTAGCTTCCATAAGAAAATGGTTTCCACTGAATTTTCCAGAAAAATTTTCTACTTGTGATAGCCATCAGGAAATTGTTCTAAGTTTCCAAAATAAATATTCCAAGTTTCCACTTTTCAAAAAATGCTTTACCTTCTTGACTGTCTAATCCAAAATAATCGCAGTATGGTAGTTTCGTCAACACTTTCCAGGAAAATTATCTTAAGAGATTTCGATAGTGAAAATAATCCTGTTTGTTGTCTCTCCCGGGTTAATCGTCTCAAGTTTCAAATTTCGACCGTCCCCTCCAGAAAATTTTCAGGATTTTAAAGCGATTTAATTTATTTTACAGTGAAGTTAGAACTGGATTTATTTTGGAGCGTCCGGTAAATCCTGAAGTCCCTTAATTGAATAATGCAAATAAAAGGGAATTTTTTGGGTTTCGAGCTCTACGAAAATTCCATCAGTAAACGTAAATTGCCATGAAAATATCAATTTGTAAAAATGTCGGTAAAATAGGCGATATTTCGTAGGTTTCGCATTTGTATCCTATTTTTAGACAGGCGCTATATTAAATGTAATACATTGTGAATCGATATGCTCTGAAAATGGCGATATTGGAAAGCTTCAAATAAAATCCAGACAAATATAAACGGTAAACTTTTGAGTATTTTCGTACCTTTCATGGGCTCTACAAGGCTACCATCACAAACAATTTTATGACGAAAAACGATAATTTCCACTTTTTTTAGGAAAGTTGGAGATTTTCCAGGAACATTTCAGAATAGCAAATTTTTCTTTTCGGTATTGTCGCATTCCTTGCATGTTCGACCGGACGGCGGATCCGAATTTTTGTTTACACTACAATCCGTGGTTTTAAACTTTATACTTTGTATTAAATACAAACGTAAAGACTGTTCATTTTGTCGATAAGAAAGGACGCCTTTACCTTAAGAAAATTACCTTTTGAAAACCTCGGCAACAGCGTTAGCCCCTCCACGAGTGACGTCACATCAGACTTGTTATGGACGAACTGTAGATAATTAATATTAATTAATATAAAACGTACTCAACGTTAGTTGTGTGTGGAAAACACTCATTCAAAAAATAATCGCGCCGTCATTCTCGGGCTCATTTACGATATATTACGGGCCTAATGGAGACAAATAGAAGGAGCATTAGCGAAAAAATTGCTATGGCACTAACACATAATAGCCCATTAAACCGAGAGAATACAAGGTGAACGAAACACTCTTGGAAAGGGCTGACAAGTGGAAAATTACAATTTCAGTATTTTTTCATTATTTGCAACATCGATTTTTCGAGTCCTCTCGATGCTAATGAAACTTCAAACAGAGGGAAAGTAAATTAACATATATGAGACGTATAATACAAATGTAAGGGAGATCTATCGATTTCTGATTAGCTCTCCGATGTAGAAATCAAATTTCGATGACATTATGAATCTAAAATTGTTTTTGTAAAATTTTCCTTCTCTTGTTATTTTTCTAAGCTATACTCGAAGTTAATTTATGCTTTTATAAGAAACGTACTCCTACAAGTTATACATAAAGGTTCCAGATTTTGACTAACTAATCCGAAAAAGTTGTTTTTCGATTTTTTTTTGTATTTTCCGGGAAAATTTTCTTAGCGTCTTTAGCAATTTTGTGTTCTTCACATGAAAACGATTAGGTTTTGCTTAGCTTCCTTAAAAGATGTTCTTCTCAGAGGTTTTTCAGTGCATTTTCTAGAAGAAAATTCCGTTTGTTATATCTCAGGAAAATTCTAACAATTTCCAAATTTCGATTGTTTTCTCAAGAAAATAATCAGAAATTCCAGTTTTTATGTACCTTTCTCACGAAAATGTTTTTCACGTTCAAATTTTGATTATCTAATTAAAAAAAATTTGGATTTCGTTTATATTTTCCAGAAAAATCTGCTTAATAAACTTTCCACTGGTTCTGTCAGAAATCATTCAAGGCACCAGGGATTTTTTTGTGTCGGTATGATGACGTTCTCTGCTTCCAGATTTGAACTGTATTTTCCAGAAAATAATTTTGTGTGTTTACTCATCTAATAATTTCGAAAGTCCTCTCCAGAAAAAGTCTCAACCGCTAGTAAGAAAATGTTTCCAATTTCCATTGGCTTTCCGTACATTTTCATGCTTGTATTTTCCAGGAAAATATACTAAACTTCCATAAGTTCAACTGACTGTTTCCTCCGGAAAAAAATCTCAGCCCCCAGTACCGCTTTATAGAAAATATTGTCGGTTTCCAGGTTTTTACCCTGTGAATATGAACAATTTCTCAGTTCCTAGATTTCGTTTGTTTTTCCAGGGGATTTTCTTAGCTGTCAAATGGTGATTGTCTTAAAAAAGAAATGTTTCCTTTAGTTGTCATAATCACATGTTCCCAGGTTTCAGAGTTCAGCTTTCTCCAATTTCCTTTCAGAAAATGTTTTTTGTTTCCCGATTTTCAGCGTCTGATCCGGGAAAAATTCTCTCTATTGCGATTTCGAAATTGGAGAAACTTGGAATTCATTCATTCAATCGAGACAAGACAAAAACTTATTAAATGACGGTTATCCAGAGGTCGATCCTCTGGAAATTCCATATTCAGATTTCGATCGAAATCTCGACAGTTATTAAATTTTAGTTATCTCCGTTATTGCTAATGTATTTTTTACGAGAATCCTTTTTATCTGCGGAGTCCCTTTTTTATGTGAAGTACGAGGCGCTGTGGACAATGCCCGCGAACTGGGAATTCATCCAGGAATTTCGGGGATAAATCACTCGTAAAAATTGTTTGATAAGATACCTTTATTAGAAAAAAACATACAGTAGATCTTTTATTGGATTATTTCTATACGTATAAACATGAAAAATAAGTATTTACCCTTGTGTTTTCTGTCTGATACGAATTTTTTCCGGTACAAATAATTCCTCAATTCTCGATTTACTCGAGAGGGATCGTCTGGAATATTTGGGAGTTATGTTTAATTTCTTTAAAACTCGAGACAATACGAGAGTGGAATTCGTCGAGGTGTCTTAATTCCTTTCGTTGTGAAGTTTTCATTTTTTCCCCCACCCCGCGAAAACAAATCTACAACGAACAATACAGGGGGAACTTAATTACGTACCACAAACACGGCGGGGATCCGATCTTGAAGGTCTCATTGTTCCACTATTATGACTTCGGGTCCTTTGTATTAATTGTGTTGGATAATGATTTAAATTGTTAAGGTGGGGGTAGGTTATTAACGAACTCGCAGGTACTGAATTTTGAATTTTTTTCATACTTGATATCTGTAGTTTTATTTAAAAATTTGCATGTAAATTACTTTTTCGACGCCAATCTGATGTACACGTGTACGCTACTGGGCTTATTTTCGATTCCCAGGGATTTCCTCTCTTCTTTCTGTTAAATTACTAAAGTAACCACCTCTTCTGTTGTACCTTCAATTAAAATTCACAGTTTCTGATTTCACAGGAATAATTTTTCGAAGTCTTTGAAACGTAATTTCGAAGTTCACAGAGATATAATATTAATCATTATTAATATTAAGCTCGTCAAATTATACGCAAGGAACTCATCCATTTATCTTTGAGAAGGGTCAAAAAATTTCTTTAGCCCTTATTATAAAAGTCGTATTTAAAACGTTAATAATAAATAAACACGTAATTTTTCATATTAAAACACGATAAGGGTTTACGAGTCGACATGTATGAAAGAACGTCGGAAAAATGATCGTTTTGTAGTAAAAAATTGCCATGAAAGCGCATTTTTAGGCTTATTTAGGCGTGGGGTGACGGGAGATTTTTATGCAGGTTTTCGTCTTGGGGTCCCTCCCTCCTCCTTTAAAAGGTTAATAATAACACTTGCCCATCTGAATCATTTAGGAAGCCATAAAATTGCTTAGAGCTGTTAGAGATAATTTCAAAATAAAAAATAATCATTTCGAGTGTCTGAAACCGTTTTAAAAATTTTAAAATGGAAAGTATGTAATTTTGGTGCTTTGAGGACAATTAGAAATCTGATTTCGGGAAATTTAAAGGCAGAAAACAAAATAATTATCCATTTGTAAATATTTGGGGAAATTAGGAACTCTTCAGGACTATTTCCAAAATTCGTAATGGAAAATCGCATTTTTTGGGCCAAACCATTTCAGACAATTTCAGGAAAATGGTCGTTTTTGAATTATTTAGGAAAGAATTGTTCAAAACCTTGCAGAAATTTCATAACGGATGTTTTGGCCTTTTGGATGTATAGATTACAGAGATAATTTCAGGATGAAAATTGGTTATTTTTGGTCCATTGCACAAAAGTTGTTTTGAACCATTTCAGAAATTTCTGGATTAACACTTGGCTTTGTGGATAATTTGGGATTTATTTAGAAACATTACAGAAATTTTAAGACAGAAAAATTGTATTTCCAGATTTTTCAAAAAATTAGGAAACATTTCAAGACTCTTTCTGAAATTTCAGATTGAAAAATTTCCCTAGGATTGTTCAGAACCATTTCAGAAGGGACATTTTACACATTTTGCTTTATTTTGAAAAGTTTAGATATGTTTTAAACGTTTTGGGGCAATTTCTGGATAAAAAGGAATTTCTTAGGAAACCTTTCTTTTCTTAGAACCATTTAAAAAAGTTCAAAACCCCCTTTGAACCAAGTAAGAAAATCGCGAGGTTTTCAGAACCTTTGAAAACAATTTTGTAATGGAAAATCATCAGTTTTTCGTCAATTACGAAACTCAACAATTGTTAAGTAAGGGTTGGGAGAAGGGTAAAGGGTAAGAAAGGGGTGAGACTAAACCCCTTTCTGAACCCTAAACCTTTCAGGAAAAATTTCAGAAATTTCAGGATAGTAGACTGTCATTTTTGAATCATATGGAAAACTATAGGAGTGTTCAAAACCATTTTGGACAAAGTAGAAGTGTAGAGTTTAACGTGAAATTTGAACATTTGTTTAGTTTTCGTTATTTAAATAGTTACAGCAATAATATAAAAATCCAAAAAATGTATTTTTGAAAAAATTTAAAATTGACTTATTATTTCAAACTATATACCTGTAAGTACCTCGATTTTTGAAATTTTCGCAAGGTTATAAGTAAACTTCCAGTTCAGTAAAATTGTCACATTGCCAATTTTCTTAAACTTTCTTAAGTACCATAATAATTAAACAACAAAATTACAAAAATCTTGACTTAACCCACCTAAAATAAGCTAGTTTTCTGCTCGTGGAATTAAATAGGAATGGGCAGTTTTCATATCATCTCTTACTATCTAGTGTATAAGGAGAGGCGACCGAATCCTTATGATTTACTAGTCAGATGGAATTATTTACGACCGATGATAGGATTTGAGATTTATTACATCCAGAGAAGTGCAAGGATTTGGAATGCGACATAATTTTAGCTGAGGGGTGGCCCTGAGTTTAATTAAATTTTCCCAGCCGATTTGTTTAATTAGAAAATCTGACTGACTCTAACTTCACGTAACTTTTATTACTGAAAGTGAAAACTGTTAAGAAAGATTTTGCCTGGAATGATTTAGTCGAAATGCCTGTTAAATTAGTATCGATTAGGACAATTCGAATATGATTAACGCGTTTACCAAAGGAGCCGAGTCGTTTCAACTTCACTGCGGCAAAAGTGTAAACCGTCCCTTTGTTTAGTGTCACTCGTTACAATAATAAAGCAGCATCAGTTAGCCATTACTCGGGCTATTCTTATATACAAGGTATTTCCATTAGGCTGAGGCTTTTTCCTTGTCCGGTCGTTAAATTCACTTTTAACGTGAATTAAATTTAAAGTCCGCATTTTAATATTTCACGCAATCCGTAGAAATCCACTTCCACGAGCGATCGAATCACGATTCGATTAATATCAGTATCCACTCGCGGAGTGAAGGGGGAGGAGGAGATCCTTTTTGTCCTGAATTGTTCCTAAAGGATACGCGTAGTACGTAAGAAGATGATTGGTGGAATAAGTAGGGTTCAAAAGAATTATTATAAAGTATAAAGTATAAAAACAGTAGTATAAACAGCAGTAAAACCTGTAGTATAAAAACAGGAAAAAGCGATAGTAAGTCAATGCATCATCGTTACGTTTGCCATGAAGAAAATAACGACAAAGAGAACAAATCGTGACGCAGTCGTCCGAACTGCAAGAAACGGTAACCACCGACACGTGTTTCTGCTTATATGGCTTCACTAGGGTGGTATAATCATGTTTAGGTAAACGGTGGTGTTAAAAAAGGACGCGCCTTCTGCGAAAAGTTTCCCTTTCTGTCGTATCAGTCATAATCTCGAGCGATAAGACCTCCGAATGGAATCGATGAAAAATATATCAGCCCGGAGTCGCGGCGAGGTTAAGTGTCTTTCCCGCGACTATCGTAACCCTTGAAAAATGCGAAATGTGTTCGGAGTTCAGACGGGGAGTTTTACATCTTCATGCGGTATGTGCTTAGGTACAACGGGGGCGAAATTTACGTCTCTGCCGCTTTTTATTCGCGCTCGTAAAGGGGGAGTCGCGCGTTCTGCCGTGCAATTGAAATACGTATAATGCCAGCAGGCACGAGTAGTGTCAGCTACCTTTTTATTTTATATCCTTCGATTTTTGATGCGCGTACGTGTGATGCTCGACATGACACTTAGCTTCATTTCTCATTTAATTTTAGGCCTTAATCCAACAGAAATTGCTTCAAAATCAGGATTATATGAATTTGTATGTGTGAAGAAAACGTGTAGGTGGTTGAATGATTGGGAGTCAGAACTATTAGATGTCGATTATGACTAGTGAGAGTCGTGGCGAAAAAATGAACTAACATATGAACGTATGAGATTCTCTGACGCACTTATGCGCGTGGAGGTTTCGTTTACAACGAAGCAGGCGTCTCTCCTCGCACGTTCATCGTGTGCAGCCCACGTCGTACCTCCATTTTTCTTACTATTCCCTTTTCCATTACCATTACAATTTTAAAATATCGCCATAAGTGAAATCTAAAAGTTCTAGGTGGACGCACCTCGGCGAATAACGCCATTTAACTTTGACGCTCACCAGTAAAATTTTATTAGAAGTTTCTTCTTTCATAGGCGACATTGTTCGATGTGTTTCATCTAAAAGCTTACACCGGATAATCGCCAATCATTCGGAGACAATAGCCCGATATATCTTGCGAACAATATGTTAGGAAGTACATGGTGGTATAATCGATGATGATACCTCTTGTGTGTAACGTGTAACTTGATTGATTGATGGGGAATAATGGGAAATTTCTGACGTAACGACAACCCTTCAGGCAAAACAAACAGTTTACAATTTTACAAAGAAGGAGGAGGCAAGCGTGCAACAGCACAATTTTCAATTGGAATCAAACTTAAAAGAGTATGTATATTTTTCCATTGATTTTAAAATGTTCAGCTCGACAACACTTAGATAATAACAGGAACGACATTACCATCTGATTGAACTGCCAGTTTTGACGATCCGAACTCCCCTAATGGGGTAATGAGAGGAAGTTATGATTAATGGAGGCGCTCGTGTAATTAACGTCGCCTGGAGAAGTTTAATTATCTCTCGGTCCCTGTGACCCTTTCTCTTTTTGGGAATCTGGATCCTTCTCTCGATTTTTTTTATTTAGGTAAAAATAATTTTCCACGATCCTTGGACTGTTTAATTGGGGCACGGAGGCAATATTTTTTAAATAAAACGCGCTACTGTTAGCGTCGCTGGAATTTGAAAAAAATTACCTTTTCACCATTCGTATTTGGTCGAAATTACGTACACGTACGCATTTCATTTTTTTCCATTTATTTCAACCTTAAACCCACACAAACTTCCTCGAGTTTACAAATTCAGATCCCTTTTAGGGCTACTTAAGTTACTTTTAGAGGAGATTTTTTTCGAATTAAGTCTCAAAAATGCCCTAAGGCGTACTTGATTATTACGCTTGAGCTCATAAGTCAAAAAATACTGAATTAAAAACCGAGTCCCTAACTTCTTCCCCCACTCTCATCTGAAGCTTAAAACCTCTCATACACTATTGTCAACTTTAATTTAGTGACATATACAGGCGACCAATGAACTCACAGTTCGCCATTCTTTCGACCAATCAACTAAGAACTTTATCGAACCAGTAAATCTTCCGTATTGATCACAATGGTTCATAACCTTTATTCGAGATTTTCCTATTAGTGGGAGCCACACGTTTCGTCGCTTTGATTTCAAATTTTCTGGAATGGTGGATTTTATTTCGATCTATCGGAGGTTCAAATTTGGCTTAAATTGATCGAGTATATCGGGAGTTATTGGGAATTTGCTAAATTTTAGGCATAACAACGAGGCGACTGGCTTACGCCAATAAGACGTTCATTGAAGCAATAGAAATTTTTAATTTCGCACGAATCTAAAAATCGTAGCACCGCTTAACGTATGTCTTAAGTACGTTAGTACGCCTAAAAATTTTGCCATACTTTGAGGCGTAATAATTAAGCCACAACTAAGAAAACTCTCCCTCAGTTCTTCCATGTCATTAGTCTCATCTATCTCTCTATGTACATTTCATTGTAGTATTCTTGTGGACATTTTCTTAACGCCGTCTCCTCATTTTCAGCTCGTTATGCATCTGGTTGAGCTGCCCCTTCGCAGCGCTCGCGTTGGAAAATCCATCGACCTGCCTCGCTTCCACCGTACAGTCTACGAAGAGTTGCATGTGCGACGCCATGGAAGAGAACGAAGAAGGGCAGAAGTGCAGGTGTAGCGGATCGAATTTGATTGACGTACCCAGCAACCTGCCCGGAAAATTGTACATACTGTAAGTAGCGTGATGTTAAATTTTCTTCACTCTTACCTTACCCCATGTTTACACGACTTGACCGCGCGCCGTATTATTTTATTTATTAAAAATTAAGGGCGGAACGATAAATTACTACACTATTGATAATAAAAGTGAAAATAAATTAGTATTTGGCGGTCAGCGAACGGGATTCTTCCCCCTGGAATAATTCCCCGCGGTTTACATCATAGTGAGCGGATTTAGATTAATCTTCATCCGGGGTGTTTGGTGACTCGATTGCGAGTGAGTGATTGCAAATCAATGATCGGCGCATGTAAATCGGCCCAATTTGGGGTAATGTGATACCTACGACTCTCCAGTGTTCGTACCACTGAAAATTTCTCACGTAAATAAAATGATTAATTGTGGTGTAAGCCGTATTTTAACACACTCAAGTACTCTCCAATAAGTGTGGAGAGTAGACGTAAAAAAATTATTTGTGAGCGATTGATAGGGAACGTTTCGTTTAATAATATGAAACCACGACCACAAGACTGGCAGTATAGTGAAAATATAGAATATAGAAAATTAGCACAAGTTTCTATAACCCCCCTAAAGGCATTTTGGGGGTAATTTAACCTGCTGAAGTTTGTAGAAGAACCTCTGGAACTTTCCTTCTAGATTCCTGAAGTTTTCTACTTTTGAGGGTAGAAATTGAAACGTTGAACACTTTCATGAGTTATTAAAGTTTATTATTAGTTAAGTTATTAAGTTCATTAAATTCTATTTTAAACCCCTTCTGGCCTTTCAAAATTCTAAAATAAGCTCTAATTTTTCTTCAACGTGGTTCAGGCTTCTTTATAACTTACAGCAAGAAATTAAAGCTTTTAGAACCTCCCTGAATTCATTTTGGAGGCAGTTTAGCATGTTGAAGTTTCTACAAGAACCTCTGGTGCTTTCCTTCTAGATTCCTGAAGTTTTCTACTTTTGAGAGTGGAAATTGAAACGTTGAACACTTTGATAAGCCATGTAAATTCTATTTTAAATCCATTCTGGTTTCCAAAATTCTAAAGAGAGTTCTAGTTTTTCTTAAGCATAGTTCAGGCTTCCCTATAATTTATAGTAAGAAAGTTAAGCTTCTAGAATCTCCCTGGAGTCTTTTTGAAGACAGTTTGTTGTGTTGTAGTTTCTAGAATAATTCTGGAATTTTCCTTCTAAATTCCTGAAGTTTTCTACTTTTGAGGGTAAAAATTGAAATGTTGAACAATTTGATAAGCCATGTAAATTCTATTTTAAACCCATTCTGGCCAAAATTTTAAAGGGTGCTATAAGTTTTCCTCCAGCATGGTTTAGCCTTCCTTATAAAGCTGCCCGTTTATTTGTACCATATAGTGACGTCACATCAGTCGCCATGACAGATCACAGCGTTTTCGCGCTAAGTTCAGCGCTAGTTTTTTCAAGAATAATAGTCTTTTTTTAGTAATAGTACATGCAAATGTACAGTAGAAATTGATTTTTCAAAATTAGTGAACTAATTACCCTATTGCCACTTATCCTTTATGACCTGAGAAGTCATTTTATTTCTCGCTACAGAACGTTTATTTGCTGAATTAAGCTTAGCAAGTATTGGTTGTGTATTTCCACCATGGAAAGCGGTTAAATACTAAACATATCGTAGCATCAATAAAATACTAAATACTAAAATAAATACTAAACATATCGTAGCATCAATAAAACTAATAGCGGCAGAAATTAAACGGATAATTCGGAATTCCGTCTCGTCACGAAACGTTCTGTTAAACTTTAGAACCTGTCAAAAGCAACGTGACATCATGAAACGTGTTTTATGCATGCATCCATCAATGTTAACCACCGCGGGGAACGAGAAAAATTTCCCCTTGGAAACAACGCATGTCGGCGTGGCGATTTAATTAACTTGCGTGCGATTATCCGTTTGGTACAGTTTCTAAATGTGAATTTTACGTAGGAAAATTTCGTGTTACATTTTATTAATAAATTCGACTTGCAACGGACAGAGTTTACAGCTTTGGTGTTATTTTCAGGGTAATAGAAGAGGCGGAATGCATGGAAGTCCTCAAAGGGGATTCGCTGCTGCCATACGCTTCCACGCTTAGGGAACTGTAAGCGCCAGGATCTCTTAATTTATTATTTTCTAGTCCGCACACAAATCACACCCACACACGAGCTAATTTGTTCGTAACTAATCGCTGACACAACGTTATTTCACCCGTGTAATTCGTTTTGAAGTACTTGTGAAGTTTACCCCCCTCCTATGCCCCTCCTTCTGTTGGCAGATGTAGGTAATCTTGGAGCATTAACTTGGGCAATTCCGACTTGACGCCAGGCGCTTTACGTTCCACGGAAACTCCCAAAATTAAATTGCTCCGCTGATGAAGTCACGTGTGAGGTTACACCTAAAAAGATTCCACCTTTTTCGGCGGTTTGGGCGGTCAGGAGCGCTCAGTAAAAATTAAAAGAGTATCGGCGTAAATGGGATAAAACGGTTCATGCAATGATTTATGTAGAAAAGCACTTATATTAAGCCAGTTAACGCCTCGTCCTCACCGTGGATTTTTTGTAAAGTGTCCTATTGGTAATAATGCGTAATTTGTTTCAAATTTTTGCACTTACCTTTTGACTTATAGAAGTAAGGCGTATGGAAAAAAGGGGGATTTCACTACATTCACTTGTAGATATACTATTTCTTTATCGATTCACACAGTTGTAAAAGGATTCTCCGTCATTAACTATTTGTATGCATGGTCAACTCCTAATTTTGATGATCGATGAACTCGCCTCATATGCGACGAAAATGCGCCAATTTTTCTCTACGCCGTTATTTGTAATTACTACAAAACCCTCCCTACAAATGTCTGTTGTCACGATCTTAGCTGAAGTGCTAAGCTGAAAAGGCTCGACAAGATGCAGAAAATTCACTAGTCACTTGTCATTCACTGTATATATTTGTCAGTGTGTTAAAAAATGTGATGCAACTTAAATTGGAAACAGTGTGTACTACGAAACCTTATTTAAACGAAGTGTATTTTACCCGTGACTTTTTTCGGAGTCACAACTGTCAACCTCCGAGCTTTCCCTTCCTATGAGGGTATTTTCTCACTTTATAACGATTTACGTCCTAACCGACCTAATGTAAATACACGTCGAATTATGAAACGGGAATATATCGTATTTACCTCACTTTGCTAAAAGCTTCCAACTTCAGAGAACTCCAATTTGATAAATGTCACGTTTATTCGTCGGAATTTTGATGTCGACAAAGTGGTTTTTTACTTACACAAAAAACCTACATATGTACGTGTAGATGCGTCTATATCGATGGGTTTTCTTTTCTATTCACTTAAATAAAGATATCTGGAAAATCCAGAGGAACGTCTAATGTAGAAAATGTAAGTGTAGGAGGTGTTGGATTCGTGAAACTCGTTTAGCCATGTGCCAAAATTTCTTTAAGACATTTAAATTGTGGGAGTCAACTGTGAGAGTCCCGAGTCTAAATGCGCTATGAATGATTGAGGGTCTCAGCTATAGAGGGCCCCATTTACTAAGAGTCGTGGCTGGCTTTGCTATGAATGATTGAGAGTCTCTAAACGCCTTTAAATTCTACTTGAGAACATTTTTTAGTCTACTCAATTCTATAATATATAGTATAGAATGGTATAGAATTTCACCAAAAATCTACTTAAGGTATTTTCTATGGTCCTCAGAGAATGAAAAATTTGAAATTTTCCTCGACAATCCTGATTAAATCTTAAGGGACTTGTGTCGGGTTAACTTTCTAGAAGAAGCAGGGACTTTTATTCTAAATTCTTGAGAGCGTTAAAAAATTAAAGTCTTATATAAACCTTCTATGTTTGGGGTAATTTTTGTGTTATGAGTTTTGTGAAGAACTCTTATCGTTACTGTCTTTTTATAATTTAATCTGTTCTGATTTCAGTACCTTGGTGAATTTGGAAAATTTCTACTACTTCGAATCTGGAGTGTTCCAACATTCAGTACAGCTTCAGACAATGTAAGTAAATCATTCCCGTACAAATTTCAGCTTTTACTACGTTTAATTCGAAAATTATTCGGTAATTGAATAACGGCAAGTGCGGTCCTGATAAGTCATTCACTGGATTAAAATCTGTACCGAATCAGCACTGAATCTTTACTTTTTTATACACGCGCTTGTTTTTAATTAGGGTAATTATTTTGTGAATTTCTCTTTACAGATATATCCACAGGGCGCCCAAGCTGCTAAAAATCCAACCAGACGTTTTCCGGGCTTTTCTACCGAAGTTAAAAATACTGTAAGTACGATCAGTTGCATATCATTCATGTTTGCACTATAATCACCATTATACTCGAAAAAAATAGGTTAACATTTATCGGAAACGCCAAATAGAAACGATACCGACGTAGAAAATGTTACATCCACTATTGGCTGTTGACGGTTAGACAAGAGGTTTTTATTTTATTGTGACTGATCCTCTCAATTTTCAAGGAGAAGGGATTCGATCTAGTTCCAGGTTTTCCATTCAGTCTATTGGGTAGTACTCAGGAGAGAAAGTCGTGGGTAAAAAGAAATAAAAGCAAAAGGTCTAAAGACGAAAATTGAATAGGAAAATTTCTACCGGGAATGCGAGGTTCTTTGTCCATTACTACTTTTTAATCTTTAAATTGATATATTAACACGTAATTACAATAATTATGTTGGCGTATGATTAAAATACACGAGAAAACACGAGTGGCGGATCCGTTGCTATATCGGCGCATGGAGGAAATGCAACTGGCGGCATGAACAAAGCGGCGACAGGCTTCATGACCAGCACGTCATGATTTTAAAACTTGTACGGTTATAAACAAGGGCACAAGAGCGGACTTTTACTTAACGAGGAGTGCTCAAATTTTTGCCACAGTTACTTAACAGCTAGAAACTGGAAGCTGGGCACGGTTGCGGGGTTCGCATGGTCTTAATAACTAATCTTTCACTATTTGAGATTTGAGTGTTTCCACCGAAAATAATGGATTTTGCTGTACCAACTATAGTTTATAAAATTGTGACATTTACGCTGCTGCAGACTTCATTTTGACCCCTATTTCGCTTAAACAGGAATTTTTCCGCGGGTGAATATCTCCCCTCCGAAAAATCCCCCAAAACTTCGATTGAGTCGCCATTAACCGGTGTGGGATATCGTGATTGATTCCTGCACGTCGCCCACACCTGTTGGTTTGGTGACAAATCGTCTCGTCCCCTGATAAAACATCAGGGTAAATAGTTTTTCCCCTTTCGGGATCGATTTCGCGCGCAATCCGATCAGCAACGGAAAACCGACGATTCGTGCGTTAATTAGCTCGTTAAAACTTCCTCGGACGAGGCTTAAAAGAGTTGTGAAATTTGCATCTTTAATATCTTAAGGAGGTTAAGAGTGCCGTGAGGATGATGCGATTTAGTCGGTCGACGTTTAAAGCTTTTCTGTTCGTTAACAGGTTATTAATTCCCTACAATTTCGGAATACAAATTAATAAGAAGCCAGAAAATACGAATGGGCTCGTTTTCCATACAAAAAAAATTAATAAAATTAATTTCATAGAAGTTTTACTTGGGTTCGACAAGGGATGTTTAAGGGTGTAACGCATTACTCTTATATTCCTAATAATAAACTTAAATTTACTTGCCCTTCGTTTTATATGACCGGTACATTAGCAGGCAGTGACGTACGACAGGCTCTAGTCAGAGGAGAAGAAATCACGTGGTTATCATCTTTATTACGAGAGGAAAAATCAAAACACTCGCTTTTCGCAGATGTTAAATCCGTTAATAATGATCATTACTTAAGTATACTACAAGCTAGTGATTGCTTGCATATATGGTGCGTAGAGAATTGCAATATTAGTAAATTTTCGCACTAAAGATCATTGTTATATCTTCAGTGGACAATTTTATAACAACTCTTTTATGAGCGTTGTATAAATTATGTATATATTTGTTACAATTAGTGGCATTATTAAGGAAGACATCTAGGAAATTGTTTCATTGACTAGAGGTAATGCCAAATAAAAAGAGGCTCGACGCAGAGACGCTTTTGAGGTAAAGGCGACTTCAAAAATGGCACTGATATGAAGAATATTGTCACGAACACGAGACTTCGACGACCACAAATAAAAAACAAAGATTTAGGACACGGCCGGAGGCCACGGTCAGTTCGTGTGAAGTACGACAAATGAAACCGAGAGTGTTTAACAAAACAAAAGTATAAGCAAAACAAAAACCGAACATAAATAGAAGGAGGAAGTTAGTAGAGGGGACCAGTGAGGTCCCGACGTAGGAGCTTGGACAAGTGCCGTCCAAGGGGCCGCCCGGAAGAGGGCCGTCCCTGAAGGGACCAGCCGGATGGCCGGTCGAAAAGGACAGTAGAAAGAGCCCCGAGCGAAGACTGTGGTGGATCGTCGAAGCCTCTAGAACCCCAGCCGGACGCCCGAAGAAGAGCCTTCCAACTACCCTGTCAAGAGGCCCTCCGTTATGGAACCCCGAAAGTCCGAACGACCGGCAGCTCTGTAAGTTACCTTCCTTACCTCTCACGCTCCAGCCTTTTGGGATTCGCTGTGCCCCCCATCTTTCTTATTGTGATTTATTTTTCGTTTTTTTTGTGTCGACCTGACCCATTTTGAGATTCCCCGTTTGTGGAGAATAAAGCCAATTTCTTTGTTTTGTTTTAACCTGTTTTCGTCAATAGCAAGCTCTACCCCCGTAGCTACCAACCCCTTACCTCACGCAGCCGTGACTCAGGACCTCAAGACGCCCCGGCTCGTGACAATATGAGAACAAACGTGTAGCATTCCTTCTTTACAGGATGTTCCTTTCTGAATGCATTAAATGGTAATGTTGAAAACGTCATGAATAATATTTAATTACTCGCTGATTGTGCGGCATTCGTCGCTTTCGAACTGCGCCGCGTTTTCTGAATAATTAACGCAGAGTAATGGGTAAATATGATCTGTTTAATGTATTACTTAGCAGGAGCCGAAGGAGTTAGCGAAAGTTCTGGCATAACGACTTCGATAACAGAAAACCGAAATGGTACACTCGAAGACGTTTCGAGAAATTTAAATGTAGGGAGGGGAATGCCGAAAACGCGTTGCTGGATTTGCTGAATAATAATTTTGAAACGACTTTAAAATCACCTTCTGCATTGTTCCAGGCGGATCGTAAACACCGGATTGGAGGAGATGCCTAACCTGAGCTACCTGAACACGACCTCCGTCTTGCACATGATGTAAGTGTCGGTTATCTGCGTTTTAAATGGTCGCGCCGGTCGAAGGTCACCCCTGCAACCATTTAGTCCGGAAGATCCATTTAACCCTCCAGTAATTATTTATGGGAAGCTAACCCCGGGGTATAAAGCTGTGGCGATAAGGGAATCGAGTGCAATGTGTTCAAGCGGGGATAGGACAGAGGTTTGTTCAAATATTTGCCAATTTCACAGATCCACTAGGGCTATTTTTGACAGTGTAAGTTGAAGTGCTTCTCGCTTATTTACTATTAGAGATTCAATCATGGAATGATTCTAATGAGCGTTAGGATTGAGTGTCGAAGTACACACCCTAGATGGCTTGTTATTAGTGAATTTATATCATCTAAACCGCCCCAGATAATATACTATGCTTAAGAGTTTAGACGATTTGCATGGTTTTGAAGAAATAATGCAGCCAGTAACACGTGAGAGTATTCTTATTTTTTTGAAAATTTCCTTTAATTAGCATTAATGATTAATTAAATATTCGATATTTGCGGAACCCGCCTACGATTTTGATTGGCTCTCGGGGGGGGAGGGGCCGGTTTTTAAATCGGAGCGGGCCGTACAACAAGCTGGTCATATCACAATTTGCGGGGTTATTTCCTATATTTAATCGGCTAAAGAGGGTTTTAAATTCATTAGATTAAATGCTTAATCTCAAAAATGATTAATAATGGACATCCCACTTTATTTAATATCGATTCTCGACTGCGTTTTGCGTTGACGTTAATATTACCTGTATTGTCGTTGAGAAAATAATATTTGCGCTTGTATTTACTGTACGTTTAAGGGCCTCCTTCACGGAGTTCGTTGCTTTGATACATTTTTCCTATATCGAAATCAGATGAGCGAAAGGTACGGCGTATTTCAAAGTTTCGTGTATTTCTTCCAATGCGCAGCGACTTGGAGCACAACAGGATACAAAAGATACAAACGAGGCAAATCAGCAACGTCAAGGCTGAACAGTTGTAAGTATATTTTTGGAATTTTTGCAAGGAAATTTGTACAGAAGTACTAAATTTTGTGCCCTTGTTAACTCGCATGTGTATGAGAAAACCTGGAAGAATGTTTAGAAATTCGTATTTTGCTTAGAATAGCTGGAAAAATAGGAACAAAACTCCAATTACAGCTATGTAATTTTTACAGTAGGTTTTTTTAATAATGAAACTATATTATACTACTCTTCAAGAATTTCCAATAATTTCCAGAAAATCGTTGATGGGCTTCAAATTCATACCCCCCCCCTCTCTCACTCTTGTTCTCCCTGTTATCTTTTTCCTCGTGCCATCGCCACAAAATATTTCCCTTTCCCTTGTTTCGTAAATAATAATGATATTTAATTTATTTCTGGAAGGTGAATTTTTAATTACTAATTAAGTACCGCGAGGCCAAGGGTTATGTTACGATTTTAATTTCGGGCGGAATAATTAATTAATGAGGTTTCCGTACAAAGACGGTGGCGCGGTCGTCAGAAGGGGATGAAACACAATTTAAATGTAGTTTTTGTACGAATTAATGAGGGAGACCGAATGGAGGTGGCTTATTTCTAAGAAAAAATAGTTGTACAATTAGATTGCGGCGATATTAAGTAACGAAAATCTATCGGATCGATTTAAAAAAGGGGGAAAAATGAAACCATAGAACATACTTTAAAATAGCAACGGAATTTTCTCAGGAAGTTTTGATGAAAACCCCCAAAAATACAGCAAGGCAATTTTGGTAAAATCGACGAACATGGCATAAAATCAGTAAAAGTCGAGGTAACTAACGGTTACAAAGTGTTTCAGTTCATAACCATTAGGTACATTTATTCTAATGATTAGGCGCATGTGCAATGCTGTTTTCGTGTGTATTAACGGACTTTTCCTTTTTTCTTCGTGTAACTAATTTTCCTAATCACACCTTTCATAATGGGGGCGTTTATTGTTAAATTGAAGAGAATAATTCAATTTTTCGCCGAAATAAAGAAAAACAAGAACCCCCGGCAGCCATTTCCTGTGACCTGAAAGAAATCGCAAATTCCGGAAATGAAATAACCGTCACGTCCCGAAAACCAATCAGGCTTCGTATTTTTGAGCGAACCCTTGAAATTTCCAACGTAAATATATGTAGCCTTTCACGTAGGGAAGCGGGCGATTTAGGATTATTTCTGCATCATCTGATAGTATGTAAATGCAGGGATACGTGCCGGAATATTTCAGGAAAACGGCAATAATAAAAGGAACATCTCGGCAGACATATTTTACGGCTTGATTGATATTCGTGAGGGAAAATCCCGGCAATGAAATCATAATTCAAACGTGTCCCGCCTCCGCCTTCCAGGACTCATCCCTCGAACTGTCCGTCCTCTATCCTGCGTTTATTTTCCACCGTGTTACGCTTAAATTGGCCCCTGCCGTTTACCCGTTGCTTTATTGCCAGATAAATTTCGGAAACTTGTTAGCGCGAAATGTATTTGTATTTGTGCCAGAGGTGAGAGAAATAAAAAGTAAATCCCACAAGCGGGCGATTAATGGAGACTAATGATTAGTGGAACGGTTTAAAACGTGCGAAGGTATTCAAAAACGTTTTACAAATCTGAAATTATTACAGATAGGACTGTATATTACGTCATAGGGTGTTTTCACACATAACAATATGGGTTAGGAACAATAGATCAGGGCAGATATGTTTTCCATTAGAAGTGATAGCAGCTATTTCGTTTATTACAGACGTATTTAATTCAGAAAGTCAACACTTTCACAGTTTATAAAGTACTATTAGTAAATGTTGATATATGAGTTTCAACAATATTGAAGTTTCAGGATTGTTGCTATGACTTTTTGAAATACTCCTATGAACTGAATTCAGAAATATGACTTCACTCTAATCAAACAGTTATAACTCAAAAACTATTCATTTTAGAAAGTCAACACTTTTACAGTTTATGAAGCACTATTAGTAAGTGTGTTTATATGAGTTTCAACAAAACTGAAGCTTCAGTATCGTCTCTATGAATTTTTGAAATTCGCCTTTGAAGTATGATATAGAAGAAGAAGTCATACAGAAATATGACTTCACTCCAATCAAAGAGTTATAACTCAAAAACTGTTTAATTCAGAAAGTCAAAACATTCACAGTTTATAAAGCACTATTAATAAATGTGTATGTATGAGTTTCAAAAAAATTAAAGCTTCAGTATTGTCCCTATGACTTTTTGAAATTCTCCTTTGAAGTGAATTCAGAAATATGTCTTCACTCCAATCAAGCAGTTATAATTCAAAAACTGTTTAATTCAGAAAGTCAAAGCATTCACACTTTATAAAGCACTATTAATAAATGTGTATATATGAGTTTCAAAAAATTTAAAGCTTCAGTATTGCCTCTATGAATTTTTGAAATTCGCCTTTGAAGTGAATTCAAAAATATGTCTTCACTCCAATCAAGCAGTTATAACTCAAAAACTGTTTAATTCAGAAAGTCAAAACATTCACAGTTTATAAAGCACTATTAATAAATGTGTGTTTATGAGTTTCAAAAAAATTAAAGCTTCAATATTGTCTCTATGAATTTTTGAAATTCGCCTTTGAAGTGAATTCAAAAATATGACTTCACTCCAATCAAAGAGTTATAACTCGAAAACTGCTTTACTGTGAGAGTTAAAACTTGCTTATGGAATTAAGTTCAATCTAATAAGTGTGTAAATTATATAAAAGTCCTGCAAAATAAACAGAAAATTTAAGTGGGGTCCGATAAATTCGTTAATTGAATTACCTTATATTTTTGTTCGTTTAGTCACAAGTGGAGCAAACTTGAGCACAAAATACAACTATAAATGTGAACGAATCTTATATCTACTTCACCAACATACTTAACATAATCGTACTTAGAGTAAGACACTTAAATAATCATACTGAGCTTACATTATAAAATTTACCGTAATAAATTTTAATCTTTGCTTCCATTATTGCTAATTACTATCTTTGGCGTAACTGCAACTTGTATTGCTGATGATTTCAGGTTGCTGAACTTCAACAGGCTTCAACTAGTAGAAGAGGCGGCTTTCGCCGGCTCCGAAATAGCCAATTTGTAAGTGAATTCCCTTATCTTCATTTTGCCACTTTGATTAAATTTAACGTCGTCCCAGATCGGATTCGTCATTGTATCACGAAGTGCATATTACGTCACTAATGAAGTATTTCTCCTTTTATGGCGCTTCGCTATGCATGGAATATTTTAAAGTGCCTCGTATATACTTCGTTGAATCGTTGCTCTCTCATTTTAGGAGCCTGAAAGGGAACTATCAGTTGAATTATCTCCACAAGAGGGCGTTCTTCGGATTGCAGAGTTTACGCTTTATGTAAGTATTTTTTATGGGAGTGATTTTTTAATTTTAAACGAGAGAATTATTTTTGTTCGATCATGTTTCATCCACGCAAGTGTATGATTGCAATGGAAAAAAATAACTAAGAGAGAAAAAAACAAGAGGGAGAGATTTTAGCGCGGACAGTATTGTAAATGTCTTCATAGGGGTCGTAAATAAAAGACGTCTGTCAAGAATGGTGACCGTAAAAATATTTTCTTCTAGTTTTCCGATGTTTTATTTAGCCGGAAAGTTTCTCTCTCTCTCTCTCTCTCTGTGAAGATAATAAAAATACGAAAGAGCGAAACTTAGATCTGACGGGAGGAAAGTTTTTCTCACCATCACAATAATAAAAACGTCAAATATATTTAATCTTTTTCGTCGAGAAAACTTCCCCGAGAGGAAAAAATAACAAAAGAATCACGGTTATTAGGGGGGGGGGGGGCAGTAAATACATTCGGCATTACGGGGAGCAGTTTCCCGAGTAATTACTTTCTTTTCTGCTATAAGAGAGAGAGGGGGGGGAACCATGATTGCAGTTTCCTTGAAGCTTCGTCGAGGATTAATTAACCGAAAACCAGCAAGAGGGGAGTCTCGGGTGGAATATTTAAATCGGTGAGATTCTTCAATTATACTCGATTAATGAATCAACGGGATTTCCTCTTCGTCACAGCCACAAAAATTATTGTTATTTATAATAGTTTCTATTGAACATCCGCACGGTAACCATTTCATAACAGTGACCATTAACTGCATGAAACCTATGCAACCCATCTTACAACGGCGTTGTATTGTGTGCTGTATTGTGTCTTACTGCGCATTTCTTTTTCAGTAACATAGCTTAAGTCTGAGACTATTTTAAGTTACGTTTGTTACAGAGACCTGTCGAGCACGGCGATTACGTCGCTGCCAATAGAAGGTTTAAGGGAGATAGACACTTTGAAGCTGCAGAACACGAAGTCGTTGAAGGTTTTCCCTTCGGTCTACAACTTTCAGGTCAGTCTTAATGCCTTAACGCCTCGAGTTAAATCATTAGGCTGAGTAATCATTTAAAATTCTTGAATTTCTATTCGCTTAGACACTTACCTTAAGGAAAAACGCACTTATTACAGCAGAACTCGTGAAATTCGGCGTCTGCTCACCGATCAGTTAATTCAGTCGATCGATACTTATCTGATGGGCCACAAAACGTCACTGTGACATTTGCTCGGTGGAACGTGTAAATAAAATGTGACGTTAATTAAACGTAAAATGCGATTTCCACGCTGTCCGGAAATCAATTAGGATCGCCTCTTGGATCAACGACGTAAACGTGGGAAATCTTTCGAATTCCGATCCAATCGGAGTCCTATCGGAAAACAGTAATTATCAGGAGAGAGGGGAAAAGTACATTAGTGAATTTCTCAAAAATGATTTTTTTGGGTAAAAAGTAATTTTTCTCAAAAAAATAAAAAAATTCTGCCACTGACATTTTTGCGCTTCCTGATTAAGCAGAAAATCGATATGGAATAAATTCGAGTTCCGTACGAGCCCAGAAAGGCAATCCATTTATCCCCTCCCTCTATCGAATTACAAGGAGCATGAGGGTCGTCGGCAAATAAATCAACCCACTAAAACGCGCCCCTCAATCGTAACGAGGGGGAGTTTTTTGAATTACCAGAAAATTCGATCGTATTGACTTCATCACTTATTTTCATCACACAATATTTTGTGATCACATGAATATCCATCAATGAAAATAACCGAATGTGCTCAATCTGTGATTGCCTGAAGATTTTTCCTTGTCTTAGGCTGAACCTGGCAAGAGTGTATAAGTCAAGTTTCTGTAAAAAATACATTTTATTTTGAGATGTTGTTTGCATGTCAGGCGCTCGGTATATAAGTGGGATCGATAGGGAGCACATGGAACAAATATGAAGGCATGAATAAATTTGGGAAATTTTGAATTTAGACCCATTGGGCAGTTTTGGAGTTAGTCATATTAGCCGATTTGGTGACTTCTAAATTCTGAACTTTTTGATTTGGTGGATTTCCATGGTTTGGTCTATTTAGCTCATCTTGACATCAGAAATGGGCCACTTTGGTCAATTCTGAATTCTAAAATGGTCTAATGGTCTTGATTTGATGATTAGCCCCATTGAACACAGTCTAATTTCCTACAATTGGCCAATTTCGGGACCTCCAAATTCTAACCTTGTCTAATTTGGCCGGATTACCTGATTACTCTCATTTGGTTCAATTTGCTCGACCAATTTGCCCAATTTTGGCTTCTAAAGTTGCCCAATTTCCTTTATTGACTGATTGGGCCAATTGATCGAATTCTACATTTCCAAAAGGGGCCAACTTGGTATCCTCTAAATTCTAGACTTCCCTAATTTGGTCGATTTAACCTGAATTGTTCAACACAACCTTCAAAATGGGCCAATCTGAATTCCAAAAACTTCTGTACACACCTCAGTTATGAGTATGCCGAAAATAGTCTTCCTAGGTATGCTAGAATTCATGATTTTTCATAACATTTCCTTGTAAATGGTCCAATGGTACACTTTTTAAAGCCTAACCAGATCACACATTTATTTTTTAGTTCTTTGGTACGTTTTCAAAATTTTTAACTGCCCGTATCTCGGTTAATTCTCGTCGGATCGCCGCGAAACTAAAAGCATCGTAATCAGCGATGTCTAATTCATAAGGAAACACCAACAAAAGTCACGTTCCCTGACTTTGATTTTTTTGGAAAAGATCCCGATTTGGTACGTTTTCAAAATCTTTAACTGCCCGTATCTCGGTTAATTCTCGTCGGATCGCCGCGAAACTAAAAGCATCGTAATCAGCGATGTCTAATTCATAAGGAAACACCAACAAAAGTCACGTTCCCTGACTTTGATTTTTTTGGAAAAGATCCCGATTTGGTACGTTTTCAAAATCTTTAACTGCCCGTATCTCGGTTAATTCTCGTCGGATCGCCGCGAAACTAAAAGCATCGTAATCAGCGATGTCTAATTCATAAGGAAACACCAACAAAAGTCACGTTCCCTGACTTTGATTTTTTTGGAAAAGATCCCGATTTGGTACGTTTTCAAAATCTTTAACTGCCCGTATCTCGGTTAATTCTCGTCGGATCGCCGCGAAACTAAAAGCATCGTAATCAGCGATGTCTAATTCATAAGGAAACACCAACAAAAGTCACGTTCCCTGACTTTGATTTTTTTGGAAAAGATCCCGATTTGGTACGTTTTCAAAATCTTTAACTGCCCGTATCTCGGTTAATTCTCGTCGGATCGCCGCGAAACTAAAAGCATCGTAATCAGCGATGTCTAATTCATAAGGAAACACCAACAAAAGTCACGTTCCCTGACTTTGATTTTTTTGGAAAAGATCCCGATTTGGTACGTTTTCAAAATCTTTAACTGCCCGTATCTCGGTTAATTCTCGTCGGATCGCCGCGAAACTAAAAGCATCGTAATCAGCGATGTCTAATTCATAAGGAAACACCAACAAAAGTCACGTTCCCTGACTTTGATTTTTTTGGAAAAGATCCCGATTTGGTACGTTTTCAAAATCTTTAACTGCCCGTATCTCGGTTAATTCTCGTCGGATCGCCGCGAAACTAAAAGCATCGTAATCAGCGATGTCTAATTCATAAGGAAACACCAACAAAAGTCACGTTCCCTGACTTTGATTTTTTTGGAAAAGATCCCGATTTGGTACGTTTTCAAAATCTTTAACTGCCCGTATCTCGGTTAATTCTCGTCGGATCGCCGCGAAACTAAAAGCATCGTAATCAGCGATGTCTAATTCATAAGGAAACACCAACAAAAGTCACGTTCCCTGACTTTGATTTTTTTGGAAAAGATCCCGATTTGGTACGTTTTCAAAATCTTTAACTGCCCGTATCTCGGTTAATTCTCGTCGGATCGCCGACAACTAAAATCATCGTAATCTGCGATGTCTAATTCATAAGGAAACACAAACAAAAGTCACGTTCCCTGACTTTGATTTTTTTGGAAAAGATCCCGATTTGGTACGTTTTCAAAATCTTTAACTGCCCGTATCTCGGTTAATTCTCGTCGGATCGCCGCGAAACTAAAAGCATCGTAATCAGCGATGTCTAATTCATAAGGAAACACCAACAAAAGTCACGTTCCCTGACTTTGATTTTTTTGGAAAAGATCCCGATTTGGTACGTTTTCAAAATATTTAACTGCCCGTATCTCGGTTAATTCTCGTCGGATCGCCGCGAAACTAAAAGCATCGTAATCAGCGATGTCTAATTCATAAGGAAACACCAACAAAAGTCACGTTCCCTGACTTTGATTTTTTTGGAAAAGATCCCGATTTGGTACGTT
Source organism: Cryptocephalus primarius (assembly GCA_963576515.1). Classification (NCBI taxonomy): domain Eukaryota; kingdom Metazoa; phylum Arthropoda; class Insecta; order Coleoptera; family Chrysomelidae; genus Cryptocephalus; species Cryptocephalus primarius. Next base: position 14,040,503 of record OY754944.1, on the reverse strand, counting down.
TTCAAAATCTTTAACTGCCCGTATCTCGGTTAATTCTCGTCGGATCGCCGCGAAACTAAAAGCATCGTAATCAGCGACGTCTAATTCATAAGGAAACACCAACAAAAGTCACGTTCCCTGACTTTGATTTTTTTGGAAAAGATCCCGATTTGGTACGTTTTCAAAATCTTTAACTGCCCGTATCTCGGTTAATTCTCGTCGGATCGCCGCGAAACTAAAAGCATCGTAATCAGCGATGTCTAATTCATAAGGAAACACCAACAAAAGTCACGTTCCCTGACTTTGATTTTTTTGGAAAAGATCCCGATTTGGTACGTTTTCAAAATCTTTAACTGCCCGTATCTCGGTTAATTCTCGTCGGATCGCCGCGAAACTAAAAGCATCGTAATCAGCGACGTCTAATTCATAAGGAAACACCAACAAAAGTCACGTTCCCTGACTTTGATTTTTTTGGAAAAGATCCCGATTTGGTACGTTTTCAAAATCTTTAACTGCCCGTATCTCGGTTAATTCTCGTCGGATCGCCGCGAAACTAAAAGCATCGTAATCAGCGACGTCTAATTCATAAGGAAACACCAACAAAAGTCACGTTCCCTGACTTTGATTTTTTTGGAAAAGATCCCGATTTGGTACGTTTTCAAAATCTTTAACTGCCCGTATCTCGGTTAATTCTCGTCGGATCGCCGCGAAACTAAAAGCATCGTAATCAGCGACGTCTAATTCATAAGGAAACACCAACAAAAGTCACGTTCCCTGACTTTGATTTTTTTGGAAAAGATCCCGATTTGGTACGTTTTCAAAATCTTTAACTGCCCGTATCTCGGTTAATTCTCGTCGGATCGCCGCGAAACTAAAAGCATCGTAATCAGCGACGTCTAATTCATAAGGAAACACCAACAAAAGTCACGTTCCCTGACTTTGATTTTTTTGGAAAAGATCCCGATTTGGTACGTTTTCAAAATCTTTAACTGCCCGTATCTCGGTTAATTCTCGTCGGATCGCCGACAACTAAAATCATCGTAATCTGCGATGTCTAATTCATAAGGAAACACAAACAAAAGTCACGTTCCCTGACTTTGATTTTTTTGGAAAAGATCCCGATTTGGTACGTTTTCAAAATCTTTAACTGCCCGTATCTCGGTTAATTCTCGTCGGATCGCCGCGAAACTAAAAGCATCGTAATCAGCGATGTCTAATTCATAAGGAAACACCAACAAAAGTCACGTTCCCTGACTTTGATTTTTTTGGAAAAGATCCCGATTTGGTACGTTTTCAAAATATTTAACTGCCCGTATCTCGGTTAATTCTCGTCGGATCGCCGCGAAACTAAAAGCATCGTAATCAGCGATGTCTAATTCATAAGGAAACACCAACAAAAGTCACGTTCCCTGACTTTGATTTTTTTGGAAAAGATCCCGATTTGGTACGTTTTCAAAATCTTTAACTGCCCGTATCTCGGTTAATTCTCGTCGGATCGCCGCGAAACTAAAAGCATCGTAATCAGCGACGTCTAATTCATAAGGAAACACCAACAAAAGTCACGTTCCCTGACTTTGATTTTTTTGGAAAAGATCCCGATTTGGTACGTTTTCAAAATCTTTAACTGCCCGTATCTCGGTTAATTCTCGTCGGATCGCCGCGAAACTAAAAGCATCGTAATCAGCGACGTCTAATTCATAAGGAAACACCAACAAAAGTCACGTTCCCTGACTTTGATTTTTTTGGAAAAGATCCCGATTTGGTACGTTTTCAAAATCTTTAACTGCCCGTATCTCGGTTAATTCTCGTCGGATCGCCGCGAAACTAAAAGCATCGTAATCAGCGACGTCTAATTCATAAGGAAACACCAACAAAAGTCACGTTCCCTGACTTTGATTTTTTTGGAAAAGATCCCGATTTGGTACGTTTTCAAAATCTTTAACTGCCCGTATCTCGGTTAATTCTCGTCGGATCGCCGCGAAACTAAAAGCATCGTAATCAGCGATGTCTAATTCATAAGGAAACACCAACAAAAGTCACGTTCCCTGACTTTGATTTTTTTGGAAAAGATCCCGATTTGGTACGTTTTCAAAATCTTTAACTGCCCGTATCTCGGTTAATTCTCGTCGGATCGCCGCGAAACTAAAAGCATCGTAATCAGCGACGTCTAATTCATAAGGAAACACCAACAAAAGTCACGTTCCCTGACTTTGATTTTTTTGGAAAAGATCCCGATTTGGTACGTTTTCAAAATCTTTAACTGCCCGTATCTCGGTTAATTCTCGTCGGATCGCCGCGAAACTAAAAGCATCGTAATCAGCGACGTCTAATTCATAAGGAAACACCAACAAAAGTCACGTTCCCTGACTTTGATTTTTTTGGAAAAGATCCCGATTTGGTACGTTTTCAAAATCTTTAACTGCCCGTATCTCGGTTAATTCTCGTCGGATCGCCGACAACTAAAATCATCGTAATCTGCGATGTCTAATTCATAAGGAAACACAAACAAAAGTCACGTTCCCTGACTTTGATTTTTTTGGAAAAGATCCCGATTTGGTACGTTTTCAAAATCTTTAACTGCCCGTATCTCGGTTAATTCTCGTCGGATCGCCGCGAAACTAAAAGCATCGTAATCAGCGATGTCTAATTCATAAGGAAACACCAACAAAAGTCACGTTCCCTGACTTTGATTTTTTTGGAAAAGATCCCGATTTGGTACGTTTTCAAAATATTTAACTGCCCGTATCTCGGTTAATTCTCGTCGGATCGCCGCGAAACTAAAAGCATCGTAATCAGCGATGTCTAATTCATAAGGAAACACCAACAAAAGTCACGTTCCCTGACTTTGATTTTTTTGGAAAAGATCCCGATTTGGTACGTTTTCAAAATCTTTAACTGCCCGTATCTCGGTTAATTCTCGTCGGATCGCCGCGAAACTAAAAGCATCGTAATCAGCGACGTCTAATTCATAAGGAAACACCAACAAAAGTCACGTTCCCTGACTTTGATTTTTTTGGAAAAGATCCCGATTTGGTACGTTTTCAAAATCTTTAACTGCCCGTATCTCGGTTAATTCTCGTCGGATCGCCGCGAAACTAAAAGCATCGTAATCAGCGACGTCTAATTCATAAGGAAACACCAACAAAAGTCACGTTCCCTGACTTTGATTTTTTTGGAAAAGATCCCGATTTGGTACGTTTTCAAAATCTTTAACTGCCCGTATCTCGGTTAATTCTCGTCGGATCGCCGCGAAACTAAAAGCATCGTAATCAGCGACGTCTAATTCATAAGGAAACACCAACAAAAGTCACGTTCCCTGACTTTGATTTTTTTGGAAAAGATCCCGATTTGGTACGTTTTCAAAATCTTTAACTGCCCGTATCTCGGTTAATTCTCGTCGGATCGCCGCGAAACTAAAAGCATCGTAATCAGCGATGTCTAATTCATAAGGAAACACCAACAAAAGTCACGTTCCCTGACTTTGATTTTTTTGGAAAAGATCCCGATTTGGTACGTTTTCAAAATCTTTAACTGCCCGTATCTCGGTTAATTCTCGTCGGATCGCCGCGAAACTAAAAGCATCGTAATCAGCGACGTCTAATTCATAAGGAAACACCAACAAAAGTCACGTTCCCTGACTTTGATTTTTTTGGAAAAGATCCCGATTTGGTACGTTTTCAAAATCTTTAACTGCCCGTATCTCGGTTAATTCTCGTCGGATCGCCGCGAAACTAAAAGCATCGTAATCAGCGACGTCTAATTCATAAGGAAACACCAACAAAAGTCACGTTCCCTGACTTTGATTTTTTTGGAAAAGATCCCGATTTGGTACGTTTTCAAAATCTTTAACTGCCCGTATCTCGGTTAATTCTCGTCGGATCGCCGCGAAACTAAAAGCATCGTAATCAGCGACGTCTAATTCATAAGGAAACACCAACAAAAGTCACGTTCCCTGACTTTGATTTTTTTGGAAAAGATCCCGATTTGGTACGTTTTCAAAATCTTTAACTGCCCGTATCTCGGTTAATTCTCGTCGGATCGCCGCGAAACTAAAAGCATCGTAATCAGCGACGTCTAATTCATAAGGAAACACCAACAAAAGTCACGTTCCCTGACTTTGATTTTTTTGGAAAAGATCCCGATTTGGTACGTTTTCAAAATCTTTAACTGCCCGTATCTCGGTTAATTCTCGTCGGATCGCCGCGAAACTAAAAGCATCGTAATCAGCGACGTCTAATTCATAAGGAAACACCAACAAAAGTCACGTTCCCTGACTTTGATTTTTTTGGAAAAGATCCCGATTTGGTACGTTTTCAAAATCTTTAACTGCCCGTATCTCGGTTAATTCTCGTCGGATCGCCGCGAAACTAAAAGCATCGTAATCAGCGACGTCTAATTCATAAGGAAACACCAACAAAAGTCACGTTCCCTGACTTTGATTTTTTTGGAAAAGATCCCGATTTGGTACGTTTTCAAAATCTTTAACTGCCCGTATCTCGGTTAATTCTCGTCGGATCGCCGCGAAACTAAAAGCATCGTAATCAGCGACGTCTAATTCATAAGGAAACACCAACAAAAGTCACGTTCCCTGACTTTGATTTTTTTGGAAAAGATCCCGATTTGGTACGTTTTCAAAATCTTTAACTGCCCGTATCTCGGTTAATTCTCGTCGGATCGCCGCGAAACTAAAAGCATCGTAATCAGCGACGTCTAATTCATAAGGAAACACCAACAAAAGTCACGTTCCCTGACTTTGATTTTTTTGGAAAAGATCCCGATTTGGTACGTTTTCAAAATCTTTAACTGCCCGTATCTCGGTTAATTCTCGTCGGATCGCCGCGAAACTAAAAGCATCGTAATCAGCGATGTCTAATTCATAAGGAAACACCAACAAAAGTCACGTTCCCTGACTTTGATTTTTTTGGAAAAGATCCCGATTTGGTACGTTTTCAAAATCTTTAACTGCCCGTATCTCGGTTAATTCTCGTCGGATCGCCGAAAACTAAAATCATCGTAATCTGCGATGTCTAATTCATAAGGAAACACAAACAAAAGTCACGTTCCCTGACTTTGATTTTTTTGGAAAAGATCCCGATTTGGTACGTTTTCAAAATCTTTAACTGCCCGTATCTCGGTTAATTCTCGTCGGATCGCCGCGAAACTAAAAGCATCGTAATCAGCGATGTCTAATTCATAAGGAAACACCAACAAAAGTCACGTTCCCTGACTTTGATTTTTTTGGAAAAGATCCCGATTTGGTACGTTTTCAAAATCTTTAACTGCCCGTATCTCGGTTAATTCTCGTCGGATCGCCGCGAAACTAAAAGCATCGTAATCAGCGATGTCTAATTCATAAGGAAACACAAACAAAAGTCACGTTCCCTGACTTTGATTTTTTTGGAAAAGATCCCGATTTGGTACGTTTTCAAAATCTTTAACTGCCCGTATCTCGGTTAATTCTCGTCGGATCGCCGCGAAACTAAAAGCATCGTAATCAGCGATGTCTAATTCATAAGGAAACACCAACAAAAGTCACGTTCCCTGACTTTGATTTTTTTGGAAAAGATCCCGATTTGGTACGTTTTCAAAATCTTTAACTGCCCGTATCTCGGTTAATTCTCGTCGGATCGCCGCGAAACTAAAAGCATCGTAATCAGCGATGTCTAATTCATAAGGAAACACCAACAAAAGTCACGTTCCCTGACTTTGATTTTTTTGGAAAAGATCCCGATTTGGTACGTTTTCAAAATCTTTAACTGCCCGTATCTCGGTTAATTCTCGTCGGATCGCCGCGAAACTAAAAGCATCGTAATCAGCGATGTCTAATTCATAAGGAAACACCAACAAAAGTCACGTTCCCTGACTTTGATTTTTTTGGAAAAGATCCCGATTTGGTACGTTTTCAAAATCTTTAACTGCCCGTATCTCGGTTAATTCTCGTCGGATCGCCGCGAAACTAAAAGCATCGTAATCAGCGATGTCTAATTCATAAGGAAACACCAACAAAAGTCACGTTCCCTGACTTTGATTTTTTTGGAAAAGATCCCGATTTGGTACGTTTTCAAAATCTTTAACTGCCCGTATCTCGGTTAATTCTCGTCGGATCGCCGCGAAACTAAAAGCATCGTAATCAGCGATGTCTAATTCATAAGGAAACACCAACAAAAGTCACGTTCCCTGACTTTGATTTTTTTGGAAAAGATCCCGATTTGGTACGTTTTCAAAATCTTTAACTGCCCGTATCTCGGTTAATTCTCGTCGGATCGCCGCGAAACTAAAAGCATCGTAATCAGCGATGTCTAATTCATAAGGAAACACCAACAAAAGTCACGTTCCCTGACTTTGATTTTTTTGGAAAAGATCCCGATTTGGTACGTTTTCAAAATCTTTAACTGCCCGTATCTCGGTTAATTCTCGTCGGATCGCCGCGAAACTAAAAGCATCGTAATCAGCGATGTCTAATTCATAAGGAAACACCAACAAAAGTCACGTTCCCTGACTTTGATTTTTTTGGAAAAGATCCCGATTTGGTACGTTTTCAAAATCTTTAACTGCCCGTATCTCGGTTAATTCTCGTCGGATCGCCGCGAAACTAAAAGCATCGTAATCAGCGATGTCTAATTCATAAGGAAACACCAACAAAAGTCACGTTTCCTGACTTTGATTTTTTTGGAAAAGATCCCGATTTGGTACGTTTTCAAAATCTTTAACTGCCCGTATCTCGGTTAATTCTCGTCGGATCGCCGCGAAACTAAAAGCATCGTAATCAGCGATGTCTAATTCATAAGGAAACACCAACAAAAGTCACGTTTCCTGACTTTGATTTTTTTGGAAAAGATCCCGATTTGGTACGTTTTCAAAATCTTTAACTGCCCGTATCTCGGTTAATTCTCGTCGGATCGCCGCGAAACTAAAAGCATCGTAATCAGCGATGTCTAATTCATAAGGAAACACCAACAAAAGTCACGTTCCCTGACTTTGATTTTTTTGGAAAAGATCCCGATTTGGTACGTTTTCAAAATCTTTAACTGCCCGTATCTCGGTTAATTCTCGTCGGATCGCCGCGAAACTAAAAGCATCGTAATCAGCGACGTCTAATTCATAAGGAAACACCAACAAAAGTCACGTTCCCTGACTTTGATTTTTTTGGAAAAGATCCCGATTTGGTACGTTTTCAAAATCTTTAACTGCCCGTATCTCGGTTAATTCTCGTCGGATCGCCGCGAAACTAAAAGCATCGTAATCAGCGATGTCTAATTCATAAGGAAACACCAACAAAAGTCACGTTCCCTGACTTTGATTTTTTTGGAAAAGATCCCGATTTGGTACGTTTTCAAAATCTTTAACTGCCCGTATCTCGGTTAATTCTCGTCGGATCGCCGCGAAACTAAAAGCATCGTAATCAGCGACGTCTAATTCATAAGGAAACACCAACAAAAGTCACGTTCCCTGACTTTGATTTTTTTGGAAAAGATCCCGATTTGGTACGTTTTCAAAATCTTTAACTGCTCGTATCTCGGTTAATTCTCGTCGGATCGCCGCGAAACTAAAAGCATCGTAATCAGCGATGTCTAATTCATAAGGAAACACCAACAAAAGTCACGTTCCCTGACTTTGATTTTTTTGGAAAAGATCCCGATTTGGTACGTTTTCAAAATCTTTAACTGCCCGTATCTCGGTTAATTCTCGTCGGATCGCCGCGAAACTAAAAGCATCGTAATCAGCGATGTCTAATTCATAAGGAAACACCAACAAAAGTCACGTTCCCTGACTTTGATTTTTTTGGAAAAGATCCCGATTTGGTACGTTTTCAAAATCTTTAACTGCCCGTATCTCGGTTAATTCTCGTCGGATCGCCGCGAAACTAAAAGCATCGTAATCAGCGACGTCTAATTCATAAGGAAACACCAACAAAAGTCACGTTCCCTGACTTTGATTTTTTTGGAAAAGATCCCGATTTGGTACGTTTTCAAAATCTTTAACTGCCCGTATCTCGGTTAATTCTCGTCGGATCGCCGCGAAACTAAAAGCATCGTAATCAGCGATGTCTAATTCATAAGGAAACACCAACAAAAGTCACGTTCCCTGACTTTGATTTTTTTGGAAAAGATCCCGATTTGGTACGTTTTCAAAATCTTTAACTGCCCGTATCTCGGTTAATTCTCGTCGGATCGCCGCGAAACTAAAAGCATCGTAATCAGCGATGTCTAATTCATAAGGAAACACCAACAAAAGTCACGTTCCCTGACTTTGATTTTTTTGGAAAAGATCCCGATTTGGTACGTTTTCAAAATCTTTAACTGCCCGTATCTCGGTTAATTCTCGTCGGATCGCCGCGAAACTAAAAGCATCGTAATCAGCGATGTCTAATTCATAAGGAAACACCAACAAAAGTCACGTTCCCTGACTTTGATTTTTTTGGAAAAGATCCCGATTTGGTACGTTTTCAAAATCTTTAACTGCCCGTATCTCGGTTAATTCTCGTCGGATCGCCGCGAAACTAAAAGCATCGTAATCAGCGATGTCTAATTCATAAGGAAACACCAACAAAAGTCACGTTCCCTGACTTTGATTTTTTTGGAAAAGATCCCGATTTGGTACGTTTTCAAAATCTTTAACTGCCCGTATCTCGGTTAATTCTCGTCGGATCGCCGCGAAACTAAAAGCATCGTAATCAGCGATGTCTAATTCATAAGGAAACACCAACAAAAGTCACGTTCCCTGACTTTGATTTTTTTGGAAAAGATCCCGATTTGGTACGTTTTCAAAATCTTTAACTGCCCGTATCTCGGTTAATTCTCGTCGGATCGCCGCGAAACTAAAAGCATCGTAATCAGCGATGTCTAATTCATAAGGAAACACCAACAAAAGTCACGTTCCCTGACTTTGATTTTTTTGGAAAAGATCCCGATTTGGTACGTTTTCAAAATCTTTAACTGCCCGTATCTCGGTTAATTCTCGTCGGATCGCCGCGAAACTAAAAGCATCGTAATCAGCGATGTCTAATTCATAAGGAAACACCAACAAAAGTCACGTTCCCTGACTTTGATTTTTTTGGAAAAGATCCCGATTTGGTACGTTTTCAAAATCTTTAACTGCCCGTATCTCGGTTAATTCTCGTCGGATCGCCGCGAAACTAAAAGCATCGTAATCAGCGATGTCTAATTCATAAGGAAACACCAACAAAAGTCACGTTTCCTGACTTTGATTTTTTTGGAAAAGATCCCGATTTGGTACGTTTTCAAAATCTTTAACTGCCCGTATCTCGGTTAATTCTCGTCGGATCGCCGCGAAACTAAAAGCATCGTAATCAGCGATGTCTAATTCATAAGGAAACACCAACAAAAGTCACGTTTCCTGACTTTGATTTTTTTGGAATAGATCCCGATTTGGTACGTTTTCAAAATCTTTAACTGCCCGTATCTCGGTTAATTCTCGTCGGATCGCCGCGAAACTAAAAGCATCGTAATCAGCGATGTCTAATTCATAAGGAAACACCAACAAAAGTCACGTTTCCTGACTTTGATTTTTTTGGAATAGATCCCGATTTGGTACGTTTTCAAAATCTTTAACTGCCCGTATCTCGGTTAATTCTCGTCGGATCGCCGCGAAACTAAAAGCATCGTAATCAGCGATGTCTAATTCATAAGGAAACACCAACAAAAGTCACGTTCCCTGACTTTGATTTTTTTGAATTTTGTCTCACGTTCAAACATCTCACGTTCAAACATCGTGTATTTCTTTTTTACCCTGCGTTCCCTACCATCTTCTTGATTACTTTTTCGTTTCTTCCTAAGCAAAATTAAACAAAAGCTGCCAATTGTATTCCTTTACGTAAGCAATCGTCTTTCGAGTCGCATTCGTTCCCCGTCCCTTACCCTAACCCCCCCGCCTCCTTGAAAAACGGCCACCGTGAACTTTCCAGGGAATAAAAACGTTCACCTGTTTAAACTTAAGGATCCTTCCAAGTTTCCGTCTCCCGAGTTTCCCTCCGGAAAGTTTCTTTGTGGGACATCGCGCGCAGCTTCCGTTAACTAATTCACCTTTAGAGATCATTATCGGGAAGGGGGAATCAATTATCAGGAGGATACGTGGGAGTTCCTTAGTGATTATACGAGGAAGAACTGTGGGAGGTTACCCTGGAAATTGGAATGATAAGGAATGTGCGATGGACCAAATTTGGTCCATTATATCCATGCATATTTAACCTGTTGACTTTCTGAAACTTAGACGTAAGTTTATTTCCACGAAATAACCCGCCGATAAATTTTATACACGCTGTGTGACAATAAAACGCGAAATTACCCACTTTGTTGTGGAAGAACGTTTCCCTCTCGGTTTTATTCGGTTCATTAAAGCCCGCAATAAACAACCTTATTATCCTTTTTTTAATTGAGACGCCGTTACTTTTTGAGAACCGTCCGCTCGGCCCTAATCAGGCACGATTTACATTTTTCAGTTCCTGAAGGAGGCCTGGTTGACGTACCCCTACCACTGTTGCGCTTTCAAATTTCCACGCACCCACAACCCATGGGAGTACGAGAAACACGCTAGGATCGTCCAGCAGCTCCAGGAGGCCTGCAAGGATGACAACTCGACCACACGGGATGTGTTCAAGGTGGATATTTTTCTAATCGACAGCAGTTCAGTCAATTTTCCCACTATTCCCCAGCATATAATTTCTTTTTATTATCGCTCAGCTCCAAATAGAAACTGGATCGACGCGGAGATGCTTTTACTGACGCTGTTGATCGGTCTAATGCTCATTTGTTTACATCGGGATGATTCAGTCACGCCTCTCCTGATAGGGGGACGTGACAACATCACTCGTTGTTGCCAACACAAAATAGGCGCGTGAATTTTCAGATAACGTGAAGCGTGCTAATGCATTTCTATTTGTTAGATGGAGACAGGTCTGTCTTTGAAGGCTCTCTACCGCTGGATGCCCATCAACGCGACGCTCTCCATAGACGCGCAGGATGAGGAATTCTGGGGAGAAGAAAGCGAGGTCTTTCACAATACTACCACCAAGAATTTTCCTGTCACTACCGCCCTATGCGGGGAAATGTACAGGAATTATCATGAGGTAGGTGTAGGGAGATTACCGTACTTTTGTAAAGGGGTTTTAAATTAGTCGATTTCATATCAGTGGTTGACAGATGATTTGTAGAACCCTTACTAAAATAATAAAATGTCTCAAAACATCACTGACAGGTGCGCATGCGTCGTCGTAAGTGCGAAATTAATTTATGAAAAAACGGTGACTTCTTCGAACGTTTTCCTGTTGATTTCTACTCATAGAGCTGGTGAAACAATTAATTTAGTTCCATGAAGAGTCGCTGGTGACGTGAACACCACAGTTCTTATAGAGATCCAACGGCAGGGTAGTGCAACACTCCAAGCTATGTTTTAAAGCAAAATCACCTGTTAAATTGATAGGCGTTTGAAAATCCTTCCAAAAAATCTGTACCTCAAGCCCAACATTTTCCACCCTTGTTAATTCATTTATTTACCAGATAAAGTGCCACCCTTCTCCGGACGCCTTCAACCCCTGCGAGGACCTGATGGGCAACTGGGCGCTGCGCATCCCCGTGTGGTTCATCTCCATGTCGGCGGTGATAGGAAATCTCTTCGTGATCATCGTCATAGCCACCTCTCATTTTCGCCTGACCGTCTCGAAGTTTCTGATGTGCAACTTGGCCGTGGCCGATCTCTGCATAGGCCTTCACTTGCTCCTCATAGCGGTCGTGGACGCCTGCAGCATAGGGGCCTATTTCAATTCTGCCATAGACTGGCAGGAAGGTAACTATAGTGACGAAAAGACTTAGGGTGATCGCCTCAACGGTCTGTGGGTATTCTAAATTGACTCGTGAAGGAGTGGGGACCGTTACCTTCGTATAAAGATAATTCAATTTTTAGGGTACGGCTGCAGCGTCGCTGGTTTCCTTACGATATTCGGTAATATCTTATCGGTTTACACCCTGGCTATTATCACAACGGAAAGGTGGTACACGATAACTTGGGCGATACATCTCAATAAGAGGCTCAAACTTCGAACAGGCGTACGAGTCATGCTAGCAGGTAACGAATCATTTACGATGATGTTCGAACGTGCGTTCATTTCAGTTCTTCAGGCTGGATCTGTGCGCTTCTGATGGCCTCGCTGCCCTTACTGGGCATCAGCAACTACTCGAAAACCAGCATTTGCTTACCGTTGGAAAATAAAGGCAAAGGAGACGCTATCTACTTATCTACGTTACTAGCGTTCAATGCTATAGCTTTCGCCTTGATTTGTGTCTGCTACGGAAGCATGTACAGGTCCATTAAGGAAGGTAAGACCTAAAGAGCTCCCTTCAAGTTTAAACATATGACAAGTAGTTCCATCTCTGTATTGAATCCGAACTTAATCTCTGAATTGAATGTGTCATCAAAGTGTGCCCAGATATTCAAGAGTTTTCCTCAAAATAATCCCCCATCTTGATACCACACTTTCCTAACCCCATTCACAGTAACCACTTCTGCTTTTTAACTAGTGGCCCCATGACAGATCCCTGAGGTATCCCTGTACCCATTAAGATTTTCCATCGGTTTATCTATAAGTATTTATCTTTGTTTTGGTTTCAGGCAGTCGAACTGGCTCGACGACTTCGGTCCGTAGTGACTTGACCGTAGCTAAGAGAATGGCGCTTCTGGTGTTCACGGACTTCGCCTGTTGGGCCCCGATCGCCTTCTTCGGCCTCACAGCCCTCCTTGGTTACCCCCTGGTGAACGTGACGCAGACGAAAATCCTCCTGGTGTTCTTCTACCCGCTGAACTCCTGCGCCAATCCGTGTCTGTACGCCTTGCTGACGCAGCAATTCAGAAGGGACTTCTTCATACTAATGGGTCGATACGGGTTGTGTAAGGACAGGGCCGAGAGGCACAAGGGGGCGATAGGCGGTAAGCCGTTGCCGTACGGCGCCGGGGCCCAATATAAACGAACTAGTGGCGATGGGCATAAAGTGAACAATCACAGGACTTCCACCATGACGAGCATGACCACGGTCGTGTCGGTGGAATGTCCCATGTTAAGAAATAATTCTAGGAACAGTTCCAGGCATCATCCTGAATCGATTATGGCAATGTCGGAGTTCTCCGTCAAGTACACGAATAACATCCATGATTGTCACAGACTTGCTTCTACTACTGGAAATTTATAACTGGAGAGATGGAAAGGAATCTAATGTTTCTCCCTGTATTTTTATATGTAAATTTCGATAAAACAAAAGTCTAGAGATGTTTGACTGTGCCTACAAGTAAGTAAATTGAAACCTAAAGTACTATTGAAACCTGAAGCTGTTATTTGTCTTGCGTATGTACTTAGATGCTTATGGCAGGTTTATGGTGGTGGTAGTACACCCGTATGGGGTATATTTATTGTCCTTCTCTCTCTTCGACTGCTGAGATTTTCCTAAACGAACTCACTATGAAATGAAATGTTGATTTTAGCCCCAAAAGTTAATTTTCCTTTTAGTGTGCATGCCCTGGAAACGATTTATATTTGTAATGCCACAATTTGTACAGTTTATTACAAAAATGCCGTCTACCCAACTGTCCTATCCTTATTCTAAATGACATAGGGTTCATTAAATTTCCCACCCTGTAAATATAACGTATATTGTAGTAGATCTGACAATTGTGATTAGTTTTATATTTAGTTCTGTACGCCGTTTGTTAAATTAATCAACAACTGTACAATTTTCTATTGTATAAATGTTTATCGACTAAGAACTTTTGTCAATAATCTCCCCATTCAAATTTTCCCGCTTTATCTCACAACACGTACTAATGACAGTGACACGTTCGCAGGTTTGTGTCCTGTGTTCTATCTGAACATTTTGTGTTCTGTGCACAGCAACCCACTCTAACCTCCAAATTTATTTATAAGCATGTAAAGTGATCCTCTTTTCTCGTCGGTCACCGTCGCGCTTGAGTAAACCGAGTCATCCGCCGAAAATGGGACGTAGATCCAAGTTGAACAAATCGAGGACGCCCCCCTCTGATCAGGCCGCGAAGGAGGATCTGCCCTTCTTGGTGGATAGATTGCTGAGGATCTGCACGCAGCCGAACGAGACTAACGTGCAGAAGGCCCTGCAGGTGCAGAAGGAGATCGAGAGCGTCACCGAGAAGATCAAATCGCTGGAATCGCATAGGGATTCAAGTAGCGAAGACAGCAGGTAAGCAACGAAGCTTTCCGGAATTGTCAGGAATTGTAGTAATCGTTACGGTTTCAATTACGTAGGTCCTGCACCAGCGTCATCGCCGACTTCACGAGCTGGGTAAAAGAAAATGGGGCGAAATTCGAAGGCTGTGAAATCAAACACTTTGAAGATTACGAGCTGGGCCTGATGACGAACCTGGAGATTGAAGAATCCTCCCTGGTCCTCTCCGTCCCAAGGGATCTCATGATGACGATCGAAACCGTCAACAAGAGCGATCTTAGGGAGCTCTTCGAGAAGGACCAGATCCTGAAGAACATGCCGAACGTTTGCCTGTCGATTTTTCTGCTGTACGAGAAGTTCAAGAGGGACTCGTTCTGGAAACCGTACATAAACATACTGCCCAAAGAGTACAGCACGGTGTTGTACTTTTCTTTGGAGGAATTGGACGATTTAAAGGGGAGCCCTACCTTGGAGATAGCGCTGAAGCAGATCAAGAGCATCGCGAGGCAGTACGGGTACTTTTACAAGCTGTTCCATACCTCGCCAGATCCCGTCAGTCGGCTCATGAGAGGGAAGTTTACGTTTAAGGAATACTGGTGAGTGTTTTGTAATTTTTATAATTGATCAATTGCAGTTGTGAATTTCAAAATTATTTATTTACAAAACTCAGGTTATTAACGAATAAATAATGGCAGTCTGTACAATAATTCTAACATACGATAAGATAATTAGACCGTCGGTCTATACTTCCCATTCAAAATTGAACATACACGATACGCTACAGTAGATTTTTGACCGATCATAGTCGATAACTGAGAGTTCAAATCCAGTTCAGAACTTCCACTAGAACACACTTGTTAAGTACACTAGGCAAAATTGTTTTAATATGACATTTTCTTCTCTGCTCCGCCCTCCCATATGTCGTCACACATTCTCTGCACGTTTGACTTGTAATAATTCTTCTTCCTGCCTAAGGTTTCATTCACGAAGGTCCTCAGAGCATTTGTCGGTCTCGCCTGCAGTATGATGGGCGATCTAAGCCTGGAAGAAAGGCTACTGCAGTAATTTATCTTCTTGGTCTGTTTCTGCGACCACTTGAATATCAGTAATATGGTCAAGAACACTAACATCGACAAGCCTATTATGGCCAGACTGACGAAAATGGCGGATTTTACTCCTGATGGGATTCTAAAGAACGTTTCCATGTCTTCGTTCACGTTTGACTCTTCGTTAGAAGATGAGGAGAAAGTATTGTCTATGTCTTCCAATCTCGGAATGTCTCTGAAGAAGTAATCTTCAGTTGTGAATCTGGGCATCTGAGATGGATACAGTGGCACCGGAAGTATCTCCGATTTGAAGCCTCCCCAAGGGTTAAGTTCGATAACACTTGTTTCTTCTTTTGGTGGTGATGGTGGTGGTGGTGGTGGTGGTGTTTGCATCATGATTTTAGCATTGTTATCTATTTTCAATCCAAAGGGTATCACAGTTACTACCTTAACTACACCCTCTTTAGGATTCAAAGTTTCTTCGACTTTACTGATGAAAGGTTCCTCTTTAGGTTCCGGTTCCCTGGTCTTGTTATGGAATATATCCGCCAGATGTAGCTGGCTCGAACCTCTCTCTCTTTGTTCTACCAGTTCATCCACGGTCATGTTTCTGTGTTGTAAGACTCTGGATAATCTCTCACGACTGACCGGATCTTTTAGTACTTCCATGATTTCCTCCCTGGCTGTCACGAATGTCATGTTTTCCAGGGGGATTTCGGTGACTGTTTCAGTTTTGTTCAGCACGACGTTCAGATCGATCGGCACTCTCATCGGTTCGTCTAGAGTTTGTCGAATCCTGTCGGAGCCCATCGCTGGAACATCTACCGTGTGTTGTATTTTCGTGAATCCGGCTACTTCTTTTATTTGGATCTTTAAGGGCATCGCAAGGTTTATTTGCTTTTGGTTACTTGGCTCTGTCGTGGTTTCGATTTGCTTGCTTTGGCTGAACTCTGGTTTGTAGCTCATGGAAGTGTAGTACTTCGGATGGGATGGCACAAAGATTCTTCGTTCGGTCACAGGTTCGGTGATTATTTCGTACTTGGTTACGATGGGTCTCTTTTTGGTTTCTTCCTGGGTAGGCTTGAGGGGCGGCTCCGTCAGCGCGCTTATGGCCTTTTCATTCCCGCTCAGTAGCTCGGGTAAGGATAGATTGTTTTGTTGTAGGATCTCGCTTAAGCTCAACTCGCCCCTGGATTGCTTCAGTAAAGCCTTCAAATCCGATATAGGGTTGGCGGGTTCCGCGCCGTCTTCCCTGCTGATTTCCTCCGGTGTCAACCTGCGCCTTATGTTAGGTTTGGGTTCCTCCTGTTGCCAGTCGTCCCGGATCACCGTCTCCTGTTCCAGGCGGTGGGGGCGGACCCTTCGTCTCAGCGGTCGGTCGCTGATGATCTCTGCGTAGTCTTCCTGGGCGGTTTCGACGATCGGGCGGCGTTTCCGTTTCCTCAAGCGGCGACGTTTCGGCTTCGGGTGGATCACCTGCTCTTCGGGTATCCATTCGAAGGGGAGCGTTTCCACCGCACTCCAACTCTGAAATAGGCAAATAGTAGAATAAGCGATGGTGTAGAGTGGGAGTGTTCGCGTTCGCTTGTTCGTTTGGTTTTACTATCCAATTTAAGATCTCGTATATAGGCGAGAATGTAATGTAAAGTGTGAAGAGGGAGTTGTTTTTTGAGGTGCATGATGGATTTTTGCGAATGTCGCGCATCTTTCTCGATGACGCATGCGCATCTCTAATGTGCGCGTGCGCTCCTACACGGTGTCGCCATCTTTTAGACATTTCAAGAGTCCCACTCAAAATACGTCCAAACCAAACTCGGATTCAAAGACGGTTAATTTATCGTACAGAGTTTCAAAGGGTATTTAAAGGAATTTCGAAAAGAAGTAAAAGTAAGTAGGCGGCGTATCGATTCATTTATCTAATTGTACTATCCGACTCGTGTTCCACAATTGATCATAATAACTGTAATAATTTTAATTATACGCTGACGATATGCGCGAACGACAACACGCTTCGGTAACGAAAACAAGAGAGAAAGTAGGTAAGAGGAAAAAAAGGGAAATTATAAGCGAACGACGTGAAGATGTACGTACGGTCTTGATGAGATTCCGATTAATCGAAGGTGATTTTGTATTGCTTCTCTCAAGGCCTTAGAGTACGTAGGCCTTAGGCTTAAGTACTTAGATTTCTTCTCAACTCGAGGACTTGTAAATTCGCGCTAACTGGAAAGTTAATTCATCTTCGGCTTCGATGGTGCGATCTCTGGGAAATCTTTGTGATCGTTTCGAAGAAACCAGTTTGGGAAAGTTAGAAAATGCAACATTTTTCTCTTTATAGTAGCGCCTGCGATCAACCCAATAACCTTCTTTTTTCGATATTCCTAAGGCCGTTTGAAGGCAAAATGGAGATGAAACGAACACTACACGTCGGTTAACTAGTTTTCATCTAATTCGAGAGTATCGACATACATACAATGAATCATTTAATAACAGAAGATAATTTTGTATCAACAGGAGGTTTTCTAATCACGGATCCATTTTATACACAGTTCCCTCCATATTTCTTTTAGTATTTTAATATGATTAGCTACAGAAGTGGCCTCGTAAATCCACTCTAGAAGGTTTATAGGTGTTTCAAATGATTTCATTTTAATTGTAATCGCTACATTTAATTAAGGATTAATTCCTAGTTCTTTTAGGACGTTAAATCGACTAAAGGTGTGTTAACATCTTATCTAGGCCGTTTAGGAAATTTCAAATTATTAATTTCTTGCAAATCACTCATTCGCTCATTATTGAAAACATGCAGATTTTCCTAAAAGATCTAAAGTGGAATCTAGATATATTTAGATACTATGCTAGATAAATCTGGTATACAGAATGGCTTTACAATTGAATCTAGAAGGTGTTTAAAAGTTCCAAATAAATTCATTTCAGTTTTGTTAAAAAGAATCTACTGTAGACTTTGGTCGTTTTCATACAACCAATAGTGTCTTAAAATAGAATTAAGGAATTTTGGAACGAAGAAAACTTGGGGAGTCTATGAGGAAGATTCTGTAGTTTCTTATGGAATGTTCAAAAATGGATAAAATCGCCTTCAAACTCGGATTTGGAAGTTTTGTCGAAGTTTCAAATTTTTGTAATTCTCCAAGGACCATGAAATATTTTTTCTAAACTCACTTAAACCCAGCCGTAAAATTCTGATAAAAACTTCAACTTACTTCAGGTTTGGACTCCCTCAGCTCCCTGGCGCTCCCTTGGGACGTTTCCTCGGTACTTTCCGTGGCATCTCCAGTGCAAAAGGTCAACTGCACCCCGAGCAGGATCAAAATTACCCACCTCATTTCCCCTCACGGTTCACCTCGCATCGATAACGGTATGAGTCGTGAGACGCGGGGAAACACGTGTTGTCGAATGATCAATGAAGAGATTTTTAATCCTCAGTTTGCAGTCGGTAAGTGTTTTGAGCCTTTCTCGCGGTGTAGGGAGGAGGGGGGGAGGCTCGGGACTTTCTCTTCCTTCGAGGATTATCCCGGATTATCTGGAGGGTCAAGGGAGAGGGATCAAGGGCGTAGTCACGGGTCGAAAAACGTTGGAAGACGTGTAGTAAAAGGAAAGGAATGATGTTTGAAAGGTTGGTGCTAAAAGCTGTACGAAATTTTTCGGGGTTTGTTTTGACGTTTTTTTTTTCGGTTTTTGGGCTAGAGCCCATTGAATTTTGCTTCAGATTTCCTTTGAGTGCTTTTCTTTTGGGCATTTTGTAAATTATTAATGTCTCTACTAGAGTATAGAACCTCGTACTAATGATTTCATGGTGCTGAATTCCCTTGTTGAAAATTAGGCAAGTTTTTAGAAAAATACCTCTATGACGCACTAAATTCTTTGAATCTTAAGAATTTATTTTGCTCTGTTGCTCTCATGCATGCTCTATTCCATTTTAAATACCTACCCTCGTAGCTAATGGAATTCTCTAATTCTCAAAAATCTACTGTGCTCTATGGCTGATAGATTCTGATTGAATTTTTATTCCTCTCGAGGCTAATGGAATTTTTTAAGTCTCAAGAATCTGCCGTGCTCTATTGTTGATAGATTCTTTATTAAATTTTTAATCCTCTCGAGGCTAATGGAGTTCTTTAAATCTCAAAAATCTACTGTGCTCTATGGCTGATAGATTCTCATTGAATTTTTAAACCTCTCGAGGATAATGGAATTTTTTAAGTCTCAAGAATCTGCTGTGCTCTATTGTTGATAGATTCTCTATTAAATTTTTAATTCTCTTGGGTACCCCTCCGCCCCTGTTTACTGGGACATCCCTAGTGTTAAATGTGCAATTAGCACAGGTAGTCGAGGAGAATTTACCTAAAATCCCTCGAACGTGCTCCCCGCGAGGATTAAAGACACCACCCAGGTAAAAGTTTTAGCATCATAGCAGAATTTTTCTCTTTTTAATTACGCCACTTCGTCACGCGTGCCTGGCTTTTGCGCCAAGTTCAAATGGTTCGTTTTCGATTGTAATTTATTCTTTAGAGAAGGAAAGCGACCATCCGATTGTTTTATATAACAAGGTGCCGACATGAAAGCATGAGAAACCACTTTTACCGTCAAAATCCATTTGGGGTCGCGTTTATGAGTGAAACAGATTGAAAACAATGGCCGCCATTTGCGTATCTCTCGAAGAGACCTTTAGGAAGACTATAATAGATTTAAATGGTAATACTCGATGGGTACAGACTTGGTTTCTTTAAGTGCGCCCATTTTACGCTCCAGTTATTCTAAACCAGGTAATAAGAGTGTAATCTTTTATGAAAGTGAAAACGTATTAGAATCTGAAAAGAAATGAAACGGTAACATTAAAATCTCACACGTGGATAAGCACGTGAAATAATAAATGTAAATTGTGTTGGAGTAAATTGCCGGGACTTTCATTGTCGATACTTATAGTAGCTTTTACTTAACTTTAACATTTTTTGAGACCAGCAATGGTTATCCCTACACTTCCAGTGTCTCTTACCCATAGTTTTAGTACTGTCAAAGGTTCAGCTTTTCGGAAGGAAAAAAAAGCAACTACAAAATACTATTTATTTTTTATTTTTATATATTATGAATTTTATATGTAACATTTAAAATCAGTCTAACACAGGAATTTAGTCTAATATCGGTACTATATAATCTGCCAAAGTCACAAGACTTAAGTCCGTATTCTCACTTTTCTCTCTTAGCAATTAATCGATCCCGAGGCCTAGAATCTCCAGATAGTAAATCAGGTAGTCCTGCGGCGATTCGTCCCAGTTTTTTAATGGAAACGAACAAACAGGAGAGAGGGAGAAGAAATTGCCGGCGGTACGCGCGACATATGCGATTCCGCGCGTTTTCCATTATGGTAATTTCGTTCGAACGCGGCTGTCACCGATTTTACGGATGAGGAGAAAGTGTTTTTTTCTTTTCTTCTTAATTTCATTTTAGTCGTCGATCGAAAAATCGAAAACGTCCGACGAGGTTTCTCAATTGTACGTGCGCACGCTGATCGGAATTAATATTTTTCCCGTTTCAGCTGGGCCGTGTCTACGGTGATGACGCGACAGAATTCTATTCCCTCGGAGGACGGTTCGCAGATGATCAGCGCGTTGATCCCTTTATGGGATCTTTGTAATCACACGAACGGAACTGTGAGTTTAGATGTTTTTGTGTGGGTGTGAGAGGGAAAATTATTGTTTCCTTGTTTTTCGTTGCAGGTATCTACTGATTACAATCCAGATTCGAAGCGGTGCGAGTGTATAGCCCTGAGGCGTTTCGAGCCGGGAGAGCAGTTCTTCATTTTTTACGGTGCCAGGACCAATTCCGACCTTTTCATACATAACGGGTGAGAGAATCTAAGCTAATCTGACCTCTTGCGATTTTCTCGACTGTAGGAGAGAAAATCCTTTTCTCCTGGCATCAGGGGAGCGTCCCCTTTCGATTGGCGCCCCAATTTCGAAAATCTAATTTTCAGCCTTTTTGGAGAAAATCGCAAGGGGTTTTACCTTCTCTTTTTTCGGACCAAAAATGTGAACTTTGGAATTTCCATATGAAATTCACAGGATAGGTCAAACAGAAGATTCTAAGCCCTATGGCGTTAATTTCAAGGCGATAGGTCGAACGGTTTTCGAAATATCGCCATTTTTCCAAAAAGGAAATTCTATTTCTATTCTACCCTATTCTACCATATCTCAGAAAGTATTACCCTTGTGATTGATAGTCATCCTGTTCTTACATTTACAAGTTAATGTTACAACAATCAAGGATATTGTTATAATTGTTATTATTGGACAAAATTGCTTTTCACTGATACTCCTCAATGTGTTTCCAGGTAAAATTTCTATGGTGTCCATGTTACTGGAGTATGGCGACGACGTTCAGCTCGACCAGTCCCGGAGTGGCTCTCACGCCTGGACGATTCCTTCACTCCTGGACAGAGGTAGAGGGAGAGACGGAGGAGAAAGAGAGAGTGAGGGGAGAGAAAGAAAGATTGATTGATTGATTGATTGATTACAACTTTATTTCGTCCAGGCTATGGCCTAAGGGCGCAAAAAATATTCAACATAACATATAATACAATATATATTAATACAACTACAATAAATACATATTTAAATAAATCTAAAAAAAGAGAGATTTTTCCACCCGCTCCGCGCACAATAGTAATTTACAATTGTTTTACGTTTACGTAAAAATACAATACAATAGTTGCAGCTCTAACGCGAAAATTTCTTTCGCTCCCCCCGCAACCCGCGCACCCCCTCATCACCCCCCTCCCGCGTACCCCTCGGCCCCCCGCCCCGCGAACCCCTCCCCTCCGATACCCGCGCACCCCCTCATCTCCCCCCTCCCGCATTCCCCTCACCCATCGACTGAAAATTTTCAAATTCTTAATTTTCGAGCGAAAATTTGCTTCGCTCTCCCCCCAACCCGCGCACCCCCTCATCACCCCCCTCCCGCGTACCCCTCGGCCCCCCGCCCCGCGACCCCCTCCCCCCCGATACCCGCGCACCCCCTCATCACCCCCCTCCCGCATTCCCCTCACCCATCGACTGAAAATTTTCAAATTCTTAATTTTCGAGCGAAAATTTGCTTCGCTCCCCCCCCAACCCGCGCACCCCCTCATCATCCCCCTCCCGCGTACCCCTCGGCCCCCCGCCCCGCGACCCCCTCCCCCCCGATGCCCGCGCACCCCCTCATCACCCCCCTCCCGCATTCCCCTCACCCATCGACTGAAAATTTTCAAATTCGCAACTTTAAGGTAAAAATTTCTTTCGCGTCCTCCCGGAACGCGAGCACCCCTCTTTGGCCCAGGCTATGGCCGAAGTGCGCAAAAATAAAACAAAATATTATACAATATATATTAATACAACTAGAATAAATACATAATTAAATAAATTTAAAAAAGTATGAGAGAGAGAGAGAGAGAGAGAGAGACTGTTCCCCGCGCACCCCTCGTCTTCCTCATCGGCCGTGTTAGCGTGGTCCTTCGTCCAGGCGTGAGAGCCACTCCGGGATTGGTCGAGCTGAACGTCGTCGCCATACTCCAGTAACATGGCCACCATAGAAATTATACCTGGAAACACATTGAGGAGTATCAGTGAAAAGCAATTTTGTCCAATAATAACAATTATAACAATATCCTTAATTGTTGTAACATTAACTTGTAAATGTAAGAATAGGATGACTATCAATCACAAGGGTAATACTTTCAGAGATATGGACGGTAGAAACGAGGGGATTTCATTTTTTGGAAAAATCGCGATATTTCGAAAACGGTTGGGCCTATCGACTTGAAATTAACGCCATAGGGCTTAGAATCTTCTGTTTGACCTATCCTGTGAATTTCATATGTAAATTCCAAAGTTCACATTTTTGGGCCGAAAAAAGAGAAGGTTAACACCTTGCGATTTTCTCCAAAAGGGCTGAAAATTAGATTTTCGAAATTGGGGCGCCAATCGAAAGGGGAAACTTCCCTGATGCCAGGAGAGAAGGAATTTCTTTCCTACGACCTTTACTTTCCGAGATATGGACGGTACAATGGAGGGGATTTTATTTTTTGGAAAAATGGCGATATTTCGAAAACGGTTGGGCCTATCACCATGAAATTGACGCTATAAAGCGTATAATTTTGTTATCATTACCGTTCTCATTTTTGCAAATCTTACTATTTATAGCATATTTGTAATATCATTTATTTGTTTCAGTTTCGTTTACGAGGACAACTTTCATGACGGCTACTGGTTGAGGCTGGGCATCAGTAAGTCCGATAAACTGCAGAATAAGCGTACAAAATTGTTAAAGAGGCTATCCATGGCACCTACCAACGATTATTTCATATTCAAAGGATCGAGTCCGATAGATGAGCAAACCTTGGCATTCCTGAGGATCTTCAATATGGAAGAAGGTGAAAGACAGCATAGGTTATGGAAAATATTAGTACACGATTCATCCCTCAGTAATAAGGTTTAGAATATGTAACTGATTGATCTGATCGATAGTAAATCTCGATCCATTTTGATTTTACGTGGTGTAAAACGTCAATTAATTTTAGTGCAACCTACACCGAACGAAATTATTAACGAACATGCTCGATTGATAACCCCACAATTATTTGAATGGATTCATATTTTATTTCCAGCCGACTTGGATCATTGGCTCTCTTCGGAGGACATTAACGACCTGCACCTTGCGAATCCTGATCGTATCGACATCGCCTTGGAGAGGAAATCGTGGAATTTTCTGATCACCCGCTTGAAACTCCTCCTAGCCTTATACCCCAGCACGTTAGAGGAGGACCTCAGGCTGTCGGAAGAAGCAAGTTTGAGTGGCAACAGACACCTGGCTATCAGGATGAGAATTTGCGAGAAGAAAGTATTAACGAACGCCATGCAATATGCCGAGAAGAAATTGGAACAGCTAAGGGAGGTGTGAAACGAATTTGTGAGCAAGCTATCCAAGATGGCTGTCGTATTACCAAATATTACAAATAGAGTGTACAGTGTGTTGCAATGACGAAACGTTTTGCTATTAAATACTTCAGTTGTGTTTCATGTCCACATAATGTAATATATGTAACTAAGAGTGGCTTTCAGAAAGGGAAAGGAATCCAATTCTTAAAACTAACAAGACAAAATGTGAAAAATTTGAAATTCAATAAATACCTTTAAATACTAGAGTATTTCGCTTATTATTGATCGCCTTCGCAAATTCCATTTCCTCCATAATCCCATATTTACTTGCACAGTGTTCTGTTTCTCTCATTTTCTGCAATTCGCCAAGGGGCACGTGATCCATCAGAACTCTTCGATTTGTTTCTACTCGCATCGAGACAGTTCCACGGTTTCATCTACTGGGCGTACGGTGGCGCTCGTAGCCACTCCATTACTTTGCCCTCGTTCTAAAGGTATTTCCAGGCATTTTTTCCAAGCGTACCTATAATATAAAAAGGGTAATTATAAACCAGGCTGTCCGTTTTCGCGCCAAAATGTAAATCAATATGAGAATGTAAAAAAACGCGACGTTTATACGTTAGATTTATCAAGAATAATACTTTTTGACATTAGTACATTACAACTAAGCGTACGTAAAGTCAGAACATATTTATGTTATGAAGTTGGAATTAATTAATTAATTTAGGTTCCTACCTTAAGTTACCCACTGTAGTTAAGTGAATAATTGGATGATAATAATAAAAGATAATGAATATGTTCTTTTAAACTGATTAGTTAATACATGGTTAATATTTCAAGTAAAAAATACGTCCTTCACTGCTTCAATACCCTTCTAATTAATTTTTAATATTGATATCCCGGTTGCGTAAACAACTTCATTATACCTCACTAATACCTTTTTAATTTTAAAAGCACGTTATTGCATTTTATCGAATGATCTAATGGTAAATGCAAAATGTTACTATATGTACGTATACTTGTAAATGAATATTTCATTAGGTACATAATCGAAATGGGTGAGTTTAGGAAAATCCTATGGATTTTGCTGCCTGTTCTTTACATCCTATCATTGGTAAGTGTAAGAAATTGGAAATTCATTACGTGTATAAAAGGATTTTCTTTTTTGAAAAAATCGCGATATTTCGAAAACGGTTGAGCCTATCGACTTGAAATTAACGCCATAGGGCTTAGAATCGTCTCTTTGATCTACCCTGTGAGTTTCACGTGGAAATTCCAAAGTTCACATTTTTGGCCCGAAAAAAGAGAAGGTTAACACCTTGCGATTTTCTCCAAAAAGGCTGAAAATTAGATTTTCGAAATTGGAGTGGCAATCGAAAGGGGACACTTCCCTGATGCCAGGAGAGAAGGAATTTTTTTCCTATGACATTTACTTTCCGAGATATGGACGGTATAAGGGAGGGATTTCATTTTTTGGAAAAATCGCGATATTTCGAAAACGGTTCGGCCTATCGACTTGAAATTAACGCCATAGAGCTGAGAATCTTCTGTTTGACCTATCCTGTGAATTTCATGTGGAAATTCCAAAGTTCACATTTTTGGACCGAAAAAAGAGAAGGTTAACCCCTTGCGATTTTCTCCAAAAAGGATGAAAATTAGATTTTCGAAATTGGGGCGCCAATCGAAAGGGGACACTTCCCTTATGCCAGGAAAAAAGGAATTTTTTTCCTACGACCTTTACTTTCCGAGATATGGACGGTAGAAGGGAGGGGATTTCATTTTTTGGAAAAATCGCGATATTTCGAAAACGGTTCGGCCTATCGACTTGAAATTAACGCCATAGGGCTTAGAATCGTCTCTTTGATCTACCCTGTGAGTTTCATGTGGAAATTCCAAAGTTCACATTTTTGGCCCGAAAAAAGAGAAGGTAAAACCCCTTGCGATTTTCTCCAAAAAGGCTGAAAATTAGATTTTCGAAATTGGGGCGCCAATCGAAAGGGGACACTTCCCCGATGCCAGGAGAAAAGGAATTTTTTTCCTACGACATTTACTTTCCGAGATATGGACGATAGAAGGGAGGGGATTTCATTTTTTGGAAAAATCGCGATATTTCGAAAACGGTTCGACCTATCGACTTGAAATTAACGCCATAGCGCTTAGAATGTTCTATTTGAACTACCCTGTGAATTTCATCAGGAAATTCCAAAGTAGTAGTAACTAACTTTACTTATCTCTTGCGTTATTTTAGGAATGTTACGTCATCGTCCACGAAAGAGTCCATATGGGCACTTTCAATGAAACGGTGAATAAAGATTTCGTACTCACGATGAGAAAATTCAACAGGACCACGTGGGCCGTTAACTATTCCTTTACTCTACTTCAAGATCTGGATAGCGACATGCTCGTACGCGTAAACAATCGATTTCAAACATAAAGTTACATTACACCTCAATTCTAGATTCATCTGGTTGTAGACAGACTCGCTAGTAATGAATATAAACACACAGGCTTGTTCCTAAAGGTAAACGGATGTGATTTCTTTAAAAGAGACCTGTTTGGTATAGCGAGTCAAATGAGAGCCCACGGGAATATCGTCGACGTGTGTCATCTGGTCAAGGTAAGTAAAATTGACTCCTCCATCGATTTCTGTGGGTATTTTGAATAAAATTTTCCGCCCCCGAGAAGGGGTGGGAACTACCCCCATGGCAAAAGCACATGACACTTCTTGGGGCATTTCCCATGTTCATTCAAAATTTCACGTCAATCGCTTCAGTTATGAGGAGTTCGAAGGCGAAAACCTCGAGTAAATGCACTAAAATGAGCTTCTGCTCTACTTCCAGGGAAAATATTACGTGAAAAACCTGATCCCAGACACCACGAAATTCCCGAAGGCCCTACCACCAGGAAGTTACAGGCTACACATAATGACCCTTAACCACGACCTCGTCCTGTCGGACTCTTATTGGTACGCCAAGGTAGTCGATTCGTATTGATTAAGGGATGATTCTATTAAATAAAAACCCTCACACCTACAAACTTTATTTCGAAAAAATTTTTTAACGGAGAAAACTTCCAAATACACCAACAACATGCTTGTGGACCTTCGAATTACAAACGAATCGAGAACGTACCCAACACCTATGCCTTACGCTACTTAAGAAAAATAGATTTTTCACAATTTGCAACAATTCGTTATCATCCAAAGGGTCTTACCAACAAAACAACGTACTTAGTACATAGATGTAATTACCAAATGCTTCCATTACTCAAACTATCTTCGCATTTAATTGTCGGCAAGATCCTTTTTTTACGTTTCTCACGTACGCCAATGTAGGAACGGATTTCGATAAAATTTTGCTTTCTGAATTTAGACAAGAAAACAACGAGCAATACTCTTAAGTACGTTTTAAAATCACACTTATGTACATATTGCACTTTAAGTTGATATGTCAAAAAAACTTTTAAACTACCATGGGAACGTCAAGAATTTTTTTCTTAACCATACCAAACTTCAACATGCCTAAAGTGAAACTTAACCGAACCGAGTAACCCAACACACATTGCACATGCCTAGTGATAACGTAAATCAATCTAAGACAGATCTTAACCAAATAATCGCGTCATGAGTGCTTACTAGCTGAAACTACTTAAGTAGTTTAGTAAGCACCTTTTTCCTCATGCTCATCCCATATCCCATATTTATAACTCGATCTTAATTTTTCAGATTACTTGGTTAAAAACTTCAAAATACTTCTTCTAATCCTACAAATATGTTTCTCAAAAATATTTTTTGTCCACTGACGAATACAAAAGTAGGTCCTAGTACATATTTATTTGTTAAAATGGTGTATATCTTGATACTCTTTTTCCTTATGCCTGTTTAGCCGCTATAAAATTTAGAAAACTTCTAAGGTTTCTTCCTTTTCTAGTCGACTTGTACTACGTTACAAGCCCGCAATTTATATTTTGTTTTAGACTAATAGTACTAATTCTACGTTTAAAACTTTGGCACTCTTTTGAACTATTTTTATAATATTTTAATTTCTATGAGGTCTTCGGCAAAACATTAATTAATGAGTATTTTATTAAAATTATTGGGGAAGGAAGGAGCTTTTCTTCTTTAACGCTCAATGAATCACATTTTTTGAGAAATGTGTCTAAATTGGAAGCTTAACACAAATGAGTCAAGGGTGAACCCTAAAGAAATTCCATTTAGTTCGGATTTATTAACATTATTTATGAAATTAACGTAAATATACAAAACGATATTTTTGGAAACCGTCACCTGTAATTAACCCCTGTCATGCTTTCATCCCCTAAAAATTGGCCCTTTAGAGCTGCACCATAAAAATTGTAATCGAAATTAAAAACTTTTTACATAAACAATTCCAATAGTGTTCACCCCCGAAGGTGGGGTTGAGGAAAAAATGTAACAAGGATTAATTGTAGGGAAACAGAGCAAAACTAAGAGATGACACGTATAAAATTAAATGTAAATGCCTTTTTCGTGTTTAAACACTTCTTTAAAGGTTGCAGTATTTTTTAGGGGGGGATGTCTTACACCCAATCGATGCGCATTTACTATAAAATTAGAGATAATTAGATAATTAGAAAGAAATGTAAAATTCAGGGGGTTGCTCTCCACAACAAAAGACCACATTATTTTTAAGGGTGAAGCATTTTTTTTTAAGGGCAACTGTACTGTACAAAATCGACGCGTCTCTTTGAGATTTACCTTTTGTGATTTGACTTTAAAGTTTTACGATTTTTTTTTAGTTTTCACCCTCGCGCAAAAAGTGTTAAGTAAACTTGAAACTTGAATTCCTGGGGCTTATCCAGTCAAAACAATTTTCAGCAAATTTCATGTAAATCGAATA
The DNA here is from genome assembly GCA_963576515.1 of Cryptocephalus primarius. Lineage (NCBI taxonomy): Eukaryota > Metazoa > Arthropoda > Insecta > Coleoptera > Chrysomelidae > Cryptocephalus > Cryptocephalus primarius. Next base: position 14,011,476 of record OY754944.1, on the reverse strand, counting down.
AATTTGCGCAAGATAAAATACCGAAAAATCGATTTTCTGCCGATTTTTCTTTATATCGAAAAATATTTTATATGAAATTATAAGATTTTTTAATATCTACGACTTTCTTATTGGACATTTTCCGCTAGGAAGTTTCGTTTCGCCGAAAATCACCAAAAAACCCACCTTCAACCCCTAAACAGCAACCTTTTTCAACATTTCGCAAAATCCCGAGTTAAATTTTCTCCTTGTTACAACCCCCACTACATTTTCCCGCTGATTCTTACCTGCAATTGATTTGCTTTTTTCAAACAGGTATTAGCACTGGACGAAACCCCTAAAACGATGCACAAAAATCAACATTAAAACTCGCAAGGTTAAAACCAAGTGGAATCGATATGTTATATTGTTGCAAACAAAAAACCTTAGTGACATTTTTTTGTCATAGTGGTAGGTAATTTGTTATTAACAAAAAAAATTTGCGAAATTAAAAAGAATTTGAAAAAACGTTCGCAAATACTTTTTTTAGGTTAATTGGATCAAAATAAGCATTTTTGTACCTTAGTATTTTTTCGAAAAATGCACCCCTTTTGAGTTGTGGACGATTTTAAGTCGAAAAACTGTTAAAAATGGCTAACTTCAAAAATCCATATCTTAGCTTCTACCAAAGATTTTCTAACAATCAACCGATCAATCGATCAATACTTTCCGAGCAATTTACAATTGAAAACATCGATTTCTGAGTTAAAAACTGCACGTTTTTTACAAGTAACACCCAAAAAAGTTTCAATTTGGCAACTTTTCTGTTAATAACAAATTACCTGCCACTCTCATAAGAGATGTTCCATCGGTTTTTTACTTGCAATACCATGACGTACCGATCCCCCTTGCGAACTTCAATGAGTTGTCCTGCGCATCGTTCCAGGTGCGCGTCGCTCGTCTAAAACAACTTCAGCCTCCATATCGAGATCGGCCTCTGGAAGATCGTGACCTGTCCCTGTTCCTTCCCCCCGAACACGTAAACGAACAACGGCAGCGTCGGGTCCATCGCCTGGCCGTTGGCGACGTCCACTTTGACCTTACGCTCCACCCTGCTGGCGCTGACCGCCCTGCATTTCTCTACGATCGGACGAATCTGGTGGTCCTTCTCGAGCGCGAGCGACCTCGGCGGCCGGTTGGTGCGGCCCGGGCGGTGCTTGTACAACACCTTCGTGTTCTGGCCGATCGCGCCGTTGTAGTTCTGCAGCTCCAGCGTCTCCTCCTCGTCGGCCGCCTTCGTCGGCTCCTCGTTCGACAGCAGCCGCGCGACGCTCCTCTTGTCGACCTTATCGCTCAAGATCGACTTGATGTCAGGGCCGAGGTAGTTGGGGTTGCAGAAGCCGAAGGGGCCGCCCTTGTCCCTCTCCTTGTTCCTCTGGTTCTCCTCCTGCGGCGTGCCGGTCTTCACGCTGTAATTACTCGCCGACGAGAGTCTGTTGACGGTCTCGATGCTCGCGTAGTCCGAGGTGGAGGAGACGTTCTCCTCCGAGTTCTCCTGCATCGAGTTTATCATGTGCTGGTACAGCGGGTTATCCGCGTAGCCGAGGTGCGAGCTGTAGCTGTCACCTCGCTTGACCTGATTCTGTTCGTTCTTCTCCTGAACCTTCTCGAGCAGGTCGTGCTCGTCCTCGCTGTCCAAGTATACCAGCTTGGAGGCCTCCACCGGCGTTAATACCGGGGTCGGTAACGTCAGCGTAGTGAAGTTTGGTACCGAGATCGGATCCCTCGGGAGCTTCACGGCCGTGCTGTCGAACTCGACGCGTTTCCTCGCGCTGTTCCCCTTCGGATCCTCGTCGAGCGACTGGTCCAGGTACTTTTTCTTGATGACGTACGCAGATTTCGACTTCACCATCGTACCTACAGCAAATAACATATGAGATCATACACATGCGAAAAACACAACTCATCTCACCCCTACAGGGCGTAGCCAGTTCCGTGTCTATCGCCTCCTCCCCCTGGGGACTCGAGTGCTGCTTGAGCAGGCTCTCGGTGCTGTCCCCCGCGCACCCCGTCAGCACCGTGTAGCTGCACTTGTTGCTCATCCTTATCTGGGACAACTTCTGGATCTCGTGCAGGAAACTCCTCGAACGGTTGTTCTCCGAGTACTGCTGCGCGAGGTCGCTGCCGTCGTTGTAGTTCGCGTTCGACGGCTGGAAGATGTAGGTCCTCTCGAAGGGCGCCACCTGGGAAAGTTCCAGACTTCGTAACCCTCGTAGTTATCGGGATGTCAAAAAGGGAGAATTGATACAAGCTCCACAAGACTAACTAATGCACTGTTAAAAGGACACAAAAACGTGGGGTAAAAATTAGTACTAAGTAGAATAAAAGAGTTCTTCTGGAACCTCTAACCACAAAACATGCCTCAATAGGCAATCACAGATACAGGCACTTTTCGTTTGAAATGCCTTACCTTATTGTTCGGTATGTACGAAGAATGCCTGTTGCCCCTATCGGCGGAATTGCAGGACCTGATCCTGATGCGGCTGCTCTTCATCTCCATGGAAACGCTGGAGGAACCGTTGAGCACCAGCGCAGAGACCAACAGCGCGACGGTTTCTGCGCGCGGCTGCGGCTTCAGACCGTCCACGGCGACCTTCTCCCAGGCCTCCAGCGCTGCAACGAAGGGGGCGAGCCGTTAAAATTTCCCCCCGATTTCCCCGTCTCTTACCGAAGCTGAACCTCCACAGTTCGTTCACGGTCTGGCCGTTCCTCTCTCCGCCGAACACGAGCATGCCCGAGGGCAACCTGCAGGCCGCGTGGCTGTGCAGCGGCCCCGGGTTCGCCTTGGTCTTGACCGCGTGCCACGTCTTGGACACGAGGTCCCATCGCCACAGGTCCGAGCGCTCCTGCAGGTCCGTCATGCCGCCGAACACCCACATGGAGTCGTTGTACAAGATGGCGGAGTGCTTGTGGCGGGCCGGCGGCGACGGCGAGCCGCCGGAGATGAGGTGCCAGGAGTCCGTATCTGGGGGGGTGCAAAAAATCCGATTAATAAATCAGCTTTACGACACTAAGTGATGGACTTCGAAGGGAAATTTCCCCAGAATCACATTACGGGAAAAAAAGAAACTAACAAGCTTTCGCTCTTGCTTGCGATTAAATCTAAGCATTTTGCCTCGTCGTTGTCACTCTAAATGTAAATGTAGTAAGCGGTTTTTCCTGCTAAACTAACGTCCTGCATTTGAAAATGATAAATTGTTCCCACACTCGTAGGTGTCCGTTTGTGTGTGTATCAACCGTTTAAAAGAAAACAGGATTTTCGCTTCGAAAAGAGTCGGTCGACCTACTTTTAATACAATAGGGACGTTGATGGAGCCGCTTGTGATATGAAATCCTCTTCCGATCCAAAATTAGAAATTCGGAACGTGCCGTTGTATGGAATTTACCGAGAGGAAAAATTCGCGGACATACACGAAGTTAACGTGAGTAATCACATCAAGTAGAGTGCATTTTCGCCACTGAGCATCTTTTTTTCAGTCTTACTCACCCTTAGTGAAGCCAAAATTATCATAAGTTTTACGACACAATAGCAACATGAACATGAGTCAAACGAAAATCGTTGAACATGACATTCCCTTTCGTTTTTGCATGTACTTCTAATTTTTTGTGAGAAAAAATATGTTCTCTTTAAAACCACTATCTAACCACGCGAGATTTCAATGAAGTTTCGATTGCCAGTCATTACTTTCATATCATACGTAACGTATGGGGTCCCTCCTACACGTGCGTCACCGTTTTCCAAACGAGAACTCCCAGTAAAAGGTATAATTCACGATATTTCTGCTGAGACTCGAAAATTTAACCGTTTTTTGACATTTGATAGCCGTTCAAGGTGGTGCATAAATGTACAAGACAAAGGTATGTTATTTTAAATATTTTGCAACTAACATCAAGGCAACCAACCATACGTGCCGAAGGCATGCTATCAATAGAGGGGCGGAGGCGATAGTCGGAGCGACCAAGAGTTTTCTAGAGATACTAATCATATACTATAATAATATTTGTGTAGAACTTTTCCGCTGCATACTTCGCTTATGACGTTAAATTTTGATCTACAAGGTGCTAAAGATTCAAGAAAAAATCTTTTAATGCATCAAAAGTGCCACTTACCAGTAGCGTTCCTGCTGGATTTGCATTGGATCGTGCTTAGGGCCATACCGAAGTTATTAAAAAAGAATTTTTCTTAAAACTTTAGCACCCTGTAGTTTAAAAGTTAAAACCTTTAGGATGAGTGTTCGTTAGAAGTTTTTTCTCAAAACGGACCCAAGAATAACTTTCATATAGAATTTTTAAAAATTAATACCCTATATAAATACTATCCGAAAACGTTCCATAACACCACCCCACCCCTCCATCTCGTGAAAGTTGTGCAATATTTCTATCGCCCTCTCCCTCCCTCTCTCTCTCTCACACACACACGCATTAATCCTATAAAAACAACGTCACCAAAAGCTCCATTTCGCAGTTACAAACTCCGCCTACAATTAATTAGAGTTGATTAAAAATTCCGCTACTCGCAACTCCTGGAGCTAAAAACTCCGTCCAATTCATTTAGCTCGTTACCTGCGGCTTAAACTTCCTTTTTAGTGTCTACTTACCGAAGTGATATGCCCAAAGTTCGCTGCAGGAGCCGCGTAAATCCTGGTACCCGCCGTAGATTAACATCGAACCGTTGTGGACGAGGGCGGTGTGGCCTCTTCTTCCCTTCGGCGTCATCACACCTAAGGAGCGGTTATGCATATGTAATACATGATCCATGTAATTATGGAATTAAACTATTGCAACATGGACCTACGTCCGATCCCTATGAGGACGTAAGTGCAAATGAAATTTGATGAGACTGAGGGTTGTGGTACAATTTTTTTAGCAACACCTTGTATTAAAGTTCTATTTTTGAAGAATTTACTTTTTAGGGACGAAAACTACCCCTTATTAACTGTACTGTAATTGTAGTGTACTGTAATTGAGTTGTTTACACATCCTTCAATATCCTCGAACATGATTTATGATGCATCACAAAATTTCAACCCTTATAAATGATCCCGTGGGGGCAATAATTAGTAAAAAGTAATTTTAAAGGGGTTTATTACGACTTGCAATAATTTAAACGTGCATTCATATTAAATTGAAATTACTCTACTAACTGGATAGAATTTATTATTTTTTGAAACGCTTCAAACCTTCTAAAAACCACCCCTTACGAAAAAATTATAAGAACTGTAGTTATGACTTTTCTTCTTAGTTTGACTTCGTTCAAGTATCGATAATAAACATTTTTGTACAAATTGTAAAAATACAAATATTCAAATAACTAGGAAAGTTATAATGTTTTAAGGGTACAGTCTTTGTTAATTAAAATATAATTTACCATTTAGTGCAGTAATTTTGAAAAACCACCCCTACTAATTAAAATTTTCAAATGGTAATGAGGGAACTTTACTGAATGAGGGGATGTATGAATACATATTATGGTTTGGCGCGTAGGTGTCATCTTCGCTCCATGTGAGTGGAAACTCCTTCCAACCCTTATTTTTAAAAAGAGTTGAGCTTAAAGGGCTCGGCTTTGAACTGTCACATCTCATTCAACTTTAACGCTACAGAAATATTCGCACCACCATAGATTCCCTTATTCAATTTCACCACACGGCACAAGTTTCATAGGACTCACCCTTCTTTGTGCGCTTCTTCTTCCAAGTGTTACCCCTGATGTCGTACACCCACAACGGCGTCTCTGTGCCGGCGGAGAATCCAACTTCACCCCCGAAAACGTAAATGTAATCCTTATAAGCGACGGCGCTGTGTTCCTGCAGGCATGGCAGCGTGTCTCCTACGGGCTTCAGTTGCTGCCATTTGCCAGAGACTGGAAACACAAACAACAGTAGCAGGAGGGTGGTTCATAGAATATTTTTCCAAAAAATGTCTAAGGATCGATTGGTTAAAGAGATCTTAGATCTAAGAGATGTAAGGTCTATCCAGTCTGAATTGGTCCAGTTGAAAAAAAAAGCAATACAATTTAATAGCCATGTTAACGAGACACAAAGACCAAGAAGCCGCTCCATAGGCGCGCCATATTTAAAGAAATATAAAAGGTTGTTGCTCACTTTGTCATTTTATGACGAAATTCCAAATTTGTGCCTTATTCGTTACTGTAGCATTATTTGTATTGTGTATGATGTCGATGTCATTACAATTATTAACTTCGTCCACGTCGAAATGTCCCCAAAAAGCCATTTTGAAATAATAATTGCGACTCTCCTTACGCCAGTGAATTCTACTGACGACTGAAAATGAACACATGCCGGCGCTCAAATTTAATGGCTGTCTAATTCTCGATACTAATAGGCATTTCATACATACGCCTGTATTGTAGTGAAGTTTGTAGAAGTATTGTAGAAAGGTTAAACGGTACGTTACATGAATACTCTGCTTTTGTATGGGGTAAACACGTATTTTTTGAATGCGCTCGGTATAAAGTCGGTAATTTTTTTGTTTTTTAGCCAGACGAATTCTGACTGGATGGACCTTAAGAAACATCCCACGACTGTATTCAACACGATATGTATATTTGGATTTTCTGGCATTAAGCAGCGTTAAAACGTGAGCATTACCCAGGTTGTACTTCCAGAAGTCCCTGGTGGGCAGATTCCCGTTCCTGCCGCCGAGCAGGTACACGTGGTCCCCGACGAGGGTGGCGCTGTGCTTGGCCCTCGCAGACGGCGCCGAGCCCTTGACGTCGTCAGGCGCCACGCAGCTCCACATTTTCGGGCATCGGTGGAAACGGGACGAGGAGGGAAGAGGAGGACAAACAAACGACGACGCTCTCGGTCACCGGGACGCCTGCGGGAGAATAAAGGACGAGATTGGAATTATTCACGTTCAAGTCGCGCGTTGCACCCCTCGTGGGGATCGATAGACTACGAGGGTGAAACATGTCGAATAGTCGATTTTCGGGTCGATCAGTGTTGCTTATTGATTTTTTTAAGAGACACCTTCACCTTCTGAAAGAACTTCAAACGTTTAATTTAGTAGGTTTACACTAAAGCCAAGCGGAGCAGTAGTAATTTTTAATCATGGTAGTCGTTATAGTGGAAACCAAGCGAGGAGACGATTCCCAGCCGTCAAAAAGTGAGAATTTTCTGATAGTGTCTTTTCCCTCACTTTTCTCAACGGGAAACAAGGGAAAAATCAGCCCTACACCCCGACAATTCATTCCTGCGCATCCCTAAATAAACCATAAATACGCACCTATAACGACCCTCCCCTTGAATCCCACATCGCGATCATCGTCACGTATCGAAAATACTAAACTCTTGTTGTACTCGACGGTCGACAAGCGGAATAACCGCTCCCGAGGGAGCGGTGTCGCGACTCTCCACCACCCCCTCCACCCTATGAAATCCCTCAGGACCTCCGCAAGACGTCCCTTTTCCGCCCTCGCGTTAACTCGAAGCATCAGGTAGGGGCCCTTTTTAACGCGTCGAAAGGGCCCGCGGAATCGCTACGAGCGTCCATCAATTTTATTTCGATAGGTCGATGAGGCGAATGAAGGATGGTGAAGAGGGGCGTTGTTAAACTTGAGACGGTTTTAATTATGATAATGAAAAATCTCAAAGAAGGTGGTGTAGGTTTAAATCTGTAGGAAACTGGACGTTTAGAAGGGATGTCGTTGAGTTCCGCCACGAAACTCATTTGCTATCGCGCAGTTATTTGATTTTTTTAGGCTCCTTAGTCCAATAATGATAATTACCAAATTAATAATGTAGAAGTTGTTGAATTGTGGCCCAAATTAACGTGTAATATTAATGAAATAAGGCGATAAAACACAACCAAACCTCACCTAATCATCACCGCATGTTACCCCCTGGCGGAATTCAACGGTCATCAAATCTACCTGCAAAGTGAGGCGGAACTTAGCGCTTCCCTTATAATAAAACATTTTCCGAATTGTTATAAACATTCCCCGCCCTTTCTCGGGGGGTGGAAATTGGTATCCTCAAAATAAGTGCAGGAATCGATGGAGGGATGAATTTCAAATAGAAAATAAATTTTTAAATACAACGTACATAAAATTTCCAATTTCTCCCTTACTCATTCCATATCTTTAGTTTCTAATTTTGAGTATACTATTTCAATTGAGATTTCAACCCTTAAAATAAAATGCACACATCTAACTTTTAAAGAAAAGGGTAAAATGAACCCAAATACCACGATTCACTCAAATCGGTGCCACAACAAAGAAATCAGACGCAGTACCCTATTTTTGCCGTTATCGACTGCACTATTATAGACCGGGGGATAATAATGAGAAGGCAAATCACGATTTTTCCCTTATTTCTCCCTGAAAGTACTGAGAAGTACACTCGAGACGAGTAAAATAAGGGAAAACTAAACTCATAATTTCAAAGGCATAAGGGAAAAAATCGTAGAACCACGAGTGAATATCAATTCTATTGTTTATAAGAAACAGATAATCATGGTGCTATTCACTAGGAATTTGAACAGTGAGTAATTATTCCAAGGTAATTTAATTTATTTAAATGTCAAACAGTTAGGGGGAAATTGGTACGTGTAATTAGAAATAATTACATAAGAGATAAACTATTGATTGCAATTTTTAATTTTAAGGCAGTCTTTAAGTTTGTTTAAGGTTGTTCAAGTCTGGTTCACGGTGTTATTGAATTAAATTAAGTACATACAACCATTTTTCACTTAAACGCAACACCAGCGGAAGAAACTTTTATATCAAGCATTCGCCTAATGCTCAGACATGCTACATGTGCCCTTACCAAACGTCCTGCAATATCTACGTCTCCTGTAGAACTTAACTCTGATTTAACTTTACCTTTGTTTACCTCATTCGCTATTAACTACAACTTAACTAAGACCCGCAGGCTTACCGACTATTCCTGCCCAACTCCTGCGGGAGATCTGGCCGGTTCCCGGAAAATTATGCGCCCGTCATCTTTCATCCACCAACGTAAACAGCGCTACACGTACACATACACGCGAGCCGGATACGCTTCCCCTTTTGTTTTCCTCGTTTTTCCTGCGAACGGAACGGCGCCGAGGGGCGCCTGCGCGCCGCGGGAAAACTCCGGCGACCGTCGGCTCTGGGGTATTGATTGGCGGACGGGAGCCGGAAAACGGGGCGGTGGGGACCGATGCGGGGGAGGAAGTTTTCACTTTTAAAAAACGAGGGATCTCCCTCAACAAGTCGTCATATTTTTCTGGATGACGCGTTTAATATATTTACGCAATTGTAATTCGCGGGAAAATTATAGGGCAGTCGATGCGGTTTTTTCCTCTCGCTCTGGGAAAAACACTGGGAAATAAACTAGTGTTACGTTACAGTTCTTACATTCATGCAAGATTGAAATCTCATGTATCGTAGTTAGAGATTTTATGGCGACTGGCCGGCGCCCGTCGTTTACGCCTGTAATTAAGGAAATCTGTAATAACTTGCAATAGATTCCACCAATCAAAGCCTAATTTTAACTATAGCTAACTTAATGAAAACTCCAACACTCCTGAAGATTTGAAACTAAAACGATGAACGATTTAACTGATATCGACTAAGGGAGGATTTGACTCTACTGAAATTTAATGGGATTTTTACCACTTCGCCTTCATGACAGGATAAAAGATTCTAAGGAATGTCCTCGTAAATAAATATAAATTATGAGCTAGAAAAGGCCGGCGCAAACTATTGGCGAATTGGCTGAAAGCACGGCCCTGCTGGATCAAATTTACCAAATATAAGTTGATATAAAGTTAATTTTTTAAGTTGGCGGAATTAAGTAGGAGAGAGAGGGGACTGGGGGTTTACCTTAAATTTTGGATTATTAATCAGTTGGGCAATTATTTTATGATTTAGAAAGCTAGTTTTTTTGCCTGATTAAACCACAAGAGCTAGGGCCTAAAAGTCAAGCAAACCTCAAGTATTTTTTGGGACTTGAGTCGAGAAAGTTGTTCGACCTTAAGCAGAAAAGCAAGGGAAAGAGCCCTAAGAGGAACTTAGGTGTATCTACTTCATGTGCTCGAATTCAGTTCAAAAAGAAGAGCCCGATGGCTACGTTACCACTTCTTGTTCCCCTAGGAGACCTGTTGTCGTGAAAGGACAAAAGAGGCGGTATTGTTATTCTAACGCTTCTACTGAAGGTGGAGTGCCAGAGTGTCAATCCTGGCCAGGTAGTAGTACTTTTGTTTAACGGTAGATCTTAACATTTGGGCAATTAACGGGTGAATTTATTTATTTGTACTCATCGCTCTAGTCTGAGCATCTAAAACATGTCAAACTTATCAGCATTCCTTTCTACCTCTTTCCTTGGATAAACTACCCCCTTACACGTGCAGCCGCGTACTTTACTTATTCAACCTCATCAAGGGTTCTGGCGTAAGTAGGTAAAAGGGCGATTTTTCGTTACGTGCGATTCGGGAGATTGTTCTCCCGCGGGATTGATCTCTTATTCATGACGGACGGGGAAACGATCGCCCGGAGCTGTCAGATCGTCGAGGTGAGCGATTAATTTTCAAGAGGATAGAGGGTAGTTCGACGACGATTCCTAACCTCGAATCGGACGGTAATTAATTGAGATGTCAGGAAAGCGGAGAAGGCGCCGCGTGTCACTCTTGGATTGATCAGATTTAACGGGGGGATGATGCGCGTTTTCTGGATGATCAAGACGGTGGTTTGGAGTTGGAATTTCGGAGTGTGGCCAAATAAATTAGCGCCACCTGTATAATTAGGAAAGTCCTGTTTACCATGAAAATAGTGCTTGAACTCGTCCACTTATATTTCACATTTTCCATAGAAATATCTACCCATTGAGCTTGTGATAAAATGAATACCTAAACCCATCGTTTAAATATTTATTTATGGCTGTACCTACTGTAACATTTTTCCCTTTCTGGATTACCCATTTCCCGAAATATTTACCATTTATAGAATACATCGACGAGGTACAGAAACCTTTTTATTATTCATTTATTTATTGCTACTCCCTATTCAGGGAACGATGAGCCGACATCGATCTTCACATTCCCGGCATTGCCCCTATACATTATGTATTTCAGAATACCCCGAAGATCTCGGACGAGCTATATTAACCCTTATAGAGAATTCATTGATGCATTAAACACCTTGATTCAATATTTATTTAATGCGATGTAACCGGGAAAAACTCCAAATCTGAGGCGCTACGGTATAGTCCAATTGAAGCAACGAAAAAGTGAGTACTAATATAAATTAATTTCAATTAACCGTAAGTTTTTGATGTGGATGCTGCTTTAACCATTAAATTGTAAAACAAATATTATCTAATTTAATAAATCTTACTTACTAATAAATGACTACTCCATTTACTAAAACACATTAACATGAATACCCCAAGTATCAAGATCTACCGTTAAACTATCGGCTAAAGCCCTGAACATAAAATTATTCATACCTGGCCAGAATTTACACTCTGGCACTGCACCTTTATTCAGGGGATCGCCCCCTCCTCAGTCGAAGCGTTAGAAGAATCTCTTGTCCCTCCATGGCAACAAGTCTCCTATGGGAACAAGGAACGGTACCGTAGCTATCGGACTCTTCTTCAACTGAATTCATGCACAGGAAGACTCTTACGGAATTACGTAGATCTAAATTCCCCTTGGGGCTCTTTCACTTGCTTTTCTACCTAAGATAGAACAATTCCCTCGACTCAAGTCCCAAAAAATACTTGAGGTTTACTTGGCTTTTACGTCCGAGTTCTTATGGCTTAACCAGGCAATAAACTAATTCTCTAAATTATAAAAGCCTATACCACATATCACATCATTCTTTTAACAAACAAGTTACTTAAATGTACCTTTCATATATAAAAAAATTCAAAATCTGGGACCGTTTTCCAAATACCAGAAAGGCAAAGGGATGCATCTTTTTTACATATTTGACATTCCCTTCCGGAGGTGATTGTTTTGCTATATATATTAAAAAGGTTTCATTTGACAATCAAATTCCCAGAAAATCTGTCGAATATCTAGTAGACAACTACATTTTGGAAGCTACTATTCGCCTAGAAATGTCTAAACGTACGACCAACGTATGTGAAAGCTTGTGCAGTTTCTTACAGAAGAAAAAAATGTCCTAATGTCATACTTAAAGCTTCAGGGGATTCGATTAACCCACCACATTCTACCTTCTTCCCCCTAAACCATTATTTTAAAGACATTCGCACTTTATTATTTAAAAAATGCTAATATATTTCATCACTTTAAAAAAATTTAAAAGTAAAACGGTATATAAATAGGATTGTTCTGATATTTGGACAATCTCACTCAAGTTCAACGAGATAATCAACACATAATAAAGTACAAAGATATAATATAAAATGCATGCAACCCGTTAGAACATTTTCATTCCTACAAAATAAATTAGCGTAACCTGTTAGATTATTTTAAAAAATTAAGTTTATACTATTCACTTAATCATTAAATTTTTGTGCATGCAAAGGAAGCAACTCACACATAAATCGATAGAATTCACAATTATCAGCGAAACATCGTCAGTTCATTGAGCATCACCTAACACTTAACGTATCACATGCCCTATGTTTTAAATAAAAATGCAAACAATATCACTATACGACAAAGAAGAAGAAACAAGTACGAACTTAGGCGTACGATCAGAATATTGACATTTATTATCAAGGAACATCATTTATTTCCATTTCGCTTGAATCTGTTTCAAATGTTCTAATGTTTTCTTGGTGACGTTAAGCTCACAGTACATCTCGCCTAAACCCTCGAAATTCATCAAGCTTAACCCGGCTAATCCTAAATAAGTATGCATAGGATCGGGGATGGTGTTAACCCATTTTGAGAACCCCCCATACTTATCCTGCATCATAAGTACGAATTGACTGTTGCTCTCGTCGTGTATATACTGATATGCATCCAATATTTTCAAGGCACCTCCAGTCCAGAAAGAGTAACATGTGTCGACCTGCTTATTGGGCCTCCCGTTAAAACCGCCATTGAACCGGTTCAGCAACCACCGTTGCAACCCCTCGACCTGCGATCTCGTCAACCTATCGAGATTGTTGCTCAGGGCGAGCGAGGCGATCGCGCAGAACGTCGAGCCGCAATGGGCCTCCAGGCTCGGGCCCTGGCCAATCCCACCGTCATAAGACTGAAAACAATGGTGTTTGAGGAAAAGAAAAGCGAACTTAACCGTGGTCAAATGATACTTACTATGCTGTTCAGTATAAAATCGACCATAAGTTCAACGTTTATACCACTCCAATCGTCCAGTATGTACGATATGCATGCCGCGCAATAAACGAACCGCATGTCATTCTCCACTCCATCTAAAGCACCTTTGAAGGAACCGTTAGGTAACTGTAACACCGTTAAACCTAGGAAAAATAAAGAAAGTCATGTATTGTATATGTATACCCTGCTTAGTTTGTTTTATTACACTTATTTCTTGAATGAATACACACAAGTACTTACTATTAACGATAGCTTGTCGATTTACTCTGGATAAATCATCCCCTAACATTAACAATGCTAATAGACAAGAGTACGTATTGGCGATGTGAGCCCATTTGTAGGTGGCACTCTTTCCTCGATTCTCATGCGTATTCAAGCAGGTAGACCCCTGAAATCCGCTTACCAAGTCTAAAAACAGGTTTGTAAATAATATAAATTGCAGAAAACACATTACAGAGGATCCTTTAGGACTACAAAAGGACTAAAAAATTCTCCTTCTACTGTTGAATGAAATTAATGAATAAAATAACCTTTTTCGTCGACTATCTGCAGTGAATATATCCATTCGATAATAGCGTTTTTCCTCTCTGAGGGGATGTTGCCCAGTTCGTTCAGAACATCTAAACCGGCAACGGCAAAGTACATCAGGACTGACCTAAAATATAAATGAGATTTAAATAAATGATATCTGTTAAGGGGTAGTCAAAAGAGTCTGGATAAGAGGATATTATCCAGAAAGTTAGGAGCAGTAATGAAAAACATATTTTATAAACATGTATAGGTACTTGAGCAATCCGGGTGTTACCTGTTGGTATCCATTGAACTTAAAAATGAAGGCATTTTCCCATTCAAAATAAACAACAGGTACTTCTTATGCAGGTCGGCAGTGAATTTAAGGAGCGGTCTCGTTGGGTCCATTATTGCGATAATGATAAATAATTATGTAATTAATTTAGAACGTTTCCTAAAAAGATGCTAATTAACTCATATCTTGATGAATTTTTTCTGAGGAGGTTAGGGAAAACTTTAAAATTTTAAGTTCCCTGTCAAAAATCACAGGATAATCAAAGTGGTGCTTTATTACACGCCAAACAAGGTAGTTATGGTGCTTAACATACACGCCTCAAACAAAGTATTTGTGATGAACGTCTCGTCAAATAAAAGGGGTTAACACGAAAAGTGAAAGTCAGGCCACTGAGCTCGTCCTATGCTTGGCTAAGCTTCAAAGTTGTCAACGTTTGTTATCGTTCAACGTTCTGTGAATCCAAGCAAAGAAATTGGATATGTGACTGTTTATTAATAGTTTTAAGTTTAAAAAGTCGTTCACGAAGCCCCCAGAAATCTTCCAAATATGCTTTTACAATGTGGTTTCATGGAAAAATCTCTAGGGAAGAAGCCGAGAACCTGCTTCGACCCAGAAGCGACGGCCTCTTCCTCATAAGGGAATCCACCAATTTTCCAAATGATTACACCTTATGCGTGTGTTTCCAATCGAAAGTCGAACATTACCGTATTAAATCGAACACCGGCAAGCTGACCATCGATGACGAGGAGTTCTTCAACAACCTGGAAGAACTGATCGAGCACTATGAAAAGGATGCCGACGGGCTCTGTACTAAACTGGTAAAGGCCCTCCCGAAGGAACATGAATCTCCGTACAGTTTCGTTACGCGGTCGCCGTCGAAGGAAAGCGACGACCTGTTCGTCATACCCGAACAGGAACTGACGATATGTGAAACGATCGGCAAGGGCGAGTTCTGCGAGGTGATGCTCGCCAAGTGGAAGACGCAGAAGGTCGCTGTTAAGGTTCTAAAGGACTCCAGCGAGGCGGAAGCTATTCTAATGAAATCCTTACACCATGAAAATCTAGTGAACCTCTTAGGTATAGTTAGGAAGAAAGATCAAATATATTTAGTTACGGAATATATGAGTAAAGGTAGTTTGGTAGATTATTTAAGGTCGAGGGGTAGACAACACGTTACTAGGAAGGATCAAATCAATTTCGCTTATGACACTTGCTCAGGAATGGAGTATTTGGAGAAAATGCATGTGGTGCATAGAGACCTTGCGGCCAGGAACGTCCTCATAGACGAGAACGGGAGGGCGAAGGTCTCGGACTTTGGCCTGGCCCGAAAAGAGAAGAACGCAATCTCGGAATCTGCCAAATTGCCCATAAAATGGACTGCACCGGAAGCTCTCAAACAGAACAGATTTTCCAATAAATCCGACATGTGGAGTTTCGGGATACTGCTGTGGGAGATTTACTCTTTCGGTAGGGTTCCGTACCCGAGGATACCTCTGGCGGATGTGGTAAAGCACGTCGAGAAAGGCTACAAGATGGAAGCGCCGGAAGGTTGTCCCCCGGAGGTCTACGAGATCATGAGGCAGGCTTGGGATCTGAATCCTGACAAGAGACCCAATTTTTATGAAGTGAAATTAAAATTGGGTTTCCTCAAGCAGCAAACACCACCTTAAACATTTTATTGTTTAAAACATTGTGTATGTTTTGGTGTGGATGTGTAACGCACAGATGTGATAAGAATCATGTATTTTCACTTTTTTTAATTATACAAATGCATACGTAAAAGGTGTATGTTATCGTAAAAGATTGTTCAATGAATTTGGCGTGGTAAATAAAAGTATTAAAGTAACTTTAGGGCCGTAATTTGTAATAAAGTTTTGTACTCTTTTTACTTATTGTACTTATATTTGACTTTGGTGAAACGATTATTATTATTGAGCAAATTCTTTCTATTTTCAAATATTCATTGAATATAATATATATCTGATTTTATTATTTAAAATTCAATTTTCAATAAATTATAAAATACACTTGTCGTTTACATTTTGAATACCTTCTAACGAAATGTACAAAAGTCTAATTACAAGCACACATTTCATTAGTTATTCAACAAGGACTCGATTAATTATGTCCCATTTTTAATTCAACCCATATAGATGATCATGAGTGCAATTTTGCAGCTAAAAAAGGTTTAAATTAAAATTCCACCATGAAATTATTGGTAGTGATCCTCGTGAATACCCAGAGATGTTCAATTTTTCAATTAGAATGCTAATAGCATTTTGCGCACTAATTCAATTCGTCTAAATTACCATGATTCATCCCACGGTTTAGAAGTTACATCACACAGGAAAGCGATAGCAATTATTTACTTGTTATCCGAGATACAATAAATGTTTTATAGTACGTGGGTAATACTTTTTATCGCAGTTCTCGGTAGAGATTAAAGAGAAAATAATATCATTTAAGCGTGTTTTGGAAGTTTGGGTTTTACATTAGAAATAATTTTGGGCTACTACACGAGATATATGGTCAATATTCCTTTTTCGACAGTAAACAGATAAAAGTGGATAATCTAACATGTGCTGTTCGACCATATATCAGCACATTATTTTTTTAATTTATAGGTGTCATAAAATATGTGCTGAATTAGTGTCACTATAATAGAACAAGAGTAATAAAGGGCAAATTGCTGAAATCTAATTTAGAATCTGCTTTACTAGTTGTAGTAAAATCCACTTTCATCAGTTATCTAAAATGGGCGTATCGATATGTTTTATGATAAAATCCTTCTTTGGACAACTTAAAAATGATTGCTGATGGTTTGAAAATGCAAGATGATTTGCTAGTTTCAAAGATAACCGCAGAGGGCGACACATTTGTCTGTATGCAAATGACATGACAAACGATTGTGCTCTATAGCCTCAAAAATTGGGGCTATAGGCGCATTGAAGCCTTCACGTTTCGTTTAAAACTAAAGGGGCCACAAGATTTTCCACAAAGTACCAAGGACTTCTTTGGAGACTCTTTGAACTATCGAACTAACGATAACCAAAGAATTACACATGAGACTTATAAAGCATTCACAAATTCCTTTTCGTTTTGAGGAAAATATCAAATGAGGTAAGAAAGTTCTTACAATTTTATAGAAAGTAATAATGACTTACTGGCTATTGTAGATGTATTTAGCCTAAAAATTGCATAATTCTGAAGTTCCAATTAATTTGATCAGTGAAATTAAAAACAATATTTAATTTCAATAGTAAAATATTGAATTTCTATTTTCCATCTCACTGATTTATTTAAAAAATCATACCTTATCCTATGCTTTCTACTCCATGATAGCATTTCGACCATATTTTCTTTCTGCATTCGCATTCCACGATACTGATCGAAATTCAGGTTTTCCCTGTCTTGATTCGTCTCTCTGCAGCTCATCTCTCCGTGTTCCATTCATTAAACCATTTCTCCCATTTAAAATATCGAGCAGGACGCAGCAAGCCCTAATAAGGGTAAGGGCATTTTCAAATTTTGCTTAAAGTTCTCTTCCAACTCTTCAAAAACGTGCAAATGCATGTTCACTGACATGTCGTGCTCGTGCTAAAAATTAAACATCATTTCATTTGGTTTTATGTGATTGGAAAAGGTTTCATTAAAGATCTTTGAAATCTGAAAGCTGAATCACTTATTAACACGTATTATTATTAATTCAGATATTTCCAAAGTCAAATTGCTGTCAGTCTTTGTGGTGTTCATTGGTCTAAAGTCAAAAAACGGATTTGTGAAAGTCATTTAGGGACAGATAAACAAGAAATTGCTACTTAAATTAGTTAGAACCTTACACTGTGTCGCAGGTATATGTTTTATACACTGTCACCATAACTGTGATGAAGCATGTTCCATAAGCAAATTCTGAAAGACAAAGCAATGAATTTTTTGAGATTTCTCTCACACCTTAAGCTCAAATGGACGATTTTTATATGTAAATCTTTGTGAAAGCTTTATTAGAAAATTTAAAGTACATACTGGTTTAATATGTGAATCTAGTGATTAAGACAAAAAGAATATTACATGGGTCTTCCCATTCCACGTCCGCCGGGCATTTGGGGCGCCTCAGACTTCTGATTCTTAATAGTCTCGTCGACAGATAATATGAGACAAGTGGCTTCGGTGGCGGCGGTGAGTGCGTTAACTTTAATGATCGCCGGCTCCCATACGCACGCCTCGTAGTTATCGGTAATGTCCTCATTGTTGATATCGACGCCGTACCAGCAATGGCCCTGGGCGTGCTTCTGCCTCAGCTTGTTGAGTATGTTGGTGGCGTCGAATCCGGCGTTATCGCACAACTGTCTCGGTATGACCTCCAAGGCCTTCGCGATCGCCCCTATGAGGAGTTGCTCTTTCCCAGCGATCGTGCGTGAGTAGTCCCGTAGGATCTTGGACAGTTCCATTTCGATGGCACCGCCACCGGCGACGACGGCGTCGTTCTTGATCGTCCTTCTGACGATCATAATGGCGTCATGCAACGACCGTTCGGTTTCTTCTAGGAACTGCTCGGCGCCGCCTCGCAGAATAAAAGTGCAAGTCTTGGCGTTCGGGCAACCTTGAAAGAAATTGAACCTCTCACCGCCGATCTGTTTCTCTTCGAACAGATCGCATTTTCCCAAGACTGAATCACTAATATCATACACCGTTGTCAAGACGGCCCCTCCACAGGCTTTTAGAGTGCGTTTTAGATCGTCCTCCTGGACCCTTCCTGCGCAGAACATGTCCCTAAAAAAACAAAGGTTCAGCTAATTCATAATTAGAGAGATAAGTGGTGGATTTAAAAAAAAGGGGATCATACGAGTGATCACCACTGTACTAAAAAAAAATTGTACAGCACTGTGCCCTATTGTATCAAATGAGCACCCCTGTGTAGGACAAAAGAGTGAAATTCGCGCTCTTGGACTGAGCAAATTGTATGGCATTGCTATTTGAAATTTTGAAGACTTAAAAATGTTTAAGTTCCTAGATTTAGAATACAATGTAGAAGGTACTGAAAGAATTATGCCAATTTTATACCTGTCGGCAAAATACTGTGTAGCGACATCTCCTATGGGCAGCTTGGACAGCACAACATTAGCGCCAGATTCGTAAATCTTTTGCAGTTTGTTATACAAAATGTTCCACTCAGCATCGACGACCTTCTGATATTCCTTGACGTTATTAACACGAACTTCCGCATTATCCCTTTCGGCCTTCAGCTCCAATTCGATGTTAAGGAGAGCAATTTTACAATTCTTGTAAATCTTTGGCTGCATCTCGAATCCGGCGTAAGAAAAAGTTTTCTTAAAAGCCACCCCGGCCACCAATAAAGAATCCTCCAGGCCGCCCCCTTGGATCTTCTTAATACCGATCATATTCAATGGCAGGAGCTCATCCAGAAGCAATACCGCATCGACCACCATCTTCGAGAAGAAATCCCTTTGTAGGTTGATGAGCTTCGAGCTCATCGCCGTCGCCGCGCATTTCTCCAACAGCGACCTGAACTCCACGGCGTTCGACTTGTTGATCTTCACGGAGACCTCGCTGACCTTCTCCAGGCAGATCTGCAGGGATTTCCTCACGGCCTTGATGATGATCCTCGGATGCACTCCCTCCTCGACGTACGGCTTGATCTGCTTCAGGAACTCCCCGGCGAGGAGTACCACGCTCGTGGTGCCGTCTCCCACTTCGGCGTCCTGAGACTTCGCGATGTCCACCAAAGTCTTTGCAGCCGGATGCACGATATCCAGGAGGTTTAATATAGTAGCTCCGTCGTTCGAAATGGTAGCCTTACCTAAATAACAGAATGGAGTATTTGAACTGTATTGCAAAAATTGACAACAGATGCAAACCGAGACGTAATAATGTTAAAGCTACTGATATTGAGCAGATCTTTGTTATGATTAGTATCGCGTTGTAGCAGTACCAGTAAAGTTATCAAAGATAACGTGGATGTTATGAATGGGTTCATTATTATCCTACGTTCGGCTTCTTAATTTATGTCCGATGTGATGGTAACATAACATCTGCGGTTTTAAAGTACAATTTGCGTCAGTAATTCTAAACCCATAGACGGACCGTTACCTTGTTTTTGGACGATGAGCTTGTCCATGCCTCTGGGCCCCAAAGTCGTGCGTACCGCATCGACGACACTCTGACAAGCGTTTATATTAGATATCAGTTGTGGTTTACCCTGCGAAGAGTCTGTTCCTTCCTTCAGCAGAAGAATCTGAGGTTGCTATAAAAGGAATTACATGCAATGAACACCAGGTGTGACTGTTGAGGTTTTCTCGAATTACATCAATGAAGAGACGTTATAACGTGTGCTGAGTGAGTAGTATGGTTAAAGAGTCGGACTTACCATCATTTTGAAGGAATATTTGTTGTAAATTCGAAACGTGTGGTATTTTCAGAAAAACGAGGTGTCGAACCTACAATTAGTCGGTATTTCCACGGAATATCAAGAGCACGTCACACGAGTATACACTGAGCACATGAAACAAAAACACGAGACATGCGAAATGGTGACAGGCGAAAAGTTATTTTGTATTTCGTGGCCTTAAAATTGTTCCTTGGCCTTTAAAATTGTTATTTGTTGTTAGTAAACAATCAGCAATGATACCCGAAACTGTTAGTGCCCTACAGCTATACAAAAAAGAAATATTAAATGGTTGGATACTACCACCGCATGCTTCTATAGACAACCTACTAAATAACGTTATAACACCGGGTACGATAGCAGAGTTTACTGGAGTACCAGGCTCGGGAAAAACACAAATTTGGTAATATAAGGTCCACCTAAGGTTTAAATATATTCTACAATTGTATTTCAGTTTGCTGCTATGTGTATCAGTACAGCTACCGAAAACATTGGGCGGTCTAGACGGGCCAGCCATGTACCTAAGCACCAACAGAAATTTTGCTTCGCACCGTTTAAGAGGTACAAAAATCGATAATTCTATCTTAGCTTTGGCTTCTCGTCGTTATATTTGTTTATGTTACTTAGGCAATAGCGAATCAATCACAAGCCCTCTCAATCTGGCAATTTGTCTTTAAGCATGAACATTGCAGAGTGCGAAGTTACCACTTTTAGTTCGTAAAATTGGGGGGGGGGGGGGTAAACGATGCTTTTGATGTTAGCAACCGTCAAGCATTCGTGCCAAAGGTGAATAAGTAGGGAGCGAAGCATCATTTGTAGCGTCCGTTAGTAGAAGCTGTATTACCTAAAGCTAGAAGACAAAGTAAAAAATAACCCAAAATTCAATTAGGTAGTAGGCAGGAAAATCAAATGGAAGGTTCGCTCCCTACAACTCTTAAAGTAGATGCGATAGGAAAAAACTTTCCTAGCATCAGGGGAATATCCCTTTTGGTTTGATCCCGAAAATTCGAATATCTGAAGTGGTAACAATTCACCCTTATTGTACCCACAATACCCTTATATCTTTTTTAGATTTTGTAAGAAGCTTCCTTGATCGATATAATACCCTTCAGTTACCAGAAGCTGAAAAAAGAATCGAATTTGATGAGAATTACTTCATGAATAATATTAATTACACTGAAATTAAAAGTGCTGTCGAATTACTAGCTTGCGTTAATGAATTGGCAGGATTTCTGGAAAAGAAACAGGTACATAAATTATAAATAATTTTCAGATAAATATGAATTACGTTTTGTAGGTTCGATTGATAATAATAGACAGCATATCTTACGCCCTACGAAACATTGAACATGAAATTCGAAACTTCATGATCAATCAGATGTTCACAAAACTCAGAAGTTTAGCAGAAAAGTTCTGTTTTGCAGTAAGTATTGAGAAACTGTATGCAACGAGAAAAACTTGATTGAAATTATTTTTGTTTCAGGTTGTGATTACCAACGACATGACTACTAGAGTGAACAAAGACAAGCCATTCCTTTCTCCCTGTTTAGGTGACAGTTTCTATCATTTAGTCAATTCCAGGATACTGCTCACCAAACACAACGATATGTTCTCAGGGAGATTATTAAAAAGTATCCATAACAGTGAAAAAGAAGTATATTTCAATTTATGAGTATATCAGAAACGTTGATAATTATTTAGAGACAATAAAATACATGCGGTAACAAACACTGTGCTTTCATTTGGTAAATACATACTTGGCAAGCTTTCATTTGAATCAAATTCCTTACGATTACAGGTTAAATTCTTATGTGATACAAAAACTTGACTAAGCTACATCACAAGTGACAGGTGACAATTAGGCCTCATATTGTTAAAATAAGAGAAATCCCTTTTAGGTAATGGCTTTCACGGAAGAAATTGAAATGTCAAAGAAAAAGGGAATTAACGGTGCTTTTAAGGTATCTTCAATCATATTTAAAAATCAAATAAAAGTTTACACACAAACACACAAGCTATAAATATTACATGTTGATTGTCCGTTTTTCAATCTTGGAAGTAACCTGCAGAAGTACCGAATGCAGTCGTTTGGATTAATTTCGTATATGAATTTGAAGAAAAATGCCAAGATTGAAATGTTTTCAGTCTGTTCACATCATTCAAATCGAAACCCAGAAGTGAAATTTTCTCTAAACTATGACCGAGTGAATGAGTAGAATATTCCATATTCAAAATTGGTACATTAAGAGTTGTTCCCTCTTTATACGCTACCTAGGCTGGTAGAAAATAATCATCAAGTATATTTCAATAAATTAACTAATCCAAAATATCACAATGAAGGGTGCTTGTACTTATACTTATCGAAATTGACTGTTTACCACATCTTTTATATAATTACCTGTTATAGATTCAAGATAATTTGGGGTAAACACACCAATTAAGCAAAATGGACACTTCCAGAAGCTTAGGTACATAATATTCAACTTCAATATATATATTCATAGGTGTATATGTAAGTAGTTGAAAAAGTGGATTATTGCGCGTTATATTAATTTACCGAAAGTATAAGTATACGTCTGTAAAGTAATACAACACTTACAAATTTAAAAAATAAATCTTAGATTTTAAAAATGTAAGAGTCACACTACACAAAGATCCATTAATCCAACATTAAATATATAATATATATAAACGTTATTGTTTTCAAGATGTATTAGGAAGTTAAGGTGCTTAGAAAGACTTCAATGCGTAGCATAATACATCATGACATCACATCTGATGGTACAATTATTTGCCCAATGAAAATTGACCTAGAATGTGACCCGTTAAATCATGGGAACTAAGTCGCGGGTTTGTAGAATCTCTGAACGAATTGCGTTAACGTTAGGACTTGACCGGGACCCTTTGAGATGTCCATTTGGATGTAGTCCTCCAAATTATGATCGTTACCTATGAAATTCACATTTGAAAAATGGCTCACGGCCGAGTGATTTAAGAAATTAGAATTTTAACGTACTTGGGGTGCTGATGGCTGGATAATTCGGTGGCGGTTTGATCCATGTGCCGTCAGGTCTCTTCATGTGTCGTCTATCTGAAGCGAATTCCTTCAAGAACTCATTAGCTGGTATCACTCGAAAATATCTACGAAAATAATCATGAATCAAACTGATAAATCATCTCAGGGCGCATATTAGATTTTCAAATGTTCCGTACAAGTTAATTCGTTACCTAAAATAATCCGGTTTTAGTATTTGATCGGTACGAAACGTCTCGGTTATATATTTATGAACGTAAGTGGGAAACGGTAGTTCAGAGTCCAGATCGTAGACCAGACATTTGTCAGACTCGGGGTGGTAAAGGAATATGACGTGATAATCCTAAAACGTATCAAATATTATCCAGTTATATTTAACGACCGTCGATTACATACCCAAATGACCAACTTGTCGTCATCTTTTCCGGCTCTCTGCCTCCATAAGGGCACCGTCCTGCTCGGGTTCGACACGAAAACCACGTAACACTTGTTTATCTCATTCGGGTGTTTACTTGTCACTTCTTGGGCGAGTTTGTAGACGTTCTCCTCACTGGAAAAGAAACATCAGAAGTTTAATTGTGTCGTTATAAAAACGAAATAGTACTTAGAAACAGATATACATAATTATAGAGATTTTGCATACTCATACATGTATCTTTTTAACCAAGTAGGAAGTTATTATGGATTAGATTGTTGAGCATTTAAAGCAACTACTAATGGTAAATTGAGAGTTTTTGGATGAGGATATTTGAGCAATATGTGTGATTTTAAAGTAACTTTGCACCTTTCGTACACGAACACCGCACTCTTTTCCATCGCACAAAGTTCAAACTGCACGCACATGCACAATGACACGGCAGTAAACCCACATGCATTTCATGAAATCTGATTAGAATAAATAACTATTAATATTTAATCAACACATAGTTGACAGGGCGATTTATTTTCGAAATACACACTAAGAAGCGTGCACTTATTGGTGGTGAATTTATAAATTATGCTTTGATTTATGATGCTATTTGAGGTGTGAATAAATTCGAAATAACAGCAGGCTCAACAGGACGTGCTGATTAATAAAAGTAATTAATCAAGATAAACCTTCTGTTCCCATATATTGTGCATAAAATTAAATTACCTCATATATATCTATACCTTACTGAGGTTTTAATTAGTACGCTCACTTTTATTTAACCTTGAAACGTTCCACATTATTTTATCAAAGTTCATTTAGTATTCAATAAAAGATGCATGAAAGTTCTAAAGCACGGCAACTCTGATAACCAGAGTAATTTTCAGGTAAAAGGCCTTGCGTTTTCTGATTATTTTTCTAGTAGGTTGCAAAATCTCGCGTGTGCCAGGGGTATAAACGTGATAAGAAATAATGGGATCAATGCAGTGTTTATTGTTCCACAGGGAATCTTGAGGAAATGGGAGGTTCGTAAACATTTCAAGTGAACGAGAACGATAATATTGCCTGGCGCACCACCCTGTACTGGAGAAATTTGAAACTACTTGTATTTCTCACGACATACTGGGTGAGCACTATGAATAATGAAATCAAATTACAAGCAACGGAAATGAGATTCCTGTGAAGAGTTAAAAGCTGCGCATGGAGAGAGCTGATAAAAAACCAAGATATACGCAACAGACTTAATATATACACCCTAAACGATAGAATCAATGAGTACAAAGATGGAAAAAGGACTTCCCAAAAAGATATTCTACTACAATCCACAAGGTAAAAGAGATTTAGGCAGACCAATGAAAAGATGGGCACAACAGCGTTTCGAACAGAATGGAAACAAGAAGAAAGAAGACTAAGAGGAACCAATAGAACTGATAGGACTGAAATAAAATGGAAGGAACAGAATAGAGACTTAGGGTGCAAGGAAATAAATGACTGGTAAAGAAGATTAAAAAATTGTATGAAAAGGGGTGGTGAGAGAAAATCACATCAAAATTTGGAAGACAAAGAGAGGAATGTGGATCAATCCACCATGTACCAAAAACAGATTAGAAAAATTAATACAAACAGCTACAGTTTCTGCAGAAATATGTAGTATGCAGTATGCAGTTGATTGTCCTGCACTTCTTACAGTTCCTACCCAAACAGTATTAGGATGTACACATGACATTCTTAGTATGTACATGCTGGACGAAAAGTACGTACTATGTACATACATGGTACATATGTTTTCTAACAAAATGTACATTCTTCGTACATGCAAATAGTACGTCCTATGTATCTACAGATGGCATGAATTCGAAAACTTTTAATGGGTACGTATTTCATATGAGAAAACAATACATACATTTCTTGTTTTACCCATACGTACTGTAAATAACTGGTCATAATGTTGTACTCCATAAAAAATAAATATTTGTTCACGACAGCGACAAAAATAAAATATGCCTCAAAATGCTTTAATAAGAAACGCTCAATTTAAAATTTTGTAGATACTTCTGAGCCATCAAATACATTTTGATATGAATAACATAACATGTATACTACTTCGTCTTCAAAAATATTTTTCTGTAACCAGTGAACAAAGAAACATGAAGACAGCTTCACCCTAGGCATGACCTCGATCTTCCCATTAATGAAATTAAAAAGGCCCAGGCGACCTTCCCCTTCGTCACTGCGTTAAACTTACCAATAGCAAGACACGTACGAGCATTCGGTTTGTTTTGAGAAAAGGTTAATCAATAATTTCTTGGAGTTATCGGAAGCGGGCCGATGAATGATCTGACTAGATTCTGATGCCATCGCGAGGGGCACTCCTTAAGGACTGAAACGGGCGTGGAGTCGCGATCAGTATTTAATGTTAAGTACTTCAATTCGAAGTAGCACTCTATTTTGACGCAGTGTACTCCCCCGATTTTTATCTGACAACGAGGACCTTGGATCGACTGCGGAACTTCCCCGGGCATGCTCTTACAAAAATAACACAGGACATGGAAATAGTTGGTGCTTCGTGAAGACACGTGGTCCCATTATTTATCGTTTCTTGAGTGAGCGACATAACCTCACTTTATTTCACCATCTGTCTTTTGTTAATTTTTCCAACGTTACAGCTTGGGTTTTCAACAGTAAATCGTTAATATGCCAACTCAACACTCAAAAAAGAAGAAAGTTTCTAAAAAGCTGAAGAGTTCATGGAGAAAACATGTTGATATCGAAGATGTGGAGGAGTTTCTGGAAGATCAAAGATTGGAGCAACGCATAAGGTAATACTAATTGTTCCTACTTAGATTTTGGTAGTTGGTTTTCATTTTATTTGTAGTGCTATTCCATTGGAAGATCTCCCAAATGAAGAATTATTCCAAGTTGATGTTAAACCTTCCCCGGAATACCTCTCGGCAAAAGAAAGGAGGAATTTATTATTGAATAAACCGTTAAGGTGCTTTTCTATATTACAACCCCACACTAAAGTTCCTGATCCAATAACCAAAAGGTAGGATCCATTTTCTAACCATTGACTTTAGTATAATATATGCACTTTTTGGATATTTTGTAGAAACCGCGTAAGAACTCCAGAGGAACGCAAAAACCAGTTGGTAAAAATAAAGGAACAACGGGATAGAAAAAATGGTGTAACAAAGGCTAAAGAGGTACTAGCTTCAAAGAACAGAGCATTGTATGAATTACGCAAACGACAAAAACCGAAAAGGGGAGAATTCACTGTAGATTTATGGAGCACAGGGCGAGGTAAAAGTGATTACATATAAAGATCTTAGTGTTACTAATTTTCCATTCAGATATCCCATCTCAAGTCGAAGACGACGCCTGGACCTCCACTAACACAAAGTTGAACATCTTACGTGGTATCGGCGTAGTAAAAAAACTGAAGAAGTCTAAAAAGGATCAAAACACACCGGCAATAGAAACTCCCCACCCGGGCACTTCCTATAATCCCAGCTTGTTGGACCACACTGATCTACTCAAAACCGTTGCTGAAAAGGAATTAAATCTAATCAAAGAAGAGAAGCATCTCACGAGATGCACCACGGGAATGTTCCAGAAGGTCCCAGTTTCTACAAAAGACGTAAATCCACAAATGAAACAACTCCTAAACTTTCACTGACTTTCTTTTATTTCCAGAAACAATGGCTGGTGGAGATGTCTGAAGGCCTGCCAAGCAAGAGCGGCACAAACGTGGAGGAAAACGAAGCCAGCGATAGTGAATACAAATCGGTAAACGCCCCTGTAAAAAATAAAAAGAAAACGCTCCAACAAAGACGGAAACAGAAGGAACAAATGAAACTCCAGAAGGCGAAGTTAGAGCTGAAGCGACAGAAGAAGAAAATCACAGATCTTCACAGGATCAAAATATTAAACGAACAGATAGAAGAGATCGAGAGGCTTCAAGGTGAACTGAGAGAGATACGAAAGAAGAAGCGGGAGAGCAAAAAGGGCAAGACAAAAACTTTAAGCGCCTTGAAATATGAAGAACCTGATCTCGAGTTCAACATGAAACATGAGATTTCAGGGAACTTGAAAAACGTGAAGACCGAAGGGAATTTGTTGGTCGACAGGTTTAAGAGTATGCAAAGGAGAAGCATCTTAGCACCTACTAAATGGGTGAAGAAGGAAAAAGCTAAAGTGAAGAAGTATGTAAAACCAGGACACAAGGAAGACGACTGGAAGAAAACCGTAGCTCGTCGATTTTAATATTTTATTTCTAAATTATTCCAAATACTTATTGCTTAGGTATTTTTTTGGCAGAACATAGGAAATACAATATAATAAATTTTTGGTCTGAACTGAAATAACACAGCAATTCAATCTTGTGTGTAATAATGTTTTGTGCGCACTTAAAAGTGAAATATACAGCTTAAAAAAACACTCAGACTAGATGTTTCTTTACCATCATTACTTACTAAAAGAAAATCTGAAACCATGTCTTGAAAATCAAATGTCAAGCACACTAAGGGTGGATTGGATTGAAGTTGACCGTTCATACGAATGAGCTATTTTCATTGCTAATTGTATTTAAATCCTCATTAATTCCCTAAGTTTCTGAATTCGTATCGTGTTATAATAATTGACTTTCTTTTATTATCGAATGTTCTATGATTCACAGTAATTTTAAAAATCCCACTTGTTTCCAAGCCTACTTAAAGCACTAACGTAGAAGACTAAAGTAAGCTTGAAATATTACTTGGTAGAATTCAGTATCAAAATTGTTCACAGTTTAATTGTATTTTGCTATAAATATGTACAAAGGAAGAGTATATTTTGATAGTGAGTGATGTGTACTTCACATATTTATAAAGCCTCTTGTGTATTTATTTTCCACGGTATCATCATAGCAATTTTTTCACGGAAGTATAAAACGAATAAATATATAAATTATACTGGCACATAATTCAGGACAGTTTTGTTAACGTCCGTTGTATCAACGGAAGTTGATCCTAAGCCTGATGATATGTTAGGTGAGAAATTTTGTTTTGGCCAAAAGCGTAATTGTTCCATACAAGTCATGATTAAACACAAATAATATAAACTAACTGATCTCAAATACGATATTCACCATAGCATCGCCTAGGCCACAATTCTAAAAACATCTCATATCAAAACGACAAGACTATGTACAGCTTTCACTACCTAAGCGACTTATCCAAGTTTTTCCACAAGCGATGTACCCTAGACTTGTCATCGAATAGACTCCTCACCATTACGACCTGAATTAAACCGACCGCCAACATAAGAGTCAGCTGAAAGAGAGAGTACGTGTTCACTTTGAAATAGTTTTCCTCTGCGACGTTCCTATCCCTGGCCTCGGACGATTTGATCAAATCCTGGAGGTGCCGGACTTTTTTCAGATGCTCCCTGACGTTATCCAGGACCTCCGTGATATCCTGGATCTTTATCTCGTAAGAGAACTCCGGCTGGAAACTCACGTTCTCGTCCTCGTACGTCCACGTCCCGTCCGAGTCCACCCGGTACACGACCAACTCGAAGAACACGGTCTTGGAATTATAAGAGCTGAAGGTGTTGTCGAAGCAGAACCTGTAGTCACCCTCCAACGGCGCCTGCACGCGGTGATTGTTCTCCGACTTCTTGTAGTCGACGAGGACGACACGGCCCGTCGGGTCGACGACGCGTAGCGTTATGTCGAGATCGCCGTGGCCCCCGTCTATCACCTGGTACTCCAGCTCCACCGTCTCGCCCTGCTTCACCTTCTCGTAGAAGCAGTGCTCCTTGCCGGCCTCGACGAACACCGTGAAGGCCTCCTCGTACGCGCGCCCCGTCTGCGCCCCGCTCAGCAGGAGCACCGCCACCGCCGCTATCAGCATGGTGTCCCCTTCGATTTTCGCAAAGAGCGAGAAACTTAGGTTAGGAGTGTCTATTTTTACAAAAAGTCACTTTGGAATTCGTATCGTTCGAGTGTAAACAAACCGGGGAACGTGAAGTTCTATCGTGGGACGGAATGATTGAAATGGTGGTTTGAATACCATGGGGGTATTCCCATAATTTCGCGGGAAGCGTCTAAAAGGGTACCAAAAATCCCACTCACGCCACTCAATCAGGCCGGATATCCTGTGGGAGGGCAGGACTAGGAGTGACGACCTGTGGGTGAAACCTGATGACCGTGGTTCGGAGCCCACGTTGAACTGTACGTCCCATCCAATTAGCCTCAGCAGATTAGGCGTTCAGAAAATACAGGGGTGGCCATTGAGCACAATATCCATACGCTGGAATATCCACTGTTTCTCTGAAACAGCTATAGCACCAAAATTAATTGTATTAACAAAATACAGCCTAGGACGTGCTACAGTTTTCCCTCGAATGCGAGCAGATATTGTCTCTCACTGCGCAGATTCTTTAATTTTTCTCCCTTATTCATCATAATAAACAATTCAAAGCTAGAATGGTTCCAACGTGCCTTAGAACTGCGCACACTCTCGACTGCTCGTTTGGTTCATCTATGCCCAAAGTGGCGGGAAAGTCGCTAGGAAATTTTCCCAAATAAACGAGGAAGGGACTCGGTTTTTAAACGTGAAGGGGGTACGTGGCCCCGTCAGACCCTGACGAGACGTCGGGTCGACATCGACCACCGCCGCGTCGTCGGGCGTCGTTGGCTCGCGGCGTCCCGACGCCCTCCGGCCGCGCGCACGCGCCCCTCCCCAATCTACCTCAACCCGGCGACGACGTGCTCCAGCATTTCCTCCAGTAAGTGACATGATATCATCGGCAAAGCACCAACAGCGTCGCGGTCGAATCCATTCGCTCACAGAGACATGTACAACGATGAATTTTCACACTGCAAGCACACTATTTGCGGTAAGATTTACATACACAGCCCCTCGAACGAAACGGGAAAGGTTTCATCCCCCTCCCTCCCGATCGGGATAGGGGATTGCATGATGCAATACCCGAACGTCCTCGACCGGGTCGAAACGTGCTCTTAAGCTCGAAGCCAGGAGCTTTGGAGAGATCCCGCCAAAACGCTCTGACATCACCGTGACGATCGTGACGTACACCCCCTGACGCGGGTTTAGGGGCACGTCCTTTCCACGATTCTAAATTTATCCGGGCCCTAGGGAGGGAGAACCCTCGGACGAGGAAGCGATTTTATGAATGAATCCAAATTTACAACTTTCCTCATTTCGAATGGTTCTCTTGGATTTCACCGTTTCGTTGCTTTTTTCAAATTTGAATCGATTTAGTTTTACTACGCATATAAATCTTTTCTCACTCCACAAATGTTTCTCAATTCTGCAACCAGTCTTGTTGAAAGGTAAAAATAGAATGCCCTAAAAATCGTAAATACGTCGCGTGGCAATACAATACTGATCTAAACAGTAATAACATAAAATTCACCTTTTTTATTCCTTTGAAGTGATATGATTTTACAAACTTCTCGAAAATCACTCTTTCGGTCGTTTTTTAGTACAACTCAACTTTCAAAATTCGTTAAAAATATTTATTTCAAATTATTTTGTAAGGTTTTTATAGTGAATTGAACCTGGTTGAAATTTATAAGTACAATCCTCGAGATCTGTTTGTATTAAGCAATGTGATATCTTAAAGTCCTTAACATTGCAACTGTTTCATATCCTGCAATTGTACCATAATTATAGTAGATTAGGGCATTTTTTTAAAAAAGTCTGGTCGTATATGTAACAGAGATTTTTTTACATAAATGTGTTGGTTGCAGAAATAAAATTTCCGCTTCACTAAGTTTTTTAAGCAATAAATTTGAAAAAAAAACAAGTTTTTTTAAATATTGGAAAACTGTTTACTTGTAGGAAATTGTAGTAGACATTACATTTTGCGCAATAAAATTATCTAAAAAATGAGAGTTGGTGTTGGTTAAAAAATCAGAAAGTTATTGCAAAAAACGTTTCAAGTAGGTGTTTTTTGTTATCGTTATGTTTGTTATGTTAACTTAAGTATTAAAAGCATACAGTAAACTAGTTATTTATCTCAACGTGCAATGAGAGAACATGTCCCCCCCCCTTCGAAGGAGTCATGCCTTGTAGAATATTAGCAAACCTTTTGTGGCGCCAAAAATATTCAAAGTTATTATAAATTTCCAAAATTGCATTAGTGGAATTTTTCCAAAACTACTGCGCCAATTTTGCGCACGTTTTTAAGCATTAGTAAACTTATGTCATGAAGGGAGTTTAATAACAAGAAAAACGCCCGTTTTTAACGTTTTTTGCAATAACTTTTTTATTTTTAACCGATTTTAATCCACCAACTCTCACGTTGTAGAAAATATATAGTTTCACCAATAATTAACAAAATAACCTGTTTTTTCAAAATGTTTTTTCCATTATTATTTAGCATAAACTCTCCAAACTGGAAATTCATTTCAAAGGAATCAAATTTATCCCAGATTTCCCTTCGTCTAACCTAATGCCCTTTATTAAAAATTTTGACACTTACAATCCATCTGCTGAAACATGTTTCATTCGTTCAGACATGGCAAACGTTTAAAATAACATTTCCAATGTAAACTACGTGATTATGGTCACGTAGTCTTCACACCTCGTCAGAGTCAATCAGTAAACATGCATAACAAATTAAATAATGTTGAATTTATTTTTGCTGCAATAAAACTAAGTAAACGGTACATCTGTTCCTAGTAGCTAGTCACAAATGTTTTACAAATGTTCAAAACAGTTCTACATTCATAAACGTAAATGCATTGTACTTTACACTGTGATATGCGATGCCATACAAACAATAAACCTTTGTTAGAAATTTCAACACAGCCATTAATTGTTCATAAACATTACCCACGTTATTTTAGTATTACACTTATTGTTGAACTACAATTGATAGATTTGAGATGGATATAACGTGTCACTTTAGCTTACATACATTTTTTTAAATTTATTTTTTGACTCAGCGCAAACAAATAAACTTTACAGTTTGCTTCTGGGAACCGCGAAATGTTTACTTTGAAATAATAAAGAAATATTGTTGTAGAAGTTAACGTGCGATCAGATGTGATCCTGCAGTGATTAATAAATAGATCGAGAGGGATTTTTGATCACTATGACACAAATATTATTTTCTTGTGACATATTTTAGAGTTCATTAAGGTGTTGTAATGATGATGCTATTTTTGAATACGTCGGCCTGTTTAGTGTTTTGCAACGTGTTCAAATAACGCGAGGATTTCGTTAATTAACCTTTAATTGTTATGACGTTCTAGATTAATTTCGGATTAAAATGAATTGTATTGTTATACAGTGTCAACAGAAGATTTATTATGATAATTGCAGTAATTAATCAAATCGTGCTGAGGTGAATTTTGGCGCCGATTCAACAAATTTTAAAGAAACTTTCTCTAAATTCCAATTTCCAATTTCCTTAAACACTTCGATCTGATTGCTTTAGAAGTGGAAATGTTCGAAGTTACGTCACCACGTTTTCTATTTCTGGAATCCCATTTGTTTTATTTCGGTTCTATAAAGTATTGTTTTTATGATGTTGGCAACGCTTTAATAGTTAAAATTTTCGAAAAAACGTTTACGATCGTCTGCTGTAGCAACATTTTTCAACGCCAATTTGTGTAAGGTTTTTAACAAATAATAAAAATAAAAGTCGAAATGGGCAAGTTATCTATTATCTAACTTCGAACTTGTTTTCCATAAAGGACGACCAATAGCGATGACCCGAATCCTCTAGTTCATTATGTTGTTTTCCCTGCGTGGCACTAAAAGCGTGGTACGTAGAAAAAGTTGTAATATTCCCGATTTTGTCCAGGCAATTGGACACTCGGGGGGAAATAAGGGCAACACGAGGAAAATCGAGGTTATTACTTGGACTATCCTAAGATTATTTTGTTCTTTGATGATTTTTGAAAAATCGCTTCATTTAGAAGATACAGGGTGAAATTTTTTTGTGAGAGTAGCAACATTTTATTATCAAAAAGAACATGTTAAGTTGCTTAATCTACAATAAGTAAATATAAATAACTTGCCAAACTCCTTGCCGTTTGCCCTACTTTTATTTACATTAATAATTTTAACAAATATCGAAAGTGGTCGTTGCAAATTTTTTCACCCTGTATCTTAGAAATGAAGCGGGTTTTCAAAAATCATAAAAGAGCAAATTAATCTTAGAACAGTGCAAGGGATAACCCCTTAACACCCTGTATAAATATAATTGTAACGTTTTCCTTGTTTATAGTACAAATTTTCCCTTAATTTTTGCAAAATTGGCATACGATTTTTTGGGGCCTTAAACGCTTAAAATCTTCATCAACCACATCTACTGCATATCTGAATGTCGAATTAACAAATAATTTAGCGACGTTCCGTCAATTGAAGCAATTGCTGAAAGTGAACTGTTCGACCCGGATTAATTCGACTTCTGTTAATAATATTACTTTCAATGGGACGGCACGATAGGCGATTATCTGATTTTGAAGGTCTGACAGAGCTTGGCCTGTTACTTTACAGAACACGGCCTGTTAATCTTTAAACAGGTAAATAATTTTTTTGGCCACAAGTCTCCTCGCCTTTCTATTTCTTCCTGACTTAAGGCTTGAAGTGTATTAGTAATTCTTGTCCACGTGTCGCCGCGGAAAAACAATCTTCTCGCAAAATTTCCAACGCCAAAACCGCCAATTATTGTGATTCATTACCACATTAATTATTTAATCTGCCATATTGCGGATACTCGATACGTACTTTATGATTGCTTTACAGTGGATAATATTATTTTAATGGATCGCTACTTTCAAGACGTATCCTTTCGATGTCAAATCAATAAAGACGAAACTATACTTATTAAATAGCCGAAATTGTTATTTACGGTGTCACTAGCCTTTACGGTTAATCCTGGGGAAACGAACTTCCATTTTTAAAGTTGAATATACTCTAAGAAAATATAAATTTAATCTACACTAAAGGTGTTTGTGACATTGTTACTTGACATTAATTATAATAGTTAGACAGTGTTAGCGTCTAGGTGCGAAATAAACGGTGCTAATTTTGTTGTACGGGTGAATGGAATTACTGCAAAGAAAACCGTCCAATTTTTGAATTGGATTTTTATTGGGAGATCATTTTTAGGGAATTTTTAGGAAAAACCGTTAAAATGGACACTTTTTCAAAAAAATTCACAGCTTTGCCCAGTTTAAAGCTAAAGCGCTAATTTTGCAGAAAATGCTAGGCTACTATGTCTATTTTCAGCATGCAAAAATTGGATGCTGTCGAATGAATTGTTTATGCACTATTACGTTATTAACAATAAACACCGAAATTTTGCAAAACTCGGCGTATTAACTGAGATGGGGCGATTTTAATTTTTCAAACGGTTTTTGAAAGAGTACACCAAAGCCTACAACTTGGCTCTCTCTCTCTCAGTTATCTCAGTTAATACGCCGAATTTTGCAAAATTTCGGTGTTTATTGTTAATAATGTAATTGTTTAAAAACTATTCATGTGACAGCATCCAATTTTTCATGCTTAAAGTAGACATAATAACCTAACTTTTCATCAAAAATTAGCACTTCAGCTTTAAACTGGGCAAAGTTGTGAATTTTTGAAAAAGGGTCCATTTTAACGGAGTTTCCAAGTTTTCTCGGTGAAAAATGCTCCGATCGTCTATTAGAACCGCTTATTTTGAAGGTCTCTTAATTCTCTACAAATCGTCTGTACAACGTATTGCATTTCCGTCAATAATTTTCAAGCTACGGTGAAAAAACGGAAAAACTACCTGTATTTTTAAATCTTCATCGTTTAAAATAACCGCAGAAGCTCAGATTTGTCCAGATTTTGGGTTTTTATCATCTTTGATCCATTTTAAACCAAGTTTAGG
Organism: Cryptocephalus primarius; assembly: GCA_963576515.1. Taxonomy (NCBI): domain Eukaryota; kingdom Metazoa; phylum Arthropoda; class Insecta; order Coleoptera; family Chrysomelidae; genus Cryptocephalus; species Cryptocephalus primarius. The sequence continues at coordinate 13,975,673 of OY754944.1, read as the reverse complement.
TGCGTCTGCTGTTAAAATCTATCTATCAAAACAGCTTTTTTCTCTCTATGACCTGGACTATTCGCCAGAAATAAAATTCGCAAGGCGGCGTAGTTCAGATCGTTCTTTTTCTCGCCTGTTAAACAATACATTCACCGGCTACATCGAATCGGCTCACCTTGCGATTCGTCTCGCCCGTTCGCGACAATGTCTCATTTTTCCGGGCTTAGATTAGAACCTTCCCGATGAAACGATGCTAATTACCGAGTGCGTCGCCTATCGATATAAATCGTCACTTGCGGCCAGATAAGAGATTAGGAATTCGGAGATTTTCTTCGAGGAGCGATGTAATCGCACAGTCCCTTCGCCCTGTGGAAAGAACGATGGTTTCTCGAAAAGGTAAATAGCAGTAGTAAAATTAAAAAAGTGTACGTCAACGTTACCCTCTGACGGATTATATCGGTAATCCCCGGATTAGATTTAGTAGTGCTTTAGATTTGCTTGCTGTAAGTACCATTTCAAGCATCAAAAAGGTGCCACTTTACTAATAACGACAGATTTTGAGGTACCATAATTACTTTCGCTTCCAGTTAAGGTTACCTTAACCACAATTGCTGCAGCCGGTCGAATGTCACCTCGAAATAACGATTAAAATGTAAATGTAACTATAATAATAACCGCAAAACCAAATGGTTCGTTCAAATCCTTTTTATTTTTTTTTCAATTATCAATTTAAATATTTCGCACCGGCACGTGATTAAATCGTAACTATCTACGAATTTGCCGGCACTCATGATAGCGATAACAATCACTTGACATTTTATAGTCCAGGGAAATAAGGAAAAACACACCCAGTTTAGAACTGTGGAAATCTATTCCCCTGGACTATTAATACATCGTATTACACCGCCTCGAATGCAATAGCTGCATAAATATCTCAAAAATCGATAAATCAATACCACGCTTCTCAACAACTCCTCCACATTTTTTTCCTTCCATCTAATCTACCTTCGACAGTTTGAAACTTTTTGGAACTAACTCGATTCGATGAACTTTTACAAACGTGAACGCCACTGATAAATTCAGAAGAGATAACTTTATTTTGAGAGGTGGGTTTACGCCTTCACAACGACTTTTGAGAGAAACTTCGAAGACAAGAGGGCGCCAAAACATCCATCATAATTTACATCGTAGAGTAAATACTCTAGAGTAAATAGTATAAATAATCGCATTAGGTACGTGACGCTGGTCAAGTATTTCACGAGAGATTCTCTCGGCGGAGTTTCTTGGGCAGGATTTATTTTTATAAATTTGGCACGTTTGTCCACAGGACATAAGTATTTTCGCTAGGCGCCGTTGTATCAATAAAAATAACCCTCGGAATTTATTTAATTTATAAAAAAATATTCCACTACAAGACTTGGAAATACGTTCTCATTTGTCGAGAACTATTTCATAAGTGCGGGGAGGGACGTTAAAATTTATTGTGCGCAACGGTTACGTAGCATGAAAATAAGGCGATTAAGTGGTGAAGTGACAGTATAAATAGTGTTTATAATATTTTTAAATAGCGTGTTTAATACTTCTTGAAATTTTCCTGGCAACAGCAGGTGCCCCTGCAAAATATTTGGCGGAGGATTTGATTATATGTATCAAGATGTACATTTATTTTCGTAATTTTAGAAAACATATAATATGTTGCATGTGATAACACCACTACTCTTGTGGTGGAGGCAAATAAGTAGTTTCTGAAAAGGTCAATTTTTTCGAATTGAAATATTTTTTATAGCATTAAAACTGTTGAACTTCAGCACAATTTTATGAAAAAAGGTTTTTTTCTATTTCTGTAAAACAATGGCGTCGTACTAATAGCTTTCACCATTTCAAAACTGCTAGGGACTTCACCAGTCTTTGCAAAAGTAGTGATTTACTGTTCAAAATGGCGTGACGCCATTGCCCATAGACACCGCCACCAAAACTTCGATACACTATATAATATATAGTGACATATATATTATATAGTATGAAGATATAGTATTCATAGTATACTACATTAATACTGAGTAAGCGCTTTACTCTAGCAAAAAACACAGAAACCCAATTCGTTCGTTAAAAATCTTTCTGACTAATTCCAAAATCATATCCTCATCCTAAAACTCTTCCTTTTTTCTATTTTTCATGACAGCCCTCCAGTTAGTACCAAGTTCGAAAATAAATTCCTGTATCAACATAAGTTTATTAACTTCCCCTTTCAACCAATCAGATTTCGATCCAAAAGCCAAATTTTCAATATTGACGGATAATTTTAAATTTGTTCGAATCAAAAAAGCCAATCATAACATGAATTTACTAAAACAACATTATTGTTTGAACATAACTAAAGTCCGATTTTTTTCAAAACCCTCAAACGACACATTCGGAGGTACCGGTTGCGCAGAATAAACGTGAGCCACCCTGTATATAACAAGGTAGATAACTAATGATTTAATCTGAATGGAGAAGACACGTACGCTTCGATCCCGTTACCACTATGTATTTTTAGCACGTTTTTTTTCAAAAATCGTAGATAGGCAAATTGAAGCTTTTAATTTCTACCTTCAGAATCCGTCTGGTAAATTAAAATCGGTTAATTATAGTTAATATGATGCATTTTACAAGATACTGCTCTAATTGCAATTATGCCACAACCGTTAATGAGGTAAATTTCATTCTGCGCATGTTTAAAGTAGGCATAATAACCTACCATTTCCAGAAATATCTTTCTTGAATTTATAAAAAATTAACAAAGTTATGATTTTTTTTAATAAAAAGTTATTTTCCTCGGTTATAAATGGTACGATGAAGGTCCACAAAACATCAGTTTAAAGATCTTTTAATTCTCAATACAAATCCCATTGACAGTAACGCGATTCATTGAAAAGTTTTCATGATATAAGCAAAAAAACAAAAAAGTTACTTCTTTTGGTTATTCTCTACGTTCTTTGGTTTTAACTTAGGCCAAAATTTAATATTATCTACGCCTGTTAAGATAGGTTTAAAACATGTGCCAGTAGGCCTTACTCCAATAAAGTAGAGGAAAAGCCAAGTAGAAAAACCGGCGCCAATCCCCTTTTGGCGCATAAGGGGCGGGGCAATAACAGTGTGGCTTTTATTTCTCTCTCAATCTGTGGGCGTGGCCGATGCCTACAGAGCCGAGCATTGGCCCAATAAGCGCAGCAATTGGGCGGAGCTTCATCAAAAGCGTTTCAGCGTCGTTCCTCTTTCTATTTGGCCTTTTCTCTCATAACAAACGAGCAATCCTATTCAGAGTTGTGTCCATTTTGCTATCCGAATTTCATCTAATTTCCAATTCATTAGTGGCATTAAGAGAATCCGCCTTAATGAAATTCGGCGCTCGGCACGTGACGTATCTCGGATGCCGATCTCGCGGTGTATTTGTTTACTCGCCCGTTTCGTAATTTATTAATAGACCGCCATGAACTAATTGTTCGGCAGAACTCGCTTGGAAATAGATTGGCAGCGCTGCACCCCGACGATGTACTAAATTTGTCGAAATAAAATCGCCAGTCTCCCGGAGGAAAGTGCGTGAAGCGTGCGGATCGTCGAGCGGCGCGTATGATCGGAGGATGTTAGATACCATTAAGGATGTCTTGGGGTGCAACTGTTTATCGGGCAGTGTCAGGAGGTCTAATTTGCAAGGTATACCTTGGGTTAAAAATAAACGTTACGTCATCGGCTCGAAATTTGAAAACATTTTGTTCACCCCGTATATAACGCTTCTTTAATCCTCTCACTCGAGAAAAATTTTACCTTGACTTCTTCATTATATTAGCTATCTAGCTAGGATATAATGATCACCATTACCCATGAGGAAGAAATTTGTCTCACCTTTAACTGGGTAATAACTCACTGTTTAAATCATTTTGTGGTGATCATCTATCACTATATCGTTAATTTGAACCAAGAACGTCACAACTAAAAATATTTTTCTTATGAGAGAACATCAAAATACTATTTTCTTCAAGTTATTAACATACTCTACAGGTTAAAGCGTAGGAAGTCACAGGAACTTCTTTTTCATGGTCCTGTCGATTAATTACGACATCACCCTAATCAAATGATATTAAGGACACTTTACTAGATAAGCTCTTTGTTTAGGGGTTAAAACGTGCCATTACACTTTTCAGTTATGACGTTCTTGTAACAAGTGGTTTATTAACTGTGATATACAGTACAGTCATTAGAGATATAATGCCGTAGCGTCCGCCATATTTGGAGTAAAACTTTTGGCGGGTAAAATTGCTTATCCGCCCAAATTTCCACTCCAAATATGGCTGACTTCGCGGTACTGTATATATCTAGTGACTGTACTTTACAATTCTACTTAACGCTGATTATGAACAGTGCAGTAAAATTGCTTCATCGTAAAACATAAGGAACATCGTTACCTTCTAAAAATTTTGTACTTAAGTAATGAAATTATCATTTAAAGGTTGCAAGTAAAGTAAATTAACGGTAAACTGAAGCGTATATCAGCAATTTTCTTCTCAAACACTTTATTCGTTAGATATATATCTACGAACACTAGTTTACTCAAAAAAGCTTTTTCTGAAATGTAACCAACTGAAATTATACCTATGAATACTTTTCTTGCATCTTATATATGTTTCGAGCGTTTCGGTTTCGAATTCCTGTCGTAGTCGTAAACAACTTTTACCGTTAGAATTTTATTTCTAAAACGTTTTGCCATTTTTTGTCCGAGTTATTCAACGTTAAAATAAAACAACGATTCGATATGAAAAACATAACCGTTAAATTTAATAACCGAAACTCGTAGGTAATCGCCTCCAACGATATACTTCAGCCACGAGGAATCGATTTTTCCTATCTTGTAAACACTTAGAGGAGTAAACTTCCCCATCGATCTTAATTACGAGTTTGACGCCCCGATAATTAATTCACAATTGGAAAAAGTCACGCAGTCGTCGTCGTCATCCCTAATTAAAAATAATCGCTGATCATTAATAGTTGATTTCAATTGGATATCATAAAAAAGGGGTGTGTCTTAAGGGTAGAAATGTTGCGAGTGACAATAAAAGCTATAGTAATATTATTTTATTAAAATGGGCGGTTTTTAAGGGTTGAAAATTTGAAATGTATCAATTTTCATGTTAGATGGCTTGTGAGGATACTTAAGTAAAAAATATGTGAATCCATAAAATGCTTGAATTTGTATTTTTTCCAATAAGGGGTGGTTTTCACCACTTAAAAACAAAAAGCTCAGCTAGCGCTCATACAACTTTCGAAGTGGAGAAAAATCTACGCAGTTATAAAGAATTCTGAGGTAGTTCTATATTTTCAGCTTCAGTAACTGGACTATGGTGAAATCCTCCATTTTAATTCGAATTAACGAAACGGCGGAGAGCGCGCTGGCCCTCTGAGCTTTTTGAACTTGACCCATTGTCTCCGCTCCCTTTGTGAACTTTTCGTGTCGTTAACGACACGGAAACACGAATCCCGCACCGAAAGGCTCCTCGAGACGCGCTCAAATCGCTGAGCTGGGGCTTCGAATAGGGGAAATTGAATCGAAGTGGGTCGAAAGTGACGCTTAATACGAATTTTATCGCCATTAAAAACTCTAAGCCCGCTGAGCATCCTGAGCTAATTGAACGATCGATACGAGTAGAGCGCGTATTTATCGTTATTTACTGCTTGGGCGACGGGGAAAAATTATTTACGGACGACGATTTATGCAATGCTCGTATTCCCCACGTGTGTCTCCTGGATAAATGTCAGGGGTATTATTTCGGTCGATTTAGTTTATAGCATGAAAATATCAAAGGGACGGGCGAGAAAATAAAATTTTCTTCGTAATCTCCGAGGAACGTCTCATGTCTGTTTTATTAACAGTTCGGAAGTTTAATGCGCCATCAATATCTCTATTTATGGCGATGCGCACGAGTTCAAACTACCGTATCAACCAAAAATTGCGAAGACATTAGGTTAACGATTAATGGTAATGATTCAACTGTTTCTTGTTAATTACTATGAATTAGGCATCGTTCGTTAATGCCGACATGTTGGAAAATTGCTCATCGAAGTAAATATGTTTTCAGCGCTTCGGACACCCTGTATACATTTATTGATCGTTCGATATTGGAATGCTCGGTATTTGTGATTAATAATTTTTCGCTAATTAGGTGTAAGACAATGTTATATACATCGTTATGAGTTAATTAAAAGTTATATCGTTTTGTATCCTGCTTGTATAGACAATTGTCATTTGTGGTGACATTCCAATGTGACCGATGACGCTAAACTGCGGTTTGTTTAATAAATTACCGGGCGATCGTAAATTAATTTAAAATTTGTTCTCGCTATTACAAAGAAAAAAAGTCGTTTGTATAAATGCGACTGCATCTCATTGGAATTTTCGACGTTACATTGGCTTAAAAGATACTTATGTGTGTTACGTACTTGTGAAATATTTAATTAATGTGCTTAGAGGGTACAATGTTTTAATTGGCTCCTACTCTTCATGAATAACGAGGGAAAAGGTAATACAAGTCGAAACGAGGGATCTTCTTGGATAATTAATATTTTTTGTTGTTCTCACTTTCGACAAAATTTTAACCTGATGGGTTTTTTCAAAAAATATTTTAAGAGACTTTAAAAATACTACTTTCTGGTCCTACTTTACCGTTAATACACAAGGGTGGATTCTTGAATACGAAACAAAATTGATCCTCGTAGTGTATAAAATGTTCGAAACTTCGATTTTCTCGCGACGCGGCGACACGTTTTCGTCAAACACCCTGTACATCTTATTACTTGTAATAAATTATATACCCTCCATGCTGCCGACATAAGTGTGTAGATCCTTGGGCTGTGAATAATAAGTTTTAACCCGGCTTAATTAAAGAAACCTCATAAGTAAATCACCTCAGAGGGTTGAATTAATGTTATGTTACTTTAAGGCCTTTTTATAGTTGATGAAACAGACGTATGGAAAATGGAAGCATGAAAAGCGCTAAAAATGTCTTGATGGTCATAATTAATTAACTTAGTAACTAATTAGTTATATCTTTTTCAATAAGCGCAAAGTTCCAGTAATTTTCTTATGAATCTTTAAATCCAGTTATTAGTAAGATTTTTAACCATAAAGATCATGTCGATAGTTAATCGTTCATAACTCTTGAACTCCTTGAAATAAGTTCTTGAAACTTTGTATCTCCCTAAAGGAGACATTATAAAACGATTCTCACTACGTTTCAGTACAATTGAAACATCAGAAACTTACTTATGAATTTTTGAATAACGTCGTTAGTACGAGTTTTCTACCAAAAATGTCGCTTTGTTAGTTAATCGACCCTAACTTTTCAACGTACTGTAGCAAATATGTGAAACTTTATAAATTGCCAAATAAGACTTTACGAAACCGCTTAGGAGAGTTTCGTTAAAATATTACCATAAGTAATTTCTTACTGCATATTTGAATCAAGCTTTTGGTACAAATCGTCAACGAAAAATGTCACTTCGTTACATAAAGCTGCTATAACTTTCAAACTCCTTATAGTAAGTAGCTGAAACTTTACTAAGTTCTAAAGAAGACTTCACTAAACTATTTTAAGTGACTTTCAATAAAAGCGAAGTTCCAGTAATTTTCTAATGAATTTTTAAATCGGATGATTACTGTGATTTTTAACGATAAAGACCACCTCGTTAGTTAATCTTTCATAACTCTTGAACTCCTTGAGATAAGTACTTGGAACTTTGTGTCTTCCTAAAAGAAACGTTACAAAACAATTCTTAGTAAGTTTAAGTACAATTGAAATATCAGAACGTTTTTTATGAATTTTTGAATAAAGTTGTTAGTATGAATTCTCAACTAAAAATGTCGCTTTGTTAGTTAATCAACTAACTTTTCAACGCACTGTAAGAAATGTGTGAAACTTTGTAAATTGCCAAACAAGGCTTTACTAAACCATTTTTCGAATTAATTCCAGCTTCCGTTTCAACCTCGACAGAGTTTTTAAAGCTTAGAACCCCTCATTTTTTCTGTTAGGGCGTTAAACTTGTTTAAAATAGTTGTAAGAATTTTTCTCCGTTATTCTCGCTTACGTTTGCACTTCACTGCTTCTGTCAGTTCTCGCAAGCCATCTTTCTTATTGATATCTCAATAATTACGAGGGTTACAAAGTCGAGAAATGTCTCGAACGAAATGGGTAAATATATAAGATACCACAAACACCATTTATCACCCTCAAAATGTGACCGTTGCACACTTTCACTTGAAACATTTTTTAGACTCTATCTTATGCAACGGACGTATCGCCATTTTTGTATTATGTCATCGTTCTAAGGTAGTTTTTCTTTCCGTTTACAGGAAATAACAATGCGTCGTCCCCAAAAGAGGCTCAGCACATCCAGTGGCGCGGGAACCGCTCGCTCAGTAACGGGCACTGCAACGGAACCAACGGCGGCGTCCTGGGGGACGGCCCAGGCGACGCCGAAGCCGGGGGCGGCGGCGGCGGCGGCCAGGGGCTCGAAGGCGCAGCCGCAGCAGGGCCGGACCAGCTGGAGGGGTCGGGCTCAATTGAGAATGACGCTATTCACCTCAAGAGACGGGTGGGACTCATCAGTGGGGTGGCTTTAATTGTCGGGACGATGATTGGTACGGAAAGCGCACGATGAAGGTACCCTGTGTACCAGAAACGGGGTGTTTCTATGCGTGTACATCTTCACGTACGCTTGTATCGAAAAGATTCGTTACCCTAATCGTTTCTGGGACACACTGTATGTGACTCTATATGTTACTCCAGCTCGGAGACTGGGAAATGTTTTTCTCTCCTATTAACTGATGTTAGTTTTCTTAATAGGGCCTAGGGAAACTATCTCCAAATTTATTGGACTATAAATATGAATCACCTCGAAACAACTACGCCCATGACTAGTACCACTCAAGCTTAATGTAGGCATAAATTTGCTGTCCTGCCTGCAATTCACGTCCTTTGACGTGGTAGATATAAAATGCACCTTTTAAAAATTGCCTTAATTCCTAATTCTCATATAACATATTTTTTTTAATTTTTCATCCAAGTTCAATCAAACCTTCAACAAGCCTCGTTCGTAAAATATTCAAAATATCGTAACTGCTTCATATCGAAATGATATAAATTTCATGCCACCTTGACAGTAGTTCATAAATCGACTAGCGGGAAATTGATTTCGCTTTAATAATTAATTGATATCGATATCAACGTATTTCGGACCAGAAGAAAAGCAAAAAGTGAAAGAAAAACGAATATTTTTACTTCCATTAATGAGCTATGATGAAATTAATTTTATAATCGAGTCGGCTGAAAGTACGAAACGAGCGATTAAAATCTTAGGATAGAAATTTTATTTCTTGGGGCGAAAACTGAGGTGGAAATAATTTCTGCTTGGCACGCAAATCGTGATTTTTTAAATTTCTTGAAAACGTTTAGGAAAATTCAGACTTTTCCATGATCCTTGAAGAATTAAAGAAACTCGAAGCTTCTGCAATAGACTTTACTTTCCAAAATTCTAAAGTTACTGATGAAAACCTAGAGATTCTCGATAACATGGTTTAGACTTTTCTGTTGCTTGAATTCATAACGGAAAGCCTTTAGAACCTATCAGAGGCAGTTTGTAAAAATTAAAATTTTTCCTGTAGTCCAAAATTATAAAATAAGTCATTTGGGACTTTGGTGGTCCTCCTAGATTTCATTTGGAGGCAATTATGGATGCTGAAGGTTCCAGAAATTCCTATGGAATTTTCTTTCTCGATTATAGATATTTTCTAAAGTTTAATCTAGCGTCTCTAGAGTCTAAACCTTCTAGGTTTGATTTTCAGGCAATTTCTGTGGTTCAAGGTTTCCGAAAATATTCTAGAAAATTAAAATTTAAAGAGAGAAGTCGAGACGTTCCAAAAACCTGGCTGTGGAATATAAATATTTTAAGAGATTTTCCAGAGTTTTTCTTTAGCACGATTCAAGCCTTGCTACGTTTGAAACTAATGAGAAAGCGTCTAGAAAGCCATTTGGTTTCCAAAATTTTCATCTAGATATTTTCTGAAGTCTCCGGAAAATGAAAACTAAAATTTCCTTAACCTCTTACCTAAGAATTTCTAACGTGGTTTAGTGTACCAGAAGAACTAGGTACTTGTAATGTAAATTCTTTAAGCATGAAAAAAATGAAAATTAAAGAAAATTCTAAACGTCTCTAGAGTCTAAACCTTCTAGGTTTGAGTTTAAGGCAATTTCTGTGGTTCAAGGTTCAAGGTGGTTCAAAAATATTCTGGAAAACTTATTCTGCTTATTTTAAGCTTTTTCGGCCTTAGATTTAAAAGAGAAAAGTTCAGAGGTTCGAAAAACGTTCTGGAGTCAATTTTAAAGTTATTCCACACGTTAACACATTTACAGACTTGAGAGAAAGTTTAGGAAAATACAGATTTCACAGATAATGATGGAACTTACATGGTTTTTCAAGACGTTTCAAGATTTTATTTTGAGTAATTTTATGAGTTTTCCAGGAAACGTTACATTTTTGGCCCAATCTATCTTTTCGATTCGTCTTCATTATTAAACCCGAAATATCCCAAACTTTAAAGTATAACACGGTACCTACAAGTGAAAACAAATGATGTTATCACCTACCGTAACGTTCCCAATACAAACAAACCTAAACCAACTCATAACTCTTTAGGTTACCGTAATACAAAGTGTACACGTATTAATCCGACTTCCCTGCCACTACCCATTTAATCCTAAAAATTTCCCGTGGGAGGTCGAAAATTGGGGAACACCGTGTAAATTATAAAAGCCGGACGATTGATGAGTTTCCTCCCTCCCCCGCCGAAATCGATAGAACGTAACATATCTAATGCCGTTCCGTTTTCAGGGTCTGGAATTTTCGTTTCCCCGTCTGGGCTGTTGGAGAGAACAGGATCAATCGGGATGAGCTTCGTGATTTGGATGGCATGTGGATTGTTATCCTTGTTAGGTAAGGAGGAGGAAATTATGAAATTCCGGCGAACGAGCGTGTGAGAGGGGGCGAGGAACGGGGGGCTTGCGTGCGTCGCCGAATCCGGGAGGGAGGATATCAAAGTTCACTGCCAAATTTTTTTTGTCGTGCGGACGGAAATCGGATTTACATAATCTGTTAAAAATTGCGCTTTCGCTCCCTCACACACGCCGGGGTTTAACGTTTTCCTATTGATTACCCCCGAAAAGAGTGTGTTTTCGCCCAAGGGGATAAGCGATAAAGCACAAATAAACACTTATGGTAATGTGCATATATCCAACCATGAAGGCTCTACAATTTCCTGATTTTTCTAAATTTTCATCGCCACTTAGGACGAGGTTAGAGATTTTATCTCGAGGAACCGTTGACCGAGACCCGGCTCATGGCCATTACATTCATTATACCTTCTTAAAACTTTAATTACTGCATTATAATACGGTGCGCAAAAGTAATTACACAGCAATAAACATAAAAGATTTAAATTTAAATACTAAGGTTTTCCTAATACCACACCTATTCACCCAGGGAGCTCGTCACTATAGCCATCAAATACATAACCAATAAATAATTGTTCCAACCCTATACAAAGTGGGAACTTATTGAAAGCGGTATGGTTACGTCTTATCGCACAGGTAGAGTCATACTTTCATGGTTATCACTTCCAAACAAATCAATTTTACGAACAATTTCAGTATTTCTTATTCCAACCAAATCTTTCCGATAAAACAACATTCAAGGGTGCGTCCCCTTTGCCCTTAACCCGGGATTTATTTTCGGGTCTCGTCCTGTTATTTCAAAAATCACGAAGGGAGTTAATGACTGGGATTGCCTTTGCGATACAAAACGGCAGAAGAGGACCAAAGCCGGTCGTAATGATGAATCAACAAAGGGATTCCTAAGGGTTGCTTAGGGGAAGAAAAGGGAGGATCTCCAATTAGCATTGCGAGACTGGAACATAACATCGTTCATCATTTCCGTTAAGGATATGGAGTGTTCTCAAAGATATCGTGTTATTGAGATAGACTCCTCGAGTTTCCATTACTAATACCCGGAGGAATTTTGTGTCATTTACCTTGGGCACCCAAATAGAATATTTTATTAGTGTAAGAAACCGCGTAGGTGTAATCATGTGCTGAATTTGCGTCAAATGTACGCGTCACGACACGTAAAATTGATTGAAATTTCGAGAGAGAGAGAGAGAGAGAACTCCTTCGTTATCTTCGTTTTGGCAGTGAGAGCATCTGAATGGAAGTTAATGAGATTGTCAACAAAAATTAGATATTTTCTCCTCCGTCTGAAAGTTTGAAGTTTTGACACGAACTAATGATGGGGGAATGTTTACAGAGCTTAAACGTGAATCATCGTATTTAAATTAGTTTAAACACGAGGTGGAGAGCTGTTGGAAGTGTCGTTTTCATGTCTGGACTTTTAAATTTTGTATTATTTTCAGCCATAGTAGACTCTTGGATCAATTGCCTGTTTAACGCATATTTCTTTCTGGACTAAAGCCACGAGATTTTTTCTGGAAAATTAATTTCATTCGATTTGATGCGGGGTTTTTTCTTAGAACACACTTTTCCGAATATAATTTCGAACTTTTGACGAATGCACACAACTTTCACCATTTTATCGCCCCATACCTCCATGATCTATAGTATAGTATAGTATATTGATAACTTAGCTCTCCTAAAGCTTCAGAGGCGTACCAATCATTTCTTCCTTATGAGCGCTCATATGAAGCACGATATTTTTCTGTTACCCCGTCTTTTCGTTCCGCAGGCGCGCTGGCATACGCAGAGCTGGGGACGATGAACACCTCCTCGGGGGCCGAGTACGCGTACTTCATGGACGCCTTCGGCGCCCCGCCGGCATTTCTGTTTTCCTGGGCGAGCACGCTGGTACTGAAACCGTCCCAGATGGCCATCATATGCCTGAGCTTCGGCAAGTACTTCGTCGAAGCTTTCGTCACCGAATGCGAACCACCAGAGATAGTCGTCAAACTCGTCGCTTTACTGGCCATGGGTAAGAGAGAGAGAGAGGGAGATTTCGCGAATACCGTACCATGGGCGATAGTGGCGCCGCCCCGCGCTCATAATACCCCACCGAAACGGCTCATGCGCGGTAACGATCGAATAACGGTGAGCTCTGATTGGTACAAATCGCTACAGTCTGCGCATGAACCGTTTCATTGGAAATCTCGCGTCTCTGGTATTTTAAATATTTCACCAATATCGTCTTTTACAGTTGTCATACTGTATGTGAATTGCTACAGCGTCAATTTGGCGACAAGCGTACAGAACGTCTTTACTGCTGCTAAACTTGTTGCAGTACTTATTGTCATCCTAGGCGGTGCTTACAAGATGATTGAAGGTAAGGAACACGTTATTGATTCGATTGATTTTTTGAACTTAAACGATAGAAGCGTACGCATATAAAATCCAAGTTTTAGGTTATGTAGGAAAGAAAGCAACTAAGGATCTACACCTATTGAACTAGTATACAAGAACCCATTTGTCGCGTTTCGATTCACATTAGGTATCAATAATTTTGCAAACAGAAACCGTTTAAGAGGAGGACACACATAATTTTCCAATTCCAGACCATTTTCGCAATAACAAAATAAATTTTTGGAATTGCTAAAAGCGCGCGTCCTATTTGTAATACTATTGCAATACGACAGAACGCAGATAATTTATTAACGTGTTTACGAGTTCAAAAATAGACCGGATTTTTCCTTCCGCCGACCGTTCACCCGTGAATAATGCATTACGTTCCCGAAGGGCGCTCGAAATCGGAAAATTTTACAGCAGCAACCCCGTTTAATTTGCTACAGAGGACCCCGTAAAAACCTTCGATGATACCCTTCGCGAGGCTATTTTTCGCGGCGTTCCCGCGCCGGGATCCTCTCGTATTTAAAGCTGAATGAGCTCGAAAACGTCCATATCGATCCCGAAAGTTAGAGGGCGACGTCGAATATTTCCAAGGGCGAAAAGGTCGCGACAACAATTTCCCGTTTTTAGTGGGAAATTCTCGCCCGCGGTGCGTGTCTCTTAAAAACGAAAGCCACGGAATGTTGTATTTCCAGCGGCGAGAAAACGATAAAGAAAACGTTACCTCCATGTTTTATTAATGGAATGAATTTATGGAGCGCGAAATGATATATGGTTGAAATATGATATTCGGGGAAGAGTTCCATATTAAATGGGAAAACAACTAAGAAAGATTAATCTCCAAGAATAATTTTAAAGTCCAATCGATGAGCTAAGCAAGCGATTAAGCAAATTACTGCGGTCTATCCCAGTAATTGGGTAATTAATCCGTAATCGTTAATTTCCGGGAATCCCGAAGGAGTTCATTAGTGTGTGAACGTTAATCGTTAATTTATATACGTAGGATTTTTCATTTAACAATCTAGCAGTATGCGATTAGTTTTAAGCGTTAAATTAAGTAAAGATGTATATAATACATTCTCTTTTTCTTTTCTTTAGGTAATACACAACATTTACGAGACCCATTTAAGAACACTAAGTATTCAATCGGAAATATTGCCACTGCATTTTATACCGGTCTTTGGGCATACGACGGATGGAACAACTTGAACTACGTCACTGAAGAAATAAAAAATCCATCCAGGTAAAACAAAAATTATTTATCCCTTACATGGGCTGATTCAATCTTGTCTGGCCCTTCTGAGGGGTAAAGTTTCTCATGAATCTTTTACGGGATCAATTTTCTTTTAAAGTACAGGGGTTTTTTTCAATTACAAGGGCAACAGATTATTAAATAAACGGGTTTTGACCGCCCAATCGCCTATGCATCCATGGAAACTTCATAATAAGCCATCTAATGATTGAGTGATTATTTGTAGAGAGAACAAAAGTGCCTTTCCAAAGTAGGATGTCCTAGTCATGTCCTTTTGACTATTTGAAGCTTTGACCAACAGTTTGTATTAACCTATCAGCATTTTCCAGCTAACACTTTCATTTCCTTGGCTTTGATTGGAAAGTTCTGGGCATATCTTTCGTGCCAGATGAGGATTGTGCTAATATGGACCATACAGTGGGGGTTTGGTATATTACTGAGCATTATCGCTTATAAGTTTAATTAGAATACTTGGAAAATTGGTCAAATCTCAATAAGAAGTATAGAAATAGAAAAATTATCTAGATAAACTATCTGCCAAGGCTGTAAGGCTGCCTCTTCACATATTTGCAAGCCTCAAAGGGTTCTTTTCTTAGAAAAACTATCTGCCAAAGCTCTAAGGCTGCCTCTTCACATATTTGCAAGCCTAAAAGGGTCCTTTTCTTAGAAAAACTATCTGCCAAAGCTCTAAGGCTGCCTCTTCAGATATTTGCAAGTCTCAAAGGGTCCTTTTCTTAGAAAAACTATCTGCCAAAGCTCTAAGGCTGCCTCTTCAGATATTTGCAAGCCTCAAAGGGTCCTTTTCTTAGAAAAACTATCTGCCAAAGCTCTAAGGCTGCCTCTTCACATATTTGCAAGCCTAAAAGGGTCCTTTTCTTAGAAAAACTATCTGCCAAAGCTCTAAGGCTGCCTCTTCACATATTTGCAAGCCTAAAAGGGTCCTTTTCTTAGAAAAACTATCTGCCAAAGCTCTAAGGCTGCCTCTTCAGATATTTGCAAGCCTCAAAGGGCCTTTTCTTAGAAAAACTATCTGCCAAAGCTCTAAGGCTGCCTCTTCAGATATTTGCAAGCCTCAAAGAGTCCTTTTCTTAGAAAAACTATCTGCCAAAGCTCTAAGGCTGCCTCTTCATCTGCCTCAAAGATCCTCCTTCCTATCTTTGTACTTTCTAGGAATTCTTCCAGATCTGCAGTCGAGTTTATCCCTCAGGCTTCATCTGAAGCATCTCCAACACCTTCTCACGTCATATCCGGTTGCCACGTTCGAAGAAAATAGTCTCGCTTTGAGACCTTTAAGGCGACTCTGGTGATAATTTTCCCTTACGCGTATTCAATAGCATCTCTGAAGCTCATGGGAGTCGCTCATGCCATTTACAGGTGCCCACAAAAGGTCCTTATTTTTCTCTTTGCGCCTTTTATAATACGCGCATTGACGCTATCCCGTTGCTCCAGGAACCTGCCGCGCAGCATCGCGATCGGCATCCCGCTGGTGACGATCTGCTACGCCCTGATCAACGTCTCCTACCTGACGGTGATCTCGCCCATGGAGATGGTGACCAGCGAGGCGGTCGCCGTCACCTTCGGGAACCGCGTCCTCGGCGTCATGGCGTGGCTGATGCCGCTCTCGGTCACGATCTCCACGTTCGGCTCGGCGAACGGGACCCTCTTCGCCGCCGGCAGGCTCTGCTTCGCGGCGAGCCGCGAGGGCCACCTCCTCGACATCCTCTCCTACGTGCACGTCAGGAGGTACACGCCAGCGCCCGGGCTGATATTCCACGTAAGTCTGGACGCGATGTACGTTTTAACAATCTTCGATTTGGTTAAAACACGGTATACGATACGACGAAATAAGATTGGATACATGTTACTTTCGATGTGAATGGTAAAATAAGCCCTTTTCACACAAAAATAGGGTCAGTTTCAAGCAAATGAGAGGTTACACCTGATACGCTGCTCGTAAGCCACCTCCTATCCCGTTCTTCGCACTTAAACCGCCATTCTTATTTCGTCGTATTATGCATCATCCCCTTAAACTGCATTATTCCTTGTTCCAGTCTATAATAGCGGGCGCAATGGTACTGTACGGAACCATCGATTCGCTGATCGACTTCTTCAGCTTCACCGCGTGGATTTTCTACGGAGGCGCCATGGTTGCTCTGATAGTTATGCGATACACTAAACCAAATTTTCCTAGGCCATACAAGGTACGTGTTTAAGTCGAAATCGCGACCGTACTTCGCTCCAACGCGAAGTAATATTAATGACGTATCCGTCGAAAGAGGGTATCTTTCATGTACCGGGAGGGAAAAATTTCGAATTTATCGTAAGCAGTATTTTTACCGGTTTTTTAATAATTGTATAGCGGCCAAACGGTATGAGCGGTGTCAGAACAAAATGTCCGAAGAAGAAGAAGAAGAAATCCGGCGCTTAAGCGATCAGGTACTGAAATGTCAAGTGGCGTTTCGCGTTTTTGACGGGAAGGTCGGAATAGTTCTTCGGTTTTCGATTCTCGGTAACCTCCTTGTATGATTACTATAAGTATGACGGGCACTTCGTTAATATCACTTCGCCTCGAAGCGAACTATAGTATAGTCTCTTATTGTTTTGCCTTTTCAGGTGCCGATTATCATTCCTTACTTGGTATTAGTGATCTCCATATACCTGATAATAGGCCCTATCGTAGATAAGCCTACAATCGAGTACCTGTACGCGACGCTTTTCATTTTGGGAGGGATGGTGTTCTATGTTCCTTTTGTACATTATAAGCTGCGTATACCTTTCATGGGTAAGGATCGAAATTTTGGTATCGTAATGCGTTAGGATAAGCGACCAGGTTTGCCACGCGATGTTTATTTTCCATTACACCACGGTGTCAGTTGAGCTATCTATTTATTTATTTATTATTATTTTCTTTTTAGATGGTATTACAGTATTTCTCCAGATGCTGTTCGAAGTGGCCCCGACAACGACAATGTTCGATTAAGGGATATTAATGGTAGCTGCTGCTCAAAATTAGTCTTAGATAGTCATGGTTACAAGGTTGTCACACTTAAGACACTGTTCTTACACTGAAAACTGTTTTCATGCCTGCGCGTCCGTGGAGCGGAAGCGTGTGTAATCAAAATTATTGCATGGATCATTCCTAAGTAAACACGGGACATCTATGGGGTGCAACGTGGATGTCTTATCGTTTTCGTTGGCTTTACGGGGAAAAAGGGCTTTCGACCATGGAAAACGAAGCAATAATATTCAGTAGTGAGATGCTCGTAACGTCGTTCAGATGTGACGTTATTTACACGGTAATTTGTATTTGTTTCAATAGATGGCATTTCTTTCACACGTATATACGATAAAGTCTGAATTTTTTATTATGAACAAATGTCTTGTAACCATGATAGTGTCTTAGATCAACGTGTATAATGATGTTTATGGTAAATTATATGCTCTTGCCATTCCTTACCTAAACATTGAAGATTGTTTGATATTTATTTTTAAATATTTATATTTTTTTATCCAAAGAAAAGCATTCGAAACATGAAGATATGTTACGAACATCCAGACAGGCCCAAAAACGAAAATCAAAAAATTCGCCAAGCAAGGCGTAGCCTTCTCCCTTAATACATTAGATGTTTCAAACCTTTGGAACGAACCTGGTACCTGGTTTATCCATTTTCACATATCTCCAACAATGTAGCTTCATGAATCGAAGTAATATATATAAAAAAACATCGATATATTGATTATGTATTGATATTGTTTTTTATTTGTTGAAGATTTTATATAAAACAAAAACATTGTTGCCAAATGTAAAGCATATAATGTATTGAAATAAAAACGTGCAAAAACAAAGACCGGTTCTCTTCCTTCTATACGAGAAACATGAGGCTCTAATAGGACTCCAATGGGTTATTAAGCGACCTCTGATTGAATCCCCTTATTAAAAACTATGAAGAAGACAGAAGAAGACACGACCACAATGTCGGCTGCTCGGGAATTTTAACGAAAAGATGGAAAAAAAGAGAGAAACTGGCATCAGAGGAGAGCGCCGTGTCCTCGGTCCGCGTGGTAAAAGATGGGAGGAACAGAGAAATCGAAATGGGCACCAGAGAGCACCATGCCCGTGGTCTCACATAAGAAAAAGGGGGAGAAAGAAAAGGGAGAGAACAGATATGTAAATTCACTTTCGTCTCGTCTCGTGACGTTTTTTTTATTGAATTACTCCTAAGCGTGCATATGAAAATTAGCTTCCAAGAAAGTAAATTTGTCGCCCAAAATAAACCAGTTTCTAACCGATACTCCAGTAGATTTTCAGGTGGTCCCAGCACCCCACTATTGATATTAGTTAAGCTACTAAATTCGCTCAGACAGTCAAAATCATCCAATTTTAGACGAGTGTAATCGAGGTTTGTTATAGCAAAAGAATTCCCTCCGAATCCCCATTTCGCCGAGTAATTCCCGTCCGTTCGTCGGGATAATCGAATGATTAAACCGCTCCACCGCCCTCAGGCAGCTGGCGTCCCGATAAGGAGACTCTCCTCTCGAATTTCCCTCCTACAGTCCCCCGAAGGTCGCCATCGGGAGAGGTTCGAAGGATGTTTCGCAGGAATTTTCCGATCAGCGACTGGTGGAATCTGCTCGCGCCGCCATTTCAACGGTTCGAATTCGATTATCGCGGTCTCCTATTGGAGCACCGGCGTAAGATCAAGATCTGCTCTTATGTGTTCGTCGTGGCTTACGTGATCGTCGCGAACGCGGATGTTTTCAATACCAAAGAGGTAAGTAATGATAGTACTCATTGGTCCAATTGACCAAATACCGGGTGGAGAAGGGCAAGGGATAGTTGGCACCATCACATGGCTACTGATGCAATGCATAATGCATAAGCAATTCTGTAATGCAACAACCTTTCTTGGTTTCTCACTCTAATCACTTGTTAGTATTCCCCTCCTGACTCCTTTCTTCCTGTTATGCAGTGTCTAATAAAAATGCCGTCCGACGCGTCCAAAATGTTCCGCGAACCCGAAACCTGCGACTTATGCCGGGACGTACGCTCGATCCCGAAGATCAGCAACGTCGCCCCTCTGGACTTCCACGAGCGCTACGCCAAACCGGCCAGGCCGGTCGTGGTGACGGACGGGACGGCGAACTGGCCCGCCTCCAGGTTCTTCACGTTCCAGTTCTTCAAGAAGCTACACGAGACGGTCGACGTCAACGAAAGCAGGAGGAAGAACTGCCAGTTCTTCCCGTATAAGACGGAGTTCGGGAGCCTGAACGAGGTGTTCAACATGAGCAGGGAGAGGGCCGAGTTGATGCCGGGGGAGAAGGGTTGGTACGTCGGCTGGAGTAACTGTAACGACGACGCCGGGAAAATATTGCAGGGATACTATTCGAAGCCGTACTTCCTGGGGAATAACTCGGAGAACATCGCGCTTAGCTGGATATTCATGGGAGGGCCTGGAGACGGAGCCCAAATGCACGTGAGTTCGTTTTTTATAATCAACACAAGGGACCTAGCCTAGATATTGCCTTATAGTAGCGCCCCCCCCAACTCAAACCCAACGCACCAACCATACAACTCGCTAACTTCAACGGTATTGGAAATATCCAGAAAACACCAAAATTGGAACATACCGTTTTTCGTCCCCGATATCTTGAAATGTAGGCGATGTAGGATAGAAAGAATTTTATTCTCAGCATTAAGGAAATGTCCCCTTTTGACTGGCACTAGAATTTCGAAAATCTGAAATCGCCCCATTTTAGCTCCCAGCTCAGAACCATTTTGATGAAAAGACAATCGAGACGAGAAAATAACACTCGTTTTCTTCTCCAGCACGGCACTTTTAAGGCGCAATTTTGGAAATCATCTACCCAATTATTCTTCAATGTAGCTTAGGCGTCAAACCACGTTTCGTTTTTGAAATCTTCCCGAAAAACCGAAATTTTACTCAAGTAATCTTCACGCTATTCCACGATAAACATCCATGAATCTAATGTATTGTATTTAAAGCACCATTTCAATAACGCTTTACGAAGGGTCATTAACTCTTTTTGTTACTTAAGTAACTTCGATTGTATACCGATAACATTCTAAGCCTTGCAATTTGGATTCAATAAGTTCTAAGGTTAAGACTGTATTTTTTGTATACACCTCGTAAGTGACACGCCGGATTACATCCTTGGATGCTTCATCGTTGTTAATTTTCGGCATCCAGGTGTAATGGTTTATAAAATTGTATGAATTTAATACCTTTGGTATCGAAGTTTTACTAATGTTTAGAAAATGGCAATTGCAAAATATCTTCAGCTATTCGTTACAAAAAATTCATATGTAAAACCAAAATAATGATTCGGTAAATGTTTCAAAGTTAAGACTGTTCCTTTTTGAGTCATATGCTCAATTAGGAATTTGTGTTTACAAGATATTTGTGTTCAAACAACATAATTAATAGTGATGTACCTGTGACCACTTATGAATTTTTACTGTTTATGTAAAGTTTTCAATTCCAAAAAGATACTTTCAAAAAACGTTATAGTTAATTATAATAATTAATACCACCACTAATTAATTATGTCATTATTAACTTACGCAGTAATTGATCTGTAAAGCGAATTGGAAAAGAAAATTGTACGGTTCTAGTAAGTTACTTTTCGAACACACGTTATAATCGGCATAAGTTTATGGAAAAATATCAACTACTATGACTCATACTAAGTTATAAGGGGAATAAAATGAGCCATTAACGTTACTATGATAACACTAACCTTAAAAAATAGCTGCTCCAGTCCTTCAGTTAGGAAGTCCTCTACTACATGACCTCGGTACCTGAAAAATGGAAACAAAAATTAAGTTTACTAAACTAAACCGTAATGAGATAGAAAGAATGGTTATTTTAAAATAATTTAAAAGTACTAACCAGTAATAGCCAGTTATATTTGCTTCTGCACCATTCTTAGAAGTTGTCGTCCGCCACTATCGGTCCCATTACTCAGCTACCTGAAAAAAAAGTAATAATATGTGATTAGAAACTAATCACTCACATAGTCGATAACACTAGAAAAATAATTTAAATTAATATACTAACCATTTTAATTCACTGCTTGTGCATCTCTGTCCTTCACTGGAGACGTCCGCCACTGTGCTAAGAAGACTTACCTGAAAATATTAATAACACCGAATCATAAATTAAGCAATTCAAAAATCATAAAATAGACTAACCTTATAAATAGCAGACATTCTCTTAAATCTCCGCCCTTATCTGAAGTTCTATGCCATTGCCGTCGATTAATACTCACCTATAAAGAGTAATAATGAATAAGATTAGTACAATTAAACGGTAACGATATAAAAAGAAAAATTAAGTGGTATTCTCAAAATGATTCAATAAAAGAACAAACCTTTTGACAATGACACGTCGGCATGAAACCCTCTGCTCCTGCGCCTTCTGCCAAAACACTGCACTACACTGTCACAACCTGAAAACAAAATTAACGATATTATTAAAAAATATATTAACCACAGGTCTATGGAAAAAGAAAGTAACTTGGAATTATTTTATTTTAAAGCATTGTTTTTTAAAAAGAGTTGCGTGCGCCTCATAGCACGTTATTAACAATTAGTAAAACTATGATTTGAAACAAAATAATTCCAAATTATTCTACGGTATCTCACAGAGGAGGTTTGAGCTTTAAAGTGAGCACTGGATAACCTCAAAAACAGTAACCTTTAAATGAGTTTGGAAAACATTGAAAATGGTAATTTTTGGAGTTTTCCAGACTTTAAATAGCCTATAACTCCAAAACGAATCACTTTTGAGAAAAGTTACTCAATACTTTTTTGTTTAGAATGTTTAATAGCATATAAATTCAAAAAATTAGCGCTGGCGGGATAATTTTGGTGCAGGTGACTTTTGCTTCACAACACATTTAAAAAATAGGGAATGTTTTGTAACCATACACTTAGGAGACCGACTGGTTGTTCACAACCTTCTCGTCCCTCTTGTACGACACAGACAGAAACAACGTAGGAAGTGTTAGCCTCTCTTTCTAACTGGCAGAACTCGGCTACTTTCAGTTTAGTGCCACATCGGGGGCCTGCCTAATAGAAAGAGAGGCGAATACAGCTTACATCAATTCTTTCCCCTGCACGAGGGGAATGGAGAAGACTGTAGACGAGCAGTCTTATGCATATAACACGTAACGTCAACATATTTTTTGAGCTAAACAAAATATTACAGTCAGCTTTTACTATACGTTAGAAAAAAGAAACAAACCAAACATTTGGAGTTGTGATAGACAGAGATGGCAGGATTTAGGTTTAGTACGTGTCAAAGTGTACAAGTGACTGATTACTTGGCCTGTGAATCAAGTGAGAAAGAGGATTTGTTGCGCACGGCTTTTATTCCCTATTCGAGGATGTGGCCTTTTGCATTTCCTCGAATTGGACGCGTTTAATATTCCAATATAACTCAGAACTGAGTCTGGAACGAATGCTCAGTTGACACATGCGCAATAACATATCCACTACAACGTACAGGACAGCTTGTAAAGTGCCTGTTGGAACATATCCTATGGCAACAGAAACAATAACTACAACCAGAATTCCTGTCGATCCACCGGCAGCCTACAGGATCGATAATTTGTCAATAATATTAAAACATGTCCGCCGTGCAGAAATCAAATCGTTCGACAGGCAAAGATGTTTCAAACATGTCACTACTAACCTTATAATATCCTGGAACCGGGGTCGATACAAGCACCAGGCACACTCACTCGTTTGGTTTAATTCGCGGAAACCGACCGCGTTTGATCCACGATTTTCGCCCGGACCGTTCGCCATTTTGCCCTTACCGACGCTACCGAGGACCGAAAGTTTCACGCACGAAATACGGTCGAAATACCCATTCCCGAGGGACGATTCAACGTGGACGATCGACTGTAAGTGTTGTTAATCGATTTGGCGTAGAACTACGGCGTGTCATTTCGAAAATACCGCAAAATTTCCAAATTTTCGACGACGACACGAAACACGTACCGGCACCCACGCACGTTGAAACGGCAATGCAGCGCAGACGTAGGAGCGGCGGGGAAGGGAACTAATGGAACTTTCTAGAACATGACTATGGGTATAAGTCTATGAGCATCTATGACTAGGGATGACATTTAACTTTTGCGGATGATTTAAGGAAATGTATATATTTCTTGGAGTTTCATAAAAATCGAAAATTTGCTTTAGCTAGTTAGCGGTTTTGTCGGCAACAAATTTTAACACAATAAAAATCAAAAATTGTGTCACATAGCGACTTATGAATGGGGTGAAATTCCTCGAAGTCATTTACAGGTGTTGAGAGGATCGTTGATATCTGCATACAGGGGTTACAAAAAAAGTCAAAAACATCAGAGCCTCTAGGTGGTAATACTTGGTGCAAGTACCAAAAGGTTAAATTTTCAGAATTACAATACTTAAACTAATTTATAACGATCTTCATCCTCAGAAAATACGCATTTTTTTCACCTGTGACTTTCAATTACGACAATCATTTATAATTGCAGGTGGATAATGTGCATTACCCTTCTTGGCAAGCACAACTTACTGGAAGGAAGCTTTGGAAATTGGCACCTCCGCCAGAATGTTACTTCAGTTGTAAACAATTGCAAGTCGTCGTGGAACCAGGAGAAATAAGTAAGAGAACAATAAAGTACCTATTAACGTTTATACCACTGTCTTAACTATTAACTAAACAACTGAATCGAGATAATTTATGTAACTAATAACTCGTTTGTTATTATTAATTCACTACATATATTAGACTTAGTATAAATGTTCTACAAACTTGTAATTTGTTTTATCTTTAGTGGTGGCCGATACCAATAGGTGGTACCACCAAACCTTCATATTACCAGGAAGTATCAGCATCACCATCGGATCAGAGTTCGATTAATCTGTATATGCACGTATTTATCTTCAATAAAGTAATTAAATAATACAATTTAAATGAAACTATTTCATCTCCCATTCAAATCTATTTGGGATTTAGTAAACTGGGCTCGATTAAAGCAAAAATTGTTAATGCAAGTTTTTGTTCTGAATGTGGGAAGTAGGTTAACATTATATCCCAAATTCTAATCCCAAACTGACAAAAGAATCAAATAATGTGTAATAAAATAGTGATTTCACATATGCAGACTATTAATGATCAATTTTTTTGACTGACATTTATTGAATAATCACGTCCATGTATAAATAATTTAACAAATAGGTACACAGCACAATTCCTACATTACTCAAAACGATATTAAATAACTTTTCTTCGCATGGAACAATCACAGCTATTAAAATTCCTAATATTAAACCATGGATACTATAGAGAAGGATATCAAGCTGTATATACTGCAAGTCCACATCCCTTGAGACCTTCGCCATTAATGCCACGTTGTCATATACAATACAGAAAATACCATATCGAAACGTTTGATTTTTGAACTTCTTATAATAACATGTAGCTTTTCATCTTTCCCTATGGTATTCATGTCCTGAACCCACCTTCACGTGGACCGTCCCTTCATCAACGACTTCTGGATCTCCTCCAGCGTTTTCCCTTTGGTTTCCGGCACCAGGAATATCGACAGGAACGACGAGACGATGCTGCAGCTGCCGAAGAACAGAAACGGCCCCGTCAGTCCCAGCCACGCGTTCAGATTGTAGAAAATCACGCTAGCGACGATTAACATGGTGCCCAGCAGGATCACCTGGACGCCGAATGCCTTCGTCTTCACGTTACTCGGGAAGAGCTCCCCTGACATCAACGTCGGGATGGATAACAGGCCGAAGGTCCCGGCGAAGATCAAGTAGGTGAGCATCCCGGCGAGCGGGAACCAGTTCAAGGAGCTCACGTCGACGTCGCTGTATCTCTCCAAGTAGAAGTAAACTCCTTCTGAAAGGATGGCGATGGAGCACCCCGTCATGGCCGTCAGGTACGACCTCCTCCTACCTAAACGCTCTCCGAAGTAACCGAAGGAGAGGCTCAGAACGGCGAAGGTTATGGCGCAAATCAGGGTGGAGTCCGAAGAGCTGATGTCTGAGCCGGACTTCTCGAAGATGAAGTGGGTGTAGGATTGGAAAGCTCCCAAGCCGGATAACTGTTGGGAGACCCTGAGGAATATGGCGGCAAACAGAGCCTTGCGGTTACTCTCGATGGAGATCAGGTCCTTCCATTTTCCTCTCTCCAACATTTGGCGTTCGACAGCTCTTTTAATCTCTAGGAACTCGTCTTCGACGTCTGTTTTCCTTCTGAAGAATCTCAGAGCGTTCTTCGCTCCTTCTTCACGGTTCGTCATGACGCTGTAGTACGGAGTCTCCGGCAGAAACGGTACCAGCACCACGAAGAGGATCGGTAAGGTGACTAGTATGTACGACGTCTGGCGTACGGAAAAATGTAAACCTACTAGGTTGACCAGAAACTGTCCTAACGAGTGAAACGCGACGACGTTCCCCCAGGACCCTCTCACTTTCGGCACGGATATCTCCGCTATGTAAATCGGGACAGTGCTGAAGTGCATGGCGTCCGCCATGCCTGAAATCACCCTGGCCACGTAAAACACGTACACGCTCTTCGCTACCGACGTTATTATCCATGAAAGCACGTGGGGGATCGCCATTAGTAGCAGGCATTTCTTTCTTCCCAGTACGTCGTTTAGCTTCGAGGCTGGGATGCTGAAAACAATTATCGCTAGTGAAGGTATGTAGACTAGGAACGATGCTTCAGCCTCCGAAATCGAGTAGTTCACTTCGTCTTTAGTCAGTTTTACTATGAAGGGGGACGTCCACGCGAAGAAGATGCCCGATGTTACTGATGACAAGCAAACTGAAAACCGAAATTATATTAGAAACATGCCAGATAAAAAGAAGTAACGCTACAACACACAGCTGCACTATCGCATCATTACCAGAACGTGAATATTTTCGTACAGCTTGTTTGAAAGACCATAACTCCACATGTGAGTGGTGACTTGGGGGGTCTGAGTCCCGAAAATAATTCGGGAAAGCACTTCAGGCTTGTTCAAAGGGATATTTGAGCTTTACTACAGGCACTTGGTAACTTCAAAAATAACGTTTTTCTGAAGTTCTGAAGCTTCAAAAATGCCTCGACTTTGCCTTCTTTAAACTGTTTATAACTCGAAAACCGTCAACTTTAGAGAAAGTTCGATAAGAAGCTTGTTTGTTCAAAATGACCCAAATATCCCAAAGAAAACTTTGTTCGGGGCGAAAAAGTTAATTTTTTGTAATTTGTTTAAACAATTGTGGCGCCTGATATCATAAGGATTTGTTATAAGGGGCTAATTTTGAGTAACATCGTGGAAAAAAACCGATTCGGACTAGATTGGATCAGACATGACCGCTCAAGGATACAACTATCAATGACTGTATATCAATTACATCCATTTAATAAAGTTGATAGTCATAATCGAAATGATGCAACGTTCATTAAAACCACACCACCTCAATTAATGGAATATTTACACTGGTCATGATTAAAATAATAATAGTTGAGATTTGATTAAATTGAGTCTATTATAAGTAAAAATAGTTAGTTGAAATTAGTTTGAAAATAGAAAATAGACACTCCACGCCGTTTATAAACTCGTCTATTTTTACACCTACTACTATAGTGATGTAATCCACTGTGACAGCTTAAAAAGTCTCACACAGGTTAACATGAAGGTGATCGCAGGCAAGGGCACTTCTCTCATTTTTAAATTTACACTTAAAATCACCAATAACAGTTCAAAACACTTATCAGTATGTCACCAAAACTCACCTATGAGTATCGTCATGACTTGTGGCCATATTTTCCCTTCATCAGCACCTTTTTTAACTCGCGTGGCCATTTAGAGCTTTACTGGTCAACCACTCCGTAATTCTGATCTACTAATGGCGTGCAGTGCGATCGTTTTATTTATATATAGATTATTGTGAGCAAATATTACATTATCTCTAGTAACTATAAATTTAAATAGAAGTCAATTTTCTTATATTAAACAAATGTTAACGCGACAATTCCTACTGTATAACAAGCGAGAGAAAAAATTCAAGCACGCTAGACCAATCAGATGCTCTTGAAAAGGGCGAAGTAAGAAAACGATCCCTTGCAGACCTAAAATAAATACAAATGTAACCGATATAATAAGCAATTTTATTAAATACAATTTACCGAGAGGAAAGTACTGAGGTTCAAGGGGGAAAATTTCCCAATGGTCAGGAATAACGGTCTTTGCGTACGTAACATGATCATCTTCATGGAATTCTTGAACTCCCTGCTACAACCGAACCAGTCGGAATCGTACAGGTAATATCCGATTTCTCGGCTCTGGAAAAACTTATAATTACAAGTTTTGAATGTATTTAAGAACTACAGGAAAATACATGAAGCAAAGTCATACAAGAAAGGACAATCATAGAATGTCCAAGTAATAACAACGACTATGGTTTATGCAAAACAATTCTTAAATTTGCCTCTCCCTTACTATCATAGCACATTAAATACACACCTATTCGGTACAACCCAGTCACAAATGCGTTCTCAAAAGGACAGTTGATAAACTGGACAGTCTTTACGGTTGTATTTAATGCAACGTACAGCGTTACAATCGAGGAACTGTAATGCAAACAAACATTCAAACGTGCCGTCCGGTCCGTCCACTATTGCCAACATGATATAAGCGCGCGAATTTATACAAAATTCTGCTTTACTTTCACTTACTGAGATCGTTATTTCGTTTCCGTACGAGCAGAGCATGTAGAACTGTATGAGAACGCACATGAAGTACTCCATTTGGGCCCAGAACTCGGGGGTCGACAAGGGCAGCTAAAATTTAAGCGTAAATGCTGTTGTAAAGGCCGAATCGAGTGATACTTACCGTAGAAGCCTTGTACAGACAGGTCGCGTACACTAATATGGAAACCAAAGTCTGCGATAACACCACGAACGTGAATAACGCCTCGATGTCGTCTTTGACGCTAAAATCGAAGCATTAGAACGAAGCTTTCGGGAAATGAAGGGGTATTACTCGAATAGCATCTGTAAGTGCTTCACGCAACGTTTCAATTGATTATTCAACTCTTTGTCGAGCTCGGGGAAGTCCTCATCGTGAATAATGGCGTGGTCTAATGGCATTTGTAGTTGCTTCAACGCCCTCTTTCGTATGGTCTTCAGGACGTTGCAGTTAATTTTCAGGTGAATGTTCAGCGCGTTCAGCATTCCTACGTACAGTATGTCGCCGCCTTCAATCCGAATGATTCATAAATGAGACTTTTCTCTGAGATTAAACTTACTCGCTATTACACAGGCCCAATAGTCGAAAGCTAGATCGAGGTAAAGGAGCGCCATGTGGCATTTGAATTTGGTGTCCGATCGAAAGGGGATGTAATAATAGTACGGCAGGTATGAGTAACAGGTCTCGTTGGTGGGGAAATGTTCCCCCGGAACCCGCTCTTCTAATGTCACGATGGTCGATAAATGGGCCGAGACGCCAACGTTGAAATATAAGAACCAGACCTGCAATTTAAATAAAACTAGGTGAACCGTTTTCGTTAGGTCTACGGCAGCAAACAACATTGCTGCAAATTACGATACTGTCAATGTTGCATCGAAGCAATAAGCAATCGGATTGCTTCGATGCAACATTATTGGACGCAACAGTATGCAACGGTTATTGGAAAAGGAAGTTCGAAGTTGCATTAGTTTTCTGAACCATATGGGAGCCCAATCTATAACCATGCCAAGTTTAAAGTTATTTTTATTTAGCATCCATACCTTTTTTTATATATCAGATTATACTAAAACTGGGGTTCCAACGTTAAAATGCAAGGTTTTAATTTGAACAAATTGAAGCTCAAAGTTGAATCTTCTCTGAAGTGAAATGCTTTATTCTTACCACGTACGCCAATATCGAGTAACTTCGCTTTTTCTCACAAAACAGTTTGCCAGGCGAGAACTCCTCTAATTCCTCGTAATAGAACTCTTCATCTTGTAAGACATTCTGGATCTTACTAATGGCTTCTTTGCGAAAAAGCGTCACCATTTTCACTAGGCCCACCAAATGGGTGAACGTTACAGAAATGGCACCAACAAAAATATTGATATTAGAAGTGGTTTCTTTAAGATAAATTAATTCGCAAATGACAAACAACAGACCCATGGCAAACCAAAAGGAAACGTAAAAGTAATACAAGATTCTCTTGATCGGATGAGTGTCACCTCCGTAATACCACACGCCGCTGATTTTTTGAAGATTATTGCAAGCCTGAAAGAAGTCCATAGGGTAGCCATACTTCGATGTGGACATCTTTAAACAGAAGGTAGACGGGCAATGCGATGAAGAAACTCCTGGGTGTATGAATATTTGATAGAGATGTGTGGAAACATACTTATCTTAATAAAACATTGATCATATTCACAACACAAACACTGTGAACCTGTAATTTGGACAAGACAGATACTATATACATTTTTAAAGCTGGAAAAGAACGAAACAAGTTAATATTATTAATGCATAGGTGTACGAACTTATCGTGTTTGATAAATGAAGAGTTAGAAAAGGAAAATATATTAAACATACTTCTAAAAATAATTCCATTTTTATTACCAAAATTCTTTCCACAGTCTAATTTTATATCATAGAGTAAAAAATTATAATTACAGAATTTGTTTAATATACAAAGCCAATATGCATCCTAAGACAACTTTAGCGGAAATCATCACTAGGTAGGTAATTCAATAACTTATGAATACATATTTAACGACTATTAAAATTATGAAAAATAATTTACTGAATTACAAAAATTAAAGATTCATTAATCTTAGGATGTAACGCTATTTACAAAGTGTGTATCCCCTACCCGAATCTCAAGACAATGTACTTATTGCTTAGTGTATTGAAATATAAAAATTGTTTAGGTATTAACGGAAGTCCATCTGAGGAACTCCCACATTTTGAAGTAACTTTTTACAATTCTCTACCTTCAGAGGTAGATATTTCGTATGTACAAATAAGTTAATCTAATATACATATCTTCATAAAACTTTAATCGATTCTTCTTTAGTTTTTAGTACATTTCTGGTAAGGGATTATGTATGCTTATATCGTAAGTATAATATTAAAAATACTTTCCTGAATTCTCTGTCGTGAGACCTTAACTTTTATTAGAAACAAAACAACAAAAACCAAAATAGAAAACTTACATCTACGTGTCGCTTTTCCATAGTTTTATAGTCTTGTCGTTTTCTAAAGCAGCCGAAGCAATGATGTTTTCTGTCGGATGGCAAGTAGTGCACAAGACAACATCTACAAATACAAATTGCTCAAATTTTAAGTCTTACATGAAGGGGTTGATGTGTCTATTTGATCTGAAGATGAACAATTATTATTAATTATGAATACTTTTAATAAATACAAAAATTAAAGTGAAAAGCTAATTCTCAAAAGGTTTCATAGACTGTCGATACAGGTGTATTTCTAACGTGACGTGTAAATTCAATCAAGTAATATTTTCTATAGAAAATTAATGAGTGACGTCTGACACAAGTAATTTCAACCCTTTGAAATTTAATAACCTTCGGTTGTCGACAAAATACGTAAACTTGACAAATGTATTACCTGTGTGTCCTTGCAATTTTTGAACTATCTCTTTCGTTTGCAAATTCCAAATGTATACCATATGGTCTTCCGAGCCGCTTACTATCCACTTTCCGCCTGTTACCGAGAAATTCGCGAAAATACAGTACTTTTCGTTTTTATGACCAGAATAAGTCTTGAGACACTTTCCTTTCGCGTAATCCCACAGCTTTAAGGTGTTATCCAATGTGCTGGCCAGAATGTATTTACCATTTGGAGAGAATTTCACAAAGGAAACTGGAGGATTGTCATCATCTATTAAGGTTTTCAAGCACTGACCCGAAGCCGTGTCCCATATTCGACTGAAATGAAATCATAGATAAGTTTCCTATTAGTAAAGTAATAATAAAAATAATAAACCCAAAGTTGTGAAACATCACGAATGAAGAGGAAGTGCAAATAATGCCTAAGCTTAATCGCAAGGCTTTTTCCAAGACTAGAAAAGGTAATAATCATAGTATTTTCCTTACGCGAGTCCATCGTAGCTGCTGCTGACTATCAATGACCCATCTCGGTTGAAGTGCACCGCACTGACGGGGTCAGAATGTGCCGGAAGAGTCTTGAGACACTTGCCCGTCCTCACGTCCCATATCCTGACGGACTCGTCGAACGATCCCGAGACGATCAGATTCGATTGGGGATTAAAATTACAACAGAACACATAGTTGCTGTGTCCTTTCAACGTCTTCAGGCATTTCCCCGAGGATAGTTCCCAGATTTTTAGAGTTTTATCGTCGCTGGCGGAAACTGAGACGAAATGTCATTAGGAGATGTGCAGAACAGTTTCAAAGTTATAGTTACCTAATAACCTGCTATCGCTGGACCACGCAACGTCGCTTATACCTAGTTTGTGACCTGAGATCGTCTTTTCGAATTTTCCATCGTACGCCCCCCATATTTTGATTAGTTTATCGGCGGCTAAGTGGGTAATATTTAAGCAAGGTTAGATAGCACAGCATTCTCACTAATATTTCATTCGAATATTCGATACTTACATGAACTAGCTAACCATTCACCATTTGGACTAAATTTCACCGAAGAGACGGCTTTTGTGTGACCTGCCAGAGTAAACTTCAGAGTATAATTTGGTTTCTAGAAGGTATAAAAAGTTGTCATAATGTGTAACTTAGAGCGATAAGTAATGATCAAAATGTAATATGTGAGAAAATTTCAATGAGTTTACCTACACTAAAAGTAAAAGTACATATTGTAGTTGAAGTCAATATATGCTAATGTAAAGTGTATGCGTTGGCATCATGGGAAACTCAAATATATGACAAAACGTCTAATATTCAGTAAACATGAAACAGGCCTGATTGGCCTTATATTACTTGTTACTGTGGAACTACAGTAACTACAAGCAGTATGATACGTAGAGTACATACGATCTACTGTGTTTCAAATGAATGATAAGGACAGCCAATAACACTACCACCTGCTACAAAGCAAGCAATGCTCGCCAGTCAGTAGACACGTTACGACTCACCAGGTTGCTGCTGGACTTGTTGGAGCCGCTGGTCGGCGTTAACGAGGTGTTCTGGACAGAGCCCTGGCTGACGTTCCCCGAGGCGTGTACAGGAGGCGCTCCTCCTCCGAGCGGCATCATCCTGACGCTACTCCTAGCGGTTTAACCACCTTTAATGTATCAAGGGGCGAAATTCGGACGGGGGATTTTACTTACATCTACCCTCACTCTTCGGTGCAAGTTGTGTCACACGCGCGAAAATAAAGCGTGTACAAAACTCTTCACTCCACGCTAACCTCCAAAGTCAAACATGGGACGCGAAACTGTGCAACGTGAGCGAAAGAGGTATTTGACAGAACAGTGAATGTTGGTCAAAATTGTGGTTTACCTCGGTGCGTCGCCATGCCGTTCCCTGAGTGTATGGCCAGGTGATTCACATGACACAAACGGCACCAGCTATATTCCAGATAGTTGTGAAAGCTTGTTAGCTATGTAGATTCCACAGCCAAAGTCCATTCTGTTATGATATTTAAAAATCAAAAGCATTACTGGGATTAAACTACATCTTGTTCCACCTGTGGATATATAAGTAGAGGTCATATATACAATGCAAGTACATAAAATACACATAGATTTTCTACATCAAGATCTCAATTGTATGTTTCACACTCCCAAGGTTCAACTATAACTATAGTGTTCTTTGTTAATACAAGAATTACATATGCCTTGCCTCATCCCAGTTCTTCTGGGGATATATTCACACTTTTGCAGTATTTTTATCCTTACGTCCAGCCAGAACTGTTAATACAGTTCCTAATAATGCCATGATTCTATGCGCTGATTGAAGTTTTGCATTAGGACTTGATGTCAATCCATGTGCTAGCAAAGCTATACAATGTACTATAGTTAATTAGTGGAAATTTAATAAGCACCCAGTTTTGTGTTTCATATTAAACAGTTGTTTATCAAAATAATAGTAATATTCCATTAAGTTTTTGCAATACAGATTATCGATTTTCCTGTACCTGGCACTGATTATGAACGTATTGACAAGCTGGAATGTGGAAACACCTCGATTCATCGTGAGAACTTCCTACCCCCCTTACAATACGTTTTACAATAACTGTATAGATTAAATTACCTACAATGACTTCCACCCAACCTGTACAAAATGAGGTAAGACTAAATCAGGCCTGCTTTGCCGGAAAAAGAGTTGAACATTACTTTCGTTGCAGCCATCGAGGTACATGAACACATACCAGATGGACTCGAACAATCCATTCAACGTGGAAAAAGTAGATATAATCATCCAGTCTGTCCTGAAAGAGGCAATGGAAAATCTCACGTATGATAAAGAGAAGTGTCTTAAACAAGTAAAATGGGCTTCGTGGACCATCCTCACAAAAGTTAAAGAGCTGAAGTTCGACAGGTAAAAGCAACACACTAAACGAACTTGAACCATTACATTGCCATGCTATTCTAATTTTTATTTCAAGGTATAAAATCATCGCAATGGTCAGTATCGGAGAGAAGAACTCTCAAGATGTCTTCGCTGCTATGGGGTTCCTGTGGGATGGAGAAAAGGACAGATACACCTTTTTCACAGTGGAAAACTTACACGTTTACGGCATCGCAATGTGTTTTGGGCTGTATTATGAATAGGAAATAAGTTGACATTAATCGATAAGTACAAAAGTGAAGTACAACGTAAAATGCATGTAATTACAACTAAATTTTAAAAACTTTGTGATGTTATTTATATCTTTAATTTATCACCAGTGCAGATTTGCATATAATTTAATACAACTTAATGGGTTTAGGAAAAAAATCCCAGCTTTCAGAAGGCTGGCTACTAATTCCCTTCCTTAACTTAGCTTCCCTGGACTTTGCTTCAATAAGTTCACTTAGCTTAACTTTGAAGAAGGTTTGAGTATTTAAATAAAATTGAACAGTAAAAAGAAATACATATAACATTCAGGTATTTTGCATTTAGGTTTCTTATATTAACACATTATTACCTCATTATCATTTCTTATATATGTATTGTAATATATTGTTGATCAATATTTTGAATTTACCGCGCTAACTTTTATGACAGACGACAGACGTTAAATTTGATACGCTTTGTTGTTGTTTTTCTGTGATTGTGTCTTGTGGTTTGGCGGTGTGTACACGTCATGTAATTGATAACAGTACTGTTTAAAAGGTGGAATTTTACCCACAAATTATTACCGATTCGGTGTGCCACAGTTAGATTTGTGTTGTCAACGATATTGATGGTGAAAATGTCTTTGCCGGAGCCTTTGTCCAAGCTATTCAAGTAAGTGATCCATTTTTTAAACGTTACTAAACCCAATTCTATAAGTAATTGTTTAATAATCATTGTTTACGGATTAACAAATATAACATGAGAGTCCTGTACAATCCACTAACGTTTTACTACACTACTTTTGTTTATTTTGCACTTGCAGTATTAACAATTTGAGTTAGATAATGAATTAGTGTAGAAGCATAAATTAATCAATTGGCTGATACATTTATGACTGAGTATTTCGTGCGGTATGTCAGAACATACCACCCCTGCACTGTTTCAAAAGTGATATAATTTGAAGAGTAAACATTCAAGCAACAGGTGTCCATTAGCTTAAATTGTCGACCCTTTCCTGATGCTCTTAAAATTTCCCATTCATCAATGTGTGTGTAGATTCCAAGTCCTTTTTCCTCTTCAAGAAAAATCGACGAGAACAAATCAAAGTACATTGAAACGTTACGCGAGAGCGTAGCTATCCAGTCGGTATCGGCTTGGACTCACAAGAGGGACGAAGTCAAGCGCATGGTCGAATGGACCGCTGCTCGCTGCGAAAAATTAGGCATCAAAACCGACATCAGGGACTTGGGGTCACAGCAGGTCCCAAACAGCCGCGACATCCCCTTACCGCCGGTGCTGTTCGGTTCGTTAGGTACCAACCCGAAGAAGAAGACGGTCCTCATTTACGGTCATTTGGACGTTCAACCGGCGCTGAAGGAGGACGGCTGGGACACGGAACCGTTTGTGTTGACCGAGAAAAATGGCAAACTTTATGGTAGAGGCTCGTCCGACGACAAGGGGCCCGTCCTCGGCTGGTTGCACGCCATCGAGGCTTATCAGCAGGCCGGGGTGGACGTTCCTGTTAATTTAAAATTTGTGTTCGAGGGAATGGAGGAGAGCGGCAGTGTCGGGCTCGACGAACTGTTGTACGCTGAGAAGGATAAGTTTTTGTCCGGCGTAGACTACGTTTGCATCTCTGACAACTATTGGTTAGGTACCGAGAAGCCTTGCATTACCTATGGTTTAAGGGGCGTCTGTTACTTTGGAATTGAAGTAGAGTGTGCTGCGAAAGATCTGCACAGCGGAGTCTTCGGAGGAACTGTGTAAGTTTTGCATGATGCTGTCTGTGCTTTTAATTACAATAAATATATTCCATCCAGGAAATTTTGTAATTCATTTTTCCTAAATTTTGTAATGTATTGTAGGTATAGGTTTAAGTGAAATATGTGAGAAAATGCAAGTTCTATTTGACTTCCTATAAGAAGATATTTTTTAGGCAGCTTTATTTTAATTTAAGTTTTAAATTAGTTTGTTATTTTGCTTCTAAAATACTTTCTTCATTCAGACACGAAGCGATGACAGATTTGGTGTATCTTCTCAACACATTAGTGGATAAAGATGGGAAAATCCTCATACCAGGGTTATACGATGAAGTCGCCCCAGTGACAGAAAAGGAAAAAACCTTGTATCCTAAAATCAGCTTTAACTTAAATGACTACAGGAAAGATGTCGGCTGCAAACAACTGCTGCACAAGGAGAAAAAAGAGGATCTCCTTATGCATAGGTATGTTAATAGTTAAAGTCATGTTAAATGTTATAACAGTAGCATTTTTATAGGTGGAGATATCCGTGTCTATCTATTCATGGTATAGAAGGCGCTTTCAGCGAACCGGGCGCGAAAACAGTTATCCCTAAGAAGGTCATTGGTAAATTTTCTATAAGAATCGTGCCTAATCAAGAACCTAAGCAAATCGAGAAATATGTTATCGACCACATCCAAAAGAAATTCAAGGAGTATGGAAGTCCTAATGAAATGAAGGTGAGATTATACTTTAATCCGTTTGATGAGATATTAAAAGCTTTAGAGGATATTGTTTGCTCATTATCGGAACCGCAATAAATAAATAGGATTGGTTTTGGATTGATGGATCTTATCAGTTATTGGTTTCCAGTATTTACAGTTTAATGATAAATTTAGATAAAAGTTCTTTACATTGTTAGTAGAAAAAAATAAGATAAGGTGGAGCTTTTTTCTCATGAACTAATCCAAGGTTTAACCATATTTAATGAATATACCTATGGATGTTATGAATCTTCAGAGCCTAAGGGCATAACCCATATGCTTTTTACAATGCTAATTGGTGCAGTTTAGACTGGCACAAACTGTGTGAACTCAGGTTTACTGTTCTTTTTCTCTTTCTTAATTTATTCCAACTGGTATATATTGCATTATATTTTATTTAATCACCTCATCAATCGACTTGGTTAATTAAATATTGACTGTAATTGTCTTACCAGATCAAATTGAAGTACATACTGCTTATAAGTCATACCAAAATAATCTTTTTATTTACTTATTAAAAGGTTTTATTACTGTTTTGTTGTAATGTATTCCCATTTCCCATAAACAATTAATACATAGTTTTGTTTTATTAACAGGTATCCATGGGTCACGGCGGACCTGCCTGGACGGAGGACCCATTCCATCCCCATTATTCGGCGGGCATCAAAGCTACTAAACACGTTTATGGTGTCGAACCCGATTTAACCCGTGAAGGTGGTTCGATTCCGGTAACACTGGTTTTGCAAGAGGCGACAGGGAAAAATGTCATCCTTTTACCCATGGGAGCTGGCGACGATGGCGCTCATTCCCAGAACGAAAAGATTGATATTCGTAATTATATAGAAGGGGTAGGTTAATATCTTTTCTATAGTTTTTTTCATATTGTTTTTAAATTTTTTTTTCAGACGAAGCTCCTGGGTGCTTACCTGTATGAAGTTGCTCAATTGTAGTGGTCTT
The DNA here is from genome assembly GCA_963576515.1 of Cryptocephalus primarius. Lineage (NCBI taxonomy): Eukaryota > Metazoa > Arthropoda > Insecta > Coleoptera > Chrysomelidae > Cryptocephalus > Cryptocephalus primarius. Next base: position 13,937,765 of record OY754944.1, on the reverse strand, counting down.
TGACTGGCTTATATGGTAAAATTATTTAACATATTTTATTTTTGATACCAGTTATGCTTGGTTTAAATATGATTATAATGATAATAAATTTGTTTAAAGGTTTATTTATCTGTTTGGATTGTTAACTTTGCCAGTTTGTTTAATGATCAAAAAGTTACAAAGAGTTATTTGTTGTATTGGTATCTTGTCGTTCAATCTTCAGTACATATACCCACTCACTCTTTACTGTGGCCTTATCGGGAAACGATATTGTTACAGATTTTTCATTCAAAGTCCACTAAAATATGACATTTTATAACCAACAACACTTTTTTAAATGATCTCTTACCTGTAAGGGTCCTTCCGCTTCATTTCCTAATAACGTAACTGTTATTGAATCATCGAACTCATTTGCCACAGATCCCAATTCCAAGCTATTCCCTTGAGGCCAAGACAGTGCTATAGCGTATACAATTTCATTTTTAGAGGTGTACCAAACGACTGAATTCAAACTGTCATTCTGGGCCGTCCATGGTGTAGATGCGTAAATCGCTTCACCGTTAATGGAAAGCCAGGTGCCGAGGTCGGCAAGTCTCTCTTGAAATATCGGCGCTATCATTCCGTCACTTGTTGGACCCACGTTGATCAAGATGTTCCCTTAAAAGAGGTAAGTAATTAGTAGTTGTGGAAGTAGAGGGTCTTTTGGGGAACTGTTTTGTACCTCCGCAGCTGACTGTGGTGACTAGTTCGGTTAGTAGTGCCGCTGTCGTCATGTAATCTGACAGTTGGGCGTTTCTCCTGTATCCCCAGGAGTATTTGTCTATGGTCAGCGCGTTCTCCCACTTGTGCTCTTGCAAAACCCCTAAGAAAACCGTTGTTAGCAAACTCAGTGGCATCTTTTTACTTTGTTACGTCTCACCCGGATTGTATCGGTCCCTACAAGTGTAAAAGTCTCCGTGATTACATGAAACCCCAATACCCCATCGATCGTTGGCTACGACGTGGTCTTTGACCGGGCTGTCGTTGTACAACCAAGCCAAAAATTCCTTAGACTTCCAATACGTATCGGGTGCCTCTGTAGCGCCATCGGACCAAATAATGGCCGGCTCGTAGCTTTCGACGAGTTCTTTCAGTTCGGGAATGATTTTGTTATCGACGAACTCTTGCGTGGTGTAGTTCGACGCTTTGTCGGAATTGTAAACGGGGTGGAACCATTCGAACATCGAGTGGTACAGACCGAAAACGAGATTTTCCCCACGTACTGCCTTCGCTAGATCACCTACGGTACAGACGATGCTTTACTGGTGGTGATTGCTTCGATAGAGCGAAAATACGCTCAATGTATGTTTAAGACTATTTGTTAATATGAGTTACTCACCCACCAAGTCCCTTTTGGCTCCAATATCTTTAGAGTTCCAACTATAAGAGTACTTTGAGGGCCATAGTGCGAAACCTTCGTGGTGTTTACTAGTTAAAACGACATATCTAGAAAAAATACGTCACTTTCTATGGTAAACAAAATTATGAGTAGTACTTTGCTCCGGATTTAGCGAAAATCTGCGCCCAAACGTACGGATTAAAGAACTCTGCGGTAAAATCCTTAGCGAATTCTTGATACGTGAACGAAGGGCGGTAGTTTGCTTTCATGAAATCCACGTAATCGCCTTCTTTTTCTTAAAAGTGAAATATGTTTTTTCGTAAAAGGTTCTCGGGTCACGCTTACCTTGCAGACTTTTCCAGAACCATTCTGATCCGAAACCAGGCACCGAATAGACCCCCCAGTGTAAAAATATCCCTACTTTCGCTTCGTCGTACCATCCTGGTAATGGTCTACTGTCTAAACTGTCCCAGTTGGCTTCATATTGCCCGAAAGTAGTCGATATAATTGAAGTTAATGTGATAACAGACAGTATCATGGTGGTTCGTTAATGTTTCAGTTAAGAAATGAATCATTTTTGAAATATATAAGTAACGTTCTTATCGACGGATTACTGTATATTTATCAAAAGTTTAGAGGAAAAATATAGGAATGCGTTTGAGTTTAGATGGGAGCTTAAGAATCAATCACTCATTAGGATGACATGACACAACTTAAGTAACTAGGTACTTACCACTGTTTAGCAGTGTATGACACTAAATGACACTTCACAATTAATGGTAATTTGTTACGTACGTTGTTCCAATGAAAAACTTATTTCATCATACGTTTTACTATGGGTATTATAAAATATAACTTGTTTAAAATACAAAACATAAATTATACAAAATCCTATGCTGAAATATAAATAAATTAGAACTATTTTACCCTTAGGAGAGGGGACACATTTTACATCAAACTTCTTGTAGTTCGCTTTGTCGAAGTACAAAAATAAATTATATACAATTATCAGCCTTAATGCATGAGCATACTTATTTACTTAGTTAGTGACTATTTCCAATGATTTTGTTGATTATTTTTCCATTAGTCTCCAAACAATGTTTATCTTTCGGTGCATTCTTCATTTTTCGTGTGCATAGCTTGCTTCGAGACTAGAACTGCAAACTTGTTTAAAAAGTTAAATGGCATCATTCTGTTTCATCTGCTGACCACATCTCATTACTTCCCCAAGCCCGAATCGAAGTGGAAATTACTGGAGAAACTATTTTCAGAGGGAAATTCCGCCCATTTCGAATAATCGATATTAGGGATAATTCCAGAACGGCATGGAACACGAGGATTACTGAAAAAGAAACGGTAAAAATATCCACCAATAACCAATAGAACACCTCACTTACATCTCATGGTCGGGCAACACCATGGGGTAAAGTTGTATCGTGTCGATCAAATCTGTGTTATCGCAGATCACTCTGGCCAAGCGCATTTTTCTGATCTCCTGCAGCTGTTCCGGTGTGAACGAGGAAGGTTGATTCGGCAGCTCGTACCTGAAAGATTCGTACGAAGGAATGGAGGAGAGTTTCAAATTTTCTGACTTACCAGAATCTGTCTCCTCTTCGAGCGTAGCTAAACTGAGTGGCAATGATGCAAGCGAACGTAGGCCCCAACATGCTGCCGCTCAGTGGACGTTCGGACACTCCACCGGACCACAGATCCACGTCACCCGGATGCCTGGGAAGAAGAGGGAAATTTAAAGGACGAACAATGGCAGGGATTGGAGGCACCATGATAACAAGTATCTTTGTGTATAACTCTTATGATTACTTACTCGAATATGCTCGAATACTTCCGGACGGTATCGTTGGGCATCGTGCCTAGCAGGTCTTCGAAGTTGTCGGACCACGGTAGCCCGCAGAATTTCCTGTACTCCATGTACCCGGGCAGGCCGAACTCCCTGCCCCTCTGCATGTTGAAGCTGACCAGGTCCATGCCGAAGCGGGCGCCGACTTTCTTGAAGAGGTGATTGGTCACCTCCTGAGTGATCGAATCGTCCATGGCCTGGGCCACTTGGTTCATCAGGCCCATGATGTACTCGTCGAAGATGCCGGCCCTGTAGAGGTCGTAGGGGCGGCGGATCAGGTCCGAGAGACGTTTGGATGCTGGAAGAAGCGATGGAAATGCACGAGGAGTGAAGAGAGAAAGAGAGATTTGATTTTATCGGGTGTATCTCGAGAGCTCACCTACGAATTTGTGCGCTTTGCTCCACCTCTCCACTGCCGTGGGTAATAAAGAGTGGCCGAATCGGAAAGCGGCAGCTGCGAAAGCGTCTATTACTCCTGGATTGATGCTGGAATCGTATCCGTCCCAGTAGCCCTTGGGGAGTAAATCATGGGTTAATAGATCAGTGGTACGTTTTGGACAACAGGCGGAATTGATGCAAACTGATTTTATTGCACCAAATAGTGCATATTTTGCTGGTTTCTTCTTGAAATTTGATGAAGAACGTACCAAAGGCAAGCAAAAACCTACCGCAGCGAGAATTTAGTCCAGGTACTCCAGGTTTTTGCCTCGGATTTCCTTGGAATTGAACCGATTGACATGAAATTTTGACTGAACGTGGGGAGTGCCTCAAGAAACAAAAGTTACGCAGCGACATATTGTGCTTTTTGCCCTTTGGTGGTTTCCGCCCCTTCTTGGGGATGAAACTTAAAATAACCACAGAAATCGATAGAGGAGTCAATGTTTTTTTATCACTTTTATCAGATTGAGTGCATTTTTCTTCTTTGCTTGTAAATAACAATAGAATTACCGGATTTAACAATAGAAGAACAGATTCAATTCTTACCTCTTTCTGAAGTAGGAGTCCGAATTTCTCCATCACGTCCTTACCGAGTAGAATAGGCAGAAACTCGTTATACGTGATGTGTTGAACGATGGCGATGTTAATCCTACGCGCTTCCTGGTACAAAACTTCATCGTCCCAATGCGGGTTGTACTTGGCCAGCTCCTTGGCTATGGTGTTGTGGTGCCTGGCCATAAGAGTGTGCATGCAGGTCAGTACCAGTTGCTCGTTGACTCTTATTTCGCCTGGAAAAATCCCCATTAGATCTTAATAAATCCCGACTAACGTCGCGAAACATTACCTGCGTCGAAGCAGAACATGGACGCGTTCGGCCTGGTGCACCCCTCGTCAGGCACGTCGAGTTTAAGAGGCAGCAGGTCCTTGAGTCCGTACTGTTCGAAGGCGGGGTTCATCCTGAGCAGACCTGCGACGCCCGAACGAAGTTTCCTGCGGGATTAGTGTTGTAAGGAAATCTCCCTGATACGTTAGTAATACAGGTTCGTACCTCGCGTGCGGTTCGTTTACCCCGTAGACTGTGTTAGCGTCTAACACTCCCGTTAGGGTGTTGAAGGGTACCTTAGAACCCAAACGACATCCCGGTCTCGCCGCTGGGAAAGTCCTGACGAAGTCGATGCACTTAACGCCCCACAGTCTGGAAACGAGGTTGAACATTACAATGAAGAAACATAGACAGTAAAACGCTCAGTGCAAAACGTCTCAAATTTACCTGTAGAAGTAATCATCCTCTGGAATTTCAATTTCGTTACAATAAGGGTGCTTGAGGTGAGGAGGCCTATGGCAGCATTCCTCCGGGTCGTTTTTATTGATGGGATCTGGAGAAGGGTAATGTAGTATTTAGGTTACTTAAATATGCGCCGTGTTTTACCAAGAGGGGTGCCCTGTAGGGTGAAGTCGTGATCCAGGAACTGTCCCCAGGCGATGATCATGACGGTCCCGGCGTGGTCGTGGAACCCATCGTCCGGGTGCATCGTCCTGGATACGACCCTGGAGGGCGGAAGGTTCCTTCCAGTCAAGGAGATACGGGGGCCGACCATACCGTCGGCGTAAAGCGGACCCATCAGGCTGAAAGGTTAATGGAAGGTTTTGTGAAAAAAATGTTGAAAAATTCCCCCTTTTGTGCGTTTTGATAGGGGAAAAAGTTGACGTGCCGTTCGGGTCGTTCTGGTCGTTCGTTTTTTGGGCGTTAAGAGCGCTATGCTTCCAAAAATATTTTCAAAAACCTCTCTTAGAGTACAAGTGTATCAAGGCCGTTTACTTAACGTGCTTTAGTGCCTTGAAGATGTAATGTAATGCTGTAAAGAAGGTCTTCAAGAATCTCTCAGTGCACAGCTCGACTGTTTTTGAAACTTCTTTCGTTCTTACCGCGTGAAGGGCGTGTTGGTGGCCGCCCAGGTGGGGTGTTCCAGATTGGTGCAAAGCCCATCGAACCTCCTGTACTTCCCGGCCCTGCATTCGACGTTAGCCAGAAATGGCGGGCACACCTCCCTGATCAAAGTCTTGCTGGTATCGATAAGCGGTAAGCCCTTTTCGATGTCCTCGTAACTCAGGCCGTATCTGAAAGGGAATCGGGCGTAAGTCCTGTAGCGTACACCTCGGAGAGGAACTTACGTCCTTGCTAGGTTAATGGAGATGTCCAAGAGCAATTCGCCGACCGTGGCGACGTGTTCTGGTTTCCAATCGCCACCGTGCGGTTCCGCTATACCTGATTTGAAGAACGTGGAGAATGCGGGTGAAAAAGTTAAAGTTTAATCGAAGGATTTGCTTACGTATTCGCTTCCTGGCTTCCAAATATGCGGCGTTCACCGCGTCGTATGTTATGCAAGTGTCAGGACCGTTATAATCTCTAAAAAAGAAGAGAAGGTTAAATCTCTATTGATCCATAACTAGTTTCCATCCATGATGTCATCATCAGACGACAAGGATCTTCCATGTGTCTATATCTTCTATATATTTCTTTGTGGAGTGAACAGATTTTTACGATCTTCGAAATATTACTTACAGCGAACTACCCCTAAGTAAGTTGAGGGATAAGTCGAACTGGCTGCTTTTCCCCGGTCCATTTAAAATCAATGCGCACTGGTCGTCACTCGTTGGAGCCGATTCCAAATGTTGGAATTGAATGGTGAAAGTTCCTTGAACGAACATCAATCCCGCCAGCAAAAAGCTGAAAGTTTAAAGTTGTATTTATTGTTATTTATAAGTATGGTGCTTATTTTGGAAGTTCCATGTACTCTTGTACATGCTTCAACATTTTCTATCGACACTGACGTTTGGAATTTTATTTTAGATCTTTTCTAGCGTCTAAAATTAAAGTAAAATTATTTGAAACTTATGCAGACCTTCTAGATTATATAGTAAAGCCATTTTAGCCTTTTAAAACCTTAAAGGAACCTTTAGCATCATTCAGAAAAGCTGAAATTTCCTTAAACGTTCCAGATTCGTTGTCGAGGAACTTTTGGGTAATTTTCATTAGTGTAAGGCTATTTCGGTAATTGACAGTGCTAGAAAAACGTTTGGACTCCTATTTTGGATCCTTTCTAGCGTCCAAAATTAAAGTAAAATTGTTTGAAAACTTCTGCAAACCTTCTAGATTCAATAGTAAAGCCATTTTAGCCTTTTAAAACCTTAAAGGAACCTTTAGCATTATTCAGAAAAACTGAAATTTCTTTAAACCTTCCACATTCGTTGGTAAGGAAACTTTTGGGTAAATTTCATTTGGGAAAGGAAATTTCAGTAATTTACAGTACTCGAAAAGCGTTAGGACTTTTATTTAAATCACTTTTAGCCTTTAAAATTAAAGTAAAATCGTTTGAAACTTCGGCGAACCTTCTAGATTCAATAGTAAAGCCATTTTAGCCTTTTAAAACCTTAAAGGAACCTTTAGCATTATTCAGAAAAATTGAAATTTCCTTTTTCATTTGGGTAAAGCAATTTCGGTAATTCACAGTGTTAGAAAAACGTTTGGACTTTTATTTTAGTTCCTTTATAGGGTCTAAAATTAAAGTAAAATTGTTTGAAACATTTGTAAACACCGTAGATACATTTTTGAAAGACCTGCGCAATATTGAACACTTGGCATGGCGAAGAAAAATTGGAGCTATTTCCCCACTGTTGCCAACTTGAAGCGGACACAAGGGAAAGTTATACAAGTAGGAACTTTATGAAAAATTCTCCAAACCTCTAATCCTTCGATCTATTTCTTTTGCCTGCGACATACCGCGAATTAGCTGTGTGCTCAAGACCTGAATACCGATTTCCTTTTACGTCATACCGTTTGCTTTTCAATTGTCGTTCGCGTATTATAATGTCGTGCAAAGAGCGATGTGGAACACTTTTCCTCGCATTATTGTACGTTCTCTACTGCCCAAGTCTGATTTAATTCCCATAAATAAACCTAACACGTTCGACGATTGGATATTTTCGAAAATCGAAACGAAATCCGAATTTATTACATCGGCGGGAGTTTAACGTTAGGCAGAATTTCATTAGGCAATTTCGGCCAATCAAATCTTTTTTGCCTAACGTGAGGAAACGCGGCGTTGCCCAACTCGCCTCGATTAATCTCTTTATTACGAGTCTCTGCCGACAATGTCGTGCATTATGCGCGTTACCCACGTGTCGTGAGGCAATTGGACATAAAACACCCACGGTGCATTTCGCCACGGAACGTTTCAATGCGAATTAAATTCTTGTAAGGCTCTTTATTACAAAACGGCCCGTCTAGACAATGCAATTTATTGCGGAGCTGGTCCGAGATTTAAAAATCTCGATGATAATAACGGGGGAGTGGCTTACTCGTGTGTTTATTTGTACCGTGTCGAGTATATGTAGGGCGAATTGTTTTTTTATCTTAATTATAATCGGGTTAGGAAAGGTCCACGACCGGACCCCTAAGGGGATGTTAAGAAATCTAAGAAATAGCATTGATCTTATTACGAGAAAGCTAAGGAACGTATGGTTGAGAATTTTCGTAAAGCAAGTCTTAAATGCCCGGTAGATGATTAAAATTAAAATGCCAGTGAAAAAATCGGGATGATTTGTTTGTTATTAACGAAAAATCGCCCAAAAAAGTGACTTTTTTTGGGTTTTTTAATTAAGTTGTATAGCATACTATTAGTGCAACTTTTCATTAAACACCCTGTAGGTGATTAAAACCTAAATGCTAGCTAAAAATTAGGATAAGTTTCTTTTTTGTTATAAACACTCAAATTTAAAAGTCTCTACTTTTCTGGCCAATAGAAACCTACTCATTTTGAAAATATTCTCCTTTAATTCCAAAATCACCTTCATCAATGTAGTGAAAAACACGGTGTCCTTCGAAATACAAAGGAGTGTACATCGTAAACAAGATTATTTGTTGCTCGACGGCCTTACCCTTAATCCTAATACTTTTAAATTTTCCGAATTATTAAGTTTTAATCAGCGAAAAATTCAGAATAGTTTTTATAAACCAAAAACACTCAAAAAGTGACTTTTGTTTTTTTGCTTATATCATGAAAAATATTGTTTGAATCGCGTTACTGGCAATGGGGCATTTGGAGAGAATTGAAAAACCTTTAAAATGTCGTTTTGGAAACTGTGATTGGACCATTTTTAGCCGAGAAAAGCCGGAAAAACTGTAAAAAATGACTGTTTTCTTAAAAAATTCATAAATTCGACAGTTATTAATATTAAAAGATGACATTTTGGGAAATGACAATATAGTACGTATACTTTAATCAGGCGCAAGGATAAATTTTTCGCCTAAATACTTTTTGCATAATTGCAATATAAACAAATTCGATCAGTATTTTGCAAAATAATTCTACCAACTGTAATTAACGTATTTTAATTATTTAAACGGATTCGATAAGGACAAATCGTAAGTAACAATTCGTCAATCTTACATTTTTGATAAAGTTAGTCTAAATGTGCTTAAAAGTGCTTATAACAGCGCGAGATGCGCGGAAACCAAGCGGAGCAGTAGTAGTGGGGGAACGAAGCATTGGAGGAAAAGAGTTCGTATATCAGGCGCAGTTGCCGGCTTTATTGGGCCAATCACAGTTTACAAAAAATATTAAATAAAGTAATAAAAAGTAAAGTTTCTATAAAAAAAAATCACATATTTTCTTAGGTTATTTCTTGGAGTAACGAGTAACTGTCGCTTGTTACTTTAGCGAAAATTCAATTAGTAACGGTAACTAGTTACTTTTGGGCAACGGTAGCGTGTTACCCAGGTAACCAGCGATACAGTACGGTTCAAAAGGACACAAATCGATATTAATGAAACCGTAACTGATCGACCATTGTTTTCACAAGCTGTAAAATGTCATCGCGTTTCTTAGGAAAGAATTTTAATTATTGTTGAATTTGTTAATTTAAAGGTATGCAGAGTTTCGCAAGGCGTAAATCCCCTTTCGCCATAAAAGTCGTATCAATTCAAGGTTTTAATATTGAAGCGCCTATTAAAATCGCAACGCAGCAATTATTAAGGTTTATTAATAATAAATTAAACAAAGTCGACCAGAGCGACGTCACAAGAGATGAAACGTTATTGCACCACATTCGTCAGCTTTAACCAAGAAACTTGAAACGAGATATTTTTTGTAGGTATAATGTAGTTCAAGGCTTCCCTTACTTAATTACCGAAGAATCGTTTAATGTTTTAACTATAAGTATCATTGGGTGATTCGTTTAAATTCCTTGTAACTTTCGATTTCGATGTCGAAATAGATACTAGTATCTGTCCTATACGTGTATAATGAATTATTTCCATGTAAGGAACCGTCAATTACTCCGGCTACATTCGGTTTCGTACGCTTTACAAGCGAAAAAACATCGATCTGGCCTAAAATATGAACTACTGCAGTCTGTATCGACAAGCTCGCGCTTTTTCGATTTTGTAGGTCGATATTGAGAGACAACCGAAAACGATTTATTACGATCGATAATGAGTTACGGGGAAAGGTGCCGAGATTTATTGGATTTCGTTACGTAAGGAATACGAGGTGATAAGCGGCTGGAATTGCACGGGAAGCTCCAGGCGTTTTACACGTTTCCGCCCCATCAACCCGTTTATACATATTTTTTCTAGCTTGCTTATGGGAGGTTACGCGTCGGGGGTGATTCGGGAAAAAAGCGTCACGAGACGAGACGGAAGTTAATTTATTCTTTTGTTTCTCTCTCTTTTTCTTGTGAGAACAAGGACACGGCGCTCCTCTCTGTTGCCCGTTTCTAAACGCCATGTTAAATGGCTGACGTCCATGCTAAATCGAGCAAGTATGTATATATTTCGAAATTTTGGTGGCGGCCCTTCTCTTTGTGCGTGCTCTTTGCCTTCCAATTGATTTTCAAAATTTTGGCATTTCAGTTTTGGCCCAATCATTTCCATCCCTTTGGATTCTGAGCACAGAGCGTTTTGTATGGTAATTAACTGCTCTTTCCTTTAATTGGAGAATGTTGTCCAGGTTCTCAAAGTTGGTTACCATGGTCAAAAGAAAAGAGAGAAACCCCAAGTCTTTCCATGTTTCCAGTGGAAGGACTTGGGGTTTTTCTCTTTTCTCTTTACTTTTACCTTCGTTCTTATCTGTATTAAATCGAATTGCCTGATTGCCTGTGAGTTTCCTAACTGTAATTCAAGCACCTCCTTCTATTTTCTTACGATTTTCATCCCATCTTCTGCCTCTGGCTGGGATCTGAATGGTTTCTCTGTTTGATCTCTGATCGATTACTTGGTGTTCTCTTCGATCTATTTCTGCGCCCGATCCGTTTGACTTTCTAAAATTTAATCAACGGTACTCCCACGGATCCGAACGGCCTTGCACCGTACGAGTAGCATTGCCAGAGGCGATCGCATTATGCGGTAAGTACCGGTACTACTGCTTTACGAACGGTGAAATGCGCGAGAAGTCGACGCGTTTAAACGGGGCGGGGCGTTGTAATCCGATTGACAATTTTTTTTTTGGAAAATTGTGGATTTTTGGGAGGAATCGAGGTGCCGATAGAATTTTTTTTCTCAAAATGAAGGTGTGATACTGTAGAAGAGGGTAAAACTTAACCTCGAAATGTCGTTTTTTGGAAAAATTTAGAATTTTCAAATGTTTCATCCTTATGAAATGAAGAAAAATTGATAACGCTTACTAAATCATTTATTTTCAAAAAATTTTGCCTACTGACACCAAATTTGGGGTGAATTTCTTAATGCATATTTTTAATTACAGACAGGTCGTTACACAACAGATTAAATATATCCTATTTTCCTATTTATTAAAGTGATTATAGTTCAAGGTTGTTTATGGAAACAGTTTTGACAATTTTAGCAAATTTTGGGCACTTATTTAATCGAATTTAGAAGTTATGGCTCGTGGAACCAGTGACATTTCCCTAAGGGAGTTTTCAAAAATTCATAAAAAGAATTCTGTGAGTCGAATTGTGTGGAAACTCCTTACAATTGCTTATTAATGTTTACTTTAGAAGTTTGACAATTTTCAGTTATTTATTTAAAGGAATTTCAAAGTTATGGCCATTTAGCCAACACAGTAACACTTTTGTTTCGAATTCATCAGTTATAAAATTTTGTAACACAATTCATTGAAGTTTAATTTCTTTGAAACGTTCCAGGATTGTTTATAGCAACATTTTTGAGAAGACTACAAAATTTGAAGCACTTATTTAAAATTTAAAGGAATTTGGAAGTTATGGCTCATGGAAATACTGTAACATTATCCATAAGGAGTTTTAAAAATTCATAAAAAATTTCTTGAGTGTCGAATTGTGTGGAAACTCCTCACTACTATTTATTAATGTTTGCTTTAGAAATATTACAATTTTTAGTTAATTATTTAAAAGAATTTCATAGTTATGGCCATTTAGCCAACACAGTAACACTCTTGTTTCGAATTCAGAAGTTACAAAATTTTGTCAAAAAATTCATTGAAGTTTGATTGTATTGAAATGCTTCAAGATTATTTATAGGAACATTTTTGAGAAGTTCGCCAAATTTTAAGCAATCATTTAAAGAAATTTAGAAGTAATGACTCATGGAATAACTGCGACTCCACTGTAACTCAAAAAGACTCCAAAAACTCCATAGAAGTTCCTCAAATCTAACTAGAAGCTGTCATGAAGTGATGTTTCACTTTATAACTATCATATAATTTTTATAGGAAAGTTCTAAATCTTGGAAACTAATTTTTGTCGTAAATTTCCTTGTAAGGGATGGTGCTAAAGGGATGTTACGTTGAAATAAGTCACATAATAATTTAGAGCGTGAACGACTGTTTATTTTGCGTATAAAAACATGGCTTCAATCGACCTCGTCGCTATAATCTATATTTTCTTAAGGGGTAGTTTTCACCCCCTGAAATAAAAATCCACATCAGCAGTTTATAAAGAAAGTGTAAGGAAATAACATACACATCACCTTTTTTCCTCCTATTATTTCGATTTCTTAATAATTTCTCCTCAAGAGTGTTAAAACTGAGATCTCCCGAGGAATAGCGTGAGTGTAAATTAATTTTTTTTCACGCGCCGCCACCGATCGTGCATATTAGCTTCATTTTGCCGTTATTTCGAGCATGCAAAACAACAATCGCGTCATAAGCGCGAACATCGACATTTTAATGACACATCAGGAGGCATTCCTCACACGTGCAAAGGACAATAGCGGGTAGAATACCTTTAGAAAGTGAGACATTTATATATTTTTATGCACCGTTAGAAACATCGCAGGTGAAATCGATGATGGCGTAAATTCGATACGACGTGTACATGCGATGCTTTGAAACGCCAGAAAGGAAAGTTTTTTTTCATAACAATTTTTCTCACTTCAACCACCTGGCGGGTGATATTCGATATTCATTTCGAAATTCGTGATTGGTACCGTGGGACGCCGTGACGTAATTTAAAAATTTGCAGGCAAAACAAAGTCATTAGCGATTCAATTGTTTAAATAATTTAAGTAATTTGAGTCGAACAATGAAAGTAAGAAGAGCGGAAGAGCTGCTAAGTTGTGCAACGCGCCTTAAATTGCAACTGATTTTCGGCACGTAAAAGTGAAAGAGAGAGACGCGAAGGTCGGAACAATTAAAATTAAAATGCTCCCCGGGACGTTAAAAACAATAAAGAGACATTTAAGAAAAATCACGAATTTAGAATGTGGCTTAATAAATTTTGTAAACCGAGCCTTGAGGAAGGTCTAAAGACGTCTTTGACAGTATAATCCTTGGGATCTGAAATTGCCTTTGACAATTTAATATCTAGCAACGCGAACGTTGAATTGCCATTAGATCTATGAGGCAATGTTGGTGTATTAATCAAATCGTTATATAACTATCGCGTTAGGTATCTGCAAAATATGCAAATAACCGCAATTTGTTATAATAATGCATGCAAAGGAGCGTCTGGGGAATATTTTTAGTACATTCGTCGTTTTAAAGAAGGGCGAAATTCATCAAATCAAGGGCAAATTTGCCTTTACGACTACATTTCCAAAAGAGCCCCCTTGAAAGTGTGTTTTGTAATTAAATTGTATAGTAAACCATTAGTGCCACTTTTTTTAAATACCCTGTATATGATTAGAACTCGAGTGACGGTGAAAAATTCGAAATAGTTTGTTACAAGCAAAAAACGCCCAAGAATAGTGACTTTTTTTGGATTTTTGCTTATATCTCAGGAAGTATTGAATGAATCGCGTTACTGTCAATAGGGCTTTTGTAGAGAATTGAAAAACCTTTAAAATGCCGTTTTGTAAGCTGTGATTCGACCATTTTTAGCCGAGAAAAACCGAAAAAGCTGTAAAAATTGAGAGTAATAGTGGGTTGCATACACATCAGGCGCAAATGTATTATATATCTAGTCGTGTAAGAGTTATTTTATTTTTAATCAAAAGTTAGTGACAAACGCTAACTGGCCGGCACGAAGAATTGCTTAAAAACTGTGATTAGTTGCTCATTTGTTCCGAATCCAAGGTTTATCGGTTGTAAAAACGAAATCGTGATCGAAATCTTGCAGACGGTCTGCATTAAGTAATTTCAATGGATAAAAGGTATCCGTTGAGTAACGTCATTTGTTACCGATACGTTTCCTGTGTTGGAGATGAAGCGAGCGCCTTATTTATTACAAAATAGCCATAAATCCCCCTGTTAGACGGTTAGATGAAGAGGAGATCAGATTTACTTTCACTAGCATTGATCATCTCACGGCCCAGACTCGAAAGTATTACTTTATTATGAAATTGTTTCACAAAACGGAATAATAACGAAACATATCGCGAGATAAATCAAAAAAAATCTACATACGTGTGCCAATTACCGCATATCCATATGCGAGGCGCGAAGAATTCGGTCTAGATTTCGAACGTCGCCCGTGGCAAACGAATTAATTATTGCACGTAGATATAATAAACGAATTATGCCGTTACTATTGTTCGACCATTCGGGGCTCGTTACGGATTTGGCCTTACACTACTGACACAGTTGTCCAGATTTTGGGGTAAGAAGAGCGCGTTTATGTAATCAAAATAAATAACGTTAACAGTCAAGGTCCGCTCGAAATTCGATTTCGTTCGACGTCGCGCCGCTTTACGAAAATTAATTCGAGAGGTAATTGATCGTCGATAATGTGTGCATTACGAAATTACCTAACGCGTACTTGAGGAGTTTAATTGAACGATATGTAATATATTTTTCTATCAGAGACGGATTTTAGGACACCCCCCGTATGGAAGTTGTAAAAGTGGCAACGTCGTGTGACATTTTCCATAACCGGAGACTTCTTTAATGAATGACCTGAAATTTAAATTGCTTTAAAACAAAAACTATAATATCGAGTGGAAAAAATAATCAATTGGTGGAGCCATTCATTCTCCTACTGTTGATTAAGTAACTAACTATTTAAATAATTAACCATCAGCGACGTTAGTCCTCCTTTTATTTCAAAGCACAGTACTTTGCACGTTACTCCCTTAGTACTCAGTGCACGCCTTAGGATACTTGCCGTTAGTAGGTAGAACGAGTAACTCTTGCGTCATTCCCTTGATACCATTGCACGTTTGGTACTAGGGCATTTTAGTGCAGTGCCACTACATATTCAGTACTGGAAATTTAGTTAAGAACGCTTAACGCTCCAAAAACTATGATATTGATTGGAAAAAATAACTAATTGGTGAAACCATTAGTACTTAGTACAGATTAAGTACTAACTATTTAAATATTTAGCCATTAGTTACGTTACTCTTTTCACCTCTTTTCACTTCAAGGCATAGTACTCCGCGCGTTACTCCCTTAGTGACCAGTAGAAAGAGTAGCTCTTGAGTTATTCCCTTGGTACCATTGCACGTTCGATGGTAGTGCAGAACCCCTACATATTCAGTACTAGAAATTTAGTTAGAAACGCTTAACGTCCGAGAAACTGTAATATTGATTGGAAAAAATAACCAGTTGACGGAGCCGTCCAGTCTCCTACTGTTGATTAACTAATTATTTAAATAATTAACCATTAATTATGTTATTGCTTCCTTGCATTTTAGGGCACAGTACTTCGCGCGTTACTCCCTCAGTACCCAGTGCACGTCTTGGGATAATGTGACCAGTAGAAGGAGTAGATCTTGGGTTATTCCCTTGGTACCACTGCACGTTCGATACTAGTGCATGGTAGTGCAGCGCCCTACATATTCAGTACTGGAAATTTCTAGTTTTTCTGAAGGAAGTGTGTATGAAAATTCTATCGTCGACATCTATTTCCAATATATCTAACAATTTTATTCGCTCTACGGTATTTTCTGCTCGAAACCTGTTACAATTAACGCTGCAACTAATTAATTCAAGTATGTGAGGCGGACGCCTCGTGCCCCAGAAAAAATGTTTCTGTTCGCAGGTCGCAGGCATTACCTTACATCATCTCTTACATAAAATGAGTTACTCTGTACCTTTCAAAAGATCCATCTTCTTCAGGTCGGGCGAGGTGAAAGTTCCCGACCAATTACCTTTCGCTTCTTCGACTGTTGGTCAGTTAATTTGCGAGAAATACGCACGGTTACGTGGAAATAAATTACGATTTAACTAATGGGTTATCTTAGAAACGCGTTAAATATCTGTTAGGACGCAAGAGTTATTCACTTACTTCTCGTATTAGTCCATAGGTAATTTTCTCACGTCGGTGAAGAAAGTACCAGGCGTGCGTTAATATTCATTTTATTCATGGTTTTTTTTTGGATACAATGGCTAATACTTTACGTGAATACTAATAAATTCCCTGCATCAAAAATTACATATTAGGGATTCCAAAAGTTTAATTAGTGTCACGGTTCCCCCCCTCCCTTCGTATTAAGCAACATTTACTCGGCTTCTTAAACTTCGACGTTTCATGGGCAATTAATTCCATAATAGTCCAATTAATTCTCCGTATTAACGGATAGTTTTGATCATTGTAACGATTATAAATCGAAACTTCCAACAAAGCTCGACACTGTTGCGTAACGATCGTATTACTTCATATATTTTTAATTACGTTGTATTTAGTAATTAAATGTATGAAGTGGAGTTGGTATGAATCCGTTTTCTCGGCTTTAAAGTTTAATTGTAATTTTCGAAATTTGTTATTACGCTTTCACAATCTTTTAATTACAATTTTTATTGCGTTGAACTTTTTTTTAAGGCACACTTGAACTTTTCATTGTTAATTTTTATTATCACGTAATTCAATAAAGGACAATGAATATTAAATATCGATAATGCCATTGCGAGGACGAAAAGCCTTGATTTTCCTTTTACTTGTATTCCTACATACGATTTCTATAAAGGCGATTCTTCATGCTTGACTCATTGGAGCTCAAGTGATGCAATTTCCGTATCTAATAACTAATCTGGAGCTAAACACGCCTGCATATCGTACCTGCAATTAATCATATTTCAACGTAAGTAGCTACTAAGAAAATCAGGTCGGAAGGAAATGCGCCACGGGCCTTGGAGCGTCAGGGGATCCCAGGGGAAAGTCGGAGGGGCGATGAAACACGACGTTTCGAAATATTTTTGTTTTGGTTTATAGACCTCGTTACATAAATATGAATGGTTCAAGTGCGAATTTGAATTCATTAATGTAAAATTTGAATTAATTAAGGCGGAATTAGTACGACACTTGTTTTGAAGCCAGTGGAACCTTAAGCTTGAATATGTTGATTTGAGTCTTTCATTAGGATTTTGTCAGCGTTAAGTGCGTGATTTTTAGAAAATTTTGAATTTTTGAAAATTAAAAAAGGTCACTAAGACGACTAGAAACGTCGTTTGCGTTAATTTTCCCAGGGGAAGTGCGACGATAAATTGTAAATTCTACGTTCAGGCAGAATTTACGCAATTAGTATTGCGAAATGTGCGCTTCTCAATACACATTTTCTCACTCAATTTTGTAAGTCCATATGAAATATGCACTACGTTATTGCGTAATTAATGGGCGTCGCAAGGATCTGATTAATACTTTCCATTATTAATTTTTTTGAACGTATGGTTAATGGGTACTTTTGGCTACACCAGTGCTTAATAATTTTATAGAAAGTCGCGGTGAGCAACAATACCATCAATAATTAGAAAGCGATCAGTTAATCGTTTCGAAAAAATAACAAAAATCCCTTGTTCCTCTTACCTCAACTTCCCCATTTTTCCTCCGCCTCGCCTGATGGGGAAAATCCTGGAAAATCGCCGCACAAGCACAGTTAAAACAATTATTTCCTCCTACTTCGTTACTGCTTGTAACATTACGCGGGCGATACTGATACTATAATGTTATTGTAGCGCCATGCATTTCCATTTAACGCACCTCGTAAGCTGGCTTAGACCGTCACTTCGGTACAGTCTTGAAGATGAGAGTTTTACCACAAAGAAAGTTCCTGCGCCCCCCCTAAAGACCCCCCGTCTGAGCAAAATTGGATCTCACTTGGGGACGGTCATGGCCAACGTTGACGTTTTGTGGTGATCTAAATTATATTATTTATTGTTGAACGACTATTGACATCGTATATCTTAAATTTCGTAACGTTTCTTTCTATTGATGATATATGGAGTGTTTTGTAATTAAGGCGGGATGTCGATATGTCAAGTTTAGGATTCTGTGTTAATAGTAAAAGTGATTACCATAAATGTTATTTGCATTCGTGAGGAGTTAATTAGTAATTTTTAGTCATTGGAAAGAAAAGGATTTATGTTGGTAATTAAATATGTTATGTCCGTTTTGTAATTACCCTGAGAACTGGAATGGTTCGCTTGGGAATTAATCAATTTTTGAGCTACTAACTTAACTAAGCGTACTTACAGTCCATTGTTATGGTAGTCATTTAGACGAACATAATTTTTTTTTAAAAATTCTCGCAAAAGCTTCAAAAAGCTAAATAATTTAAGGCGAGGAAAAACAATTTTTGTAAAAATTTTGAAACAATCTTTTGTTCGTGCCTGAAAAATATTTGGGTGGCTAAAATTTGAAGCCCTCAATTCGTTAAGGGGTTCTGGTTGATTGGCTGATTTCCCCTGAATTTTTTCAGATATTTTGGGGCCCATAAAGCGCCTTGAAGAAAAATTGAAAACTCGCTAAGTTTTTTAAGGAGATGCGATCGCAATGAGGAAAAATTGTGGATTTTCTACCGTAAAATTACATCTGCTCGATTTTTTTCAGATTTTTAAGCACCACCCGCGAAGGGCTAGACCGAAAAATGGATTTGTTTCAGCGCAAATAATTTTTGATGCCCCATAACTTTTTGAAAAAAATTTAAAAAAATGTGTGGGATCTTGAAATATATCCCCGTAATTTTTTTTTGATTATTCTGGCGTCATCTCTCGAAATGGCCGGCAAAAAACTCTTTTTTCAGCGAAAATAGCTTTTTTGGCGCCCATGACCTTTTCGAAAAAATCTAAAAAATACAGGGGTAGTGCAGAATGTGTATTTCCCTTACTCCATGGTGTCATTCTTTGATTTCTCTCCTTCTCTCTCTCTCTGTCGCTAAGAGCCCACCGTATTAATACTGATTCGCATGTGCACTTGCATTAAGACTACTTATTATCAAATGGCCAACAAAGTACATACATCCTCGAATTCCGTACATGCGCCTGAAGCACGCAATGAAATTTATTTTTTCAATTGCTCAATTACATACTTAACACAAATGTTTGTACTTCTAAACTCCACAGTCAATCGATAGTATGTATGTACACCGAAAACCCCCTTTAATTGTCATAACTTCGGCTCCTACCCAATGTAAAGTATAGTACATTCAGCCTAGCGACTTAGTACTTAAGTACCCACATAAAAATTATCCTATGATAGACGATACAACAGGAGTTTCGGTGTATTATTGTGCGTGCTCGCTTCTAAGGGCAGGACTGAGAAATTTTAAGGCTAAAATTACTCGTGCATCGTACTTAAAACCTTCATACCGACTATTAGCACGTTTGTACAAGTTCCAGCGCATTTGAAAGCAAAATATTTTTTATCCGTGTAACTGTAATATGAATGCGACAAAAAATGACGCGTGTAAATCAAGTTTCTCGTATGTGATTAACGGGAAACAATGAAACAAATCGTAGAGCTGATATTTTACTCTGTAACTACCCTCAAAAACTATAGCACGTAAGGAAATAATTGAAAAAAATAGTTTTAAATAGCACGAAGCTTTTATTTTGGGACTTAAATGGAACAAATGTATTCTCAAAGTATTTGTTAGTTTTTTTTAAATGATTTAACCCCTAAAAACCACCCCCTGCAGTAAAATTTGGGGAAAAAGTATCGTCAACTGCTTGAAGCGC
Organism: Cryptocephalus primarius; assembly: GCA_963576515.1. NCBI lineage: Eukaryota > Metazoa > Arthropoda > Insecta > Coleoptera > Chrysomelidae > Cryptocephalus > Cryptocephalus primarius. The sequence continues at coordinate 13,917,784 of OY754944.1, read as the reverse complement.
TTTTAAAAACAATGAATGCATATTACTTCTTATGATATAATGAAATACTTCGCCTCTTAATAATCATCCCTTAAAAAATTTCTTTTTCCATAGTGAACATTTGAATATAACAGTGCAATGGTGGTATTTATATTAAATAATAAAGATCCCTTTACTCTCACTCACGTATTAAAATATTTCCACCCTTAGTAATCAACCCTTGAATTTGAAACTACATTTTGAATGTGAATGAACCAAAAATTGAATAGTAATAAAAATAAAGAAGATACATTTTACAGAGCCTCTCTTCCTAAGTACTTTGCCTCTTCTACCTTTTACGAATTATGAATTATAGTTATGAATATTTCAAAACTTTGACAAATCTGTTTTTTAAATTTGTATTGCTCACACTGTACAATATAACGTGACGTCACTCAATTCAAATTAATTAGACCCAAATTAGGTGTAATAATTGAGATTAAAACAACCTTCGGGTTTCTAATTACCCATGTCGGATCCTTATGGATATTTCTAACCCCCACGCTCTTCCCTATCTCTAGTGCAACCTCACTAATAACATATTTACTTATTTATTTCGATGTAATATTTCGGCCGTGACATTTCCATAACTTTGATATATCTGGTCCGGTCGCGAAGTTTGGCATTTCCATGCCATTAGCAATAAAAATCGAGAGCAGACCCGCGTAGTCCGTAATGAAACGGTTTTCTTAAAAAAAATATTAATGGGCGAGGCGAGAAGTTTCACTTCCTACTCGAACAGGACGGACGGGATTATCCTTGGAGAGTTATCGGCGTCGTTACTCTTCAGACGCGGAATTTTACACGTGGTTAATGACTCGAATCGACGATCTGCTCGTATAATCGGTTCTGATTGGAAAAAAGGTGTTTCTGGTATCGTGTGATGGTGATGTAACGTCCTCTTATCTTTGATATTTGATTTAATGGAACCTGGCACTGTCGAGCGACAGCGTTTTTAAATGTGAAATTTGATCGCTATGTACTGTGCGAAATCGCGAATCGCTAAGGGCCTGTAAGCACCGCAGGGCGTCGTTTCAGCTTTTCTTGTGCGCAACCATTCCATGGTTTAAGGGTATTGGACGCATTTATCCCTATGCTAAGCAATGCAATCTTTAAACGTAAGAGTACTTCTTCTTTCCTTTCTTCTCCACAGGCACTTTTCGTTTAGTGGAGGATTATTGGTCCTTTGAGCTCTTCCTGTGATGTTCTAGTTTCTCTAGACTCCAGAAACTCAGCAATCATCAGTGAAAGTACAATTTTTCGTAAAGGTTATGTGATTTGTAGAGTATAACTTAGAATCGCTAAGGGCCTGTAGGCACCGCAGGGCGTCGTTCCAGCTTTTCTTGTGCGCAACCATTCCAGGGTTTAAGGGTACTGGACGGACTTATCCCTATGCTAAGCAATGCAATCTTTAAAAGTAAGAGTACTTCTTCTTTCCATTCTCCTACCATTTAATTCCCTAATAACCCAACAAAAGGCAAAGGAATTTCTTTTTGTCATTTTGGATCCATGTGGCCATGTGCTTGCAGCTATCGTGGAAAAAGGCACTTTTCCCTCAATGGAGGTTATTGGTCCTTTGACCTCTTCCAAGGGACGCTTCTAGTTACTTAGGTTGAAGACTCCTGAAACGCAGTAGCCATTAGTGAAAGCACAATTTATTCTAAAGATTATGTGATTTGTCGAGTATAAGTCATTGCATCCTCTTATACTTAACACTTTCGAGATTTCGCCAAAGACTGATTAGCTTGTCTTAATTTGAAAATACTGGTAATGAAAGAACCAATCCACATTGCGTCACGGTCTCAAATCGACAGGATATCCTACGTTGATGAGGAGCTGATAATTGCCGCTAATATATCGCCTCGCCACTTTGATCGCCGATTTCGTCACCAGTCTATCGGCATCGATCTGGTATCGATCTGAATCGATAACCTTACAACCTCGACGGTTGCTGGACGGGATCGGATAATCAGAGCAAAATGGAGGTTTCGTCACGACCGGCCGGACCGCCGAAGAAACCAGACGTATAAAGGTCGAGGAAAGAATAATAATAATCGAATGGAAAAGGTGCAGACAACGCTTGAAGAACGATACGATCCGATCGATCTCGACGGACGTGAAAGCGCACGCTGATCGGCTCTAATGGATGATTTATCGATCGGTTCGAAAAAGTCGTGAAATATTCACGCATGTTTGGTCTAATGGACTTGTCAATGGAGTGCGTTTTTGTTTAGGGTTTCGATCGATTGTCCGTTTAAATGATACAAGGTTGAAGGAACGAATTTAATATTGCTTAAGACAGTCACGTTAGATAGCATATGTGGTGCTGTGCGCTTTTCAGACCCCTAAGCGCACCCCTCGGGCTCCCCTCGAGGCCCTGGGCGTAACATTCTTCGCAATAACACTACGTGCTCCTCTTTCTGATAGAGCCATGCCTTTTACCTGGTGCATTATATTCATATGATTTTTGAGTCTCACCATGCTAGTAGTCCTTCTATCCTAGCGATGTCCTATTGTAGCTGTATAAATCATCGTACAAGGTAGGCCATAGGAAACGTACCGGAAGGCATAACTGCAGAAGGAAACCTGAAACATGTGAAATGTGTTTGTGGAGGGGACAACTTTTGACGTAAAAATTAGAGCCCAAAATTTCCCCTCCTCAATAAGGGTGTCATCCCCTAAAAATTTTCAACCGGTAATATGGCTCAAGCCAAATCTCATTTGATTCCCTACACACTGCTGCTTTGATCATGTAATTCGCTCACTCGTTCACGAAGTATAGGGGTGATATAGGGTTTCCAGATAATTGCAAAGGTCACGTTTATTATTGAAGTAAATGTTGGAAATGTTGTCCACCTTTCTCCCTTGAAACGTCACCTATGCAATATTAGAGATTATCTTCAAAAATTATGCATGACTTGCGGTGTCACTTCGATTGGAACTCTATAAACTGTATTATTTATGAATTCCAATAAAAATCAATCCAAAACTTGACGTGTTTCAAGGCTTTTTCGATATGTTATCCCGACAATAATGCTTTATGGTAGGTTTTCGATGGCCCACCCTGTATACAGATATGAGCAGTCGTTGTCTAAGTATACAAAAATCTGACGACCTTAGAAACCCTTGAAACCAGCTTATGTAGCTCCAAGTACCGACCTTTCATTAATGAACTACTTTCTTATTTTAATCCATTCGAGGCATTTTCTAAAAAATATGACAAGGTAATCTTCATTTTTTTTTCTATGCAAAACTGTCTTGGCATTATCCTTCTTTACTTTTTTTCGTTATCATCAAAACCGTCTTATGTAACTCTTGGTCCTGCCCCTCTTAATTGTTTATACAACGTGTGTATTTGACGAAGTGAAGTGATAATCGCGAATGTACACGAAGTGAACGTCTTCTTAGTACAAAGAAAAGGGAATCTGATCTTTGCATAATGTTTTACAATAATTTCAGAACGGGACGTAATCGGTGAAAGTGCGGAGTGACTTGAATAAAGGATGCTTTACGTTCGATTCAACTGTTTACTTATGGTGTGGACGACGTCACGAAGAATTTTATTTTGTGCAATCACGCGGTTCCGTACTATTTAAATGGCAATTATCGCAACGTTTCTGTGGACTCTTTGGGACTTCTTCTGCCATCTTTGTGTGATTTTACCAACTAAATTAGTAGATTTACAGGGTAGGAAATGTTAATCGACAACTTTCAATTCATCGACGCCTTTTGCAAGGAAATTTCACCTGTGGAGTGAATAGTAAGAACACCGTTTCGTAGATGGCGGTGTGGAAAATCGTTACATTCACTGTACTACCTTACCGATGATAAAGCAGTGCTCTGTTGCCAATTTTGCGCTTTCAAAACGTTCCAGAGATGGCAACATTGATTTTGGGAGGGTTTTAAGGACACTAAAATAATCTAGTGCAAGAATTGTTTTTCACGCAACTTCAGAAATGTTCTGTTTTAAATTTTTGTTATGGAAGAAAGGAGGGAGGACGAGTTTTCCTCGTACTTGTTCTTATACTATGTAAATTGCGCTTGTTTTCTTCTTCAGCAGTTTCAGCTTTCCAGAACTCTTGCTTTTTTGCCCATCCTGGTTACTTGGGACCATCATACTAACCACGCCATGCCAGTGGTCATTTTTCTTCTTTTTCCTGTTTTTTTTTAAGTTCAAAATTGCTGATGTAACTCTTGCAAATGCCCCTAAAAATGAGGTTGGTGAAATTTTCTCATCAATTTCATAGCATTATCCTGAATGACTCAAGAACGTGAAGATAGAACTCTGGTCAAAGTTGCAAGAAGTATCTTAAATGGAGCAGAAGTGCTCAGCAAGGTTTTTTGGCCTGATACCATAAATACGTGGCATCTACGTCAAATAAAATACTCCAAGGTGTCAAGATACACCTTACGAATTCTGGTACAAAAGGGAGATTGTCATTTATATTCTTGATACTTTTGGGACCAAAGTGTTAGTACTGATCCTAGAGGAAAAAGGACTAAAATGGCTCATGAAAAATATATTTGGATTATCCCCAGGACACAGAGGAGGTGTCAATGGCAATAGGGCTTACTTCAGTGAATCCTAAAAGGTGATTGCAGCAAAATTCTGCTGATAGAGGCGAAGAGGCCAAATTGAAGGGAAAAACGACGCAGAAAATGATCAATGCTCAGTAGAGAGTGAGAATTATGATGGCGCTAATTCGTCTCTGGATTCAGCTTAAGTGTTGAAGCTTTGAATGCAATATGAAACTTATTAAAAGAGAGGGCACCATAAGTTCCATGGTGAGAGGTGAAGAAACCTCTTATGAAGATGCAGCGAGCGGGAAAAGACCATAGAAGCAGAAAGTAGTGCGTTAGATGAAAACAACACTTGTGAAGAGATATGGAGTTATCAGTGTAAGTAGGTGTTAAAAAAAGATCTTATTGTCACTAAATATAAGATAAGGATGACACGTTTTAACAATCTCCCTATAAATAAATTCGAAAGTCCCCTTCTTCAACAACAAACCCTTCAAAACAACGTCTGCATTCGAATTACAAAGAAGCACACGTCGTAAACAAGACTAATTGCTGATACGGGACTATTTTAGTATCCCGCTAGTGTCCTTAATAGGATTACTATTAAATTTTCCAAATTAATTGGTTTCAAATAGAACTATGGGCTGTCAAAATTTGACAGAGCTATACCAAGTGGATCGAGAGTTATATCAAGTTAATTAATTCATTCAGCAGAGAGAGGAGCATACTTAATACAACTCCCCACAGGTAAATAATTATTAATATTAATTAATTAAGGTGGTTTAGTAGTAGTAGAGTAATTAGTAGGGGTATTTATTAGGGTAAGTTGGGCCTAAATGGTCTATGATGGATGGTATAGGTGATGGGAGTTGTTGATGAGAAAAATTCTATTGAGGGGGTTGTTTGGGCGTTTCCATGATTTATTTGGGGGTTTTCTTCTCCTTTAACAGATAAAAAAATAAAAATTTTTTTGCATATTCGCATATGAGCGAATGGAGGAAAAATCTGCTGTCTTAATTAACGTGCCTCATTAGTTTTTTTTTTAAATAAAAGGCCGTTTTGATTAGGGACAATGATTAGAATTATTTCCGTTGATTATCATTCTTAACCCGACGTTACTGTTCCCCCTCTCGTTTTTTCTTGTTATCCTCCCTCACCGCCGATCTCTTATTCATTTCCATTTTAATTATAATCGGTAATTAAAGATTAGAATTTATTCGGACAGGTTTAATTATAACAGTCGGAATTTATACGCCCAAAATAAATTACAAAACGCGGTTTCACGCTGGATAGCCGCCATCTCTGAAGGGTTGTTACATTATCAATATTAAACATCTAGAAGCGCCTCCTTGGCAGTTGAGTAGTGCCTGTTTCGCACCACCGCAACGTAAAACTTAATAAAGATAATGCCCCCGTGCCGGAACAATGAGTTAATTGCGGTTAGTTATGGGGGCCTCCCTTTTCGGGACGGCTCGCTATGCAGGGGGTTCGTGTCGAAAAGGGATCGGATTCCTACGCTTTACACTTACGGAATATCTGATTATCGATGCTTGTTTCGGTTATTTTAAGCGTCTCGAGAAAAATCCTTCTCGCCTTTTCCCCCAAGCTAAGTCCTGTCGTTTTAGCATTGCGTGGTGGGAAAGGAGAAAAACCCATAAGAGTAGATAAAATTTAACAGCAGGTGGAGCAAAAAACTTTGTTTAAAATGGATTAAGATGATGTAAACCCAAAATCGAGACGAATTTGAGCTTTGGCTGTTTTTTTTTAAACAATAAATATTTAAAAAAATAGGTCGTTTTTCGGTTTTTCCTGCGTAGCGTGAAGATTATTTGACGGAAATGCAATACGTTGTACAGATAATTTGTAGAGAATTAGAAGCTCTTCAACATGAGCGTTTCTAAAAGTTGATCGAAGCATTTTTCGCTGGGAAAACTTGGAAAAATCATTAAAATGGACTTCAGATTAAATCTGAAGCGTTAATTTTGCTTCAAATATTAGGTTATTATGTCTACTTTAAGCATGCAAAAGTTGGATGGTGTGGAATCAGTAGTCTTTGCATAATAACGTTATTAACAATATACACCGAAATTTTGAAAAATTCGGCGTATTAACTGAGATTTTAATTTTTCAAAAGGTTTTTGAAAGAGGACATTAAAACCTACAACTTGGGTATCTTGGATTCTCGTATACGTTTAGAAAAAGGTGCGAACATTGGGCGGTAACGTGCAATTTCGCATTTCGAGTAGTGAGCGCAAGTTACTGTTTTATGCTGCTTGAAGTCCTATTGAAAAATCCAAAAAAAAATTCATAAATACTTCTGAAGGGCTCTCAAAACACGTGAAAGTTTTTCATAATAATTGGACCACCCCAAGGTACCTAAAAAAAAATTTCTTAGAGAAGAAATATTTTTTCAAATTTTGTAAAATTCCCATTGTTTAAAAAAACGCAAAACTTCATATTTGTCTAGATTTATCATCTTAGATCCATTGTAAACAAAGTTTTTTGATCCGTCTACCAAAAAAACTATAAATTGGGCGTTCCGGGCGCACTTGACCTGCTCCGCTGACCGAAATCCGCCTTAATTTTTCTGTTTAAAGTTACCATTAACAATGTTAGAGTGCTCCAAATGAAGTGAAACTTTATGAGAGTATTCAGCGGAGTTTCCTTTATACGCCTACCGAGCTTCATTTCATTGGCTCTGTAAATTCTTAAAAAAAAATCTCTTTCCCGCAAAGTTAATAATTTTGCAGAAATTACGCTAAGCAAAAAAACAAATACCTTTAAAAAATCCCACAGAAAAATGGACAACTTTGCGGATACTACTACTTTATTTTGGATTTTTTTTATAGAAGTCATTTTTCAGTAATTTCTAAAATAACGTTGGAATTCGCTAAAAACAAATTCGCCAAGATGACTGCCTCTGAAATAGCCTCTTAAGGTATCTATCGACCATTTTGCATAGGTATGTTTCACCACAATGGTATCATCTCTTATGTACCCTTTTTTGATAAGCCTAAAGTGTGAACGTTACCATCAAAGCAATCAAGAAATTCTAAAGCATTTCCCTAAAAAAACCATTAATTTACTGGAAGACCGCACGAATTCCGTCGGCTCCCAATTCGTCCGCCAAAAAAACTAAGGCGTCTCGAAATCGAATTCAACCTTCCTTCACTTTTTCCACTCTAAACAACTATAAATCCTCTTTGACTTAACGCTTAATCCGAACCATGAAATTCCAAAGACAGGATGCGGTGCCTTCCGAAGGTTAAGAATCGCATTACAATGACCCAAAGTGTATAAAAGGCCCGTTCGGTTCTGGTCTCGCCCAGTGGCGGTGATAGGTGACACAGGCGAGGCAGTCGATCGATGATCCTGATGAGATGTTCAATAATAATCTCGGTATCGTCGTCGGGGTATTCTTGATCGCGTCGCTATCGGTCGGGGCCAACCCCATCGTCATACACGCGGGCGTGGCGAAGAGCCAGGGGCAGCAGGAGGACGCCAAGCACTTCGATGGGGTCCATCACCAAGGTAGAAAAAATGTCAGGGGTTAACGTAGGGATGGGGACTTTATTTTGGGAACGTCGACCCAGTTGCTTCTTTGCAGTCAAAACTATTTGAATTATTAGGATTTTCTGATATCTTTATTGCCGAAGTGTTTCACTTTTGAGCATTGAATCCATGAGGTTTTTCTGAAAATACTCAATGGACTGACTGATTTTTTTACATTTTCTAACTCATTCCTTGCCATAAAACACTTGGTGATTTTAAAGAAATTTTTCTCTCCCATTATCCAACTTATAAATGCCTTCATATTTAACCACAGCTTTATTTATCACATTATTTTCTTATTTTCCGAAAGACTGTTCAGTTCTACCTCACAATGTATAAATTGTATTTTTAGAAAGTTTTTGACTCTGTAAAATTCAAAAAAATATTATTTGAATGCTTCATTTTTGAAATATTTGATACACAGAACGCTTCTTCCTGAAAAAATTGTACTGAAAATCCTAATTTGTTTCAGTTAAGTAAAATTGGCTAAAAACGGTAAAGTGTGTGAAATACCCTCACTCACGACTCTTTTCTTTGCGACTACGTCATTTTAGGGATCAAAATAAAAGCATTTTTCGTGTTATTTGCCCTTCCACCCTGGGAACTGAGACTGAGAACATACTTAACATTCCAAAAACACCAAAATTCTCTAAAAAATAGATTCCCAGAGCTACTTAACATTAGAAACTGAGCTAAATTGTTTTATTGCAACATTGACCCTTTAATAAGTGACTAATAGCTAGTTAAAAGGCTCTGCGCCTCCACAAAAATGTCTCGAGGGCCCAGAAACAACCAATAAGGCATGGAGATAAAAAATACTATGAATGTGACTAAAAAATCGTCTCTTAAAGGTTTGTATGACTTAAAATTCTAACTAATCATTACATGAATGTTTAGTTAGAAGTACCTTACATTACTTAAACGACGTTTCATAACATACTATTCCCAAAAATATCCGTAAAATATCAAAAATTGACAAAAGACCGTTTTCGGGATTTTGGAGATGATTCGCCATTAAGAAAATTCTGACAAAAATTTAGGGAAGTATTTTTTACAAAATTAACCAAAAACCATGACAATTCACCCTGTATCAAACTTTGAAAAAAGTTTTTTAGGTACCTTGGGGAGTTCCAATTGTTATGAAAACCTTCCACATGTTTTGAGAGCCCATCATGAATTTTTTTCAGATTTTTCGAGTCAGTTTTGTGTACAAGAGGGTTTATTCTATTGCTTTTAGGAAAATTTAAAAAAAATTAGGAATTGGAAATATTGAATGACTCGACACTTTCCAGATTTCCAGTTTTTAACTGAACTCCACGATTTTTAAGAGAAAAATGGTTCAGATAATTACAATTATTGTTAACACTACGTAACCAACGAATTTAGAATCGAGTCATTGATTTATTATTGATTTCAAGGAAACCTGCGACAATGCTGACACATAATTGGTCATATCCTATCATTGTTCTCGTTAAGATTTTTTTTTTTGGAATTCACAATTACCTCCAGACCTAATCCTTGTTAATTATCTGTTATCAACGTAAATCCCCTTCACACACTTTTTGCATGTAATGGTACTTCGTGATTCTTTTAAATTTCAACAGTTTACATCGACATCCCATTGTCGAGATTAATCCTTGGTTACTGTAGGAAAAGACCATCGATAAGATTTTTTTGAATGTCTTGAACTTATGCTCGTGGGCTATCGAAGCAACTTTTGGTGCGCGTTGCCTTGGACTGTTCACGACATTTGTAATAAGATTACCTGATTTCTTATCGTCCCTTTTACCATCAGGCATCGCGAACTTCGAGGGCGACGAGGGCTTCAACAAGCAAACGGAGAACAAGCTGATCAGCGGCGCGACCCTCGGCAGGTACGGGGAGACGGCGGCCAACAGGAAGGACCACGTGGTCGAGGGCAAGTTCGACAAGGACCAGTTCTACCAGCAGGGCGGCGGCGACGTGCAGAACCACCAGACGAAGGTTGCGCACAAGAAGGGCCACCACAAGTCCGGCTTCCACAACTCCTACCACAAGGACGAGACCGGCAGCAACTCGAGCTTCTTCGACGACGGCAGCGACGAGGGCGGCGCCTTCGAGCAGAAGAACCACAAGGGTAAGGGAGAGTCATGTGCACCTGCAGGTCATGTGGCCCTAGCCAATCATCTTTTACCTCTTTCACGTTGCATTCCTAGTGCGTAAGCTCTTACTGCTTGCTTCTTAGACAATTTTTTGATCAAATCTGGCTTAACATTCCTCGTTGCTCAGGGGTTTACGGGAACGCGGCCCAAGGGGCGCACCACGGGGGCGACTACAACGGCGCCCATTTCGCGAACGAGGGGGCGAAAAGGGGCGAGTACGACAACGCCGATAGGTACCAAAAGAACTACGGAAACGCTCAGAATTACAACAGGAACAGGTAGGTATTAGGGGAAACGTCAAAAATGCGAACTCTTATCTTCGCCATCTTTACATATTGACGACTTTTTACTTCCTTTGACGTATTTTTCAAGTTATTTTTTCCCTTAGGTATCTCGACGACAGGGAGGCGGCGGCGAGGAGGAACGCCGCCAATTCCTACGACGGCGGCAGCCGATACGACGAGGAGAAATACGCCCTACGACCCTACTACCCCCAGAGGCCCTTCTACGCCCCCTACGATAGACCCTACAGTACCACCCAGTATCGTCCCCCTAAGAAACACATAACCATCTACGAAGATCCCAGGTATATAGGGAGATCGCCGCCGTACAGGCAATACGATGACGATTACATAGAATTGGACGTTAGGGCTCTGAGGGATGATCGTGGATCCTTTGAGAGGAGATCGCCATACGATTATTATTAATTTGGTTACCTATTTAAAGTAGATGATTATTAAATTTGTATGAAAATTGTAGGACGTAATGAGGAGTTGTTGATTTCTCAAAAGTCCCATGATCCGCTCTGATGACCCCTTTTGGACTTCAATGACGGTACTTTTTCAGTAGAAAAGGTGTTCGCAATGACACTCGGCACTTGGCGGCGGGTTCGGTCCACTATAACTATATTACCGCTGTAGGTTTAGGGCCATCATGTTTACCATGACATCAATACCCTCAGGAATGTTGGAAGCTCGGGTGTTTCAGTGCAACGAACTACCCAGGGTGCCTCGAACTGCGGACCGAGCGATCTTTTAAAAAATTGGGGATTTTCCTACCATTTCTTTCTTTATTATTAAAATCAAAAGGAATATTCACTTTATCTTCGAGCTGTTCTCCTATTTGTCCCACTACACATCAAAACTTTAATTACTAAATGTATTTCCTTTGAATCTACAGCTCCCGCCCTTAACACCGAAAAAATGCTAATTGAAATACTTGGGAGGAGTTAATTTTCTGAGGATTTAAGTTGTTTCGCCTTTAGAAGTTTAGAACAGCGGCATTTTCCCAGTTTCTCCCGTCCGGGAAAGGGGGAGGCGTTATGAATCCTCCCCATGCCTGAACTCCAGACCGAAAACACGTATGACACGTGTGTAGGTGTGATTGTGCATATTTTACGCGCGTCACTACTTTGTTTAAACGGCCATGTTTCTGCTTGTGACAAATTACTGCGCCATCGTTATTTATACACACGGACACATAAATACGCGTTATAGACTTACGCACCTTTTGAAAAAATCGCCCCTGTCGTGATTCGAAACGAAAACAGGGAATATGGATGGGCTCGACGTGCCTGGAAACGATGGAGGGGCCGTTAATGGAAACCGCTTGAAATTTTGTTAAAAATATTACTTCTGGACGTTTGGGGCCAAATCTCATCTAAATTAAGTAAGGAGCTTAAGTCCAAAGGAATAGGGAATCAATTGGATTGAACGAAATTTGTAAGGATGAAAGTAATCATAAGAACTTAGTGTCATTTCAGGACTATTCTTTCCTCCGTCGCCTGTGGGAATCAGGAATCAGAAGACTGGAGAAATCAGGTTTTAATTTCAGGCCCTCCAGGCAATGGGTTGCTTGCACCCTTTAGATCATCCTTATTACTGTTTCCGTTTCCCCCCTTTCTGCTAGTTGTAGGTATCGTGACCCCATGAATGTTTGGTCATTATATCTTCCATTTTCTTCCTCTTTTGATTCAGCTAGTCTACTTTCTTCTATCATTCTGAAAATATCTTCTGCCACCCTTGATTTACTTTTGACTTGTCTGTTCTTATAATCATCACTGGCATTAATTACTTGAATTTTATTTTTAGGTCCGTTCCATGGTTCTTCTGGATCTTTTAGTTGTTCTGTGATGTTTTGGTGAGTCTCTCTCTCCCCCTTTATTAACGTGTTCCAGCTTATATGCATATATATTACTATACAGTGATCCGTACTACCCTGGCTCGGGTCTAAACACCCTTAAGTAAAGCGAAAAGCTGTTATCAGTCTGAGATTACGTCCATTCCATGTCCTCAATGGTATGTAACTTCATGTTGCATGAATTTTTCCTCCATATCCCCGTTTTTCTTGTCTATATGGTGGTTGAATCTGGCTTAAGATTGGTAAGGGGTTTATTCAGTTCTGATGCCACTAGGGCGCGTACTCCGCTTCTGTGGCCGTGAGACGGGTCTCGGTCAACGGCTCCTCAAGATAAAATGTCTTAATTCGTCCAGAGTAAATTGCGTCAATTGATATAATAATATTTGTTTATATACGTACTTTACATGCCCGACCTAATTTTTGTAATGTGGAATTTGCCTTATTTTTCCTCGTGATTACTCTTATTTAAACAAATTAGCCCACTTGCGACGATTCACCTCGTATTTAAAATACGTTATGTTTCCGCACTCAATAGAACCGGAGAAAATGTAAAGAATATCGCTAGGGGAAAAATCCCCGTGTCCAACATCTCCAAAATATTATTTCATGACGATCACGACTCCTTATGAGGTTGTAAACACTCGGGAGTAATGGAAAAATGGAAAACTAGCCCCCCCTTCCTCGTAAACCCCCCTCCGATGCAATATCGAACAGCATCTGGTGTCCGATTTGAAACGTGCGTGATTTTTAAATTCTCGACAGCGCCAGATTGGAGAAATGAAATTTTTCGTGTCGACGATTTCGCTCCGGGACTTTTTTTTATTTTATTTTATTTGAATTAATGAAGTGCGGGAATTGAAAAGGAGTCAGGGATTTTTATGAAACGTTGAGATCTATAACGTTCCTCTGACATTCTCAAACAGTAACTCCCCTTAGAAATGCAGAAATCCTTTGAAAGTTAATCCATGAAAACGAATGCATTGCACAACATTTTTCTGAAATCATCACAAACTGTTAATTTATCCAATTCCATTCTTTTCTCCCGTTAAAACCGACTCGGCTTTATTTCCCTCTCCGTGCAGTGTTTATAGGTGAAATAAAAATATAAAGATGTTTTATTCAAGTTCTTAATTACTTTTAAATGTTCCTCACAATAAAGAGTCGGTAAACTGGAAAGCAGTTAGGAAATACAAGGGAGGAAGACAGAGGCGTTAATTTTTATGCGATTGTAAGTCTCTTTCCTCTCACTCGAAAACTCGGAAACAAACTTTGGAAATAAAGCAGGGCGAGTTAGTCACCCGTTCGATTTCGCAAGGGGGAGGGGGAGTTACGGGGTGACACCGAAAAGTTTAATGCTCGGTATACTGTTATTTTCTTAAAAAACGTGCATTTTTGCCTGAAAATATGGGGGGAAAAAGCGAAAGGGAAACGGGCAACAGAGGAGGGAGCGCCGTGTCCTTGGTCCACATGGTCTCACGTAAGAAAAAGAGGGAGAAAGACAAGAGATAGGTTAAATTCACTTCTTATTGGATTACCCCTCAGCGCGTAATCTCCCATAAGGAAGCTAGCTTCCAAAAAAATATGTATAAAGGGGTTGAAGGGGCGTAAATGTGTAAAATTCTGGAAATATAAAAGAATCTAGATAGAAAATGGTAGTGAAAATGTTAGTTATTAGATTAGTGCTTGTGTCTTTTTAGTGTTAATAAGACAGTTGTTAACGTTAATGCAATAACTTTAGTTATTCGTGTGTTTTTTCCATAACGAAATTGTGCACTTCAAGCAGTCTGAGCACTTGTTTTAAAAATACCCGTTATTTTAAAATTTCAACACCGTTCCTTATTACTCCCGCCCCCTCCCACTTCTCTCTCTCTCACCCCTCCCCCTTAACTGGTTCAAATTCAGAGTTCATTAGCATTTATTAACAATTTCACGATTCTCCGTGTTTCTCGCTCCTCTAAGGTCCAATGAATGCACCATTTTGATATGGAGAGAGCCGCTTCCACGGTGTGTAAAACTTTGTAACTTTTCAGGCGCGATTATCATGCCTAATTACTCTTACAAATCCTTTTGAAGTTTTAATGTCCCTCCCGCCGTTCCTCGGGGGGTCCGAGGGGGACGTGCCGGTAGGGGGAGAGGAAAAATCGCGTGCGACGTAGAAAAGGAGGAGAAAAATTGCAGTCGATGGGAATGGAGGTTTAAAATTCTGTTCGAAATTCGTACTAATCACTAATCATATTGTGTATGTAGAGAAGGGCTGTTTTGGCTATTTTTGAGGTTGGGTATAGGCTCTACAAGATTTTTGTAAATTGTTCTACTTACTCCCCTTAAACTCAAACTCCCCTCTAAAGAATCACACCATAATTTTCTTCGCGATATTAAAGAAACACCCGGTATAACACTTTCTCACAGGTTTCATATGTGATCTATCGGTCTGTCGACCTACTTATCATATCGTACATCTCTTTAAAAGCGTAAAAAGCATAAACATTTTTTGCTCGGACATTCTCCGTGTGCTTTCCTCTCTCCCTCTCTCTCGCACCCACGGCGCGTGAAAATCCTAACCCAGTTCCTTCGCAGAAATCGTCCGTTTAGGCGAGTTACCGGGCGAAATCCGACGCGACCGTTCGGCTTCCTTCGGCCGACGAACCCCTCTGACCAATCGGACGGACGCCTCGCGTGCCACGTGAGCCCGTGCGGCGGCGCCACTCAGTCTCCGATCGATCGTCGCCATGCCTTTACGTGCCCATCGAACGTCCATCGATTTTGCGTTTTTGGCTGGAAGATCGGAGACTTTCCGCGTTGCGAAATGACGTACGCGTCCGTGGACGCGACGGCCGCGTCCACAACCGGTTTTTTCTCGCGTGATTTGGGCTGCGTGAGTGTATTTTCCATGGCGTCGGTGCCCCGTCCTCGCGTGATGGATGGCGGTGGAGAGCCAGCCGGGGTCGGTGCATGGAGTGCGCACGCAACGTGAGTACCATTTGAATTAAAACATGGCGGCATTTGGAACTTTGAATATTTGAAACGATGAACTTGTCAACGGTTTATAAGGTTTACTGCTGGCGATCACTTGATTTCCGGCATAAATTTATTGCTTACTGCGCTCGTAAGCTTTTAGGAAGTAATGCTGTCATCGAGACTAATTAGACAATGTTTACCTATACATACGTATATAAAAATGGATGTCTTAGGTATGAAATCGATAAACTTGACACCATTTTACTGAATACTATGAAAATTGGTACATGTATTTATGTTTTCATCGAGAAGATATGTTTTATGCCATTCACGTTGTTGTAACTCAATACCAGATGGCACTGCTGCATATCAACTTCTATACCGTTCAACCGATAGCGATTAAAATTGATATGACTGCACGTTTAGGCATTGAGAATGTTTTTGCGGTATCCACTTTGTCCTAACTGGTCGCCAGATGGCGCTGTAGCATATCAACTTGAATATTGTACCGATAGCGATGAAAATTGATATGGATGCACGTTTAGGCACTGAGAATGTTTTCGTGGTATCCACTTTATCCTAACTGGTCGCCAGATGGCGCCGTAGCATATCAACTGGTACCAACAGCCATGAAAATTGGTATGAATTGATATTTGAGTAAGGGAAATCCTTTGGTGCTATTAATTTCATTTTAAGTCGCCACCAGATGGCGAGTATATTACTTTTTATACCGTTCAGTCGATCGCCATGCTAATTCTTTGTTGATTTTGGGTTAAAGTCGAAAGAAAATGAGTGAATTAAATTCGTTCTTTGACTGGTACTGTGAGTACTATTTATATTTAGTGTTATTATGGTACCAGATGTTATGTGCGATATATGTATACCCGAGTTGTAACTGTTTTAAATAAGTGAGCGAGTGAAGCCGCGAGGCATAACGCCTAGTGCAATATAGAGCGGGTTGATGAAATTTTTGTTACTACTTTTGGGTTATTTTGATGGAAATATAAGCTACTGCGGAAATTAACACGACGGGACTTCGGAAAAATGTCAGTAGGACATCTACTACAGTTTATAGTGAAAATTTGTTCACATTCTTTAGCAATGTTGGGTCATATAGTCCAGTCGAAGACCATTTTCTCGTATAATTTTACCAGCCAGCTCCGATTTTCATATGAAATTGGATTTAAGTCCTACTTACCCTCTACTTCAAAGTTGACCCTGCACCAGAGGGGTTGCTTTGTCTTTGAGGGTGTATGTCACCCCTTCCCGGGGGCGAAAAATGTTACATCGAAGAAATGTCTTGGAGTAGATAAATTGACTAATTCTAAGCAACTTTTGTTCTATTAAGTTTCTTCTGTACTTTCGACTTATTTGCAAGTGAAAGCGTCACTTTTTCAACCAAAAAAATCCACGTTTTCAGGCGGTTTTTTCGCGAATAACTCGAAAATATGTCTTTTAAGAAAAAAAATCACTCTTATTGTAAATGTAGCTTATAAAAGACTAAATAGAGTGATGGGTTTATAGGTGTTTGTAGACTCGATACAAATGGAGTAATAGCCTGTTGAAGGTTGGTTCTTACTTGCCAAAAGCTGAAATTGAAAGTTTCAATGTGAAAAATGTAAAAAACGATGCATTTTTCTGGGAAAACTCGAAAGATCTTTTTTAAAGTGCTTAAAAAACCATTTTTTGGTTTTTTACAAAAGTCCCTAGCATCAAAACTAAGCAAGTTATGAGATAATTAAATTTGGTTTCTGTTTTTTTCGACGAAAAACGATGTGAAAATCATCCCCTAATTACCCCCCCCCCCCTTCACTTTATTTATGTACTTTTAATATGCTCTAAAAGTTTGACTGGTTCAAAGTGCTTAGTTTTGAAAAAATTGAGCTTGAAGTGAATAGAGCGTTTTTGTGAATTTGCAAAAATTGCCCTTTCTTCAAAATAACTCAAAAACTATTAATGATATGCAAAATGTAGTATATCATTTTGTAAGTATGTACGTATCAATTTTTTGATTTTTTGCAAGGGTAGTTTTTATTAGGGTTGAAACTCCTAAATAAAAAATAAAAAATAGGACAGTAAAGAAATCTTGATTAATCATCACTATATGATCAAATCGTTCCAAGTTGCTGAATAACATTTTTCAACATTAATTTCTACTGATTACTATCATAGGGTTGGTTTCTGGAGGTAAAAAATTTTCAATCTGTAATAATTTAACCCTCAGAATGTCAACTTAGTTCACTGGTTTCGATGGCAGTTTACTGATGTACGCATATCGAAATTCCTATTTTTGACTTTATTTCTTATCGTTATTCAGGAAGAAGCCACAATTTTAACAAAAATTTGCATTACTCTTCCCGGAACCAGATAATCTACTTATATTTCGTTTCCTGTTACCAGGGACAATTACAGCGAATAGAAACTATCTGTCTCCTATCTGTCGTTGCGACCGTTTCATGTTTTATTTACGAGCGAGCTTTTGGGAAAATCGAGAAACCGTTAATCCAAAAAGCCATCAACTTAATTACAAAGATAAGGCGCTATTTTGCCAAAGGAGCGATTAGGCAAAAATCGCCGCACTTTGTCTCCGGATCTTCTGGGAAGCTCGTGATTAATACGTCCGCGTTTTTCCAGAACTTTCACTCGAAAGAGCGAAAAATTGTGTATTAATTGTACTCGTGATCGAAGTTCGGATTTTTTCTGGGGTGCGGAGGGGGACCTCGTGGCCGGAATAAATCAAAATCCGCGAACGTTTTATTTTAAATTATAAACGAAGCATGAAATCTGTATGATTGGAGCATACGTGTCGGAAATATTTCAAACGATCAAATATGCCCTGAATATTGACGACCGGAAAATCTTCTTAAATTATTCCGGGGAAGGAACGTTTTGAATATTGCATGACTGACGGGATTTCGATATTGTACTTTTGCTATTGAGATTAATGACGCAACACCCATGCAGACATTCGCCCCCAGAAAGATATTTGACAATATAAGAGAGAGAGAGGTCTACGTATCGCCAAATTGACCAAAGCGACTGAATTTTCAATTTTCCTTTTATGTGAAATGCCTTCCTTTCACGTTGTCCTGGTCATCTCTTCAATAAAACGTAAATTTCCTTCGGGACGTCCAATAGACGCTCTTCAATTTTATATACATATAAAGAAATGTGGTGTGCTCCAGTATGCTAGAGGTATTCGACGAATTTTCATTTCCCTTTATTAGTCGCGTCATTGAAGGTAAAAATTTGCACAATAATTTGAATTCGGGTTCTACTTACACTCTACTTCGAAGCTGAAATTTTGCCAGTGGTTGATTTTTGTTTCTTAAGGGCGAAAACTACCCCTATTTAGAAAATAATTCAGAAACTGTAGATTCGAGCGGGTGATGGATTTGAGTCATCTTTAAATGAGTTAAATCAACGTCAAGTGACATTAAAAGACTTAATTTACGATTTATTCAATAGTTTCGACCCCTAAAAGCCACCCCCTAGAATAGTTATGATGAGAGAAACATCTTCAAAATGTTCTTTAGCGACTTGAATGATTAAATATCACCGATTTCTACAAAAATTTGGATTTTGGTTCTACATACCCTCTACTTCTAAGTTAACGCTGTGCCGGTGGTTGCTTTTCATTTTTTAGGGGTGAAAACTACCCGTACTTGAAAATAATTGTAGATTCGAGCTTGTAATCGAAAGCAGTAAACGTAAGTTGACATTCTAAGGGTTAAATTATTACGAATTGAACATTTTTAACCCCTAAATCATTAAATAATCATTAATAATTAATGTTAAAAAATGTTCATCAGCAGCTTGAAATGACTTAATCATATAGTAATGATAAATCAAGATTTCTTTGCTCCTTCAACTTTTTATCGTTTGAACCCTTTTAAAAACTACCCCTTGCAAAAAAATCAAAAAATACACATGTGTAAATAGGTGTAAGTAAGCTGTGCCTAAAATAAGCTGTAATGTGTATTTCGATATCAGGAAAAAATGTGATTGATTTTTTTACCCATAACTCGCTTAGTTTTTAAGCAATAAAGTCCTTCAAAAAACCAATTTGTAGGTTTTTTCAAGAGCTACAAGTTCATATAAATTAAATTTTTTAGCCCTTAGTTTTGAAAGAGTTTGAACTGAAAGGGCTTGAAAAAGGTACTATTTACGAACATATACAAACTTGAAACGGTCATATCTACTCAATTTTTATCCTACAGGAAAAAACTAGAGATTTTTAGAAAAGTAAAAACTACAGTTTTGTACTCCAACAAAATTTTGCGTATCAAGAGTTTGAGTTATTTTGAAGAAAAGGCAATTTTTTGCAAAATTACAAAAATGTTTTATTCATTTCATGCTCAAATTTTTACAAAACTATGCACTTTAAACCGGTCAAACTTCTAGAGCATATTAAAAGTACATAAAGTGAATTGTAAAGTGGTAACAATTAGTTTCAATTGGGGTGGAAATTAGGGGATGATTTTTAAAAAATAGAAGCCAGCTTTAATTATGTCATAGCTCGCTTGGTTTCGATGGAAATTTTGATGAAAATAATGGGTATTTTTAAGCACTTTAAAAAAGGTTTTGTGAGTTTTCCCAGAAAAATACATTGTTTTTTAGTTATTTCACGTTGAAACTTTCAATTTTGGCTTTTGACCAATAAGAACCAAACTTCAACAAGCCATTACTCAGTGCCATCCACCTCTAGTGTCAGCTTTGAAGGAGAGGGTAAATACAACCTAAATCCAAATTTTTATGAAAAGCAGTGCTGCTTAGCAAAATTAGACGGGAAAATGGTCATTGAAGTGTGTACTTACGGGATGTGACAATGAAGCGTTCAATTGTTATTCGATATCTAATTAAGCGTCGCCTTAATTTGTACGTCCTGTAACGTTCATTTTGGACAAGGTCGTAACGCTTCAAAAGGCGTACGTTAAGGTTTAACGACAAAAACAAATTGAGCCACAAAAGCTATAAACTTTACTATTGGGTAAATCTCATTACTTTAAATTACTAAATAATTAATGAAAATTTTAAGATTAATTACAATTTTATTATTTGTATCAAGTGAATTACGTTTTGAATGCCCCCCAAGGTGATTATTCTCATTATTAATCACAATTACAATCTGCAACTTGTGAATATTTAATAATGATTTTTATTTTAATTAATAACTATTTCTGATACGATTTAAAATTGATTTCACGCCACTACTTACTCTACTTACATTACAAATTGCCGTTTTAGATATTTCCGTCCGGTTGCCTGGATTTACTCCTGCAGGATCCCTCCTCCTCCCGGAGGATAATAACGGCGGAAAGGAGAACTCCTCCGCCGCCGAATCCGGACGATTAGTTAAAACAGTTTAAGTGTCAGAAACGGGGGGGCTCTTTATACGTTTCTCCTTTTCCTCTCTGCGAGCAGTAAATCCTGACCAAATTACCTTTGGATGCACCTGGTGTTTCCCAACGCTCCAGGAGTTAACGAATGACACGCGATTTTCTTTGGATAAGTCTATCGGCGCCCGGGAGTCCTTTTTCGGGACACGGGATCAATGGGGAATTTTCGGGAACGGTGAAGTCCGGGAAAATTAGGTGGTAGTGAAGTAAATTATTTAAATTTTTGTGTGTGAAATGAAGCATTTTTTAAAATTTGATCATTCTCTTCGTACGTGTTTTTGATGCATCTAAAACTTCATTTTTTGAGTTGGTTTTTTTGAAAAATATCCTTTGTTTTCTTCTAAACTTTGATGTTAAATTGGTCTCAAACCGGAACGAAATACTTTTCAGTCTCCCTTGCCCCTCTTGATGTTACCACGTGTATTTTTCCTTATTCAGTTCCTTTGGGATTGTTACTAAAGTTTCTATTATTTCTGGCACTTTGTATCTTTCATTGACCAGGTTATATGGTAATTACGCTTTTCCTCGAGTTCCTTAAGGGTTGAAAATATTTACCTTGTGTTACCCTTGAATGGCATTTATACAGTTTTATTGCTGAAAAATGTCTTCTTCCTGACACTTTGCATCATTCATGGGATAAATAAGGGCAAACTTTTACCTTTGGCCACGTGGCATTTTGATAAAAGCTATTAATGACTAGAAAACTAGTTCGAAAACATGAAGTATATTTTGAGCAAGTGATCCATTTAAATGTTATAGCCTTTTGAAAATGTGGTTTTCCATAAGAGGTTTTAACAGCTTGAAAATTAAAAACTCACCAAAAAATCACCACTAATCAATAAGAAACCGTACAAATTTTTATGGACATGTCCATTTTCATGGGATTTTCCATGCATTTCACATAAAACATCAAAATAATCGCAGGGCTGCCATAGGACGATGACACTTAAATGGTAGTGGTTAATCGACCGAGGAGAATGCATTGAAATCGTATTAAATTATAATTCTGCTTGTTTTTACTTTTAGAAATATTATAAAGTACTAATTCCTGTGTAGAATCCTCCGGGAAGCAGAGTTGGGTTAGGCGGTTTGGTTCTGTTTGTTTTTATTTTTATAGAAACGTTATAAAGTACGACATAAGCGACATACGATATAAACGGTGACGGTCGTTTAGCCACTAACCTATCTCCGCTAAGCACACCCGCACTTAAAATTTGAAAATGGCGAAGGCACGAAAACAGCGCCGTTTATAATGGTTTTTTAACTTATTTCTCCACACTCTTTTCACGAAATTTTAATATCGGCGTAAAGTCGAATAATCAAACTTTATTATTGTCGTTTAACCCACGAGAATAACATGAGGAAACATTAAAAAATTTCACTTTGAAAACCGGCAAATTTGGCAAAACTGCTCATGTTTTTCTCAAAAACCACTGGTTTTCTAAAGGTAAAATTATTTTTCCAAGCGGCCTAATACTGTCCTCTTTTACTAAAAAAATTGCCATTTTAGAGATGGAATCGAACTGAGGAAAATCTTTACCAAAATAAGTGTTAATTACGGTCGCCTTGGGGCACGTTAAGAAGCGAAAATCTCGCTGATGGTTTCCCCCGTTTAACAACCCAATAAACCTCTGGGAACACCCCCGCCATACACGTACGTCGAGATAAGCCGCTGCCAAATGCAAGCGACGTTCCCGTTCCTCCACACACACACACACACACATAATGATCCTGGAAATCAAGCATCATTTATAAAGATAAGCGTCGTTCTCCGACTGCCAAACCGTCGATGATCGATTGGTAATCAATCCGACAGTCAATGGGCGTGTGACGTCATTTCCTTTGTGCCCTTATCGCCTCGATTCTGCTTCATAACCCCCGAATAATGGCCCATACACGTGTAATGTTCGGGGCCGTTATCCCGACGGGATGGCGCGCTTCATTTCTGACAGGTATCGGGAATACTTTAGTGAAATCAACTGAGTTGTTACATACGGAAAAATAACTTCTTCAAACGAACTATGGGCATAGAAATGTCAGCCATTTGTAGAAAATATAAAAGAAAATCTCCACGGTTCAAGGTCGAAGCAAGGTTCTCCATATTTTCCACAAAAACAGAAAACTACCCAGAGTCGTTTCGGTGGCAAAAATATCCCTAACTTCCGGCCCATTCATCAACCCTCCCCCTATCCCCCCGAACGTCCAGGTACTTAAAAATCAATCACCATCCCACCCCTGCGCCCCCCTTCTCTCCCGCCCCTCCGTTCCGCACCATCCCTCGCCGTTCCTGGAAAATAATGACTCCCAACTTAATCCGCAGATCCTATGGGAATCCCGCAGGATGACCGTTGTTTCCAGGGCTCCATAACGTGCCCACTTCCAGGCGTATTACATTATTCAGCCGCCGCTAACTAGTAAATCGTAGGTGCCCACGAGACCGCTGCGACGTTAAAGATTGACCGTGAAGACCATCTCGTGCCATTAGATTATCCATTATGGATGGACCGTGGCCGGGCGAAAGGGGGGCGAGGGAGGGGCCTGGATGTACTAGGGTTAAGGGTGATTTTGTACCGGGCACGAGGTGCGATTGTATACGTCGACACCGAAAATATGAGGGGTCGATTGGGTATAAAATGTTTATCAGTTGATTGTTGCGCTTATGCTAAACTAAGGAGTTTCACCAGAGGGTTTCTCGAAGGGAAATGGAGGTGTTGGATGAATTTGAATGGATTTGGAGTGTTGGGGAAGGTTTTGCTTCGAGTTAAGAACTTTTCACTCGATCCAATGGTGTCCCATCATGTTTTCTCAAGTTTTCCTCTCAAGACCATTACCTTTCCTCCCTTGGAATTTTCATAGAAGCTATTGATGCTTGTTTTCAATCTGAATCCTCCGGAAAACAGAGTTGGATTAGGCGGTTTGGTTCTGTTTATTTTTATTCTTTTAGGAACGTTATAAAGTACGACATAAACGACATATGATATAAACGGTGATGGTCGTGTAGCCACTGCCGTATATCCGCTAAGCACACCCGCATTGAAAATTTGAAAATTGCGAAGGCGCGAAAACAGCGCCGTTTATAACCGTTTATAATATAATTTTTTTCACCTATTTCTCCACACTCTTTTCACGAAATTTGAATATCGGCGTAAAGCTGAATAACCAAACTTCATTATTATCGTTTAACCCATGAGAATAACATACGAGACCGTTTAAAAATTTCGCTTTAAAAACCGGCAAATTTGGCAAAACTTCTCACAATTTATTTATTTTTTTCTCAAAAACTGCTTGTTCCTTGAAGTTAAATTTATGTTTTCAAGCCACCCTAATAGTGTCCTTTTTTACTAAAAAAAGTGTCATTCTTGAGATCGGACTTCAATAAGAAAAACGTTTACCTTTTCCTCATCTCCGGTAATTTTGGCACCTTCTGCTATCGATACAATCTAATCTACCTTGCATAGTGGATCTCAAGCTATACAAGTCCTACAGAAAATTATCTTCCAGCTTCTCAAATTCTTAGCGCACTTTTCATCACTTTTTGGTCAAGATTAAGGCAGTGTGGGTGACCTAAATTTTTGTGCAATTTTATTAGCGTAATTTCCGCAAATAAGATACGAAAATAGAGGCAAAGTAAACGAACAGACTTCTTAGCTTATCATTAAATAAATTACAGCACGTGCTTTTTTCTCGAATAACCGCCCACCTGGACGAATATAAGGATTGCTTTCACTGTTTTCTGCAAGTTTCGTATGGTATAAAAATTGTGCGTAATAAATTATTATTCATGAGATAAAAATTCGACCGTCGTTATAAACTACATATGTAAGTTTATCGTTAAGTGACGTTCATTTGATATCTTGGGGTTTTACTGAGAGGAAGTGACTGATATACACCGTTAACACTGCAAACGTTCCTTTCAGAAGAGATCCCGTTAATGTGTTGATTGTGCTAAACAAAAACGGTAAGATAAATCACTTTATCAATCAATTATGGCTCAAACCGTCTCGGTTTCCATAAAGCAACCCCTTACTTACACCATTTCTCATCATTTTTAGCTGAAATGAACCTTATCTATCTCCTAACCATTTTCTCAATCTCATGGATAGAGGTATCCTCGAATATCGACATAACCCCTATACACGCCAGCCCGGGTCTCTATTACGAGCAAGTAGGGGAGGTTTCCCTGTCGAATAACAACTGGGAGTTCGTCACTTACGTGAATTACTCGGGATATCTCCTGTTCTACAAATATTTACACGTCCAGGCCGAGAAACTCTACAAGTTCTGCGAGGTTACGCAGCAAGAGCTCTGCGCTCAAAAGTAAGTGTGCTAATGTTAAGCAACGTACAAGCAAAACAACTTAAGTCTTAGGCTTGAGTGCGCAACATCTTAAGCCTAACGCTTAAGTTGTGTTGTTAGAATTTCGTGTGGAATTGTTGAACGGTACTTCATGTGGAAAAATAAAGCTATAGGGCGTTTAAGACTTAGGTTGTCTTCGCGTGGAATAGGGCTAAGCGAGGTAAATTTTGCCTCCGTTCGAAAATACTTAAGTGACCATATAAATGTGATAACGACTAAATTTCGCAATTAGTTCAGTAGCTTAATTTGCTGATTAATGCTGCTGAAATTGCTTCTTGGTTAAAAATACTTGTAGGATAAAAATATCTGGTATAATTTTTATGATTGGATGTATTAATAAATCACAATCTAACATGTTAATAGTGTATCAAACCGCAATCGATAAGTGTATGGCGGAATTTTCTGAGTAATGACTCATTAGACGTGCTATGTGTAATTGCCAGTGTAATTAATTGATGTGGTTTTAAATATTTTTTGTATGCTTTAATGCTGAACAATTTAAATTATTTTTTCTTTAAAGTAAAATTTAATACTAATTGATTGCTGATAATTTGACCATTTAATGCTGATTGAAATTAATTACTACTTAACTTTTTTACGTTTTTGAAATTCAGAAAGTGCGTGGGAAAGATATCTCAATTAATAACTCGTGAACCATGATTATCACGAAAAAATCTTATTTAACTTTTATCCTTAGCACATTATTGTCTATCGTCTGAAATAGGAATTTTTGAAATCGGAAAAAAATTAACTTTTTTGGGTTTTGAAATGCAGAAAAGTGCGTGAGAAAGATATCTCGATTAATAACTCACGAACTATAAGTGTCAGGAAAAAATGTTATTTAACTTTTCTCCTCAGGACAATATTGTCTATAGTCTGAAATAGGAATTTTTGAAATAAGGTAAAAAGTACCTTTTTTAGGTTTGTGAAATGCAGAAAAGTGAAAAAGAGTTGAAGAAGTGAAGTGAAAGTTGAGAAAGATATCTCGATCAATCACTCACGAACTATGAGTGTCAGGAAAAAATGTTATTTAACTTTTCCCCTCAGGACATTATTGTCTATAATCTGAAAAAGGAATTTTTGAAATCAGGGAAAAATTAACTTTTTTAGGTTTTTGAAATGCAGAAAAGTGCGTGAGAAAGATATCTCGATTAATAACTCACGAACTATAAGTGTCAGAAAAAAATGTTATGTAACTTTTCTCCTCAGGACATTATTGTCTATAATCTGAAATAGGAATTTTTGAAATGAGGAAAAAATTAACTTTTTTAGGTTTTTGAAATGTAGAAAAATGTGTGGGAAAGATATTCCTGTTAATAACTCATTGAGTTTAAGTATCACGAAAAAATTTATTTTGAAACTAATTTCAAATTACCTCTAAACTCGATTAAAAAATCCATTGCATATTTTACTAATGATTTCTTAACAAATTCCCTTAATTTGCTGCATAAAATTCCGAGCCAACTCGTCACCTTCTTCTTAATATGACTGGAGGCAAAATTTCCGACCCACTCGCTGCGCCCGTTTCACCAAACCCGATTTCTCTAGGTACGACGCCCTTAAAATGTCCCTGAACGCGATAGACGAACAGGACGAGATTATGGCGAACTACCTGGGCATCAAGAAGCCCCGCAGGAGGAAACGTTTCTTCGGCTTCCTCGCGGGGATCGCGGGGAGCCTGCTGGGCTCGATTTTCGGCGGGGGCGGCCGGAGCGTCGACATGTCCAAATACGACCAGGCCATCGGATCGTTGCAGAGGGGCCAGGCGGAGATCATGAACCAGGTGCAGATGCAGGCGACTGTATTCACGATGGACGCGGAGAGGAAGAACATGCAACTGCAATGGCTTAATCGTACCCAAGAGGAGATCAAGGACCAGGTGCGGACCCTGGCTGCGGACGTCCTGAGGGATTCCGCCGAGAAGGCCAAGCAGATCAAGGATTTGAACGAGATGCTGGACGAGACGAGGAATAAGTTAGAGAAGCACGCGGAAACTCAGAGGCAACTCATGGAAGACGTGACGAAAATCAAAGATAAGCTAGTCAGCGTCGATAAACAGTTGAGTGATATCAGCGATAGGGTAAACGAGAATAAAGCCAGCATCAACAAGACGACCCTGGAATTGAAGATATTTTCGGTAGCTTCAGATTTGCACTTGCTCCTCAATCGATTCGAGAGCGAACAAAAGAAACTGTTCAACGCCATCGTCAAAGCGAAGAAAGCGAAGGAAGGGGAGTTGGATCCTTACGTCCTGTCCCCATTGAACCTCATAGAGATGCTTCAAGGGATATACCCCAAACTCAAGGAGAACGAGAAGTTCCCCTTCTACCCCAACGTGGAAAACGCGTACCTCTTGTACAATCTCATACAACCCGACGTTTTCCTCTCCAACGACGCCCTCATCTTCGTACTGAAACTCCCCCTGATACACTTCAAGAAATTTAACCTCTTCAAAATGACGACCGTACCGGTGCACGTCACCAATCAACTATTCACGTTCGTCTTACCGCAACAGCCCTACCTCCTCATCGATAAGGAGTTGGAGCAGGAATACACGCTCTTGCCGTTAAACGAGTTCAGGACCACCTGCAGGCAAGTGAAGAACGTCACGTATATCTGCAAACAAACCCAATTCCTGCGACAAGTGCAAGGCAGCAACGACTGCGAGATAAAACTGTTCACCTCCACGACCCTCCCGAAGACCTGCGACACCAGATTGATGAGGCTGAACACCGTCATGTTCATACAGTTACAGAAACGGAACTCTTGGTTATACGCCGCACCGGAGAAAACCAAAGACGTCACCATCAACTGCGGCCCTACGGAGAGGAACATCATATCTCTGCTCGGCACCGGATTCATGAACGTAAGAGAAGACTGCAGCGTTCGCATCGAGAACAATCCGTTGGTTTCCTTAATGGAATACACCAAACCCGTCATATCTAACTACACCTCCGCCGTCAACCTGCTGGATTTCATCATCCTCCCGAAAACGGAGAACCTGAAATTAAGCCCAAAGTACCCGAAAGAGACGATACTACCGTTCGAATTCGACTCCCTCAAGGAAGTCAGCATCGGCATAGATACGATAGAAGAGGAGAACACGCTTCTATACTGGTTAGTACTGATACCCATCGCCTTCCTCGCAGCGCTCGTTTTCTTAGCCTACAAGATCCACAAGAACAACAGGACGCTGAAGGAATACTTCAGGAAGAGATCGGAGAGGAACGCAGCGAGGAAAGAGGATCCGGCCCAAGAGAGGCTGCGCATGAAAGTGAAGATGAGAGATACCAACGAGAAGATAAAGAAAATCTCGATCGAGGAAGAGTCCTGCGTCGATTCCGACTCAGAGTACCTCACCGTCAGGTTCAAAGTAGGAAAGAACCAAATGAACAACGCGCAGGCGTCGAGCGAGGAGAAGGCCCCGCCGCCACCTGCCGTCTTGACGAAAAAGTTCGATAACCTGCTGGTGGATAAGTGCTCTAAGAACGTCAACGTGACGAAGGAGGGGAACAATCTGGCGAAGGGCGTTAACGGTTACGACGATTACATCACCATGGCGAGGCCGTTACCGGTACTTCCCGACGAGGACGCCCCTGAGATGGTCTACGGTAACGTCGATGGTGAAGAGGCGGGGAAGGACGACGATGACGGCGGAGAGTACGGGAACGTGGTGAGCCCGAAGGACGAGGAGGCGTACTTGAACGAGCTGAGGAAATTGAAACTGGCCAAGCTGCGCGCGATGAAGCCCGTAGGTGGGCTCAAGTGAAGGGTCGATGGGTCGAAACGTGCCGAGTGGCTGTAGCTTTATTTTTCCACATCGTTGAAATGTTATTCGAATAATAAGCTTATTGCGACGAAGTTCATTCGTTTTTGGTTTAAGTAACTTGTGTTGTTAAATTCGTTCCGAGTTTATTGCAATATATATTAGCGACCTCATTTTACATATTTTTCCACAAGAGGGGTATTCAAAAAGTTAGTTTCCCTATGTTGGGGAAAAATAAAAAATAAGGTTCAGGCTTTAAAAATAATTTAATTTTGATCCATGACTCCTAGTGGCAAATTTATAGTATCACTTAAGGAATACTCAAGGAGGCCTTGGTGGAGGAAACCTTGGTGGAACCTCGGGTAAACTGTTCGATAGTTACAAAATCTTCTTGCCTCCGCCAAGGAGCACTTGAGAAGGTAAAAGTTCTTACAAAAACTATCTATGGTTGTACGATCATGTCAAAGTGAGATTAGAAGCTACAACAACATAAATCTTGTAATTAAACTAGGAAAAAGTAAATTTAAACCCAGAACCCTCTTTTTTAAGCACCCTAATCATTATTTATCTAGATGAACTTAACTTTTAATGTACGGTACGGTACGTTCTTTGTTGATTTCCAACAGATTTCAAGGAAAAATATGCACCGTTTACAAAAAGCGCAATCATGTAAGAAACCTTGCATTATCTCACCAAATGTGTTATCCTTGTAGGTTGATTCAAGTAAGCACCAACCTGAACATTATAGCGGAAAACGAGCGCATCACCTCGGGCCTGTTGGGCCTCGACACTCGCCCGAGACCGAAGAGGAGCTGGGGGGAACGCCTGTTCCAGATCGGCATGGAGGCCCTCCCCTACTTCCTCAGACCGCTGGGGGAGAAATTCTCTTCGTTCATCTACGGCGAACGCCAATCCGGGCCGAGCATGGAGATGTACGAGCAACAGCTGCAGGAGCTGAGCAACGGCCAGACCGAAATCAGGAACCTCGTCTACGAGCACGCGACGATGTTCAAAGCGGATTCAGAGCTGAAAACCGATCAGATAGAGGAATTGAATAGGGCGAACGACGCGACCAAGGATCAGCTCGAGATGCTACGTGCCACCGCCGAGGCGGACTCGCAGGAGAAGGCGCAGCGGATAAAGGATCTGCAGGAGTTGCTCGAGATCAACACCAAGGAGTTGAAACAGCAGGAAGAGATCGCGAAGCAGCAATCGAGGGAGATAGACGGCATCAAGGGTTTTATGGAGAACATGACTGTCTTCACCGATTATCTCGACGCTGTCAGTAAAAATAACACGAGACAAATCGATAAGGTGAAGGCGTTGGCTCAGTTAAACTCGCTGATGTCAGATTTCGACTTCGTCTTCAGTAGTTACATACGAGACCAAGAGCAACTCCTGCAGATAGTAGAAAAGGCTAACAAAGGCTCAGTCGATCCGCGTGTAATAACTCCCTTGAAACTGGTGGGTTTAATGCAGGAAGCCGGGGCTCATTTACCCGAGGGGTCGATATTTCCCTACCACCCATCGCTGGAGAACTCGATGAAATTATACCGACTCATCGAACCCATCGTTTACCGTTACAATTACACCGTGGTGTTCAAATTCAGGATGAAACTCGTGCAAAACAAAAGGTTCTCTTTGTATAAAATCACCACCGTGCCCGCCCCTATAGGATCGGGCAAGTTCGTCTTCGTCCTACCCAAAACGCCCTTCTTGATCGTCGACAGGAACGAGGCGGAATACGCCCTGATAACAGAGAGTAGGTACAGGACATCTTGCCTCGCGGCGAGCACCACCGAATACATCTGCAGCGGTACCGTCACGGAGAGTACCGGCGGGAATAATTTACCCTGCGACGTGGGCATTTTTCTTGGGAAGGGCGTCACGTCGAAGTGCGACGTCAGATTGATGCGCCTGGAGGAGCCGATGTTCCTGCAGCTCGTGCGGGAGAATTCCTGGATCTACGTCACGCCCGACGCCGAGAACATCATCTTTAAAAGCGGTGATCACAGGGCATCGGACACGTTGGAGGGGGTGGGCGTTTTAAGGATAGGCCCGCACGAGACAGCAGTTTTGGGGACGACCGTGCTGAGTCACGCCCCGGATTCGGTATTCTTCGAAGTCTCGCAGCTTCACCGCCCTACGACCTCGCTTTTGGACTCCGTGGATAGATCGCATCTGCCGGAGTTGGACGAGGAAACGTTGAAGGCGAAGCCGAAGAGGATAGTTCCTTCTTTCGATTACGACGACCTGGAAGAATGTAGCGTTAGGGTAAGGGCTAGCGCCGCTGGAGGAGGTTCTAAGGTAGACGTCTTTCAGTTCGCGATTATCGGGATCGTGGTGGTCGGCACCATGGTGCTCGTGCTATTGATCGTGTTTAAGAATGATTACTTCCACTGTCCTATTAGGAAGTTCGATGACGCGACGAATGTTGTGCGGTATTGTAATGCTAAGGCTTGAAGTAGAAGTAGTTTCGAATCGGTGCTTTTGCCATGTATTTTGTATCAGTTCGCATTGTCAAAACGAAGAAGTTCTTGTCCAAACACGGAAAGATACAGAAAATCGTTAAGTAAAAAGTAGTTTTTATTATTGGTATATTTGTCTTTATTGCAATGGCAATATTTTGTATTATCTTCCTGGTGGAAAGGGATCATCAGCATAAAAAAGATGATTGTCGTTAGTGGGCGCCTTCGCCATTTTTTATAAGTGGTAGGTGGGTGTGATAAGTTCTTTAAAGTGCTCACGTGGTGAATTAAGGTAGCTTACCTCAATTTACTTTAAGGATGTTTGAGTCTAACGGGACTTAATGCTGAGAATGACCTCAAAATGCGAGGACTGCTTGACTAAGAGGTGTTGAGATGAATTTTCAAGTCGATTCAGAAACCCTAACTCGAGATGGTAGAAAAACAAAATTCATTGGTTTTGGGATTGACATGGTACCTTATGGGAGTCAGCAATTCGAAATATTATATCTTTACCAGTAATATTAAGAAAATTGGTACCTTAATAATGAAATATTTTCCCTTTTGATTGATTTAATGAAAATTGCTATTAGACACTTGTAATAACGATAGTTTGCATTTATGAGATCAACTGAGGAAACCTTGGGTCCCTGGACTATAAATTCGACCAATTTATTAGTATTAAAAAATTCAAAAATTTAAAAGGAAATTATTTAAACTATGTTTAAATTGTTTGGTTCTTTAAAATATCCATCACCAATAGCTGGTAATATTCGACGTCATTGCCCTACTACATACCTTCACAGTTCCTTCAATTCCTCCACCGGCAGGGAGTTTCTTAAAACTCCTACGAACTGTCAAAACCGTATCAATTTTTAATACCTCGTCGTATTACGATTACGTACGGACTAACCTTTACAAGATCTCATCCAACATGTCAATTGATGTGAAGGGGAAGTAACCTTTCTGTTTATTGCCCTTATAATTTAATCAGGAATTTCGCTAGCAAGAACGACCTTTCCGAATTCATTTTGATTTCATTATAATATCACGATGACATTATAAATGCTTTTTTGAATGGCTTATTAGAGACTTAGGAGATTGGTATTAAATCGAGCGGCCAAACACCTTTGATTAATTGGTAATTTTCGAAGAGGAAGGTTAAGGACACTTTCCGCCAAGTGTTAATATAATTCGTTAAAAATTAGGACGTCGTTTGAAGTGAAATTCATGAAGTACTAATTTTTGAAAGTTGTCGTAGGTGTAATCCGTTTTTAACCCGTTATGCCGTTTTAACGGGCGAAATTTAAATTTCACGACGTTTCCTGTCCTTCTCGTAGGTAAGATAATCTCCCTACTTATCCCTTTATAGGGAAAGTTTAAATTTCCCGTGCATTCGACTGTGCCGCGAAACATTTCTCCTCTTCCGAGGACTCCCACGGCATTTGACGCTTTACCAACTTTGCCAATTAATATTTTTACAATCCCGTACTTTATTATCCTTCGAGGAGTTATTTCTCCTCGGATAATCGTGCCGCAGATAAAATTTGCAACGAAAGGATTCGGCGAAGTTCGCCGAGATTCCCTACAGGTGAACGGGCTTTTTTCGCCCCTCGGGAGGATTTTCCGGTGGAAACAATGAGTGATTCCACGCACGCCATAATTACCAACGCGAAAGAGATAACGTTACGTATTTTTAATGGGGTCGGCCGGTTTAAAGCGATGAGTCTTCATTGTTGCAAAAACTTCTCTTTCGTGAAATGATTTACGTTGCGACCCTTATCGTTTGTTTGGCTTAAATTACGTTCGTGCATTAAGGTAACTCTGGCAGATGCTAAAAGGCGCCATCTAGGTTTCTTTTATAGGGAGTTTTCTTCAACCACTTATGGGCACTTCCTTTAACCTTCTGGAGTCTTGAAGGTTTCAAATTGAAACAGTTTTAATTTCCGTATACCTCGTAAACCCATTCTGCTGTCTTATGAGTCGGAAGAAGGATTTTTTCCATAGCTATTCTTGGCGTTTATAATTGAGGCAAAATTGGATTTGATCTTGGGGCAATTTCTGTGGTTTCTGTTTCCAGAAGAACTTTCAGAATCTTACAATCTAAAGATTTGAAGTTTTTGAGCTGGTGAAATTAAAATGGTAAAGCTTGGACATCCAAAAAATCATATAGATCCAATTTTAACGCCATTCTGGCTTAAAAGAATTTTTCAGGGACGTCTTCAGACCCACTGTCGTTTAAAATTATATAAAAACTACTTTTAGAAACATTCTGAATTTCATAAGGAAAATTTAGATATTTCCTTTGGTCCTTGGATGTTAAAATAATTTCAAACGTACTTACGTGTATTTAAATATATGAAGTAAATGCGTGTATGTGATTGAATGATTGAGAGTCTCAGCTGGAGGGAGCCCCAATTAGTGAGAGTCGCGCCTGACTGAGCAAGAGGGAGGCCCAGTTAGTAAAAATCGTGGCTGACTGCCCTATGATTAACTGAGAGTCTCAGCTAATGGGAGTCGGTTATGAGAGTCTCAGCTAGTGAGAGTCGCAGCTGAGTGCCTTATGAATGATTGATGGTCTCAGCTAGAGGGAGTCCCAGTTAGTGAGAATCGTGGCTAATTGCCCTATGAATAACTGAGAGTCTCAGCTAGTGGGAGTCGATTGTGAAAGCCCAGAGTAGTAAAAGTCGCGCCTGACTGTCATATGCGTGATTGAGGGTCTCAGCTAGAGGGAGTCTCAGTTAGTGATAGTCATGGCTGACTGCTTTTTGAATGATTGAAAGTCTCAGCTAGTGGGAGTCGATTGTGAGAATCCCTACTAGTGAGAGTCGCTGCTGGCTGCCCTATGAATGATTAAGAGTCTCAGCTAGAGGGACTCTTAGTTAGAGATAGTCTTGGCTGATTGCCATATGTATGATTGGGAGTCTCAGCTAGTGGGAGTCGATAGTGAGAGTCTCGACTAGTGAGAGTCGCTGCTGGCTGCCCTATGAATGATTAAGGGTTTCAGCTAGAGGGAGTCCCAGTTAGAGAGAGTCATGACTGTGTGCCATATGAATGATTGGGAGTCTCAGCTAGTGGGAGTCGATTGTGAGAGTCCCTACTAGTGAGAGTCGCTGCTGGCTGCCCTATGAATGATTAAGAGTCTCAGCTAGAGGGACTCTTAGTTAGAGATAGTCTTGGCTGATTGCCATATGAATGATTGGGAGTCTCAGCTAGTGGGAGTCGATAGTGAGAGTCCCGACTAGTGAGAGTCGCTGCTGGCTGCCCTATGAATGATTAAGAGTCTCAGCTAGAGGGACTCTTAGTTAGAGATAGTCTTGGCTGATTGCCATATGAATGATTGGGAGTCTCAGCTAGTGGGAGTCGATAGTGAGAGTCCCGACTAGTGAGAGTCGCTGCTGGCTGCCCTATGAATGATTAAGGGTTTCAGCTAGAGGGAGTCCCAGTTAGAGAGAGTCATGACTGTGTGCCATATGAATGATTGGGAGTCTCAGCTAGTGGGAGTCGATTGTGAGAGTCTCGACTAGTGAGAGTCGCTGCTGGCTGCCCTATGAATGATTAAGGGTTTCAGCTAGAGGGAGTCCCAGTTAGAGAGAGTCATGACTGTGTGCCATATGAATGATTGGGAGTCTCAGCTAGTGGGAGTCGATTGTGAGAGTCCCTACTAGTGAGAGTCGCTGCTGGCTGCCCTATGAATGATTAAGAGTCTCAGCTAGAGGGACTCTTAGTTAGAGATAGTCTTGGCTGATTGCCATATGAATGATTGGGAGTCTCAGCTAGTGGGAGTCGATAGTGAGAGTCCCGACTAGTGAGAGTCGCTGCTGGCTGCCCTATGAATGATTAAGAGTCTCAGCTAGAGGGACTCTTAGTTAGAGATAGTCTTGGCTGATTGCCATATGAATGATTGGGAGTCTCAGCTAGTGGGAGTCGATAGTGAGAGTCCCGACTAGTGAGAGTCGCTGCTGGCTGCCCTATGAATGATTAAGGGTTTCAGCTAGAGGGAGTCCCAGTTAGAGAGAGTCATGACTGTGTGCCATATGAATGATTGGGA
Source organism: Cryptocephalus primarius (assembly GCA_963576515.1). NCBI lineage: Eukaryota > Metazoa > Arthropoda > Insecta > Coleoptera > Chrysomelidae > Cryptocephalus > Cryptocephalus primarius. The sequence continues at coordinate 13,882,418 of OY754944.1, read as the reverse complement.
GTCTCAGCTAGTGGGAGTCGATTGTGAGAGTCCCTACTAGTGAGAGTCGCTGCTGGCTGCCCTATGAATGGTTAAGTGTTTCAACTAGAGGGAGTCCCAGTTAGAGAGAGTCGTCAGACTGATTGCCATATGAATGATTGAGAGTCTCAGCTAGTGGGAGTCGATTGTGAGAGTCCCTACTAGTGAGAGTCGCTGCTATCTTCTGTCCTACACGACCGACCATGGGAGAGACGTGGAGTCGTATCGATTCTATCTTTTAGTGGTTTAAATGAAACGTTGTAATTAGGAAAAAAGTGTACGGCTAGTATCGAACCGCGGCCATGATTTATTTCGGTGCGGCCCGTCGGAATCCTCTAGCGGTCCGGTGGGGGCGCGCCGCCGAAACTCATCCATCTATCCGGGGGTGACAATCGCAGAAAATAAGACATGTTTCCACCGTTCCCAGATTTATAACAGAGTTAGCTTAAGCGGCCCCCGGTGTATACCTACCTGCGGGGTGGACAACCGCCGCCGCCGCTGGGGACTCCGGGAGGAGGACTTGATTCATGCGGGGAATTCGGCCCTTAATGGAATGCTTACGCCACGGTCAGCGATTGTCCGGCGCGGAATAAATCCGGGGGACGGAGGAAAAAAGGGAACGAGGAAGGATCGCCGGCGGCGGCGGCGAATACGGCTGATTTATCGTCCTGGAGGCGAAAAAAAGTTCGACGCGCTTTACAGTGCTTGAGGTCCGGAGCGCGAAAAGTGAGATTTATGCGAGTTTTTGCCAGGAAACGCCCGCACTCGTTTACGTAGGAAACAAGACAGAAAGTAGTATAATCGTATAATGCGGCAGAAGCTCGTTCGAAGGTGGCCTCTTAATTCGACCGCCGGCGGTCTCTGCCAATAAATGGTGCATTTTTCCCAACTGGTGATACGTGGTAGAAGAAAGAGGAGAAAGATTTTTCGCGTGATGATTTACTTCTTATCTTAACTTCAATGTAATCAGCAACAAGGAGCAATTTTAGTTAAGCATATTAAAAAACAGACAGACGGAACAAAATTTTAACTAGATATCATCGAAATAAGACTGAGCAGTACATTAAAGTCACAGCATAATTAAACAGTTAACGCTCAAAGATTGTTTATACTTGTCGACAAGATAATCAAAAAACGTACCTTAAAGCCTCAAGAAAACCCCTACTAAGTCACGTGTCACACAGGGTGTTCCCCTTCTAGGGAGTTGTCCGGGACTCAGCTCACCGATCCTCCAGGGAACGTATCGATTTTTACATGTTTTAGCTGATACCCCTTTCAAATTATTATCGAACTTTCACCCTAACTATTTACCTTAAGTCGACTCACCGTCTCTCTCGAGGCTCATTTCTCGCATGGGCAGTTGATTCGACGACGTTCGCCTTTCCTCACCCCCTCTTGCCTACGGGTTTTTCCCGTATTTCCGGTCGTGTTGATCGCAATTAAGGCATCAGAATGTGACCGCGTCTTGCCGAAAATCCCTCATTGTGATTACGCTTAATCGAATCGAATTATTTACCGATTTAGTGTTTAATTTCTAGAATCAGATCAGTGGAACCAGAGTTATTAAGGATTTTCTTTAACGATTAATGATTTTTGGATTGGATGATTGGAAAATGTGGTAGGAACAGGCTGAATCTTTGATTGTTGAATACGAAATACGTTGATTGAGACCTGAACCGAAACAATTCATCACCTCGGCTTCAGCAAAGTGTTGTGCTGTGTGGTTCTAACCCAAAAAATAAAGGTGGAGGATATTCTCTCTTTGTTAATGATATCTCGCAGTGTTAATGGTGGCTTGTCACGACAGCAATTGCTATTATTGATGTCCGGTGCGTAAATCTCGTGAGAAAGCGCCAGGAAGATTAAATGTTTTAAGAAGGCGGAAGAATTAATCGTCAAGGGAAGTAATCGTGTGTCGTGTCGTTTCATGATGAAAGTCGAGCTGCAAAAATAATTTTTTTGCGGAAATCCATCCGAAAATCCGGCATGAAATCTTAACGAAGTTATCATTCCAATTTCTGCAGTCCCTAAGAAAAACCTCGCCCCGTCTCACGTAATCTCTCCCTGACATTGCATTTTTTCCCTCTTCCGTCGTAATTTCCAGCAAAATAAAGTATTAATGCGTTTTGAATAAAAACAAGGCGTAAAATTGATAAAAAATTCTGGCGAGCATAAAAATGTTGTCAAGAACAGGAAATGAGCGTCTCGGCCTCGCACCGAGACTTTTTTTTCAGCCACTTTTCTTATTGAAAACAAATCCTCTCACTTCATACCTATCTGGAATTATTTCCTGTATTCTTTCCTCTTCTTCGCTTTCGGCGACCCGTCTCCTCCGAGAAGCCGTCGCTGTCGTCTCATTTTAATTAACGCCCCCCACAAATAATTGATTAGGGGAAAAATATTTCGTAAGAGGAGCGTAAAAATGAAGGGACAGCTCGTAATATTTCTTGCTTTCCCAGCCCAAATGGGAAAATGACGTTGCTTTAATAATTTGACATGTAAATAATCACGTAATCTGCTAGGAGCATCTCAAGACAACTGAAATAGTATTGGTGGTGTGATCATATTTATGCTACTAGTCTTCGTATTACAATTCTACCTGGAATCGAATCAGAGGCCAAATAATATGTACAGTTGTATTTTTAGAAAAGCGATACCTCCTTATAAACCCACGTTCACTATATAAATCTAACGGATTTTGCCGGTCTCTCAAGTACCGTTTAGGTAATCGATTTATATTATTAATAATTCGATTGACGTACTCATAGTAATCGTCATTCATCTCGAGTCGACGTCTCGAAGGCGAACTTAACTTTTAATATCTCCCGAGGGATACTCAAGGTAAGATCAAACCGACCTCGGCCTCATCTCATCCTTAAGGTCCACTTAGTTGACTATAAAATACAGATGGCGCAGTAAGTGCGTCTTAAGGTTTGAGGAATCCTCAAAAGACAAAAGACACTTAAGTATACAGAAAAATTGTAACGTGAGTATGGGATATTTTTCGGGAACAGGGGCTATCGAAGACGTTATTGAAGCTACTTATCAGTTCAACCTTAGGGAGTGAAAATCCCTCTCCCGTCCTCTTAGCGATCCACGTTAACGCTAATTTTCAAGTCAAACATCCCGCTTTCGGAGATTAAGTCGCTCTCCCTCACATTATTAACCCGAAATCAGGAATAAAAGCGGGTCCATGTCGAGTCTACTCGCAAAACCGGCTAACATAGTGTAAATGTTTATCTTCCGACAAGAAATACGTGTATATATATACACATATATATATACGTATAACGTACACCCCGACCAGAAAATGAAATGAATTATGTAGTTAGTTGGGAAGTGGTTTGCAAGATACCACACTAGCCTGGCAGTGTAAAGGTATTTCATGAATTAGACATAATTTTACTAATTTGCGCACACGTTAGTTCTTCGAGGGGAGGGGAGGGGACGCCATCACGAGAAGCTACAGAGCTGGAGCACCTGGAGGGGGGAGGGGGAGAGTTCAGACCCTTCTTCGAAGTTAATTATTAATTAGAAACGGTCGAGGAATGGACCAAGAGGCAGAAAAATACTGAAGACGTTAACAGTTATTGCGTGCGTATCACGGGGTGGCAGAGCGTTTAAAATGGTTAAGGCAGTCTTAAAAGTATTTTCCTTATTGATGTAACGCATGATTAGTTTATGTTGGACATTTTATTTACTTTTTATCAAGGGATCATGTGCATTGTATGTATGTAGTTTAATGTGAAGAAGTCATTTTAATGGGTATCAAGTCATATTACGCCCCTGCTGTCTTGCTCGCCGCGTATAAAAATTTTTATTCCCTCAGACCTTAAAAGAGACATCTCGATGAGACTATTTTACGACTGTATTTGTCTCGTTCTGGCTCTCGTCCAACACCGCAAACCGTAGATAAAAAGGGAAACATGCGAGAAAATCGTCGGCGCGAATTGGCCATTACTTAAAAATTAGAACTAACGGTTCATCCCTCTCGACAATCTAACTTCCGCGGTTCTACATGCCAGCTCTCTCATTGGATAAATTCCCTCTACTTTATCAGCCCGGGGGACAAAAAGTCCCCGCAATAAATCAGGAGATATCATTCTAATGCATACGTATACGAAAAGTATTTTATCGAAAGTCGAAAAAATGGAAAAGAGAAGCATCAAAGGGTCATTTCGGTTTGCTCAAAAGTTGTGATAACGGGAACTTCTTTGGGAACTGTCGCGATAAATCATACGGAGCCGTCTGCGGCTTGAATATGTATAAAAGGGCGGCGAGTGGGGGTGGCGGGGCCGTTGGAGACGTTTCAAACCAGAAATTCTACCGAAGTACAAGTATAACTTGCGTTTATTGTGAGTTTACACGTGAAAATAAGTAACAAAAATCCGGGATCCTTAGAAGTTATGGCGGGCTTAAAAACAGTGCGCTTTCGCCATTTTCTCCACTAGAGTACTGAATATAATTTTATCTGACGGTCGCAGCCCCCTTTTGGACAAGTTCTTCAATTTTAGGGGAGTTCAAGTGCGAAATTTAATTTTATCCAGAGATTTATAAAGAGGAAGAAAGAGCTGCAAGTGTTTAAAACTGAAGTGAACACAACGTTGCTTCAACAATTTCAGAAGTTAAGGAAAGTGGGGAAGGGAAGAAAATATTTTTCTTATTTGCCTTGAAATTATCTACAAAATGATGCTAACTCCTAGAAGTTCAGCTAGTTCAATGAAGTAGTAGAACAAAAATTCTCCCCAGAAAATGGAATAAAATTATACTATTGAGCAAAATAGCGGAGTTTTCGCCGAAATATCGAATGCACACATTAAAGTATTTAATTTTATTACAATTTTACATTCTTTTTGTTCACGTTCTTTGATTTTAGGGGAGTTTAGGTTTGAAATTTAATTCTGCCCTTAAATTTAAAAACAGGAAGAAAAAGTTGCAAGAGTTTAAAACTCAAATTAAAACGTTCACAACATTGCTTCAACAATTTAACTTGTTAAGGAAAGTGGGGAAGGAAAGAAAATATTTTTCTTATTTGCCTTGAAATTAACTACAGAATGATGCTAACTCCTAGAGGTTCAGCTAGATCGATGAAGTAGTAGAACAAAAATTCTCCCTAGAAAATGGAATAAAATTATACTATTGAGTAAAATAGCGGAGTTTTCGCCAAAATATCGAATGCAGACATCAAAGTGTTTAATTTTACTACAATTTTACCTCCTTTTTGGACGCGTTCTTTAATTTTGGGAGAGTCTATGTTTGAAACTTAATTTTACCCCTAAATCTAAAAACAGGATAAAAGAGTTGCAAGAGTTTAAAACTCGAATTAAAACGTTCACAATATTGCTTCAACAATTTAAGAAGCTAAATGAAGTAGGGAAGTTTAAAAAAATATGTTTCTTATTTGCCTTGAAGTTACCTTCAAAAACTCCTAAAGTTTAAGCTTGTTCGATGAAATAATCCAACAGATATTCTCCCTAGAAAATGGAATAAAACTAAAATATTGGCGAAAATTTGATATTAAGCCACAGGCAATTTTTTCAGTTAAAAACGAGTTAAATAACACAACAACCACAAGCGCGATTGTCGATATTATTGCATATTCATTTATTTGGAATTTCTGCCCTATTTTTCATGCCACTTCCAACACCTTAAGAAGGTAATAGAGCTTTCGCTATTGAAAATAATAATCTCTCCTTTATTAATTTACGTTAAGGTTTGAAAACATACTAAAGGACAGTTATAGTCTATGAAAATTAATATAGTTTAGGGAAAAAAGTGAGTTTTCACCCATTTCCCATCCATTGTCCATCAAAAAACCATTTCCCGAGTAATCCCGCCGCCCCACCTCGACCTCTAAATTATCGGTATTTTTCTCCTGTCGCAGGAAACAAAGATATAAATGAGTTGTTAGCAAATGCGGGCAGAGCTTAAGCCGGGTAAAGACCGAAGGTGATTTTTCTTTAAGGGCTTTTCTATCCGGCCGAAGGGCCGGCCGCCGCGCGCCCCCATCCGCTTTTCTTTGACGGGGAAGGACGGAACGTTTGTTTCCCGGATAATTAAGTAATTTTTGGGGTCGAATCATCCCCTCTGCGGATGACAGAACATCTACATATACGGCGTAGAAATTTGATTCAGCCCCGTCTATGTTACGTGTGTATACGTAACGTTCCGCGTTCTCCCGAGATATTTACGTAACGGCTTTATATAAAGTTTCACAACTGTTCACCTAAGCGGTTGATCTGTTAAAGTTGGAAGTTTCCAACTTCACGGAAAGTTGCATAATTCATGCTCCTCGAGCTATCTTCGCCCTGATAAGCCATTGTTGTTACAAGTTGGCTATTTTTCCGAATTTTCCCCTAGGAATGTTTTTCCGAACTCTTGAAACTCCTCATCGTAAAACTGGGAACGCTTTATAATTAATGATGTTTTTATCGCTACGAATAATTCATTAAGCTGTGGAGGGGGATCGGAAATTCGCTGTACCAACGATGGACTTAATAATGTTATAAGTGTTATCTTAGCTCTTCTACACGTTTAATAATTGAACGGACAAGTAACGTAATAAGCTGTCATCTGTAAATAATAAATGCTATTGAATGTGGGGTGAATGGTAAATATACGTTACTAACGGGGTTAGTTTTGATGGATCATATCGCACATTTCAAATAATTGTTAAAAAATCATCGAAACTTTAATTCAAGTGAAACTCCACAGGATCAGTTATTGACATGTACTTTAGGAGTTTAGAACGTTTCACATTTCTAACTGCTGAAGTTTCAAAGTTGTGACTGACTAGGTGGTAACATGGTTTGATGGATGATATCGCACATTTCAAATAATTGTTAAAAAATTATCGAAACTTTAATTCAAGTGAAACTCCACAGGATTGGTTATTGACGTGTACTTTAGGAGTTTAGAACGTTTCACATTTCTAACTGCTGAAGTTTCAGAGTTGTGACTGACTAGGTGGGAACATGGCGTAATTTTAGCAATTTCGACATAACAACTTCAATTTCCTTGGAAAAAAGGTCAGTTTTTTATTTAGGAATTTAGTATTTTTCATTTTTTCAAATTTTCAGTAATGTACAACTCGACACAATCAATCACTGAAACGTACCTACTCTTGGAGTATAGGAAGTTTTAGCTCTCTAACTGAGGAAGTTTTGAAGCTACAGTTGTCTATGCTGCAACGTAGCAAAGAAGTTTCTTAAAATGCAATTATTGCTTAGATTTGATGATGAAAATTCCCCATGGCGTTTAATAGAAGTACTTTAAAATTTCGATTTCCAAAAATAGGAGTTAGGTAAATTTTTTTTTTGAGAAAAACGCACACGAGAAATTTTAAATAATCGCGCTAAAACTCAGAAGAAAACTACCATTGAAATAGCTGTCACATAGGAAATCAAGACCAACAAGGCGAGAGCCCTGAGAAGGGGAAGCAGCTAAGCGCAGCTAAGTATAGTTAGAGTGCTCCAATCGCTATAAAATTTGAACACGAAGTTTTTATGGTACAATATTTTCGAAATCTGTCAACTTTTTTTCAACTTTGTGGGTAAAGCTATACTTGATTACACCTTAATGTCATGTATTACTAACAGCCTATTAAGGTTTACCTTGTTATGGATATTTGTCACATGGACTAGGACGTTTCAATATTACAATCTGTTTACTCCCGTATTCCCCCATCAAAATCCGAAATGCACCTCCATTAAAAATAGTTTTTGGCATGGCCAAACCGTCCCGCTTTCATCGGCCGAACTAACTAATTTAAGTCCCGCCGTCTCCTGCGGGAGGGCCCTTTAAATTCAAGTTAACCATGTATAATTTAAGTTCGAAGTTTGAGGCGTTACACAATTGATATATTAAGCCTTCGGGGGCGCTAATCAATAAGTCTTAGAAAGTGGTAACGGTAATTGCAGGCGCTGCAGGAGTGCCCCTCCGGATCTTAAAGCGCTACACACGTCGAGTAACTTCTCGTTTGTAACGGGGAAACACAAACCGCACGAAATAGTTGCTGTCAAGTCGCCCGGTAAGGAAAGTTCTTGGTGAATTTTCTCGCCCGCCCTCGTACTGATTACCGTGTAATTCTAGACGGATTTTTCATCTCCCGCCACCGAAGATGATATATTCAGGGCACATAAAGGAAACAAAATACTTTGAGCCGTTAGAATTTACTTCCTCCGTCGTCCGCAAACTTTGACTAATCTAAGGGACGTGTCCCGACTGATAAACCCTCGACTGCCTATCGTGAGGTTATAGTGAGCGCGTCTCTAACTTTTTTCCTACGTTTACGTCTGCCTCGTCGTGTGTGTGTGTATATAGAAATCTATCGGAATGGAAGATTATTAAATTACAATGGGGCGGCGTTAACCCCTCACACATAATTTCCGCCACATTAGTCAAATATCCGCAACGTCCTGCATTCGATTAACCCATTCTCATGTGAAAGGGATCTGGTCGAATGGAAGGGACACGTTTTTGGATACGACAAAGGCCGAACGTGCGAGAGCTTGTCTTTGAGGGCTAATGCCTATTAACAAACAAAAAATTACTTAAACTCATTAGATTCGTTAAATTCATTAGTTACTTTAAGTTGTCACTATTTATATCGAAAGTTAAGCTCATTGGTATGCTACAAGTTGATTCATACAATTGGTTATGGCGTATCAATGGAAATAATACAACCCCTTATTGAAAAAGTAGAAAAATTCAAGCATTTCATCAGTTCAAATCCTTTTTACTTATGTTTTGTAACCATTCCCACGTGCTATCTAACATAAAAATAGATATATTTCAAATTTTCAACCCTTAGAAACCCACTTTAATAAAATCATATTTTTTAGCAGTTTAGAATACTTAAATCGTCCATTTTTGTCGAACTAAAATTGGTTTCTTGGTTATAAGATCTTTTATCATTGTTATCGAAAATCAAGTGGAAAACTATTTTTAAAGGCTAAAAACAATTTAAATGTGCGTTCTTATTGAACAAACATTTATTCGCTCGTTATAAAATAATTTTTTATCTATTGCAACTGAAATTCTCACCAAAAAACACACGATAGGATGGCTTTCTGATTTTTCCATCAAAGTTAGTGACGCTTGTTTTGTATCACCCTGTATACTACTTGATAATATACAGTGCGAGTGCCTAACTTGGAATTAATTCGGTAAATCAAAGACAGTTTTTTTTTGTTGGAAATCTGCTCGGACAGGTCGATTGGTATTTTGAATTGCGCTCTTTTTGATGTAAGGAAATGTTATACAGCGTGTACCAAATTTGAAATATGACGTCGTCGACTATTTTTTTAAATGGCAATACTAATTTTTTTACAAACATTCTTAAAGCGTATGTCAAGTAACACATGCGTACCAAATGTCAAATTTTTATTCCTTGCCGTTTAAAAGATATTTAACACACATCAACTAAATGGAAAATGAAAAATAGTCAATGACGTCATATCTCAAATTTGGTACACGCTGTATAACGTTTTCTTACATCAAGAATAGCGCAATTCAAAATACCAATCGACCTGTCCGAGCATATTTCCATCAAAAAAATTGCCTTTGTTTTACTGACTTTATTCCACGTTAGAGACTCGCACCGTATAGTATAGACGGTATTAATCGCACCAATTTTACTTGTAATCTACGTTTTCTCCTAGTGATGACTAATTATTTACCCGTAATTACAATTGTATTAATAATTTTATTACGGTTCGAAATTAATACGTTTCATTTCCATGTAAATTCACATGTTATATTTAAACCGATACTTTTTCTAGCAGATTTTCTCGCCTCGTCATCGGTCGTGAGTGATTAAGTAGGTAACAAACAATTTTTTGTAGCGTCCGAATATTTTGTTATGGAATTTTATTCGTGCGTGGACACTCGTTAAAGACAGTACAGTTTTAATATGGGCGGTGTTTTCTTGGCAATTTCTTTAAATTTTCCATAGAAAAGGGGTTAAGGGTAATTCTTTTAGAGCCACGTTCGGGTGTTCGTTGATTCGGTGATTTTTCTCTCCTTAAAAACGTGATTTTGACTGCAAAACCTTCGAAATTAACGCGTTCTGTAAGTAATTCTTTAAAATTATGTTAATTACCCTTTAATTATTTTTTTAGGTGGTGGTAGCAGTGATCCATTTCGGAGGCAGTAGATTCACCCTAAAGAACCAGGGATCGGACCTGGACGCCGTTGTCATAAAGGTTCGTACTTTTTAAATTATTTTCACATCATTTTTCTCATATGAGGTATTGAAATAATTGCTCTTCTGACCGTTTTAAGGCCCCAGGAGTCCGAAAAGCATATTTTTGGAAAAATCTCTGCGTGTGTGGGTAAGGACAAAGGGCGTTTTGTCGTTTTGTGTTATCAATCTTTTAATAATACAATTTTTATGACATTTCAACCCTGAATTCATACATTTGAAGGTTATGCTGCTTGGTTTTCCCTCCATATTTCTACCTAAATCCAAATTTTCATCCTTTTAGAATATTTACAACGTAGTAAGTCTTCGTTGAATGCACTAAAGAGTAAATTGGTCTCAACATAAGCTTTACTTGCATTAAAAAAATTTCTTTGAACACAAGAGACAAATACCCATCCAATTAATTGCCAGCAATTCAGTATTTAAAGGTTTATAAAGGTTATTTAGGTCTTATATGTTTAAAAAGTTTAGAAAATGCAGCTTGAAACGTCGATGGTACAAGTAAATTCGCCTTGATAAAATCGAGATGACGCGCCATGCGAAGTATAAAGCAGATTTCCCATTAATTTTAGAAACGAACAACTCCAAGTAATAACTTACACGAAGTTCGGTGAATTCCCCTCGCCCTTAACTTATCGAAGTTCCGCATTAGCACCAGACAAGCATATCCACTTCACTAATCCTTTCGCCCTGTCCGGCCTGCGACTCCTCTCCACGTGAATAGCACGGCCACGTTGGTGCTTTTGATGGTCCGCTAGTTCGTGTTCGCTTAACTATTGATGCACCGGAGTGAAGGGTCGGCGGGATTCGAAGCGTGCATTATTTAAATGCCCAGTTTTGCTAATTGAAACACATTAGGGAAATTGAGATAAGATGTTGCACGGGAGCTCCAGACGATTTAGGGAAAGGGAGAGGCCGGCCATCGATCAGCCAGGTGGATGGGCATAATTTAGATAGTTTCCTGAGTGAAGTGAGGCTAAAATTTGAGTACAAATGGGTGTTTGAAGGTAGTTTTGATGGGGATTTTGCTAATGCTCAGTGCGATACTATTCACATTTGGGGACGAACGTTTTTCACATGCTTTACTTCAACGTATCGACCAATTTAAACCAGTCTTCTTTACTAGAAACAGGAAGCTTTCTATGACATGTCCCATAGGTTTGTAACTATGTAAAAAAACCATGAGGCGTTCAAGGAGTTTCATTGTTTCATATGGTTAATTGACTTTTGAAAAAGATAAAATCGAAGAAGGGTATGAAATAGAGCCTTGCATTTTTCAAAACGAGGTAAACTTAGTAATTTTTGGGCTTAGAAAGAAGTCTTAGTCGAAAATTTGAAAAAAAATTGGAAATTTTTCGATTTTTTTTAACATCGTTTTTTTTTGAAAACAAAAATAACTTGGACTTTAAAAGACGTCATTTCGATAGGAAATTCAATTCTCTACAAAAAACATTCTATAAAATATTTACTAAAAATTGATAGTTTTTGAGTTACAGGCAAAAAATCGAAAAGTGGACGAATTTACCCCGATCTTATAAACGCAGGGCCCTATTGGTAGCACTCTTTGATTTTATCGTTTTTAAAGGTCAAGTAAAACAATAAAATTTTTGTTCCCGATTATGTGACATAGTCCTACTAGTTAACATATTCTTGGTAAAATTTATTTACAAGAGGGAAAAATGAATTTTGATAAAATCTTGTCTTAAACATTCTGTAGGCTAAAATGACTTACACTCCAGTTTCCATGGTCAATGATTACGAATTTACCCTTAAGTTTTCCTTTTCCAATATGGCGGATTCGTAATCGGCGACTTCAGCGACCTCTACATATGTAATTTCATCGTTAATCATCGCTGTTTGAAGACGATTTTTGCTTCGTTTTATAAAAGTCCCATTTTTTTAGGCCACATGCAGATGTCGCCACTGTCGGGCGCGATAGTAACTCTGTCGCCCTTGGTGGGCGCTACATGAACTACTAGGAGTAAAATTCCAATGGGAGTGAGAGAAAAACAGAGGGAGAGTCCGTAGATTAGGTACTATGCACTTATAGTAGCGTGGTGCTCTACCACCAACCGTGAGGGCTCCACAATCCTCCACGACACTGACGTGTAATTTTCGCCAGGTAATACGTGAACCTTTTAGGGCTCATACAACTTGATATCTTCTCTATAAAAAAGTACGAACTTGTTAAAAGCTATAGCGTAAAACTTGCAATATTTCTGGCTTCTGTGACATTTACATCTGCCGCGATTTCCTCTTTTCGACCAATGAGCGACGCTCATAAATAGAAAACTTTTTTAATTTCCCCGATAGCAAGTGTGCGAACAAATCACTTTTGTCCACAAAACATTTTTAATTATCACAAAAAATGGCGGAGAAAAAAAATCGCCGCAACATAAATCAGGAAAAAATTCAGTGGAGCGAGTCTTTTATCTGGAAACAAACGGCACATAAATGGCCCTTCCTCCTTTCTGATTTAATATATGTGGGGATATCTAGATCCCAAAAAATAAAGCCACGTGACAGATGCAGACGTTATCTCTCCTTGGGTATACGTCACTGTCCGGCAGTATCAATCATTCGGCGTGTGCGTGTATATATATATTTTCCCATTCGCCTTCAGGAGATAGCGGGAAAGGAAATTCAAGGGAAAACCTGATCTGAAATTTTCCCGGAAGGTAACTCATAGTTTCGTCCTTAACGTCCAAATTAACCTCGTCGCTTCACTCCAGCGTTTCCTCTTTGATAACCCTTGCCCGTCTTCGCGATTCCATCCCGTGGGATACGTTCTTTTTCTCGGACGAGAGTCATCGGCTACCGAAAAACAAATTCAATTTATCGGAAACATCTGTATTTTATTGCCTTTAATTCTGGGCTAATAGTTCTTGATCTGGTAAATCTGGAGTAAGTGGTCGATTTGTCTGTTTAATTCGGACACAAATCACCAGGAAATCAAGGGCTATTTACTGCAGGGGGAAGCGATCCGTGGGATGGGGAATCGTGGAATAGTTGAAAAATTTGCCGAGGTAAGAACGTAAGAACGATTTAAACGGGCTGTGGAATTTCCTTAAAACCTCGAACAAATCTTAAAAAAGGTTGAAAATTTGGATTTAGCTGGTAGATTTAGTGGTTGCTATGATTTTTTAAATAATGGAAATAATTTAATGTTAAATTTAATGTTGATATTCCTCAATATTACCTAAAACACTTTTCAGTTTTTTTTTCTTATTTCCGTGGACTATATCTAGGGCTGTGGAATTTCCTTAAAACCTCGACCAAACTTAAAAAAGGTTGAAAATTTGGATTTTGCTGGTAGATGGATTTGATTTTGTTGCTATGATTTTTTAAATAATGGAAATTAAGTTAATGTTTAAATTTAACGTTGAACTTTACACTCGTTGTCTAGAAAATTAATCTAAACATTTTTTTATGTCTATCCCTGTGGTAGGATCTCTGGTGGAAAGTGGTAGAATCTCTTCCCATGGGTCAGTATTACCTAAAACACTTTTCAGTCTTTTTTTCTTATTTCCCTGGACTATATCCAGGGCTGTGGAATTTCCTTAAAACCTCGACCAAACTTAAAAAAGGTTGAAAATTTGGATTTTGCTGGTAGATGGATTTGATTTTGTTGCTATGATTTTTTAAATAATGGAAATTAAGTTAACGTTTAAATTTAACGTTGAACTTTACACTCGTTGTCTAGAAAATTAATCTAAACATTTTTTTATGTCTATCCCTGTGGTAGGATCTCTGGTGGAAAGTGGTAGAATCTCTTCCCATGGGTCAGTATTACCTAAAACACTTTTCAGTCTTTTTTTCTTATTTCCCTGGACTATATCCAGGGCTGTGGAATTTCCTTATAACCTCGAGCAAATCTTAAAAAAGGTTAAAAATTTGGATTTAGCTGGTAGATGGATTTGATTTTGTTGCTATGATTTTTTAAATAATGGAAATTAGGTTAATGTTTAAATTTAATGTTGAACTTTACACTCTTGTCTAGAAAATTAATCTAAACATTTTTTTATGTCTATCCCTGTGGTAGAATCTCTGGTAGAAAGTGGTAGAATCTCTTCCCATGGGTCAATATTACTTAAACCACTTTTCATCTTTTTTTTTTATTTCCCTGGACTATATCCAGGGCTGTGGAATTTCCTTAAAACCTCGACCAAACTTAAAAAATGGGTCAGTATTACCTAAAACACTTTTCAGTCTTTTCTTCTTATTTCCCTGGACTATATCACTAGAATAGGCTTAGCGTGGTGGTTTAAAATAATTTAAAGATTCAATTTTCCACGTTTTTCAACGTGAAATGTGCGTTGGAAGAGTTTTACCGCTGTAATCATTGGGTAAGTTTCGATAGGAATTTTTGTGAATATCCCTTTCGTACAACGAATCGTGGAAACCTTAACGGTAATAATTACCATATCACGGGATGTGGTGGCACGTGCTCGGTACCGTTAAATCGCCTCGGGATATGACCAATTATTGTTCATGACGTGACGCTAATTAGCATTCGGGACGTCCACTTCTGTTCCAGATGTGTTCCCCTCTCGTTTTCCGGCATGTTCAAATCTCACCACCTATACTAACGCGTATCCTTTCATATTTAAGGAGTAAAACGTACGCGAGGAGATAAAGGGAAGGGATAAGGTCCTCGGAAAACCATCTCGATCACTTTATTACAGTGGCCACCACAAAACTAAGCTTTCCAGCTATCATTTTCATCACCCTTAACCCTGTCATATAAGTTTCCGTTATCTGGCCGATGTTCCCTCACGAGGAGGAGCGCCCCTACGACTGCCGACCCCCTTTTCTCTCTATTGAGAAATCTCCATGTTCATGGGCGCACGCAGGGATCGAAAAGTGGTCGTTAATAAGAAACGCAGGTTTAATGAGAACGTAGACGAGGGAGGACGTCACGTCGTCTGTTTGTTACAGAAAGTAGCCCGTATAGAATTAAGTGGTGAAGGGATGAAAAATCTTCACGATGTATATCGTCGTCTCGTTTAAAACCAACCCTTGTGTGCCGCCCCTGCCCTTTCTTAATGCCGTGAACTCGACATCGAGAGTCACAATAATACCGCTCGAGGGTGCCTTTGTTTGACTAAATGCTACAATTTAGAAGTTGGCAACTTGTTTGCCTGCTGAGGTTTCCATTATTGTCCTTATTAGATTCAACTTGCCATTTGCGCCTCCATTGTTTGCGAAATCTTATAAACTATTGAATAATACCTTATTCATAATGGGGAAATTTGTTCTCTCCCTCTCGCAGAATATCGAATCAAAAGGCTTCGCTCCAATCAGTTGAGCGTGGAATCGTACGGAAAATTTCTGTTTTCCTTTTATTTTTTCTCTCGCTCCCGTAGGGTCGGACGCGTGTATCGCTCACATATTTCTTCCGCTCTTCCCGGAATCGATACTCTCGTTCAAACTTTTGCGCCCTGCCCCCCAGGAACCGGGCGCGCTTTATCTGATTAGGTTCGTTCGCTTTAAAATGCTCGTCATTAAATTTTGCTCCACACACATTTGTTTATGCTACATTACCCTTTGTGTCAGTTTTGCGGTTAACATTCTATTTCGGCTCGGGAGCTTTTTGTTCCGCTTATGAATAATAATCGGGTTAGGATCTCCTAGCCGCGCAGTTAACGTTTTTATCGACGGAGATAATGTTAATGGTCGAAAAATGGGAGGTTTTCCCCTTGTCTATCGTGTCGAATTGAAAGGGGGGAGGGAATCGTTTTCGATTTGACCGTCACACTTTTACTTTAAATCTGACTGCTTCACCACAAAAATTTGATCCTTACCCAACTTTGCTTCGTGCTACAAGAACTTTTTTAATTCTTCGAGATTTTTATTAATTTACTTTCCCATACACCGAGGAATAATTCCTGTTAGTGCTATCACGAAGAGGGTAATCTATATTTAAAAAATAATTTTATACGATTTCTCATTAGTAAATCTTGGAAAATATGCAAAATGTTAAGTGTATACGTTAAGTGCACCTTTTTTAAGCAATTTAAACCATTTCAGCATCCAAATATCAGCATCGTTGATTTTGATTGACAATTTTAGGGCAAGAAATGCTCAAAATCTCAGATTTTTCAGGAAGATGAGAATTATTCAGGCTCGTTTCAAAAATTCGAAAATAGAAAGTTTTCCCTTTTGTATAACTAAAGCGACATCGAATTTTTCACGCTTTCAGACGTACTCAGTATAAAAGGATACGATCATTTGAAGATTTTTCTGAAACTTGCCTTTAGATTGTTCAGAACCATTTCTGGATAAAAGTGGTCATTAATCCCTTAGGAAACTGGAATAATGTTCTGAACCGCTTTAGAAGTTTCGAGATGAAAAATTCCCCTTTTCAGATCATTTAGGTCTCTATAGAAATTTCTCAAAAACTTCTCAGGAAACCAAAAAATTATTTAGTATCACTAGAAAAAAGAAATCACAGAACAGAACATTGGGAATTTGGACCATTCAGAAAACTCCAGGAGTTAAGGCAAATTTTAGAGGAAAATGGCTAATTTTGGGTCATTTACCAAACTCAAGGATTATTTGAAACTGTTTCAAAAGTGTTAATATTAACAGTTACCCATTTTAAACATTTAGGAAGCTAAAGATGTGTTCAAAATTGTTACAGATAATTTCAAAATAAAAAATAATAATTTCAAGGGTCTTTCAGATAAATAGGAAATTGTTCAGAATCGCCACAGAGATTTTACAATAGAAAATTCCTCAGTTTTGGACATTAATTTCCAAAAAATTTCACCCCAAAAATAAAATAATTATCATTTGTGAATCTTCCAATAAACTAGGAACTGTTTCAGAACTATTTCCAAAATTTCATAATGGAAATTTGCTTATTTTTGGGGGCCAAACCCCTTTAGACATTGTAGGATAAAAAATTGTAGATTTTGATTTATTTAGATGATTAGAGAATTGTTCAAAACGATTTCAGGAATTTCAGTGGAGAAAATTGCCCTATTTGATCATTTAGGAAGTTATAGATTAGTTTCAGATGATTTCAAACTGGAAAATGGTTATTTATGAATAATAAAAATTGTTCAAAATAATTTTAGAAATTTCTGGATTAACAATTGCCCTTGTGGATCATTTAGGAAGCTATTCAGAGACAACATAGAAATTCAAAGGAAGAAAAATAGCCATTTTGAATAATTCAGGACTCTTTCTGAAATTTCAAGTCGAAAAATGGCTCTTAGGTTGTTCAGAACCATTTCGAGAAATTTCAGGATAAAAGTTGTTCACTTCTGAATCATTTAGGGATTTTTCAGAATCATTTCAGAAACTTCAGAACGCAAAATCGCCTTTTTTACTTTATTTCGACAATTTTTGATTCATTTTAAACCTTTCCAGACAATTCTTGAATAAAAAAGAATGCCAGGAACCAGTTGAAAATTTTCAAAACATAATCTTAGCCTTTTGATATCAATAAGAAAACTCGAAAGTTTTTCAGAAGTATTCTGGACAATTTTGTATTAGAAAATGACTAGTTCTTCATTATTGTGATGCACAAAAAATTTTCAGAACCATTTCAAAAATTTATAGCTTAACAGTTGCCCTTTTCGCTCATTTGTAAACCTACAAAATGGTTCAGAACTATTTCAGAAATTTCTGGATTTACGATTGTCCTTGTGAATCATTTAGGGAGCTATTCAAAGATATTATAGAAATTTTAATGAAGAAAAATGCCCATTTCTTCCAGAAAATCCAGGACACTCTGAAATTTCAGATTGAAGATTTGCCATAGGATGGTTCGGAATCAATTCGGGCAATTTCAGGGTAAAAGATGTTCACTTTTGTCATTTAGGAAATTGTTCAAAATCATTTCAGAAACTTCAGTACGAAAAATTGCCTTTTTCACTTTTTGTCAACCTTTTCAGACAATTTCTGGATAAAAAAGGATACCAGGAACTAGTTGAGCAATTTCAAAACAGAGTCTTGCCCTCTTTGAGTCAATAAAGAAATCCGAAAATTTTTTAGACAATATTTTATTACGAAAATACTTTTTGATATACTACGTTCGATATGGATTACGCGAAGCATCCACGCGGCATCAAAATTTTAAATAAGGTACGCGGTCCATCATAAATTCTAAACACAGCGGCCGTTCCTTTTGTTTCGAAGTGATTTTATACACTAAAATCAATTTCGCTGTCACATATGATTCACATACATGCATAAATGTATAACCACGGGATCGGAGTGGGTTTTCCTTAACGTTTTCCTAAGTCATTTAGGTCGTTCCTTTATCTCCCGTCTTTCCATTTCCTGCGTGTTTTATTCAAAACCTCGTTTTAGCCAGCGTCGCCGTAGAGGAAAAATATAAAAGTACACCGCAGAGCGCCCGTGCGTATGCCGTTCGCGAGATGGGGTGAAATCGCCTTAAAACCGATTCGAATTTCCCACCACGTACCGAAGGCCCCCGCGAAAAACTTTTTATCGTCGAAGAAAGGAGTTTATTTTCCTAAAAGTAATTCACGCCTATTCACCTTACGGGTTTTCCGGGTTCGATAAGGGAACAAACTTCTATTGTTTAATTTATTATGGAGGAAAGACTGCAATACGGTAAACAGGAGTTCGGATTGGTGGGATTGGAAACTTTTAAGCGTGTGGAAGGATTTATAGATACTTTTACTATTGGATGTGTCGGGGTATGTTTGATGATGCGTACTTGTGTATAAAAGCAGAAAAATCAAGTAATTAATTCATCAATTAATTGGACATGCGGGGGTATCGTTAAACGCGGATTAATCAAATTCGAATTTAAAACTCCGCAAAATAAATTTCGTCAGGGATATCCGTCACAGCTTAATACACATTAATTAATGGCGCTCTAAACAATATGGCGCCCGTTCGAAGTCCACATAATCCCACGCTAGTTTTCAAACAATTGTTACCAATTAATCAATTCAGCAAAAACCCAAATGACAAATCGCTTCCAAGTTCGTAACAAGTATAAAACACGTAACATCTGCGTTAGATTTGTCCGGCCAGAGTTTCGACCACCGACGCCGCTCGCCCCCGCTCCCCATTGCGGCAATTCCCTATAATTTGTTTGCGTAACACTTCGGCGGGGGAGTGCGTTATACGGATTAATCACCGGCGAAATTTCGACTGGAAAAAATTGAATCCGTTTCAGGTGGGGACAAAAGTAGAAAAATGTTTTAAATAGAGGAATTCCCATTGAGAAGCTCAAAATTTTAATTTCAAATTTGGAACAAGCGCAGAGTTGAGATCCGCGCATGCCCATTTCAATCCGCGTGACAAGTTCGGATCACTTCCAGGACTCCTCCTGGAACGAACCTCGCGATATCAACCGCCGAACCATGGGTTCCAAACTTTGGCGAATTCACCTCCAATCCGCCATCCGCGCCGTCATTTCTGCTTTCGCGCATTCGCCATTCCCTCGGGATCGAAGGGCTACGATTCGAAGCCGAATATAAATTCGGGAATCGTACGCAAAAATCCCTCTTCCCCGTACATGAATATGCATCGGGTAAATCTGGGCGGGAGGCGACGCTTTCGAAATTCAGAAAAACGAAACGGTTAAGCAAAGGATTAGCGTACCGGAAAAAAATCCCAGACGGAAGCGCAGATTTACTGCAGCAGTGCAAAAGGGTCTTGCGTTAAATCGGCTGCTAAAACAGATCAGGGGTAAACTGACGCAAAGATTATTCTCAGGGTCAATTTCGATTTTACTTAGCCTTTATACTTATACTATACTTACTGTCCTATGTTCTATATACATACATATAATCCGCACATTGCAACTCATGGAACCATCGAACGCCCTTCCCAGATTCGAATATTTCCCATACGTAAATAAATTAGTAACGAAACTTGGATTACTTACCTATGGCTCGTAAAAAGGTTGTACAATGGAACTAGCCTAAAGAAAGAACGATCATGTGTCCCATGTTTGGATTTATGTGGAAGAGATTCTTAAATGGAAGAAATGTTAAAGTTTGGTCGTAACGAATAAGGGTTGTAGATAATATAAAAATAGTTAAAAGTTGTTAGTTGGTTGAGAAATAATAATAAGAATAGTTAGGATGACTCTCTAGAATGACAGTTCTGAAAACATACCACAAAACTGGTTTAAAAGTAAATCTGTGAGGTTTCTAGACGTTTTAAATAAATTAATTTTGAACAGTACAAAGAAACTTAAACATTTTTGGTTTTTCTACGAGGAGTATTTCCATTCTTCCATGGAAATCCTAGATATTTTCCTGAAAGATGTCCATTAGAATCTAGCAACGTTTTCGTTTTGACTGGAGAACACGGGAAAGGTTCAAAAGGTTCTAAAATTCTGGAAAGTTGGAGTAGCTTCAAAATTAAGCCTGGATAGTTTCAAATGATTTAGATTCAATTTTCTACTTAAAATGAAGATTACAGAAGTTTTTCTTGTACTGTAAGTGCTTTTAAAACTGAATATACAAGAGTTTCAAATTGTTTCATCCTTGAGAACCACAGAAGAAAAAACTTAGTCCATAAATTATGTCAGATAGATTCTAGAAGCTTTCTTTAGATACTAAAATTGTTTCGAAATTTCTTTAGGATATTGGGACGTCGGAATGGGCTTAAAATTAAAATTTAGAAGGTTGATGAAGGTTTGAAAGGTTCCAGTTTTAATTCTTAAGGTGCTGAAATTTCAAGAAAACTGAAAAAGAATTTCAAGGATTTTTCTACAGACAGTGATATCGATAATTGCCTTTTTTGAGAAAGTTTTTTTTGTTTTTTCTTATTAAATTACCATGAGCGTATTAGAACCAACTTTATGAAAGTTTCAAATTGATTCACCTTTTGAGGACTGAAAAATAATTCAAAATTTTTTGAAATATTTGACATAAAATCTGATTTTGCTAAAGAAAATTTCTATAATCTCCTTTAAATCTTTGAAACTCCACAAGGATTCAAAATTGAAGTCAAGAAGGTTTATGGGCATTTCAAAGGTTTGAATTGTAATCCCAAAAGGTCAAAAATGTAGACGGTAGTTTCCAGATGATTTTCTGGAATTTTCATCATCCAACCGCAATTAAACGAAAAGCAAATGTTTCACGGAAGTTCAAAACACTTTCATCTTTATTTTAAACGTAAGGAGGAAATCGAAAATGAAGATTCCAGACGTTTTCTACAGCAGTAAATTACGAAAAATGCTTTAAAGTCGAATCTACAAAATGTATGCAGATTTCATATCCACAGGCTCTTAAATCGGTTTTTTCGTTGTAATCGCAAACAATTGAGAGGTTAGGTCATGTTAAAGAAGAATTATAGAATTTCCTTTAGAATTATGGAAGGCCAAAATTGGTTTACGCTTGATGGAAATTTAAAATCTTTTAATTTTAATTCTGAACTAAGCACTTAGACCTTTGTAGTATAACGGGATCGTGCTGTTAGTTTAGGCGAATTTTCTAGGCAATTATAGTGGAATATGTAATGTAAAGCAACTCTTCATTATGGTGTTTTTAACGTACTCCCCCTACCTTCCCTCGACCTCGAGATATTCAAAAATTTGTCAAAATTCGTCCCCCGAAACCCCTTAATTCCCGCTCGGTGTCTCCTCTCGTTCCCTCTCCCTCTCCCCGTTCTCGAAGGACACGCCGAATTCTCCCCGGATTAAGTTATTTGCATTTCTGCGATAGGTAGTAATAAGGTGGCAGCACACAGGCGTTCATTGTTTAGACTTTGAGACCCGTCTTGAACGTTGGGTTATGTTGGTTTAACGCTCCCCCGTGGTTATAATTAGAGTTACGAGCGTTCCGAGGGAGATCTTCAGGTAATCATGGAGTTTCCTTAAGGTTGTTTATGTGAGCAGTCCCTTAATAATCCGTGGAGACGCTCTCAAAACACGGTTCGTATTTTTGTTATGCGCCGCCTGATGTTGTTTTATCATCTCGAGGTATGTTATTGGGATGGATGGGTTTTCGGCTGTGTGTTAATGGGTGTATTACTAGTGCTTGGAAGTGATTTTTCTATTATTTCACGAAACGAGATTACAGCTTGACAGTTATTAATGTAAACCGCCTACTGCTCTCCTCTTACTAGTGTTATCGATTCGGCTCTCGTCCCGCGCTCATAATTCGCATTGTACCCCCCATATTTAACATTGTCAAACAAAGGTCCTTTTCTAACGTCCAATTTCAACATTCTCCTCGTATTTAATGGAGGGCCCCCGAGGGCTTTGATGTGTCCTTCTTTGCGCGGTTTCTCATATAGAAACCGCATACGTTTCGGCCTTTACGTCCTCGTGTCCCCGTCGCTTCCATTATTATTTACTGGGCGGGGGAAGCACGTAAAAGTTCGGAACTTAACCGACGCGGGATCTTAAATGTTGTTAATTATTCGGGCGGTTTGCTGGAGTTTTGTTAAAACAGATTCGGGCACCTCGGGAAATGCGACGGGTTCAAAAGCAGAAGTCTTTCGAAGTTGTAGCACGGTTTATAGGGTTTTTCTTGTTGGTAGATAGGATTTAACAGCAGGCGGATCGATACACTTTCTTCAAAGTGAATTAAAGATGATGGAAACCTAAAATCTAGACAAAACTAAGTTTTTTGCGTTTTTTTAAAACAATAAAAATGGAAAAAATAGGATGTTTTTCGTCTTTTTCAGGACAGGATAGGACAGAAATGGAAGACTTTGTACATACGATTTTTAGAGAATTGAAAGACCTTCAAAATGAGCGTTTCCAAAAGGTGATCGGCACATTTTTCACCGAGAAAGCTAGGAAAACCCTTTAAAATGGACCCTTCTTCAAAAATTCGCAGCTTTTCCCAGTTTAGAGCTGAAGCGCTAATTTGGCGTGAAATGTTAGGTTATTACGTCTACTATAAGCATGCAAAAGTTGGATTCTGTCGACTGAATAGCTTTTGCACAATTACGTTGTTAACGATAAAAATCGAAATTTTGCAAAATTCAGCGTATTAACTGAGATGGGCCGATTTTAATTTTTCAAACGGTTTTTGAAAGAAGACATCCAAATCTTCGACTTGGCTATCTTGGATTTACATATACATTTGAAGAAAGGTGCGAAAAATGGCATCGAACTGAAGGGCTTGCAGCCCCCACCACTCGGCTTGAAGCGCGAAATCGCGCCTTTGGCGCAATGTTTGAGGTTATGTTTCGCACTTTTCTTCAAATGTATATGAAAATCGAAGATAGCCAAGTTGGAGGTTTTGATATCCTCTTTCAAAAACCGTTTGAAAAATTAAAATCGGCTCATCTCGGTTAATACGACGAATTTTGCAAAATTTCGGTGTATATGGTTAAGAATGTAATGGTGCAAAAAATGTTCATCTGACACGATCCAACTTTCGCCTGCTTAAAGTAGATATAATAACCTAACATTTCACGTAAAATTACCGCTTTAGCTGTAAACTGGGAGAAGCTGTGAATTTTTGAAAAAGGGACCCATTTTATTGTTTTTCCAAGTTTTTTCGGTGAAAAATGCTCCGATTACCTCTTAAAATCGCATATTTAGAAGGTCTTTTAATTCTCTACTAATCGTCTATACAACATATTGCATTTCCGTCAATAATTTTCACGGTATGGTGAAAAAACCGAAATACGACCTGTTTTTTAAATTTGTAATGCATAAAACAAACACAAAAGCTCAGATTTGTCTATATTTTGGATTTTTATCCTCTTTGATCCATTTGTAAACAAAGGTTTTTGTTCCACCTGCTGTTAAATTTTATCTACCAAAACAGCTTTTTTGCTCTATAAACTGGGCTATGTGGACATTATTAAGTTGAACCATCTTTAGCATTATTATCTGCAATAAATCACTATTAGTGATAGCTGTAAAAGCTTTAAAATGAACGTAAAATTCATTTCAGCAGATGTTCATGAAGCATGAACGTGGTTAAATACTTACATTTGGTTATGCAAACCCAAGGTTTTGTTGAATCGATCATTTATGAACCAAACTTCAGTACTTCATTTGTATTCCTTTTCTAAGTCTTTTATTTTATTTGGTACGATTGGATCTCAAGAGTCATTTCTCCCAGACCCTCTATGGCTGACTAGCCATCTGCGGTCCTTGCTGGGCTCTTCACGCTTCGCTCGCAGCTGCTGAGGGAATCCCCTCAGTTCCTCTTCCTCCGCCCAATAATGTGCTTGAATTCGGCGGGTAATCTCACCTGCTTCTTCTGCAAGAAGAAACCTGCAAGATTTCTAGCCAGTTATCTTTAGAAATTTGGCAGGAATTGTGGGGGCTATCAAGACAGGCTAAACCAGTTGCTTTACGAAACCTGTGGGATTCTTGGGAATTCCATTAGACAGGCGACTATTAGGAAGAACCTTAATTAATATTGAGTCTTTAAAAATAGTTGCAACAATTTCCAAAGGCTGAAAAACCTGGGATAATTCAGAAAAATCTGCAGAATGTTACAGGGTATCACGACCCAAGGTTCAGGCTAAGATCTTCCCCTGAATATTATTACTCACGTAATTTTTACGGTATGGATCCCTCATACTCGCCGCTACGAATGAACTTCGTTGAATTAAGCGTCACGTTTAGTTATCGAACGGCACGGCAACGCGAAATTTTCCATCCGAACGAGACAATCGCATAAACGAAGAGTCCGCGGCATTGTCTTCCGCCATTGTGGCGGATCCGCACAATGCTCCTTGCCTTCTCTCCTATTCATCGCTTAGATCTATTTAGCCGCGTTATCTGCGCCAACGTACACGTACGCCCAACAGTTAATGTACACATGTACGAAACGTTGAATTCGTTCGCGTGGAGCTGTCAGGGGATACGAGGGGTGTTTTCCGAGTTTTTCGCGATCGGGGAGTTAATTTCCGTTTAATTGAGGCGGTCAGTCGACGGGGGAAAGTATGACAGGACGCGAAGGGTTCGTTTAAGGTAGTTCGCATGCGAGGATTTTGTTTGAATTGACGCCACTGTTTTGACATATGACGTATCGTCACGGGCCGGACGAAAAGGAAAAAAAGGTTTTATGTCTCGCCTGGAGAAACTTACATAGTGAACGGCTGTTGTACGGACTTTCGTATTTCCATAGGGCGCGGCGGGTCGGAGAGCATCTTCGGGCGATAGCTTTATCAACAGATCGCTTTCTTCGCTCTCCCCTACTCAACCGTCAGCGCCGACACCTCTGGACAACGCCGTCCTGGACTACATTGTCCTCTTCTCGGCTTTCCTCTTTCTGTTTATATTCATATTTTGTTTTGTGTTCTTCTCGCTTGTTGGTATAAGGCGTGTCGTTTATCGAAACATTTCTCACCTTGTTTTGTCAGCATGTTTATAAAAGTTTATATCGCTTCACCTCGGCCTGATCTGTTTTTGTTGATTGTTGTGGAAATCTCGTGGTCCCCTTGGCCTTTTGATTTACCATGAAGAGTTGTGAGTAATAGAAATTGGAAAGGATAATTATCCTTTTTTTTTACTACGTGGCATAAATACTTCAATATGAATCCTTATTAGAAGCACAGCCTACGTATTTGTCCCACCTTTTATTTACGTTTTACGAGGAAAATTCATCGAAAACTGAAAGCATTGCAGAGTTCATACCTTAGGCTCTGAGATGATCAAGTAAAGGGCATTTGTTTTACGGTGGGGTAGAAAGTGGGTAGAATAGAAAGAATAAGGGGTAGATTTTTCTTCATTGTGAGGTTTATTTTTGTCACTATTCTAAGTTACTTCTCGAGTAAATTCTGTATGGAAATAGCTTGGGTCGCGAATGACGGGGAATTTCTCTTACAGGGGGTCGAAAATGGGGGAAGATGTATGCAAAAAACTGACTTAAAAAAATCCAATTCCAAATTTTGCTTTATGAGCGTGAGATACATAGGCAACCGTCAAAACGCATGTCTTAATTTTGGTTAAACCGCTTTAAAACTTATCGAAAATCTTTTTTGGCGGATATTCCTTGTGGATATATCGACATTTTTGTTGCTCGCGAGAACAACCTGTGGATAAACAACGCGGATCGGAATCGCCCGGATTATCGAAGCGTAATACGATAATTGTCCGTTTAAGTCCTTGATTGAATGCCTCAATGGCATATTTGACATCACGGGGCATGAATGCACAAATGCCCGTGCACGCTCGAATTGAAACGAAACAATCCGATCGATAATATAATTAGGGGAGGATTTTTGATCTCCCCCCTCTTCCCCCCACGCGCGTGCGATAGAAAGTGTACCGTTGTTTGCTTTATACTCATTACAAGCGACCAAATTGGATTTGTTGTAATTCGGTATTTGCCTTTCAAATTAACAATAATTAATTGGGTGATTAGCGTGATCTATGAATTCGCCGAGTTTCATAGACGCAATTATTTGATATTTACCTTATTATGCATAAATTGGATTCGGTTACGTTTAAATATGCGATGCAGTATTTAATTAGTTGTTACCGGCTTTAATCCTCCGGGGGAATGCGGGACATCGAATGCTTCCCGCGATGCGATGAAATATCCGGGAATTTTAGAGGGTTTCATACGGTAATAAACGGTAAACTTCGAAACCGAACTTTAGAGACGATCATGTAGCGCCGCCCGGATTAGAGTTCATCTAGTTAATTAGCCAGAACAATTGAAAATGTGCACGAAGCAATTAAACGTGTAGCAAATATTAGGAACTGCGCGATTTGATTGTGATTCCGGAAATAAAAGAGCGACGGGCGATTTTCCCGACTAATTCTTATCGAAGGAAATTTTCGCGTGGAAAATGCGCGACGGGAAAATGGGGGGAAGCGTCCCGTGTCGAAGCCAAAACTGTCGAGATAGCGCTAATGTTCCCCAGCTGTCATTTTCCCATGCACCTTTATAAATAACTATCATTAGCCGTTTTCTTGCCTCCTACGCCTCTATAATGCATGTTCCTTGAGGGAGGACTCGATTCTCGTTTTTCCGACTGCATAATGGCCATTTTTCCGGCCGTATCTCTCTCTCTTTTCCCGCTTCTTCCTGCTCCGCTCTTGACGACGTACTTTTCATTTGGGATCGATTTTTTTATTATTTTTATTAAAAGGGGTGGTTTTCGAGGGTTGAAAATTTGGGATATATCTTTGGGATTCATCTTATATAGCACTCATACTGTGTCAGTAAAAAATTTTGAATCCATAAAATGCTTGAATTTGTATTTTTTCAATATCGGGTGGTTTTCACCACTAAAAATCAAAAAGCTCACCTAACGTACATACAATTTTTAAAGTGGAGTGTAAAATAAGCGTAGTCTTAAATTTTGGAAAACATCTATGCAGTTTTAAACAATTTAGGGGTATTACTATATTTTCAGCTCGAGTAACTGGACTATATGCTCGTAAATCATTCTTATTTATTACAGCGATTTCCTGGAATAACAGCTCAAAAGCAATCCCATATCGTTGAAAACTCGCAAAACTTACCTCTATTCCACATCTCCCGAGGCAAATTTCATCTCTTTGGCTTCAAATTTCCTACAGGGATGGACTGTACTTCAATTTATCCTGAGTTCAAATTTGACTCAAATTGATTGAATAGGTCGGGAGTTATTCCAAATTTACTTAATTTTCGGCACTAGCAGAAGTCAATCGCACCTTAGACAAAACACGAGATACTTTGAAATTGGAACAAATCTAAAAATCATGAGCGTAACGTAAGTCCCAAATTTTCGGATTTTGAACGTGGTTGCCGAAATTAATTAGGAATCAAAAAGCTTATCACCTGTATATATTATATGCCGAAGTAATTGTATTAAGTCTTCTTATGAGTTTATGCTTTTGTTGTCACGTGCTCTCACAGATTTTCCCTAAGTACAATATTATTACAGGGAGCGCACTCTATAAAAGGTGGCGCCCGAAGTTTCCTTACGATTTTCCACTTTTCATCGTCTTGTTTACTAAATATTAGCGCAAAGGTGGTGCCAATGTGTATTTTCCATTCAAAACCTTTGGAATCTTGACACTGCTCATAGGAAAGTCCTCTTTTCCTGTCTGGAAGGCTTCGCGCCCCCCGTCTCCCCTTTAATTCCAGGGGACGGGATTTTCCTGGCACCACGAGGGGCGGATGGCGTGGCACTTCTCTGTCAATTTACCGAATTTACTTCGTTTAGCCTAACAGGTTGGGTAATCAGAGTTAAAGGGATGCGAGTTGACACACTCGCGCACTTAGAGGCGTCTGGAGAATCACGAGGATTGTTTTCAACTTAAATATGCATATTATATGGGGGAATCCGAACGTCTGGAGTTCAATTAAGAGATTTGCGGTTAGAAATGATGCGTTAAAATTAGTAAAAGTGTGACGTTAAGAGGCGCGTTTGGGTAGCGTTAAGTGGATTTGTGTGTAGATTAGTGGAAAAGCCACATTTGCCCCCTTGTCAAAAACCCACCCCTAAATATAATTGCACTCCGCGGTTTTACCTACCCTATAGATGAATTGAAAGTATGAAACGATAAAATTGTTTTAATGTCTTAGTTCGTTTTACCCCTGCTTTGTTCAGACCAATAGAAAAGCTATTTTGGTAGAGAAAATTTGGAGAAAATGGCCTCGGCCAGTAAGTACTTCAAGCAGCCACCACTCAGCTCGAAATGCGAATCCCGCTTATCGCGCAGTGTTCGAGGCCATTTTTCGCACTTTTCTCCAAAAGTATATGAAAATCCAAGATAGCTAAATTGTAGGATTCGATTTCCTCTTTCAAAAAGCGTTTGAAAAATTAAAATCGGCCCATCTCAGCTAATACGCTGAATTTTTCAAAATTTCGGTGTATATTGTTAATAACGTAATTGTGCAAAAACTATTTATCTGACAGCATGCAACTTTTGCACGCTTAAAGTAGACATAATAGTCTAACATTTGACTCAAGATTAGTGGTTTACCTTAAAGCTGTGAATTTATGAAAAAGGGCCTATTTTAAGGGTTTTTTCAAGTTTTCTCGGTGAAAAATGCCCCGATCACCTTTTAAAGACGCTCATTTTAAAGATATCTTAATTCTCTACAAATCTTCTGTGCGACGTATTGCATTTCCGTCAGTAATTTTCACGTTATGGTGAGAAAACTGAAAAATGACCTATATTTTTAATTTTTATTATTTCAAAAAAGATCAAAAGCCCAGACCTGTCTAGATTTTGGGTTTTTATCGTCTTGGGTCCATTTTATACAAAGCTTTTTGATCCGTCTGCTGTTAAATTTTATCTACCAAAACAGCTTTTTTGCTCTATAAGCTGAGCTGTCAGTTAACAGCCTACATCTGCTCTATTATTATATTTAATCATATAAAACGGCAACTAAACAAGTGTTAAAACATCAAATCGCTTAGTATCCAAATCTGATTACATAAAAAAATCGAGTACTGATTACTTTACGTAATGGGTTGTTGTGAAATTATATTCCAGAAATTACCTAAGCAATAATACTTTCCCCCCCTTGGCTGTGACTACCACCCCGGCTAAAACGCGTAATGAGTAATATTAGCGACGGGTATGCAAATTAACTGCCATCGAAAGGGGGGCCGAAAGGGTGGAATCCGTGTCCCCCCCTCCCCCTCCGCGAATCGCCCCCACCCTCCCCAAGGTCGAGTTGATGAAGAGTTATTGGAGACCAGATTATGTGTCCTTTGATCAGGATAGCATTTGACAACAGATACGCACACACGAGTACTTCGTTCTCATTGTCGGATCCGTCCTGGGGGGACTAATTAAATCTGTTGCGGCAGGGTTAATGTTACCACTCATTAGCCTGACACGGGTCGTTTACGTTGAGAAGACGGGGGAAACGATGAATGTTATTTGCTCGTGTTTTTCGGCGGGAAAAGCTATGGAGAATTGCTAAAAACGACCAAAACATGCATGGAGTCGTCTTAAAGAAAGGAACAATTAAAGCGGTTATCGGGGTGAGGAATTGGGATCCTGATGGAGTTTCTATGGTGAAATATGAGTATGAGTTCCCTTCTCTACTTCTTCCCCCAACTTAAGCACCACCTAACTTCCTATTCATACGGAGTTTAACGAATCAACAGTGATCAGCCACCCGCAGTTAAGTCCACCAGTCCGTAAATAAGAAAAAATATCCATGGTAATTCCCCATTGAGCTAACGTGGCGTCGTAGGCGATTAAGATAAAATTTTAATGACATTCTAATAAGAGGGCTGCATACAGGGTGGTTCTCATCTGAAGAAATATTGTTGTTTCTTTCCTGCGACTCCGGCGCCATTTTCCATTTTCCTCCCGTGACGAACTTCGATCTGGCATAAAGGGGACATTGTCACTTTTCGTATTTTAATAACCCGAGCGGAATTTACGTCCTCCTGTCGCAATAAAACCCGCAGAGAGGAACACAAGCGTCGCTGATAAAATCATTAATCCGGCGAGAGTCCCCACAAAGACATGTTATTGTAAAGATTGGAAACGACCATTACCGGGGGGAGCGGGAGCGGAGGGCGGGGGGATCGTCGTCGCGGCTCCGTCGGACAATAGGGACGTATCGGAAACTATAAACGATAAAACTAACCGAAAAGGAACGAGAAGGCGAACACCGGAGATGCGCTCGCACGATATAGACATCATAACAGATAAAGATTATGCCGCACTTCTATTCTATTCCCGAATGTTAGGAGACGGTTTATGTTCGGGCGTCGGATGGGACGCTTTTGTTGCGAATAAATCGTCGAAGGGTGCGAGTTTATCTCTCCGGGCTCTTCTTCCCTTCAAGCGTGGAGGTTATGCTCGTATAAGCAGGTGAAGATACAAACATCCATCCGTTACCGTGTAATCTTGCTCACGAGAAAATCCGTGGTGCATAAGTCACTCTTAATGAAATTAATAACGTGTGGCGGCTCAGTATTCCCTTAATAATATTATTTTAAATATATTCTATAAACATGTCAAATATATAATTTTTCTAGGTTATGTTTAAAAGGCCCCTTTTGAAAATGTCTCTCTCCACTGTTTCGATAAACGAAACATTCCTGAAATATCCCCAATCTTTCTAGTTTTACGTTACAAAATTGATATCCATTGTTAATTCTACTCTTGATTCTATCAATGGTTTACCTTCAATTGTCCTCTTATATTTTAAGGCAATAAAGTTAGTTGATGAACCATATTTTAAACTATTTTCGACTATATTAAGATTCTCACTATATCGCCGCGTGGAGAGGGTACAGCTGGCCGCATGAATACAAGGGGTAGAGCTTGCTGTGAATAAAACAACAAATCGAAAACAAAAAAAGGAAAGGTTCTATTTCTCGCCCGGAGAAACTTACATAATGGTCAGGACATTCGGACTTGCATAGTGCGCGGCGGGTCGGAGAGCATCTTCGGGCGGTAGCTTCGTCTTCTCCTCGCCTTGCCTCTTTCTATTTATAGTCGTATTTTGTTTTGTGTTCTTCGCACTTGTTGGTTTGAGGCGTGTCGTTTATTGAAACATTTCTCACCCTGTTTTGTCAGCATTTTTATATACACTGGTCTCTCCATCTGATTATAATATACTATTTAATATTGTATGGTATAGCATATAAGTCGTCAAAATTGGTAATGCGTTTTACACGAGCACGTAACCATGGAGAAAATTTGTAAGAGGAAAAGGAATTTAGTGCCCGTTAAAGACGCTTTTGGTTGATAAATCGATTTTCCTACAAGCAAGGGCAGATTATCGGTAAAACTCAGTACCTTTTGCTTAAGTGCAGTCTTACCCTAACCTCCCTCTCTGTTGAAATTAATTCCTCGAAATAACCTACCCCCGTAATCATATTAAGAAAACAACCCCTCCGCGCCGAGCAGCAGCAATAATAAACAAACAGTTAACCCAAATCAACGTATTATTACGGTACGTGTTAAATTCTCACGTTAAACATTCTCAAGGTGGATAGGGTATACGTCTGAGATAGTGTTCGCATTGCGCCAGATAATTACCGGGATATTGTTATAAGGCTTCTGTCAAGATTTCGCCCCGAGGATCAGTCGAAGGATGGATGGATGGAAACAGGTGATCCCTTGTTTATGAAAGCGAACGAGTGGAAGTAGGAAAAAACTGCTTTTAAAATCGTAAACCCCCTACCGCCTCGCATGACTCCGGAAACCTCCGTACCTGAACTTAACTCTAATCCGACGCAAAGTATGGATTCCTAGTGGTTATGAACTCCGGGAGAAATTGAATTTGTACACCGGCTGAAACTAATATAATTTCCAGATGCCTCGAAGGCGAAGGAAGTAAAGCCGCACTAAGTTGATGAAACTTGACTGCATCATTATGATGTAATGCATAACACAGGGAAAACTGTTCATTGATTTTCCCTGCCGTTAACTTTATTAGTTCTGCATCGAACGACGGTAATGGGGGGTGAGAGGGTGGCTTGTTCGGGGGTTTTTACGTATACGTTCAAATTTGACAGACAGTTCTTGTCATTTACGTCTCCTTGTGGTTTAAATAAATTCCAAGCACCTGTAGGAATTTTTAACTGGTCCAGACTGATTAGTGATACAGGGATATGTGCAACTGAAATATGACTTAAACTTGCTTGTTCGCTATGATTTTTACTCGTGTTTTAAGAAAATTCTTGTGGCTAACGGTACATTTTTTTTACAGAAAAAGGCGAAGGTGCCAGCTGCTACCCGCAATGGTAAGTAAAAATTTTGTCAAAGTAAAACCTGTGATTCTGTTTCTATAAAAGTTTCTATGTGGTACGGCCCAAAAACAATGAAAGGGACAAACGTGATTGTATTTAGGTTTAACAGTAACTCGAGATAAATTTTAAACGTGGTTATATTGACATGATTGATACGATTATTCATATCATAAACAGAACAAATCAATAGGAACTCGCTACAACGCTTTACGAGAATTAGAATTAAAAATGTTTTATTTCCAAGATTCCCCCTGAAACGTCAAATTCCTGGAAGCGATATTTGATTAAATTTGATTTTTCATAGAAAAATCAAAGTTTCACTCGAAAAACGGGCTTCGTAAAAAATCTGTAAAAAAAATTTCCCCTCACTGACCCCCCCCCCCCCAGGGGCTTCCTCAAGCAAATGTGAGACCCTAGTTTGGTATCCAGAAGCGCCCCTTAAATTTTTTCTTAACCTAAGTGGTCACTTAAGTCAGATTTCGTATTGGGGAACGTTCTTTTGGATAAATTTTAGCTGTGGGCGTCAAGGTATTTTAAAAAAAGCGTTTGATAACCTTACGTGTTTTACGCCCTGTAAATACTTGCGATATATTCATTATTTAACCGTTTCCTGTCGGCCATAACGGCGGCAATCATGGCCGTTGTCTGGAAAAAATCAAGATAAAGTATCACACGGACCGGATGAACAGCAGCACTCTCATATTTCTTAACAAATACGGAAGGGATTTCCCGGGGAAATGGGGACAGATTGCGCCCTCTATATTTATATTTCACGTGTACCGGCGGCAATTTGTACCAATATTGCGACTTGCGATTGCCCATAAAACAAACACAAATCTTTGCTAACTAGTGCGAACGTTATGATTTATATTTTAATAAAGTGCGCCGTTTGATTTATCGGGGATCGTTCGCACTATATAAAAATCATTGAATAAACGGGGTAAATGACGCGGAGGGCATTTTTTAACAAAGTTTGGCTAAAACCATCGGCGTATAGACATCAAAACTACCCCTATTCGAAAATAATTTAAAAATTGAAAGTTTGAGTATGTAATGCATTTAAATCACCTTTAAATAAGTCGAACGATATAATTTATGATTTATTGAACAGTTTCAACCCCTAAATTCAACCCCTTAGAATAGTTATAACTGAAAAAAAAAAATAATTTCAAAACGGCCATCAGCAATTTGGAACGATTAAGTATCACCTATTTGCACAAAGATTTAGATCTAAGTTCTACTCAACCCTCTACTTCAAAGTTGATCCTGTGGCAGTGGTCGCTTTTTATTTTTTAAGAGTTGACACGACTCCTGTTTCAAAATAATTTTAGAATTGTAGATTCTAGCTTGTAATCGAAAGCGGTAAACATCAGTTCTGAGGATTAAATGATTATGACTTGAACATTCTTGACCCCTAAAAACCACCCCCTATGACAGTAATCATTAAAAATTAATGTCGAAAAATGTTATTCGGCAAATTCGAATGATTTAATCCTATAGTAATAATAGATTAAGATTTCCTTGCTGTTTTAATTTTTTTTAACGTGTAGTCGTAAATGTAGCTTATAAAAGCTAACCCTTGCAAAAAAAATCAAAAAATTTATATAGCTGTATAGCTGTAATGTGTATTCGGCAATGCTCCAATATATGTGTTCTGATATCAGGAAAAAATGTGATTGATTTTTTACCCATAACTCGCTTAGTTTTTAAGCTATAAAGTCCTTCAAAAAACAGTTTGTAGGTTTTTTTAAAGGGCTATAAGCTCATATAAATTATTTTCTTCGGTCCTTATTTTTGAAAAGGTTTAAGCTGAAAGGGCTTGAAAAAGGTACTATTTATGAGCATATGCAAACTTTAAACGGTCATGTCTTGCTCAATTTTTATCCTACAGAAGAAAACTAAAATTTTAATTTAAATTTAAAGTGGTAACAATTAGTTTAAATTGGGGTGGTAATTAGGGGCTGATTTTCACATTATTTTTGTCGAAAAAATAGAAGCCAACTTTAGTTATATCATAACTCGCTTAGTGTTGATGGTAGGGACTTTGTAAGAAACCAAAATAAGGGTTTTCTAAGCACTTTGAAAAGGTCTTGAGTTTCCCTAGGAAAAATGTATTATTTTTTGGTTATCTCACGTTGAAATTTTCAATTTTGACTTTTGACAAATGAGAATCAAACTTAATAAGCTATTACTCGGTTTGTATTGGGTTTTAATGCACTTAATTAAATTGCTTAAGTAGCTGTTTTCACGTACCCACGATATACAACGTAATTTCTAATTACACAGAGGTAAAAACCAATGAAACACTCATATATGGCTGTCTATTCGTGAACGACGTATGTGATAGGCGAATTCTTTGAATATTGGTCGTTTCAAGCAATATTTTTGTACTTTCTTAACTTAAAACGATTTAATCTGATAATTTAAGCATTATTAAGCTGATTCATCCAACATTATTTTCCGAATATCTCATGGAATTTGTCTTAGAAATGGAAAGATTAGAGTAAAACCGTGTGGCGCTGTTGTAGGCATTCATACTCAAATCTGGAAAAATTCCCCCCCGGATTATTCCGGACGCGGGAAAACCTTCGTCCAGCGATTAAACCTCGCACGTCCGAGCCTTTTATTCCTTTTTTCTCCTCGGCCATGAGGGCGAATTGGGTATTAAAATATCAGCTTCACCAACGTATGATAGCGCCTCCGTCCCCCTCCCCCTCTCCTTTCCGCCGTTTAAAATAAAAACCAACTCAGGGCCGATTTATAAGCGGATTTGCGTAAAAAAGCGAATAAACACAAATCAGCCGAAACAAATGAGCATCGCCACGGACGACCTGATCCTACGGGCTTAAATCCGAAAACGACGCCAGTGGGGCGACCGAAAACGAAAAAGTCTTAAAAATGTGTTAGCCGTAAATGAAAATTCCAAAAAATGTTGGCAAGAGTAGCATTGAAAGCGCGTTGAAAACTAGAAATACCCCCAAAAGTAGTATTAAAGTGGCCGTCTCTCTCTGTCTGTATCTCCTCTTACTTCTTCTAAACCATTCAACACATACTAATATGGTTTTCACTAATAGAAAGAGAGATGAACGCATTAGTGTGCGTATATAACTATTACTTTCGCTTGAACTTATGCTGCGTATTAAATTTCCTTGTTTCACTATCAGAAATATCTCATTAAACCAAACTTTTGTATATTTTCCCCCTTTTTGGGCTTTTGAGATTCCCGCGACCCGTCACTGCCCGCCGGATCCGCAGGGCGCGTGTGTGAGAGAGAGAGGCGCTTCGCGCTTCCAAAAAGCTCGTTAGTTGCCATAATTACTGTTGCTAATTACTGATTTTTATCGGAGCACGTGCTATAAAGCCGGCGGCCCGTATTTTTGCCTGCGGCCGCCGAATGGCCCAGTAATTATGAATCAGCATCGCATGTTTAACCCTTTTATTGACTGCCGTTCATCATGTTTGCACGTCAGATTTTACGTTCGCACGGCGACGGAAAATCCTCTTTTTTTCCCATGGAGAAAGGCGAAAATTGTCAGCGAAAAATAATTACGACGGTAAAAATAAGAAGGTACTCTCCATTCAAACTAAGTAGAAGGAGCTTCAAAGGAATTACTCTCAAATAATAAGGAACTTCAATCAGTATCTCTGCCATACCACACCTATAGAATGCATGCATATTCTACTTTAATATGTTACCGTACTTAAAGACTAATGAATATGGCTAATAATGTAAATGCTAATAAAGGCTCTTAACGCTGCTATCAATGACAACAAGCATAACAACTTGCTTGCAATGTTATCTTAAATATCCCTATGTCAAAGTGTCGGTATCAATTATTGCTCATCTTTACGGTCTATAAAAGGTATTTTAAGTTCCACGATGTATAACGTCGCGGGTAATTTCTTTTTTCTTCCATATTCCTTCCCTTAATTGAAAACGGCACCCTTGAACGCGGCTAAAAATTCATATATTATGAATCCAATATGGCGGAATGTTGGAAGGCGCAGTACGTGTCGAAAATCGTGTCGGCGTTCAAAAAGTACACTGGAGCTTAGAAATGTAGAGTAAAGGTTGTTCAGATGAAAAGATTATTGGTATATTGGTAATGAAATCACCGGCGATAAGAACGAGTCATCGATGAGCGATCAATACATCAAATATGGTGTTATTCACTGTTTTTATCACCTATTTCAATACATATAGATATTAGTAATTGGTTATAATTAAATTCGTTAATTAATTCGCATGTTTTTATGTGATGGATTAGTCAGGGGAAAACCTTTGTGGAAGATTTCATTAATTTTATCTACATTAAATCTACATCAATTGATCCGTTCGTATAAAAGATAAATTGATATTGTATTGATAAAATCACTACTTAATTAGAACGAATCCGTTTACAAATCACAGGTATCGAAAATGTTAATCAGCGATATTAAACGGTTAATTAGGTATTACCGTATTACTTTAGTAATGAAATATATTAGTTATGCAATTGTACTTGTAATTTATATCACGTTTTCTTAGTTGCTGACGTCTACCACGTGTTTTCTATAGCTTTTCTTTTCAAATCAGTGCTAACTCTTTGTCTATTAACTTCACCCTTGTCTCTGATACTCCTTAAGTCCCCTCTAGAATTAATTTTACCTATTTAGACAAACTGAGCATGAGTAACTCCTTCTCTAATTGGGCTGTGCAAGAACAAAGGAAACAATTAGTTTTTCGCGTGATAATTTACTCAATTTTCTAATTTTAAGCACTTTAGGCCCAAAAAAACCCTTCATTAAGTCACGTATAACACAGGGTGTTCGCCTTTCTTAGGCGACTCAGATAGACCCCATCCCAGGGGCGCATCTCAGTGATCCTTCAGGGGAAATTTACACAGTACAGGATTGGTCTCCCCTCAGATTTTAGGATACCTTATTACCTTCGTTGCTTTTGAATTTTACGCCCCTTAACGGACCCCCCGTTCAAATCTTTACTTAACTTTCCCTCTAACTATTGGCCTACACGACCTCTCAAGGCACTAGACTATAATCCCGTATTTAATTTTTTCTCGATAGTTCACCGACGACCTCGTCTCTCTCCGCAACCCCTACGACCTATTCATCTCTCCCCCTATCGAGCGAGTTCTCCGAATCGCCATGTTTACCACGATTCGGGTATCAGAACGTGACCGTTACTTGCCGAAAATCCCTCATCGCGATTATGCTTCAACCCTAGTTCAAACTTTCCAGGATTACTTATTGATATATTGTCTAACTGCTGTACAAATTTGACTGGAGTCAGTTCAATGAAACCAGAGTTATTAAGGATTTTCTTTAGGTAGTAATACGTAAGCCCATAGAGGTCAGACTGTGATGGAATTTTTATAACGTAGATCTTTCATCTTTTACTGTTATATCCAGGAGGAGGAGCCATAGAGTGATCCTCTAACTTTTTTGTAAAAAACATTGAGTTCGCCTAAATTCGTTTCCATTTTCACAAAATAATGGGACCGCACGTAACAAAAAAACTGAATTGAACTGAAGGAATGGAAAAACCAATGAAATATGCTACTTGCGATCTTACCTTTCCAATTTACCTGTTTTGAGCCCTTCTGTTTTCGACCCTTCCTACAGCTGACAACCTTAGTGTATACTGCAGTCACTAAATATATACAGTGCCCCATGTCCGCCATGTTTGGAGTAGAAATTTGGGTGGGTATATTCAAATTGGAAATGCTGAATATTACAAATTGTTTGCGCCACGTTTGTTATAGTATAGTGCTTACAGCTTCGCACAATCGATTAATACTACTATACTTTATAATGCACATGTGAAAAATAACTAGTTTGGTCGTCATGTTTGTAGTAAGATATGCTCCCCTCTCTCTAACACACTGGAAGATAACCTTTTGGTATTGTGATTATCTAGTGACTGCAGGGTGTAGAGTGATTTAAGGTTTAGATTTGTACCACGATGAGTCATTGTAATGTTAGTTACTTGAAGTAGGAATGCTGAGTAGTTAATTTTTCTCCAAACACCTTAGATGTTAATTCCAGGCTTAAGCGGCGATCGTTTAAGTGCCTTTTTACATCTCGTTATGCACTTGAGTAGGGTCGCAAGACGAATTTTTCCCCGTCGGGATAAAGCGTCGGTTAATTCGAACGAAAGCGATTCCCGTAAACCCGGATAAATCCGCCCTGCGAAGGGGAAGCGCACTTAAATCCCCGCTAAGTCCGCGAATCCCATTAAATCTCACCTCTTCCGCACCTGCAGCGAGCTCCTCCGCGTCCGTCGGGCACGTCGTCGTCGCCGTCGTCGTCGTCGGCGTCGCGACGCTCACGCCCAGCGCGCCACCCCCGCGCCCGCCCCCTCCAATTGCCTTCGGAGGCGGCCCGGCCACGTGACGGACCACGTGCTCGTCGGCGGCGTCCCGGAGGCGGCCCCGGATCGCGGGCGCTCCCGGTATCCCGAAAGTTTTCTACGTCGGGTGCGGAAGGAGGGGACCTGGTTTTATCGTCTCGGAGAGAAGGATGGAGATGACAGTTGCCCGAATGGCAACGTTCCCATTGGACGGGCGCGATCCGATGAGGAAGGATGTTTTGTGTCAAAATCAGGCGAGCACTTGATAACAAACAAGTTATAACTCCATTGTTTCCCGCCGTACTCCTTATGGAACGTTATTCGATTAGATTGTTTACTATCCATACGTATTCCCGGGGAAGTTATCCAGATATTGTGTACTCCAGACGTTTCCGGAACAGACGCGATACGTCCCAATGATTTACTAGACAAAGTGTAACTGAGGGAACGTCTTTTCATCGGGATCATACAAATCGAACAGTTTATAATACTACTGAAGGGGGAATTATTGGAAAAACTGGGTTGGTGGCTCTTAAACTAATACGTGCTTAAAGTAGGGACAATAATTTATTATAGCGTTGTCTACTAGGAATCATGATGCTGTGAAGTAATAAGCTTACTCCTGTTCCTCAAAGCGAAAATAATACTTGCAGTTAATACAATTTTGAATTTTCATCTTTGACAAGGCTGAGAAATTAAAGGAAACTTGTTTAAGCTATATTCATAGATAATGGAAGAGTGACGTGTACATAGACAGTGCAAAGTGTGAATTAAAAAGCAACGCTAATTCTCTAGAAATTATGATTTCAACTAAGCATCTTACCCATGAACATAGCTTCATAGGGCATTAACTATGGTGTTCAAGTAATTTTATCGTTTCATATGTTCAATTGGTGTATAAAGAAGGTAAAATCGCGTAGTGTGATAAAATTCAGGGGAACGTTTTTGAGAACGGGGTAAATTTGGCTACTTTTTGGTTTTCCGGCTGTAACTCAAAAGCTATGAACTTTTGATTAAAATTTGTAAGGAATTTTTTTGTAGGAAATTGAGTTTTCTATAGAAGTAGTAAATTAGAAAGCTATTTTTTTATTTCTTGTTGAAATAATTTCAAAAAACCATAGCAAAAATGTGAGAAAAATTGAAATTTTTGTTTGTTTTCATACTTTTGCCTCTAACGCTTTTTTGGGTGGGTTTAGGTATAGTTAGTGCTTCACAGAAAAGAAAGTTTATGAAATTTCCCACAAAAGGCAGGTATTAAAAGTTCCTGCGTTAAAAATTGAGCGAGATACAGAATTTTGAAGTTTCCCATTTTCCGGATTTTTACACTTAGGTAATTAATTTTGTTTTCCATTAAATAATCGGATTTTATTCAATTTTTATATTGACGGACCGATTTTGGTATCATTTATAACTATAATTGTCCCATTTTTTTAGTTATATAGTTTTCCTATAGTTTTTCATTAAATAATCGGATTTTATTCAATTTTTATATTAACAGACAGATTTTGGTATCATTTATAACTATAACTGTCCTATAGTTTGAAGTTTATAATTTATAATTCCTATGATGTATAATTTGAAGATAGCCGCAGTCACGAAATCAAACTTTCATTGGATAAAAGGGAAAAATGTCCTATAATATTTCATAGCTAAAGTGTCACATTTTAATTGATGTGCATTGTTCATTAAATTATCTTTAACAAATTGGCGTTTCATACGAGGTTATTCAGACATCCCAATTTGTAGATCACAAAAATATTTACCATTAAAAACTTTGAGTTTCTAACTTGTAATAAATTCCATAAAATATCCATTTTCTCAAACTGTTTTTCAATCTTGCTTATGGTTCTGTGCCATAAGGGTGGTAAATCAGGATAATTCTCTCTGAATAAATGAATAACTTCATTTTGTGTTCTTGTGTTATCTCAGTAGCCAAACATTTGAAATTTCAATCTTGTGGGTGTCAGTTAAGCACGGCATTTTGATCGATTTTTTAACAAACGCTGTTTTCTTACAAAACGACAAACTAATAGACATCCTTGACAACATCAACCCAGTTTGACAAAAAAAATG
Organism: Cryptocephalus primarius; assembly: GCA_963576515.1. Classification (NCBI taxonomy): domain Eukaryota; kingdom Metazoa; phylum Arthropoda; class Insecta; order Coleoptera; family Chrysomelidae; genus Cryptocephalus; species Cryptocephalus primarius. The sequence goes on along the minus strand of OY754944.1, from coordinate 13,841,184 downwards.
ATGAACAAATTCCTCTTGACATTCAATTTTTGAACTACCTGAATTATTTAACTGAATCGAATCAAATACCTTCATTTTTCGAATTAGGTAAATATCTTTTAAATGGCTAGGAATAAACATTTAATATTTGGTACGCATGTGTAACTTGATATGCCCTTTAAGAAGAGTCATAAAAAAATTAGTATTGCCGTTTAAAAAAATAGTCCATGACGTCATATCTCAAATTTGGTATACTCTCTATAACATTTTCTTACATAGAAAAGAGCGCAATTCAAAATACTAATCGACCTGTCCGAGCATATTTCACACAAAAAAACTGTCTATGATTTACTGAATTTTTTCCAAATTCGAGTCTCGCACTGTATATGCACTTGATTGTCTCTTCCATCGCTGTAATCTATGTAATCTTTACAATATCTGTCCGAACGATTTAATAGTGTCCGGTTTTGTAGTAAACTGAAGAAATTCATTAGAAGATTTTATATAAACAGTATGTGAATTTTCTAAATAGAGGATAAGTGTTACCAGTACTGTATATCTTTTAAAAATATATTAATTTTTGTGATAATGGGCTTCCCTGATCCGGTATATCATTGCAACGATCTCGTTTTTGATTAGATATTATATTACAAAATTGTATTTTTGATGTAGATTTTTCTGGCCAATACTATTAATGATGTTTATCTGAAATAAGCTTATCGTAGCGTCGTCACATGGATTGGTTATTGGCAAGCAAAATTGAGTCAGCTAATCAGCTCTTTTATAACGCCTTAATGACCATAATTCAGATCACCTCCATCACATAATATGAACGATTATATAGTAAAAGATAAGTTTGGAGCGTAAGTGGCACGACAGATGAAACCCGTAATCGTGCCGAAATTTCATCGGTAAACCGTCCGGATCCTCGCAACACTCACTAGCGAGCAAATTAGGGATTCCACAGAGGCGTTCATAATGGGAACATTAGCCAGTAAGACTGCGTTTGTTGCACCATCTGTCGCAGAAATTTGCAACCGGTCAAGCCTCGAGGGGGGAACCACGCATCAAAATTCAGTCCGGGGATATTAAATTGTTAGCAATCGCTAAAAACGACTCGAAATTACACTCGATAGCTGCAGCTGCCCTATCGAAGTCCTCCTCCTTCGATCTTTTTCGTTTTGCAACGGAGACTCCCCCTTTTTCGTAAAACGATCGAATTGGGGGGAGGATTCTTCAGCGCAACAGTCTTTTAATTCGTGTCGTCGAAGAAGAAACGACTGGATTTAATTACCTGAAGAGGAGTCCGAGCTCAAGACTTTCGAGCGCTCCGGCTTTAGTAGCTTCAAAGCTTCAAACGGGAATAAAACCAGGAGTGGCTCGTTTAGATGGATCCGTCGGATCTGAAATTTCACGGGGGGGTTATAGTCGAGAGGCCGGAACGGGAACAGTCCCGGGGGAACGAGCGAATTCTCCAGGGATGGAATTTAACGGGGATAAAAACCCATAATTTAAGTTATCGACCCGAACTTAAATTAAATTAACTTAACCCAAAGCACACCTAAAGATGAAGGTGTAATAAGCCCTATAACCATGTAATATACTCATGTATTGAACCCAGTATTCCAGTTAACCTCATAACTCAATACACCAGTCCACTAACGTGGTATGTTCGACCACTTGATATTCAGTTATATTGTAAATTCGTATTTTCAAATCATGTAACCCTCAAAGGGGCTGTTTGGTGAAGCTAGTGACGAAGGGGACATCATTTCTTAGTCATTTTCCTTTTTGAAGCCCTAGAGAGTCTCTTTTATGCTTGTTACATCCAAGTGCTTCTCTTTTGAATACCCAGCAAAAATCTGTACACATATTAACGTCCCATGGGTTGGTGATGGCGAATTTCTGTAGCTTTGAGGTCTTGGTGGAAACGTTACCCTTTTTCTGCATTGAAGCGTCCTGGGTTATCGGAAAATTCATTGAGATGGGAGTGCAGGAAATGCAGCATTAGGTTCACCGAGCAGCCCTTTTTCATCTTTGTTACAACTTAATTGTACTGTGGAAGTTTCGTGCAACTTCTTGGAAACTCTGCCAAGCTGTTTCGTCTTGGGCATTCATTTTACTGATCGCATCCCTAAACAGTTTCCGAATTTGCTGGCCTGCAAACACCCCCCTTCAATTTTGAAAACATTCATCATTCTTTTGGCAAACTGTTTCATGAAACCTAGCTTTAAATGAAGAGGAGGGATTGGGATTTTCATTCGTTCTGGGTAGCCAATCTCTTACCTTGTATTACTGGCTTTTGGCTCTACTATCCCATACAACAATTTTCATGGCCATGTAATGCCCTTCCCAGATCTGAAGAGAATGTGCAAACGACAGGGGATCTTTGCGTTAGAAACTTCTATAACTTTAAAAATTCCACTGACAGATTCAAAATAAGTTCGGGATTGCTTAACCATAACGTTGGGTAAAGCTGTGCAACGGAACTACCCTAAGGGAATCTTTGCGTTGGGGACTACTATGACTTTAAACTCCACTAACAGATTTAAAACAAGTTTGTGATTACTTAACCGTAACGACATCAAAAGTGGTACAATGGAACTAGCCTAAAGTATGCGACAGTGTGTTTCGTGTGTTCGATACGTGCTAGATATAAGATGGAAGTGGGATAGATCTTGTGGTCGATCTGGGAGAGTCGCTATTGTTCGATAGGTGGCGTTACCAATACCAGAGAGAAATGAAATAAGTATATAGTACCGTATGCTAAACAAGTAGGGTGTTGCAAGCTGGGAAAAATAATCGTAAATTATCTGTAGCTTTACACGTGTAAGGAGCAGCATTGGGAGTCGACAAAAGATGGGGTTTTCATTATAGTGTCAGAAATTTTGGAGAAATTTGTGGTGTTATTTTTTTTTATGAAAAGCAATATGCAAAATTTGCATTTTCTTAGTAGAAAATAGACAATATAGCCAGAAAAGCATGCATGTTCCATATAAACCAAGCTTTATTAATGGAGCGTTTAAGGTATTAAAGCTTGTTTCTCTGGAATATTGTCGCTCGCCCAGGGAAAACGTGACACTTCGATAGGTACTCTCGCCCGCCGACAAATTAAAAATCGGCCTCTTTCATCGTCGAACGACGCAAAAATATCCCGGGTCGCCCGTACGCCAGGCACGCTAATCGACGTGAAACCATTCGCTCAAAGTTAAGAAAACGCTCAAACGAAAATAAAAGCCGCGAACCGCTCCAGACACGTTAAATATTCAGAGCGCGGAGGGAAAAAACAGTGGGTTTTCGCGTGCAAAGCGCCCCTACCTTCTATGAATTCTGTTCGTTTTTCAGGACTTTGATGTCGACGAGGGAGCGCATAGTTTGTGTATGTGTGCGCTGGAAGGACGACGAATATTCCGGGGGCCCTTGGCGTGCGCCTCGCTTTGAGCCGAGACTTGCTCCTTGTGTGTGTGTGTGCGTATATGTGAGTGAGTGTGTGTGTGTGTGTGTCGCGAAATATGCGCTTAATTAAAACATAGCATGACAAATACTTAAACGAGCGTTCGAGCCCACTTGCTTTAGGAGCGCGGCTGGGATTAGCCACGGTGAAAATCGTTTCAACAGATTTTTTGAAACTTCGCTCGACTCTCGGCATCGAATGGCCTGAAAATTCTTCTAATGTTGCGTCCTAGGGTCTATTCCTATGGGGTATAGTCGTGCATAGGACTTATCGGTCTTAGTGCAGTCATCGACAGGAAAAACCTTAAAGCTGTGGAATTTTCGGAATTAACGTCGATTTTCATGAAAATTTGGACTAAACTGCTTCTTCAAAGCTGGACATGTGCCGAAGCGTGCTTTTTATTTTAAGGGTGAAAACCACCCCTTACTGCAAGATACAAAGCCACGTGCATATTCTCTCGATAGACGCTGTATATTGGTCGTAGCTCAATACGACAGCACACATATATACGTATACGTGTATATATATAGACATATATAAGCACACAGAGAAGAAAAAACCGTTATAATACTTGGACTGTATGCCAGTTGTTGTTCGCTTCTGCCCTTGTACCTGTGCTCCAAAATTTTTCCAAAATTTTCGGCGTTAATTCCCTTATTTTCCCAGCTAGAAACTTTTTAAAAAATGCCTTCTGTAGGGAATTCCAAGCGCTTTAAGATCAAATTAGTTAAAAGATTTTACAGCCCGTAGTTTTGAAAAGGGTCGCATTCAAATGGCATGGATGAGGTATAATTAGTACGCGAATGCACACTTCGAACCGCCATATCTCGTTCATTTTTTATGATACAAAAATAAACAAAAAATCAAAGTTTTTTCAGTGAGACAAACCCTGCAATTAACATTTGAAATATTCTTTCGTATCTAGACTAGTTTTTGATTTATTTAAGAAAAATGCATTTTTTTTACAAAATTACGAAAATGCAATTTTCATTTTAAAGAATTATTTTTCCTAAAATAAGCATGTTAAATCGGTTAAATCACATGGATCATGTCAATGATACCTAAATAAAGTAAGCTGCAAGTGGGTTACGCTTAATTTTTATCAGGACGGTAATGACAAGGGTGTAATTTTTAAATTTAAAAAGAAAAGAAAGATGTTACTTTATTTTTGTTATAAATAAGTCAATTCTTATGCAAAAGACTTTAATCAGTGCTCATTTGTAAGGTTTATATGTGCTTTAAAAAAGATCAATTAAGTTTTCCCCAAAAATTTTACCATTTTCACGTTGAAGCTTGAAAATTTTCAATTTCGGGGTTTTCGAAAAATAATCATCCTTCAACGCGCAATAACTCGGCCCTTATCGGGTTTACAGAGGTCATTCAAAAACGAATCGCTTTGTTTTTTTATTAGCTACATTTTTGCTCTGGATGTTTTTTCCGATAAAACGGAAACTTTTCAAGTTATTCGTGAAAAATTGTTAAAAAACTTTCATTTCTTTAATGAAAAATGTGTAGTTTGAATTGTGAATAATTCGAAAAATATTAACTTTACAAAAAAACTTTATAGAACAAAAGTTGCTTAGAATTAGTCAGTCTATTTCCGGGTTTATTTTAATCAAAAAATCTTCACCCCTTAGAAGGGGTGGCCTCCACCCTTGCGAAAAATCACACTTCGGTACAAGTCCGGCTTTGCAGAATGTTATAAATACTACCTAAATCCCAATTTTCCAAGAAATCAACGTTGATTCCCAAAATTCCACGCGAAAATGGCTGATGACTGGACAAAATAATACCCCTATCCTCTCAATTAAAAGTGTGGGGCTGATGTTGCCCCCCGTGTCTATCTCCCCTGCACTAACGGAAATCACCCAAAAGCTTAGGCGATTCCTCCCTTCTAATTTAAATAATCAAAGTTCCGATCCTTAAAACATCCTTCCTCCCTCGGTGATTTATAGATGGGTACCATTGGAATTCGAAAAGTTTCTACGTACGCACACACCTGATATCCTCCCCGGCGGATCACCCCCTCCCTGATAAATTCGCGAAAGAGGACTTTTTTAAAGTCGTTAAGGGAGAGCCGCCCCGGGCAAATTGAGCGCGAAATATGCGGCAAGTTTTTATTCGCCGCGACAACGGTTTACCGAGTCGTTCATCCCTCGAGGAACTCCCTTAGTCCTCCTCTCGCCCTTAATCTATTTTAATTCGTCTTTTATCGTCCCTGGATCCTTTCCGCCGTCGTTTATTCTCGGATCTCCGATAATCGCCTAGTGTGTGTTAGGGGTGGGGGGAGAGGCACGAGATGAAAACGAATTAACTTTGACGTCATGTTAATATCGCCAGGAATTAAATCTAACCGATCGAATTAGCCGTGCTGTCCGATTGCCTTTGAAGATGACGGCCGATTAGAATCGATGCGGCCAGGGAATCGGTTTATAATTTAGTATCATTGTTCAATGTTAATTCGTGTGATAGAAAACAAAGTAAGCGAAAGTGGGAAGAGCGCCGTGTCCTTGGCCGGGGAATCTTCACAATCAGCAGACGAATTAACGGAATTCAGGCGATCGGTTTGTAATTTAGTATCATCGTTCATTGTTAATTTATGTGATTGATTTTTGTTTTTGAAAGGTCAACGCACTAGACAAAATAAGCGAAAGAGGGAGGAGCGCCGTGTCCTTGGCCCGCGTGGTGTCGTATAAGGAGAAAGAAAGGGGAGAGAAGATATTCCCGTCTCGTCTCGTGACGCTTTTTTATTGAATTACTCCATAACTGAAACTGAAACGTTCAGCGACCGTCAGTAACGCATTTAGCATCTAAAATCGGCCGATTGAAAGCGGCAACGCAAGCGTGAAATCCACATTTCAATACCAGACGTACCGGCGTCCGTCCCTGTTTTTTTTACGTTTTCCATGAATGAAATGAAAACTCGACGCGTAAAACTTCTCTCCCTTTCTCTCCCTCTCCCACTCCCCCCCGCGCCGCTCGCCTTCGTCGATGATAATTCCGGAATGGATTTGGCAGAGGGTGTAACGAGTTTATCAGCAGTGCGCACTCCCTTCGGTCCATTCGTCGCGTGTAATTGGGACCAAACAAGTGCATCGCTGCGTACTAATTGATGTCTATTGCTGCATTGTTTCTAAACATTTCATAGCCGGGCCCGCTGTACTCCTTTGTTAGCTTTTAATCGAACACGGCAAGAAAATAACGGCTAATAACGGAAAGGGAGGGGAAGGGTTAAGCTCGCCCGTGAAAATTTTAATTGCGAAAACGGGGGTCCGGGAATCTTTGAGGAGTTGCGCATGCGCAGGTCATTTTTATCGCTAGGGGTTACCTGTTACTATCGGTACATGTAAGGTCCATCCAGTCAGAATTGGTCTAGTTGAAAAACAAAAAAATTACCGACTTTATACCGGGCGCATGTAAAAAATACGCTTTTACCCTATACAGTATTCATTTAAACTTCCCCTGTATATTTGGCGCGGAAAAATGTTGTTAGTCGCTATACATGAAATGCCTATTAGTATCGAGAATTAGACAGGTCCACTACAGCCGTTAAATTTGAGCGCCGAGCACGTGTTCATTTTTAGTCGTCTTTAGAGTTCAGTGGTGTAAGGAGAGTCGCGATTATTATTTCAAAATGGTCTTCTGGGGACATTTCCACGTGGACTAAATTGATGATGGCAATGATATAGACATTAAGCACAATAAAAATAATGCTACAGTAACGAATAAGGCACAAATTTGGAATTTCGTCATAAAATATATTTCTTTGAATATGGCGCGCTTATGGAGCGGCTTCTTGGTCTTTGTGTCTCGTTAACATGGCTATTAAATTAGGTTTCTTTTTTTTTCAACTGGACCAATTGAGACTGTATTGTCACGCTTCAGAAAAACCTTTCACTTCTGCTAGATTTGATCGATACTGACCAAATTATGCTTTAATAATCGAACGTTAGTGAAGCAAGTTGGAAATGATGAATAACCGTACCCGGTGTCCGTATATATAAACGTGCACACGAGCCGAATCGCGCAAATTTCCCCGGCATGTTGATATATTAGCGGAATGGCACGATGGCTCCAACTTTATGAAATCAATCAGTGCACCATATTGGACAACGACTGCCTAATTGCCTTAATTTCCACAAGCGCTCATGTTTATTTTTAAATTTCCACCTGTGTGCCTGCCATCGAATAACCATTAGGGATATACGCCGAATCGATACTCGACGTTGATATCTGTTTTATTCGGGGATTTTTAATCAGCCTGATTCTACCGGCTCAGCCTGAACGGGGACTACTTATCGAGCCTTATTCTTAATCGGATTAAATTTTCCAAATTATTAAGATTGAATCTGCCAAAAAATCGGAATAGTTTGTGTTATAAACAAAAAACGCCCAAAAAGTGACTTTTTTCTGTTTTTTTTTTTTGCTTATATCATGGAAAGTATTGATCGAATCGCGTTATTGTCCATGACATTTATATAGAACTGGAGAACCTTTAATATAGCGTTTTGTAAACTGTCATTGGACCATTTTTCACAGAGAAAATTTAAATATTTATCCTCTACATAAATCATGTATCGGCTTAGTAAGACACCTTTAGATAACTTAATTTTTTTCTAAATTTCATACACGAATCAATACTCTTTTGACATTCGATATTGCCCAATAGGAATAGAGCTGATCCATTGTTACGCTTCGTACGATTAGACTGATTCATCATTTTATCTCGCAATCCGGACGCTAATTCAATCGCGCCGCCATATTTACCAGCCAATCGGTGCGCGTGTAATCTTTGTTTGCCTATAAATTAGCTAATAAACAAACGGTGCTAACAAACACGCCATAAATCAGCTTAGGAATACGTCTGTGCGTGCACGAAAGTGCACACATTGTATATACGTGTACGGCCCCGCACCTGCGATTCCGCGCGAATAAAAAGAGATTTAAGAGTGTTTCGTAAATGGCGCGCAGGTAAAAATCCCACAATTGATAGGCGCAGCGGATTAAGAGCAACGCCATCTAGCGACAGTCGCGTGATAGCAGCCGTAAATTACCGGACTAGGGCTTATAATCCCCGCGGTGAATCCCACCGCTTGAAAAAGTCGCGTATCGATATCGGATTTACCCTTGTTTATGGCTGCGATGCGAATGTGTGCTTTTGTTCTTTTTCCTCCTTTTTGTTTATCGGGGATGACTAGATACCGGGCCTCTACGTCAAGGATACAAATCCAAGGCGGTCTAAAATAACCCCTCATGAGGTGTAAGTCGAATACTAAGATGGATTTTTAAGCGCACTTTATTTATTATTCATGGAAAAGACTGTACCCCTGTACCAATACCAATAGAAATCACAGATTTACCCTTTTGTTTCCATTACCCATTTTTCGAAGGTGAGAACACCATAATGCTAATTGTATGATAGACTATTGTATATATTACAGTTGAGATATTTCTCGACTCTGTAACCCTCGTAATTATTGAGATATCAATTAGAAGTATAGGGTACTTGTACTGATAAGAAAGAGGGGCAGGAAACATTTTTCTTCCCCTTCTTTCTACTATTCCTGGCATGATAATAGTGTTACGTGCGTTTTAAAAACACGAGCACCGATGTTTACCCACCACACACTCGAGGTGTAATGAATGGGCCTCACCACTTCTCCGCCGGTGCGCATCACGAGGGTCATCCGCCAACTTTATTTCGTCGTATAATAATTCAGATAAGAATGCTCTGCGCATGTGTTCTACGAGCTACTCATCGAACAGCAGACGTAAAGAAACATTGCACGAGTGCGAATGGAGTGAAGTTGGAAACAAAACTTCTCCTTGCCACAATATCCGCTTTTAAAACAGGAGATTACCTAAAGCGAACGCACTTATTTCCACAAAACCAGTCGAAGCTGCAACACCGAAACCACCCCTACAAACACATGCACTTTAGCTAAAATTAGCTTTTTCGACCTCCGAACGACTAATATTCAAGTGTGCGTTAATTAATACCACTAATTGCAGGTTCCCCCCGTGGCAATCGCCCAAACGAGTGAGACAGCGTTTCAGACGAGGGGGGATCGACTTTTACTGCAGACGATCGACTGGTTTACACACATCGTGAGGGTTGCAGCTAATTTTCATCGGGGGCAACTCCGAGGCGTCGGCGAGGGGGTGAGAAAGGGGCGGGGAGATCAAAATATTGAAGTGTCCTGGTGAGCTTCTCCCGCGGGGGTAGGGGGAGGATCGTGATTTCCAAGGGTTCAAACTGGGTTTTGATCACGTCCAAGCGAAGGTAAAAATGTAACAACGAAATTTTCGTGGAAATCGTACAGGGTGTTCGGGGTGTAACTTAGAGATTTAATATTTTAAATTCGAAATGAATAGGATAATGAACGAAATGTGGTGGATTATAGCTTGTAGAGAACAAAATGGCGTAAATCTGCCCATAGGAATACCATGGATGTACTGCTAGTATTTATTATGTGGGTGAAGAAAATTTTTGCGGCACTTATAAGTAAAATTTCCAAAATATAGAGAAATATTCAAAAACTGTCATCACAAGGTGATCATCAAACGTTACTTCATTAGAAACCACAGCCACTTGGGATATTTTAGCGTCACTTACAGTAGGAAAAGACTCTTTAAATTATTTACAAACATACTTTTGACATTTTTAACCACATTACTACAACCAACGTTTCAAAACTTGTCTCGGAAAAAAAGAGAAGGTTCCATCGATTCGGTTCTGGCGACTCTCCGCACTCCCTGGAGGATAGTTAGATTTTTGTAGGGAAACGAGCCTGACGACTCTCCGCAGTCCCTGGAGGTCAGTTGAGCCCTTGTAGGGAAACGGGCTTGGCGATTCTGCGAAGTCGAGGGTTGCAGAGCTAGAAAAAAGTAGAAAGTTCTAGTCTTCCAACTGTTCAAAATCCAAAAAAGAAATTAAGGATCCTATTGTCGTGACAGGCTTGAGTTAAGTGAGGAATGGGATATTACTAGCATACACGTGTATGAAATATGGATTGTTCCTTTTACAAAATGAAAGCAAAGTTTTAACCCATTTACTCCAATTTGTGCGGTTCCTTTCTCCCAGGGGGAAATAATTGGTCAAATTTTCAGCTTTGATTTGTCGACAAGTAGAAAATGGCGCATATCGTAGATTGTCACTGTTACTTAAGTGGCGAACTCAGAAAGCATTAGGGTCACTTTTCCAAGGGCCGAAGCAAGAATTTCAGAATTTCATTGTTCATCACTTGGAAATGGAAACTATAGAAAATTGAGTACATTTTCGTCTCTAAAAAATCAGGGATGAAAATCTCGAGAAATTGTCGAATTGTACTTTTGAATATTTAAGTAGAAATGCTTTATGGCGTGTTTCTCGTTTGTGATACACTTGACAACAATACACAAGACTGGTCGACCACTTGTATGACTTAACAGAAAAATCTATGACTGCAGCTATATTTACAATCGTTTTTACTTATACACTAACTGTTCAAAAATTACTATGATTAATCTCGCCTACATAGTCGAATGGTAATGTGTGTAAATGTCTTCTTGTGCCTTCTGCTTGAAATTCAACCGAAGCCGTCACCGCCATCGTACAAGTCTGCGAAAACGTATCTACCTACACGTTTTCTTAATTTCAACCCATTTTTATCCACTTCATTTGTATGTAACGCATCGCAGATAAGGAAAGATTAATTTCTCCCTCGCCTACATTGACGCCACGTTATCGGCCCTATTTACATACCGACACTATTTTTTTGTTTTCCACCGATTCAGCTCCAATCCGAAAGGAATTCGAGTAGCTTAAACCACTTTACCGCTTCTATTCATTTAGATAACGGGCGGTAGGGGGAATCTAAAGCGGTCGCGGGTATAGCTGTAGCGTTTTTATCCTGGAGGATTCAATACGTCCTAATTGGTTAATAGTTAATGTTAATGGCGTTAAAGTTGGAAATGGAGGTATTATATTTTGGGTAACAATACCCGACGGTAATAACGTTGCTCTTATTGAACTATTCGAATTATTAAACTGAATTAAATCCTCGACGGAACGGTAAGTAATGTGGGGGATTTTGCTCTCAATGTCGGAATCCGGCTCCGATATGGGAACGGATTATTGGCGGTAATTATCGGCTCGCGTGGTAATTAAATAGTTACGGGGGAAAAAGGCGGGAAAACTCCGCTTCCCCCTAATGGAAATAATAAGAGCGATGATTCCCGAAACAAAGTTCGCCGCTTAATACTCTTGACGTCTCGAAATTTCTCTTCATCACCGTAAGCCGGAATAATGAGAGACGACGCCGAAGTCATTCGACTTAATTTCGAAATAAAACAATAGGATGCAAAATATGACATTGTTTTAACTGAAATTAATACCCTTCGCGAATAAAGGACTCATTTAGGGCTTCCACTCGTAATTCCCTTTTGTGAAGGGCATCTCTCGATCTCTTAATGCCTCGAATCTTAACTGCTCTGGTGTGACAACAACAAAGAAATGAACGAAGGGTGGGGGGGATAACGGAGGGAACGGTGACTATTTGTTTTCGCCACCGACGGAAATGCGAGTCGAGGAATTAAAATAGACGATCCCTTCGACCGGCGGAAACGCCAAAATGAAACGACGATCGCAGAAACTATTTTTCTCGGACGACAACAAAACGTAAACATAGAAATTAGCAACTATAGACGGACGTAAAAGGTTGTCCAGGATCCCAAAGTTGACTGTAGAGTTCCTTTTGTCTTTCTCCTTAACTATAGTCAAATTTGAACCTACACTTTTGCTATTTTTTGGCAAGAATAATCAAAGCAGTTTTACTCATTTGCTTGTCAAATATTAAATTCACAAACTAATTGTAACAATTTCTATAAACTACTACTGGTAATTTTTGGCGATTTTTCCAATTGATTTGTAAGTTTGTACTGAAACACCTCAACTCCTATGGCGCTTTTTTCAAAAATATATATAATTTAGCACGTAGCCACGCTCATTGTATCTTTTTCGTCAACACAAACCCCAAACCGACTCCATGAAAACAGCAAACGACCGTCATGTATTTATAATGTCATTAGAGTCAACAGGCGAGTTCATATTGGGTAAAACGTCGACTTTCCTGCCTCACTAAGGCTTTTTACGAAGCTCAAAGCTCGACGAACTAATTCGAGTAGGCCATTGTTTGTCATTTCTGTCATATATACTTGTACGCCTGCGTGTGTGTAACTTTGCCATCCTCAGTCTGTTATAGGAGAGCTTTTGTTTCGTTTGATATGGGCCCTAGATGCTAACGCTTCGGGGTAATTTAGGAAACGTACATGTTTTCAAGAGACGTTCATGTTTTATAGGAAATTTATAATGCTTGAAGTTTAGAATAGAGTGAGATGACTGGAGAAATAAGTTTTAACACTTTATAGGACAAGCAATAGAGAAAGTACAAGCGTATTTTTGTGATTAAATTGTAGAGCAAACCATTAGTGGAACTTTTCATTAAATATCCTGTAGGTGATTGCTATCCAAAAATTAGGAACAGTTTCTTTTTGTCATATACATTCAAAGGTAAAAGTATCTACTTTTCTGGCCAATAGAAATCCTGTACCTGTCGCCCATTTTAAAAATGTCAATGTCTTGCAAAATCAATTCTATTAACTCCAATTAAGGTATTTCAATACCATATAAGTATAAACCAGTACAAGTTACATTTCGTCCAACGTTAATTTTTGATGAAATTAATCTAAATATGTTAAAAATGGTCATAAGCGTAGCGCGTAACGCGGGAAAGCCAAGCGGAGCAATGGTAGTGGAGGAGGAGAGTAATAGTGGGTTGCATACACATCAGGCGCAAATGTATTATACACGTAATAATGTAAGAAGCATTTATAGACCGGCGAGTGATTTTTCTAAAAATCTTCTTCTCGTTCTCGTCGCTTTGACGTTACCTTAAAACGTGCGCGAACCGAATGACTTTTCTCCGGGTAGAAAAGTCGTTCGGCGTGTCGCGTCCTCGAGAGACGCGAAGCCCGAAAGCTCGAGTCAGCGCGAGGCTTTCAGAGCTTTTTGCATCAATCATTCAATTAGCGGTTTAATTGTCCTATTCATTTTGTTTGTCAATTCAAATAATTCGTCTTCGCATTCATCAATTTGCGAATTATTCGAATTAACCTCGTTTATTCGCTTTCCTTACGCCTCGTTTGCGAGGCTTTTATTTACCAATTTGGCGTTTTTGTCCGGGGCACACAAGTTTTTAGTGGGGGATCGCGTTATTATTGCTACAATACTTGTAATTTCGTTAATGGGGAAGACAATCGTACGTGGATTGAATGGCCGGGTCGGAACGGTCGGGATGGGATACTCGTTTAGCTGACGATGTGATTTTGTTATATTAACTCTTTTTGTTTCCGGAAAGTTTCGATCGAACGGCCGTTCGTCAGATACGGGCGGCTTATTGTGGGATTCGGTGAAAGTCTGTATTAATTAATTAATCATTACGATAATAAATGTTTTGAAGGACTGTCAAGGGAATTGCTCATATCTCGGGTATAAACACTTTCATAAAGATTCATTTTAAAGGTTGTTTTGAGTACTTTAAAAAAGGTCTGAATAACTTCTTCTCTACAACTTGAAATGGTTGAATGGTTCGAATTTTGTTTCCAGCTAACGTAAATTTAAAAAATTCACAACTTGGTTTATGTGAGCTTTAAAAAAACAATAAAAACGCCAGTCGAGCTGGTTTTTAATTAACTTTCTTTTTGTTCATTATGAATTTTTCGCTAAAACCAACGGGTTTTTTGCTATTTGTAAAAAACAGCCAGAAAACATGCATTTTTTGAGTCAAAAATCAACATTTTCAAACGCGAATTACTCGCAAAGTATTGATTTAGCAAAAGAACTTTATGGAGCATTTATTGCTTAAAGTTGACCCCTCTATCGATTTTTGTGGTTATTTTGAGTAAAAATGTTCTCCTCCATAAAGGGGTGAGAGCCACCCACAGGAGAAAAGCACCATATACCTTTCATCCCTTAAGGTATTTCCCACATGCATTCAAAAATTCACGGCAATCGATTCAGTTATAGGGAATTCGAAGAGAAAAACCCTGGAGAAAAAGTAACTGGACTATAAAGAAGAGCAAAAATTAATTTTAGCACTTCAAACACAATTTATTGTGAAAATAAATACATTTCTTTTGAATAGGAAGTCTAGGGTCCTGAATTTTTGTTTTTACGAGCTTATTTCACAAGTAATTCTTCAAAATAATTAAAAAAGATTGCGTGTAAAGCGTTGGTGCCTCTGTTTGGTCCGGTATCACGGCAATCAGTTGAGTTATAGGGAATTCGAAGAGAAACATCATAAGTAACTGGACTATAAAGGGTACGCACATGAACACAAGAGCATAAAGAGGAGCAAAAATTAATTTCAGCACTTTAAACACAATTTACTGTGAAAATAAATAAATTTCTTTTGAATTAGAAGTCTATGGTCCTGAATTTTTGTTTTTACGAGCTTATTTCACAAGTAATTTTTCAAAATAATTAAAAAAATTGCGTGTAAAGTGTTGGTGTCTGTGTTTGATCAGGTATCAGTTTGAGATACACCAACGGGATATGCAATAAGCAGATAGAGAGAGAGAGAGAGAGAGAGAGAGAGAGAGAGAGAGAGAGAGAGAGAGAAATTAATAATCTACCGATAAAACCGTCGTAAATCGAAAACTTGGAACTATTTTAATAAATGGACGGCCCGAAATCCGCCAAACGAAATTAGGGGGAGACGCTAACCGAGCGTGGCTATCTCTCCCGTATTATTTTCGATATGCACATTGTTAATTAAATCTGCTCCAGAAGCATATTTACATGACAGCAATCTGTCTACTGCAAAACACCAACACTGTTGGCCACCGCCATGTTTTAATTATCTTGTGTAACCGTGCGTATTTTATTAATATAAATACAAATTTCCTGTGATGACGGTGCACGTTATATTATTCGAAACGCTTCTGTAGGTATCTACGAAATTATACCGATACAACGAAATATTTTTTTTAATAGAACCATAAGTGTTATAATAATTAATAGCCGATCGATTCTAAACTGAAAAAATTTCCAAAATTTTAACTGACAGATCAGTTAAGTTGATTAAAATTTTAATTAGTTATTCTGCGAATTTACTTTACTGGTGTTAAATAAGCCCATAATAAAAAAGTAGAAAATTGATCTTAAATCTTCTGGAATTTTTTTTTAAGTTTCTGCTCTTCGATTAATCAATAATTCCATTCAAAACTCTTAATCGGCCTACATGCCTACCTATGTGTTGTTACTCTTACGCCAACGCCCTCCGTTGCTTTCTACCTGTCTCTTCCTCATCCGTGTTAATAGGCTGCTTAAACAGAGAGGCAACGAATTGGCGAAACCATCCGCAGTTCGAAACCGGGGTATTTTTCAAAACGGGCGAGAGGGGCAATTTACTGGCGACTTCGCCTTACGAAAATAACTAGAATATCGAACCCCTTAGTGTAGCCATGACGAAAATTTTTTTTAAATCGATCGAAACGTTTAATTCAGCAAACATCAAATCCCACCAATGATTACCGTGATATTTAAACCTTTACATGAATTTCGGTTAATTTCTGACAATTCCGGATCAAGATGGCGACCGCTGCTATTGACACGCCGCGTATCACCGTGACGCTTGTATATATATGCACATTTTAGCTGTCACTCAAAATACCTTTCGTTAATTAACAGATGATTGGCCTCCAACGATCGAATATAATGCCGGTACAAAAGAGCGATCCGGTGCGGTGCGTACACTTAATTACTGAAAATAGCGGGACGGGCCCCCGATGATTGAACTGAAGGGGGGAGAGGAATGCCTTTGATGATGATAACGTTTCCCCGTAATAAGGGGATTAAATTAATTCGGGTTAAATGTTTATCGGGGTAATAATCGCGTAAGGTAGCAAAAAGTTCTTGTGAGTTACTATCGAGCTTGAACAAAGGGATTCTCCTGATTCCTGTGCGTTTTGGATTTGACTAGGGTCATGTCTAACTTATTCACAAATCATAAGTTTAATGATTAGTTCAGAATAGGGGAAAGCAATATGCCTATGGAGATGTGGAAAATGTGCTTTTACTGAAGGTGTCTTTATAAATCGTTGCATCAGCTCTTCTTCCTACCTATGATTATGGAAAATTATTAATTTTGAAGATACAGCATTTCAATTCACCCTCGTATGAGAGATGACAGAAATTATAAATAACAATTCCTACTATTATTACTCTCAATACAATACATTGACAAGCTGGGTATAGGGGTAAGATCGTTTCAGTGGGCCAGAAAGACTGAATATATACGGGCCCTTCACACATTCCTTGCGTAACCCCCGGTGAAAATTTAAAAGTATCGCGGAAGCCACGACCTTATCTCCATAGAAAGTAAACTTGACCGCCAAGCGAAATGAAAATATGGAGTAATCAAAGCATATCTGACACAGGAAACAGAGAAGTACGAGTTGTAAAAAGTCTAACACGACTTATGGCGCTTTTCTTGGTGTTACGAATATTTTCTACTACTTAGAGCTATGAGGACAGGGTCTATTTTCTTATTAGTCTAATTGCCCTTAGGTTAATAGGGCCGTTGCACCCTTATAAATTTTCCATAAACGCAAGCCTTTTCTCAACCACTACCCTCCAAGCTACAACCCCCTAGAAGCACCCCCAGGTTCTTTCCTAGGGCCCTGGGCGTGACAGCACCTCAAGTAAATGTGAAAGGAATTAAAAGTTCTGCTGTGAACATGACGATTCCAATGTCCAATTGTACTTATTGTATTATTGTACTTAATCATTTAAATAATGTCCTTCCATAATCGTGGACGTGGCAACATTCTATTAATCGAGTCGCCCCAGAAAAGACTGATCATGACAATTATCTGCTTTCTTTCGCCATTAAAGGGTTAATTTACCTAATTAAAGGTATTTGTCAAAGAAAATAATGGATCCTCCTCACCTTCGTCCCCCTTCGCTCCCCTCGAAATTACCAATTTAAATCTCTCCCGTGCGCTTAGAGCGTCGGAAAATAAAACAACAGAAAATGTTATGCAAATGTAGAATAAAGTAAAATAAATATTAATTTCATTTCTGTGTAACATGCAAATTTGTAAGTTGATATTAATCAGTTTCTCGGGGCACAAAAAGAAAATAGAAATCGTGAACAGTTTTACTTTCGCCGATAGCGATCAGTAATAACATTATTTGAGTTTGAGGAAAAATGGGTGGAATCCATGCAATTACGGGAAGCACTTTATCCGATGGGGATCTCCGGGAAGATCGGGTATGAGTTAGTGAAGGGTAATTCAAGCGTGGATACGAAGGAGATTCAAATGTTTTGTTTAATTTATATAATAACGGGAATACAAATTGCCTATATTTCTACCTATCTTTTATAGCCAAGCCGGAGCCGGAGATGTGGCCACGTTGCTCTCCTGTCAAATGGTGTACCATGATAGAAGGAGGGAGTGTTCGCAAAGCAAGGACAACGTCGGCTGCTTGGAAATTTTAAAAAGCAAGATGGGGAAAAGGGGAAAAGAAATGGGCGCCGTGTCCTTGGTCCGCACGCATATTTTGTGTTGGCGGCAATGAGCGCTGTTGCCGTTTTGACTGCAGACATACGCCAATCGTAGCGGGGAAAAGGTGAAACGTACCCAATCATCGCCGCACGTATTCCCACCATTAATTATTTTCTAAAGCATCCTTGTACACACGAACCGTCCCTCACGTTAACCGCGAACGACGCCAGCGTCACTTTTAATCGCCATCGCCCCCCTCCCTTTCGGCCCTCGCCCTTAGCGCGCGACAAACTAGTTGACCGGAAATCGTGTCGTTCTTTGTTTAGCACGCGAAACGAACTTTTATCAAATTTACCCCGTATTTATATTCCACCCACACTTCAGCGGATTTATATTACCTAGCATTTGCTGGCAATTTGAGTGTAACGAATAATTGGATGCTTTTGAATGTAAATGTTTGTGTTCGGCTATGAGCGATAGTATCGGGGGGAGGGGGGGTGGTGCTAGTTGAGAAAATAAATAGAATTTCCGTGGAGGGGGCGCTTTCGTGTCGGGGGGGTATTTCGACGGTGCCGTAAGCAATAACGAGTATATTGTTCGAGAAAAGACGTGATGGTAATCTGCAGTGACGTGTGTCTTAGCTCTAATAGTAAGGCGGCCCCGGACGAATTCTGCGACTTTCACGGCTTCTCCACGAACATAGCTAAGACAAGTAGCATCTAACAATTTCTTAATTAAAAAATACCTGTCTGTAGTGCGAAATCCGGGGTCCAAAAGTACTTGATTTAATTAATGACGCTTGTCTTAGCTTTTCCCTACTGTGCAATCGAAGTAATGACGTCATTGCAGTAATAGCCACTATACAGTTGAATTTTCAAGACTAATCTTCTGATTACTAATAATTCCATCAGGTGTTAGTTATTAACAGATTTGATCAGCTCTTGATATATGCGTTCTTCCTCTTTTTGGCTAAGCGCTGAACGGTGCCCCCTGTAGTGTTTTTTGGAGCATCCCAAGTTGACAGGTTTATATATAATTGGGGTCATAGACTGCAGTACGGCAATTAGCGGCAGTTTGCGGTGATTACATTTACAAGTTACATTTTTTGGCATTAATTTTTTTGAAAAAGTTCCAAGGGGTGGGCATGGGAACTTTTCCAAAATCTTTAACTGCCTGTATTTTCGTTAATTCTCGTCCTATCCCCATGAAACGGGGCGCGTTGTAATCAACGATGTTTTATCTATAGTGATGTACGGTGGTAGGTCCAAAACATACGTGTCCACTAATTATTTTTCCTTCAATTGCCTCGGCTCCGAATTAAATGTTGCGTAAGAGTTCTGTAAGAATGTTGAATAAAGGGCCGTCGATCTGCTCGTGCTTGAAGTAGTAAAAATGCCCGCGATGCTGCAAAGAAATTTAATTTGGCGCAATAAGAACTTTTTCTGAATAATAATTTCAATTCCATAATGAAACGATGTTTTAATTAAAGGCGGAGATTTAGTTGAAAAAGAAAAACGGCAATTATAAGCGTATACGAGAAAGCATTTTACAAAATTAATATCAACGGGGAAAACAAAGAAAGGCAAAAGAAACTAAGACGTTTCTCGGAAACAGCAATAATTAAATAATTAATGAAATTCCTCAAGTTTGTATACATTTTTAAAATACAGCACCTTTCGGAGCCATCCCGACTTTCTTGAGTTATTTCTGCCATAATTACGCCAGTTAAATTAAGGTTTAAGCTGCAAGGAATTCGTAACGAGCCCCCTCTTACTCGTTTACTTTTTGCGCTTTAATGCAGGATCTCTTTCTGCATAAAGGTAGGCAGGCTCTCGGGGAGGGATCGTCACGCAAACCTACTCCAAACGGGGAAAAGGAAATTTAGAACGGAGAGGAAGAGAGAAGAAATAGAGGCTATGAACTATTGATGTAATACCTCGTTGATAATTTTATATAACAACTTTAATAATACTTTGCATGGTGTAAAACGTAAAGTTCGAAAACCTTATTCACAGTTGGAGTTAATAATACGCCCACGTTATGCAGACCTAAGAAAATTCGTCATATAATCGAATCTAATAATGTGTAATATGGCCTAGACGGCCATATGGCATAGATGTATTGAAAAATTGGAACAGGCCCTAGAATGGTTCCTTGTGGTACACCTATATTTCTGCAAGGCGATAGCTAGTACCATTGCTCACGGTGATTATTTGTTAGATTTTTAAGCAATCTTTGGCTTTACCTTTGATCAAGAACCGTTGTCCTGTAATAAACTTCACGTTTATATGATAGTTTATCTGGGATTAATAGAATTTCTCTAGTGTTTTCAAATTTTACCTGCCTGGATTAATACATAAGCTGCTGCGCGTACACGAGAAATTGTTTCTCGACGGTGTAAATTTTCAAAGCGACCTCTCTCTTCACCTCCCGCCCCCCTTACGACCCACGTCGCCCACCCTTCCCCTTCGACGGCCCGGCTTTTTCGTCGAAACCCTTTCGGAAAACGAAACTATTTTAATTAAATATCCCGCTTTTGTACATAAGTTCCGGAATACCTAAGCCTCGTCGCCATCGTCGCCACCGTCGTCGTAGTATTTATATAACAGCAACATATTTCATTACAAACATTAACATTTATATACCTATGTATACATACATAGGGACGTAGTTAATTAAAGCGTTCCGATGAGTTCAGATCGCGTAAACTCAGATTAAATATCGTAAAACAAAGTAATAAGCAGGAGAGGGGCGGGATAGGGGACGTGGGAGGGTCCGCGGGACAATATCATAGCGTAACCCTTTATTAGATCGCTTAAATTAGAAAAGCCAATCTCGGAATGCTACTCCCTACCCTCAAATATATAAACACGTACACACATACTATCTCGAAAAGCTACGCTAATAGCACTTCGGTGAGCGTTTTGATAAAATTTTCGAATGAATGGCGGTTTAGGAATTTTATTATAAGGTGCGAGTAGACATGCAAAGCGGGTGCTAGACCACGGGACATATTCACATCATCTTACGAGATCAAGCAGCTTGAAGTATCCTCAACAAAAAATTCATAGGGGCCTTTTACTGTCAGTAGGTGGTGAAGTTGTCACTCTTGTCTCTTGTCTTCTTTATTCTTCTTCCCTAAGATTTCTTCCTGTGTTTCCAACATCCTCGTCGCTTTCACGTGAATTCCTATTCACTCATGGGTTACAATCAACGGTGTACTTTTTCTCATCGCCTCCCTTGTCTTGGTGTGATCTTTGTTATCCTTAGCAAAATCCCCCATCGTCTCTATCGCCATACTTCTTTCTTCTTCTCGCCACCTAGTTCCTTACTCGGACGGAGTTTAACGAGTCAGCAGTTATTTAGCCACCCGCAGTTAAGTTCACCCGTCTGTATATGTATGTTTATAAAAGATCCCCATGGTAAGTTCCCAAGTCAGGATGGCGCGTCGTAGGCAATTAAGATAACGAATTTCGAGCATTTTAAGCGAACCTCGATAACTGTTAAAGTACTGTAATTAGGAAGTTAATTTCTGCAAAACTGATGGACGATATTTGTTTGTAAGTGTTATCCAAATTTGAGTGGAATTGATCGAATAGAAACGAAGTTATTTACAATTTATGATTTTGATAAGACACGTTGGATACAGCAGAAAAGTGATAACAGTTGTTAATTAAGAGAAAACAGTTTGTCTGAGCCATAAGTCAAATACTCCCTTTTAAACACAATCATGCAGGGAAGAATAAGCATAGGAAGGAAAAAGAAACCTCCGAGGATTTTCAGGGAACGAACAAAGCTCAGGGTGGAAAAATTGTTTCATATTGCAAAATATAGGGAAGATACGATCGGTGAAGTTGAGGAAGGAACAGATTTGTTCCTTAAACTAGGCCTCTTTGACCGCCATTAGTGAATTTTCGTGCCAT